>CM029614.1:13459545-14659545 GCA_017311315.1 Dendrocalamus latiflorus | reverse complement strand
AGATTTTTGATCATCTTGCATAGCATGGCTTGTTTATATGGTTGAT
Organism: Dendrocalamus latiflorus; assembly: GCA_017311315.1. NCBI lineage: Eukaryota > Viridiplantae > Streptophyta > Magnoliopsida > Poales > Poaceae > Dendrocalamus > Dendrocalamus latiflorus. Next base: position 14,659,499 of record CM029614.1, on the reverse strand, counting down.
GGATAGATTTGTGAAGTGATGTTCATAAATGTACTTGTTACTATCTATTATATTTGCTGAGTCGTTGGACTCACTCTTGCTGTTGTTGTGTTTTTTTAGGTACCTTTATGAGATCGGCATGCATGGGGAAAAGAATAGATTAGTATTATTGCACTTTGCACGATCTATCCACAATGGAAGTGGGGAGAAAATAAAATGCTATTTGCTTGAATTACTTAAGTAGTAAATGATTATTGATTGTCGGATTTAAATTGTAATAAAGGATAGAATTCTTTTATGATGCTTCCGTTCTTTATTTAATTATTATACCTATGAATGCTTTAGTAAACTTAAACCATTTTGCTTAGATTTTATTATATTCTTGATGTCATTCATTCCATCTATTTATGCTTGTTGCAACCTCTGTCGTGAACTACAATACAGGGGAGGTTCTGCCGAATTTCTGTACGGCGTAGTTAGTTTATTCTTGTTTTATTTCTAGATTGGTAGCATTCCGGGTCATTGCTTGACTGGGGTGTTACACTTTTCATGAGGCTATTCCTGATTTTAGACCCAACAGTACAGGTACACGGTGATTAGGAGTGCATCTTCATCGACAACAACCTTGACCTAGTGGATGAGGACACAATCCCTCCTCTATTCACTCCTAAGTTGGTTGGAGATTTTGAGGGTAGGTTGGTAGTTCACAAGATTTTGAGGAGACCTTTGCACATGTAGCTAGATTATAAGCCATTCACATTTTGCTACCATTCGTAGTGTCTAAGAGCTTTAAGTTATTTCAAAGGATGTCAAGAGTACATTTTTGAATGGTTTCATAGAAGAAAAGGTTTATATCAAGCAACTCCCTAGTTTTGAAAATCCTAAGTTTCCAGACCATGTGTGTAAGCTCTTTAAAGCCTTGTATGGATTGAAGCAACCCCTAGGGTTGGTATGATAGGCTTAAGAGTTTCTTACTTAAAAATTTTCAAAATAGAAATAGTAGATAAAACTTTGTTCACCCTCAGGCATAGAAGTGACTTCTTACTTATTCAGATTTATGTGAATGGCATGATATTTGGTGGTTCTTCTCAAGCTTTGGTGTTCAGATTTGATGATTCTATGAGTAGGGTATTTGAAATGAGTATGATAGGTGAGCTGATATTCTTCCTTGGTCTTGAAGTTAAGTAACTGAAATAAGAGATCTTCATTCAACAAAACAAGTACAAAAAGAACCTTCTTCAGCGTATTGACATGGGAAGTACCAAGACAATGTCTACTCCAATTGCCACTTCTACTGTCATCTTTGATGAGGATGGAGAGCCCGTAGACCAGAATGAGTACTGCAACATGATCGGGTTTATAACATCCTAGTTTTTAGTGCCTTTTTGAAGTTTTTAAAATAAAAACCATTTGAATTTTTATTGAATTAATTAAAGCTTAATATGAATTTTAGAAATTAAATGGATTTAATATGAATAAAGTAAACATCCATTAAATCAAAACCTATTTATTTGAGTTCCTTGTGTTGCAAGGAATTGTTTTATATTTTCTTGGAATTTTCTAGAATTATTTGCTATTTTCTAGATCTCAATTTCCTTTTTCTTATTTTTGAAAATTTGAAATTCCCAAAAATCTGGATCTTCCTTTTTGGACTGAATCTCTATTTCCTCTCTCGATCCAACCTCCTTCCCGGCCCAGCCTTCGCCCGGTTGCTTTCTTTCCCATGCGTGGCCCATCTCCTTTCTCTCCCACGTCGGTCCAGTCTTCTTTTAGGGTGTGTTTGGTTGCCTGAATCTCCTTCGTCCTGGCTGGGTGGATCCGTATAATATGAGAAAGAGCCTGTTTGGTTGCCTGTATGAGTGGATGCAGCCTGCATGAGCGGATGCAAAAATACGCCCTCATCCTGGATGGGTGGATACGCTCAAAATGAGCTTCACTGGCCATCCTGGATGGGTTGATGCAGTGTATCTTATGCGGTCCCATGTGTCAGCCTCTCAGGTTTGGTAGACTGCATCCGCTCATACAGGCAACCAAACAGCATCTCAGTTTTTTTGCATCCGCTCATGCAACCTCACCAAACATCTTCTTTTTCTGAAATACGATTCCACTCAGCCTGCATCCACTCAGTCAGGATATACGATACAACCTCCATCCACGAACCAAACACACCCTTACTTCCCGGCTTGGACCACTTGACCACGTAAGCCCAACTCCCCTTGCCATGCATCACTTCTACTACTCAGCCCCCCATCTATCAGTCCCATGATGTCTTCCAACTGAACTCCTCCTCACTCGGCTCCGACTGGGACTCGACGTGTCGCCACATCCGTCGAGGACACCACCTCCCTACATTAGAAAACCACACCCGTGCCCTAGATTGAGGCACATCAAGATCCCTATGCCTTGTTTGCTGCACCTCGAGTCACCCACTGTTAGTGATGTGCCCAAGAGGCAATCATAAACAATTCGGTTTTATATGGCTAAATGGGATTAGGGTTCTAATGGGCCTACATCATGGAAGCCCATTAGCATGCTCTATAAATATGAGGAGGCGGGGCTGCTGGTAGGCAGACTTGTGTACTGAAAACCCTAGCCACCACCTCCCCTCGGCCGTATCCCGAAACCCTAGCCAGGCGCACGGTGCTAGCACACCAGCGCACGACGTTCCATCCCGGACGTGTGGACTTCGATAGAGGCGCTGCTGTGACTGCGGCGCTAAGCGGGACGATCATGAGGAGGAGTCGGTTGGACGGAGAACGTTCAACTACTACTGCTGCATCGACGCGCGCTTCGTTGAATCGGCTGCAACAACGATACTTCCGCTGCACTGCGCGTCTAGTGGTAACGATCTGTGATCTCTTACTTGCATGGCTTCCAGGTTTACGCGGTAGAAAATTTTATTTTGTGCTAGTGTAGCGTACGCGTGATCCTTCAGTGGTATCAGAGCCATCCTGTGTAGTTTTCGATCTGGATTGGTCGCATATGGTTGATATGTTGTTTGTAGTAGATGCGATCTATTACTGTTCTTATGCTAGGTTCATGTGATGGATCTTTCGGTACACGGGTTGATTAGATCAATCGGTCATAAGGGGTTGACATAGGTATGAGTTGATAGCATCATGTGGCCAAAAAGATTAGTTCGTGCTCCTTCTTTGATGTACGCGCTAATTGCCCCTACCGGCTGGAAACACCATCGGGGCTAACTGCGCGCACAGTCAGTAGATCGAGCCAACAGATCGAGGTCTTGTGTTGCGGTCTCCTCAAGTATACCGATCGCGATGATCAATGTGATTGATCTAATGAAAATTGAGACATTTTGAATGACTCGGATTTGGGTTGATTTGATCGGCCCGATGAGATTTTCATAGCGATTTCATAGATGCGATTTCATAGACCGCCGTTTCGTACACGCATAGATTGTTATATAAACACATTCATGTCAGGGCGGTAGATTGCGTTCTACGCTTAACTTGTTTTTGCAGGGGATGATGTGAATGGTATGGCACAGATGTATATGTGATGCATGTGTGTTTTGGCGGCCTGTGTGTCGTATTAATCACAGCTGGGTTGAGGTTGTTTTTTAATTGTATAACGACCTGCGTGTCGACTTGTGATGCTTGCGCTCCTCATGTAATTCATTTGCTAGCTATTAGTTGTAATAGTTTGGTTCTTTACCATGGAGGCTTCAAGCATGGTGATAAAAGAGGATAGGAAGTGTGGCAAATGATATCACCGTGGAACCATGGCGATGGCGATCACTACGTTTCAAAAGGCCATACCATTCACAGTATAATGTGATTATATGCATGTGATGTTTATTTCCTGTCATACTATTCTTTCATGCCATACCTATAGAGGATGTATTTTTCATGACAGAATAGCTTCCCTCAGAAAAATTAAGAATTTATTTGATGCCCTTCCAATTGCTGCGCCTATAAGAATTACGATCATTGTTTGGTAGGTCTGCCAAAGCAGAGTACCATCAACTATCTTGATCTAATAGGGTGGATGTTGGACATCCAAATGCATAGTGTTGGTTTACTTGACAAGGCTATCAAATTGGATTTGGGCCTTGGGGCATGGTGTTGGGAGCCGGGGCATTGGATGCCACCCAACAAACAAGAGTTACATAAGATGTGATTAGCAAGCGTTGCTTACCTACGTCACTAGGTTTCTAGCGGTGATGCCAAAGCTCACTAGGGCTTAGTGAAATATGGATCTTGACTCACTATATGTTATTAGAGGGTATTTGATTTTAATCATATAGTGGAAGTATCTTTTGTTAAATTGTTTAATGGAAGTATTCACATAAACATAGCGCTGAATTTTCGCATATATTTTATGTTGTAGACAATGCCGCCATCTACTTCCTCCACACCCAGTTTTAACCTGCGATCTATTCTTGAGAAAGAAAAATTAAATGGAACAAACTTCATTGATTGGTATCGCAACTTGAGAATCGTTCTCAAGCAAGAAAAGAAGGAATATGTTCTAGAAGGTCCATATCCAGATGAACCAGCTGAAGATGCTACTCGTGCTCAAAAGAATGAGTATGACAAACATTGTAATGACTCACTGGATGTTAGCTGTCTCATGCTTGTCACCATGACCTCTGAGCTTCAGAAGCAATATGAGAACACGGATGCCTACAATATGATTGTGGGTCTTAAAGGCATGTTTGAGAACCAGGCAAGGGCTGAAAGGTACAACACCTCTAAGTCATTGTTTGCGTGCAAGTTAGCTGAAGGAAATCCGGTCAGCCCTCATGTGATCAAGATGATTGGTTACATTGAGAGTTTGGAAAAACTTGGTTTTCCCCTTAGCCAAGAGTTGGCTACTGATGTGATTCTCCAGTCGCTCCCTCCGAGCTTTGAGCCAGTTATTTTGAATTTTCATATGAATGGCATGGAGAAGTCAATGACCGAGTTGCATGGGATGCTTAAGTCAGCAGAGGAGAGCATTAAGAAAAGCTCTAATCATGTGATGATGGTTTAGAAGACTACCAAATTCAAAAAGAAGAATAATAAGGCTTTGAGCAAAGGAAAGGGCAAGGGTAAAACTCAAGATGAGATCTCGAGTATCAAATCTAAGCTTCAGAAGCTCAAGATTGGTGCTACACCTGAAACCATTTGCTATCATTGCCAAGGGACTGGACATTGGAAAAGAAACTGCAAGTACTTGGCAGAACTAGAAAAGAAGAAAGGAAGTAAGACTTCTACTTCAGGTATAAATGTTATAGAAATAAATCTTGCTACATCTCATGTTAGTTCTTGGGTATTTGATACCAGATCGGTTGCTCATATTTGCAACTCGATGCAGGGGCTGACAAGGAGTAGGAGTTTGGCAAGAGGCGAGGTCGATCTTCGCGTGGGCAATGGAGCAAGAGTTGCTGCGTTAGCTATCGGCACTTTACCATTATCTTTACCCTCAGAATTAGTTTTGGAATTAAATAATTGTTATTATGTTCCTGCCTTAAGCAAAAACATTATTTCTGCTTCATGTTTGGGAGCAGAAGGTTATGAGTTCAGAATAAAGAACAATTGTTGTTCAATTTATTTGAATGATATGCTTTATGGTCTTGCTCCATTGATAAATGGATTATATGTTTTAAATCTTGAGGATGTGCCTATCTATAACATTAATGCTAAGAGGCTTCGGCCTAATGATTTGAATCCCACTTATATCTGGCATTGTCGTTTGGGTCACATAAATGATAAGCGCATGATGAAGCTCCATAAAGATGGCCTTCTAAACTCATTTGATTTTGAATCATTTGAAACATGCGAGTCTTGTTTACTTGGCAAAATGACTAAAACACCTTTCACTGGTATAGGTGAGAGGGCAAATGACTTGTTGGCCTTAGTACATTCAGATGTATGTGGACCAATGAGTTCAACTGCCAGAGGTGGCTTTCAGTACTTCATAACCTTTACCGATGACTTTAGTAGATATGGATACATCTACCTAATGAGGCATAAGTCTGAATCATTTGAAAAGTTCAAGGAATTTCAGAATGAGGTACAAAATCAACTTGGCAAGACAATTAAAACTTTGCGATCAGATCGTGGAGGTGAATATTTGAGCCATGAGTTTGGTAATCATCTGAAGCAATGCGGAATTATTCCACAGCTGACTCCGCCAGGAACACCTCAATGGAATGGGGTGTCTGAACGACGGAATCGGACCTTGTTGGACATGGTTCGGTCAATGATGAGCCAATCTGATCTGCCATTGTCTTTTTGGGGGTATACTCTAGAAACAGCTGCGTTCACATTAAATAGGGTTCCATCAAAAGCTGTAGAGAAGACACCATATGAGATATGGACTGGGAAGCGTCCCGGGTTGTCTTTTCTCAAAATATGGGGATGTGAAGCATATGTAAAACGTTTGACGTCTGACAAGCTCACACCTAAATCTGATAAATGCTTCTTTATGGGGTATCCTAAGGAAACTAAAGGATATTATTTTTATAAAAGGGATGAAAACAAAGTGTTTGTTGCCCGAAATGGTGTCTTTTTGGAGAAAGAGTTTCTCTCAAAAGGAGTTAGTGGGAGCCAGGTGAGTCTTGAAGAAATTCGAGAGACATCAGAAAATGTTTCAGCTCCTACTGAAGCTCTACAGAGTGTACAAGATGTTGTACAACCTGTGGAAGAGGCATCATCCCCACGTAGGTCTGAAAGGCTACGTCAACTGCCAATAAGGTATCGGCATGACATTTTATTGTTAGACAATGATGAGCCTAAGAATTATGAAGAAGCGATGATGGGCCCAGACTCTGAGAAATGGCATGATGCCATGAGATCCGAAATTCAATCCATGTATGATAATCAAGTTTGGAACTGAATTGCTCCACCCGATGGTGTAAAAACTATTGAGTGCAAGTGAGTTTTTAAGAAAAAGATAGACATGGATGGAAACGTTCATATCTATAAAGCACGATTGGTGGCGAAGGGTTTCAAACAGATTCAAGGTGTTGATTATGATGAAACCTTCTCGCCCGTCGCTATGCTTAAGTCTGTCCGGATCATTCTAGCTATTGCTGCATATTTCGATTATGAGATATGGCAGATGGATGTCAAAACGGCTTTCCTAAATGGGAACCTAAGTGAGGATGTGTACATGACACAACCTGAGGGTTTTGTTGATCCCCAAAATACTAGAAAAATATGCAAGCTTCAGAGATCTATCTACGGACTGAAGCAAGCTTCTCGGAGTTGGAACATTCGTTTTGATGAGGTAGTCAAAGGGTTTGGCTTCATCAAGAATGAAGAAGAGCCTTGTGTTTACAAAAAGGCTAGTGGGAGCGCACTTGTTTTTCTGATCCTATATGTTGATGACATATTATTGATCGGAAATGATATTCCTATGCTTGAATCTATTAAGTCTTCATTAAGAAATAGTTTCTCTGTGAAAGATTTAGGAGATGCAGCATATATTTTGGGCATAAAGATCTATAGAGATAGAACTAAAAGGCTAATTGGATTAAGCCAAGATACGTACATTGATAAAGTGTTGAAGCGGTTCAACATGCAGGATTCCAAGAAGGGTTTCTTGCCCATATCACATGGTCTTAGTCTTAGCAAGACTCAATGTCCTTCGACATCAGATGAGCAAGACCGGATGAGTAAGATCCCATATGCTTCCGCAATTGGGTCTATCATGTATGCCATGCTTTGTACACGCCTAGATGTTTCATATGCTCTAAGTGTTACGAGCAGATATCAGTCAGATCCAGGTGAAAGCCACTGGGTAGCTGTAAAGAATATCCTGAAATACTTGAGAAGAACTAGGGATGCGTTTCTTGTTTATGGAGGTGAGGAAGAGCTAGTCGTAAATGGTTACACTGATGCTAGCTTCCAAACCGATAAAGATGATTTTTGATCGTAGTCTGGGTTTGTGTTTTGTCTTAATGGAGGAGTGGTGAGCTGGAAAAGTTCCAAGCAAGAGACGGTTGCTGATTCTACAACGGAGGCTGAGTACATCGCGGCTTCCGAAGCTGCAAAGGAGGCTGTTTGGATAAAGAAGTTCATCTCTGAACTAGGTGTGGTCTCTAGTGCTTCCAGTCCAATGAGTCTCTATTGTGATAATAATGGAGCCATTGCGCAAGCCAAGTAGCCTAGATCGCATCAAAAATCTAAGCACATACTTCGGCGTTTTCACCTCATTCGCGAGATTATTGATAGAGGTGATGTTAAGATATGCAAAGTGCACACGGATTTAAATATTGCTGATCCATTGACAAAGCCTCTTCCACAGCCAAAGCATGAGGCACACATAAGAGCAATGGGTATTAGATACTTACATGATTGACTCTAGTGTGAGTGGGAGATAATTGTATAAAGTCTATGTTTATGAAATTTTGAATAAGGTGTTATTTGTTTCCTTGAATAATGATTGTATGCATTGATTGGCAAGTATGTGACTTGTTCGTGAAACTCTTTGTTTTATTTAATGTTATTCTAAAGATCCCTAGTCTTATGTCATTACGTGGGACAACAATGATTTATGAACTAGCACATGTATTGATTGATGATCATGTTTCACGGATCATGGATATAGGAATATCAAATCAATAATGTGGACACATGTTAGAGAACATGGTGTTGGATTGACCCACTCCAAGATGTTGCTGGGATTGTTATGTTAATATGTGCCATCAAGCGATCTCGAGTGGTATACCTACTGGATCCTTCGACCTGAAATCGCCATTGTTTCTCACTATGTGTAGTGGTGCGCTTTGGGGCAGCCAAACACTACTCCGTAACTGGGTAGCTATAAAAGTGGTCTTCAGGTGTATCATGAAACATGGAATGAGATGTGAGCGGATTAAGATGGAATTTGCCCCTCCTACATAACAGGAGAGACATCTCTGGGCCCCTCGATGTGGTTGGATTAGGGAAGTGCATGGCCATGCCAAGGTGATTAAAGAGTTAATCACAATGTGACTAAAGGGTTAGTCATGAGTTGTAATCCACCACAAGATCGAGTGAATGGTTGAGCTATCACAAGGGTGGCACGAATCTCGCCTTAAGTTCGACTGGTATCGTGTGGCAAAGGGATCCAAGTGTGAGTATATCAAGGTTTAGCCGATATGATCTTTATGTGTATTCGGGAGTCAATATGCCCTGCTAGGTGCCACTATTGACTTATGGCTTGAAAAGGGTTTTCGGGTCATGGCTGTTTACACATGAACCTAACGGGTCACACACTTAAGGGGTTGGAATTGGAATGCTTGCCTATATGATTGTCTCTAGTGCAAGTGGGAGATTGTTAGTGATGTGCCCAAGAGGCAATCATAAACAATTCAGTTTTATATGGCTAAATGGGATTAGGGTTCTAATGGGCCTACATCGTGGAAGCCCATTAGCATGCTCTATAAATATGAGGAGGCGGGGCTGCTGGTAGGCAGACTTGTGTACTGAAAACCCTAGCCGCCACCTCCCCTCGGCCGTATCCCGAAACCCTAGCCGGGCGCGCGGTGCTAGCACACCAGCGCACGGCGTTCCATTCCGGACGTGTGGACTTCGATAGAGGCGCTGCTGTGACTGCGGCGCTAAGCGGGACGATCACGAGGAGGAGTCGGTTGGACGGAGAACGTTCAACTACTACTGCTGCATCGACGCGCGCTTCGTTGAATCGGCTGCATCAACGATACTTCCGCTGCACTGTGCGTCTAGTGGTAACGATCTGTGATCTCTTACTTGCATGGCTTCCTGGTTTACGCGGTAGAAAATTTTATTCTGTGCTAGTGTAGCGTACGTGTGATCCTTCACCCACATCTTCCCAAGCCAAAGTTGTCACAAGGAAATAACCAAGTCACCAAGAGCCAAGCTGAGCCAAGCTTTGAGCCGCTGCAACCTGTCGCAATTCCGTCAAGCAATTGTGCCCGCATCGGCGAGTCCCTGCTCTCGTGACCGCTCCAATAGGTTCATTGAGCTCCAGTCTTCCTTCCCTGTGTCTCACCAAGATAATGAACCATTGGAGGTTGAGATCGCCATGGAATCGATCTATGCCGCTGCACCTAGCTCGCCTCAGGCCAACTTTACCACCCCTTGGCCTTCGTGCCCCTACCACTGAGTTCATGATCTTGAGTCGATCCAAATCTACACAACAATGTCCCAGAGAAGCCCTAGATCATCGGAGATGCTCGCTGGAGTAACTATGCAATAGTGCCTCAAAGTTGATGTGTCCTCCACCTCAGAGCATTGAGCTGACGGATAGCCATGCAGTGCCACATCAACCCTATGCCACCCTGCCACATCACCTTGCCACCTATGCGCAACCGAGTCATGTTCATCTAATCAACAGCCATGTCATGCCACCTCAGTGCCAAGTCTGCCGAGTCTGCCATAGACCCAAACTCAGTCTATGGACTTGGTATATAGACCATGGCCCACTTGTTAGTCCCTAATCCTTTTTCCAGAATAATTTTTATTTTGGAAACTCTAGAAAATCCAGAGGGCCCACCTGTTAGCCATTGGTTTCTCTCTCCTCTATTATTTTCCAATATTTTCTTAGCTGATGAATCTTTTGAGTGTCCATTCTCCTCTGTCTGAACCCTGATTGATCCGATTCTTCTTACCAACTTGGTGGTTAGCCTATTGGGTAGTGAAACCTTAGCAGGCGATATCAGTTTCAGACTGAACATTGTAAAGGCCTTGTGATAATCGCTTAGTCGCACACCTTTGGAAGTGTGCTAGATGTTGACATTATAAGTTAATTATCTCTTGTGGGTAAAGTTGTACAACCTCTGTAGAGTGTAAAACTATAAGAATAGCCGTGTCCTCGGTTATGGATAATGCTCGCTAATTTCACATGAGGATAAAATTTCATAAAACCATAGTTTGGTTTGGATGGGAAGTGAATGGCAGTTCACTTATGGTTTACTCAATTCCTTTGAATTATTCATTTAATAATCAATTTCAAAGTATATTTCAATATATTTATTCTATTTACTCTAAATTGTTGGTTTCTGCAAAATAACCATTCATCTATTCTTTGATAAGTGTAACATCCCAATTCTAGGGCAATGCAAAAATGAGGAAAATTTTAAACTTTTTGAGTGCATTTTGTATTGTTGGCTCTTTACTGGAGTTTCTTTGTGCAATTTGACTTTCAAAAATCAAAAGTGTGTGAAATATAAACCATATTAATTCAAATCAAATAAGTATAATTAAATTCAACGAGAAGTCTTCTCACATTTTTTGTAGAAAAATCAAGAGAGGATAAAACTCTGAGAAACATACGCAATCATTAATAACTCTATGCCAAGGGCATTCACAATGATTTTCCCAAATCTTTTAAGTACATCTGATGAGTGATTAAAATGCCCAAAACCTCTCTGCTCATCTCACCCCTCTCTCCCTCTCCCTGTCATGTGGAGCCCAAGCACAGAGATCGTCTTCCACCTCACGTGACTTTGCCAGCTCCACCGTGGATGTGGCTTGAGCTGCCCATGGTTTTAGACGCTGCGCCCATGGTTTCTCCCCTGCTACTGCCAACTCTGCCTACCTGTCGCCTCAAACATGATGCACATTTTACCCTTGTCCCTGTTCGCACCTTGTGTTCCACAGTGAGTCTTTGACCATGCTCGTGAGAACTCGCACCTAGTGCTTGGCCTTTCCATGCAAATAAAACCCCTCCGACTGTACCATTTTCTCCTCAGCTCGCCCTCTTAGTCTCTTTCCCGCGATCCTTCAGCACTCTACTCTCTGGAACGTCGAGAGATCAAAGTCATACGTGACACCGGCGAGCACGCCACCGTGTGCTAGCTTCCCTAGTGAACTTCTCTCCTCCCCAACATAGTTACAATGCATCTATCTCTTCCTTAAGCATCCTACTCATTTGATCGACCTTTCATGCAGTGGATCACTCGAGCTAGGCCTTCTTCTTCATCTCTAACCAGAACACCGCTGTTAGACCTTTCTCTCTCCAATGAGCCATACCTCGACTCCTTTCACTCATACCTCCGTATGCATGCAAGAAAGCTCATGCACACCCTTTTTGTAGATTCACCATTGCCAGAAAATCGTTGTCACCATGGACCCCTTCGCTGCCAATGAGGTCTTCAATGCTAGCTTCTTTCACTCGTTCTTGTGAACCATCATTGTCTTTAGTGAGCTCCTCCTCCCCTGTAAAGTAATTGAACATGTAAAGAGAACAAAAAATAATCAAAGTCAAAAAGAGAACTAAAGTAGTCGAACGCATAAAGAGAACATAGAGAACATGTAAAGAGAACAAAAAATAATCAAATTCAAAAAGAGAACTAAAGTAGTCGAACGCATAAAGAGAACATAGTTGTCGAAACTCATAAAGAGAACATAGTTGTCGAATTCTTCGACCGTTGCCATTGTTGAAATCTTGGACCACTGACGTTGTCAAATTCTTTGACTGCTGATGTTGTCAAATTCTTCAACCGTTACCGTTGTCGAATTCTTTGACCACAACTGTTGTCAAATTCTTTGACCACTAATGTTGTTGAATTCTTCGATCGCAGTCATTGTCAAATTCTTTGACTATGACCGTTGTCGAATTCTTCGACTGCTACAGTTGTCAAAATCTTTGACCACTGTCGTTCTCGAAATCATTGACCGCTGCTATTGTCAAAACCTTCAACCACAGCCATAGTCGAGATTTTCGACCACAGCCAGTGTCAAAACCTTCGACCACTATTGTAGTCAAAATCTTCAGCCACCAACCGTAGCAGTACGCCACAATACTATCTCTACCTAAGCGGTACGACTAGTGTTGCAAAAGGATTGACATGGTCAAAGACTTGTGTGGTCGAAGTGTTGTGTTTGGTAGTTGGTAGTCAAAACCTACATTAGATCAGTCGTAAGTTGCGTAGATCAGTCGTAAGATACGTTAGATTGGTTGCAAGTGCAGTAGATCAGTCGTAAGATACTTTATATTGGTTGTAAGTGTAGTAGATTAGTCATAAGATACATTATAATGGTCATAAGTGCAGTAGATCAGTCATAAGTACGGTAGATTGATCGTGAGATACATTAGATCGGTCGTAAGTACATTAGATCGGTTGTAAGTCACAGAACATGGTCCGTAGATGGTATTCAAAGTGGTAGATGGTATTCGAAGCATTCGAGCCCTGTAGCAGCCGAAGAACGTTAGTAGCCATAGATAGTACTGTACTCATTGAAAAGAAATAATTCAAACCAAGACAAAACTCAAACACATATAACTTTTACATATGAACTCCGAATTTAGTAATCTTTGTTCTCTAAATTCTTCTAAAATCATGGTCTTCTTGATTGTGTAAAAAATATTTAGTCTTATCTCTATTTATTTAACTCTTATTTGCTTTTATCTGGATTTTATCGGATAGATGACTCCGTGCCAGACAACACTGAAAACACATCGGAAATATTCTTTAAGCAACAAGAGTAAGGCAAGCACCCACTTTAACCATGTTAATCCCAGTATTTCAATTATTTTACATTGTTTGCAAAATCTATTATGAATGCGCGTATGTTTCAGTAAAATTTGCTATAATGTGGGTATTGGTAGTTACGACCACTCATATGCATTGAACCTCCTTGAAAATTTGATACTCTCACTATTGTAACCTCTAAGACATGGCTTAGACAATATATACTATCAAATTGGGGATAGTACATTGATATATGGTCTAGATACTTAGCCAAGCACTAGTTTATGCTAAGTTTGAACTTTGAAACAAGTTTATACCTGGGCAAGATGGTTTCAAAATGTTGGACCAGAGAAGGAACATCTGATAGTTTGGTATACAAATAAAATGGAAAACCTAATTTTCAGGCGCGGCGAGTTGTATGATAATCTGTCAAATGTGAGGAGGTACCTCACATGTAGATAGTGGGAGAGTCTTGTGACGAGGCGATGTGGTCCCGATCTTTCGATGAGAAGGATAATTTTGATTGGCGATGATCAACTCTCACGATCCAGGCTACGAACGCATCACGTACGAATCCAAGCAATGGCTGAACTAATCACCAAGTCGTTATCAACCGTGCCAAAAGCGTGGTTGACCTGACCACGAAGGTCTATTCCTGCATGCAACCGAAGAACACGCAAGAACAAGATCAAAAGCAATCTGAAATTGCAAATATATAAATTGAGTTCACAAAGGTGGGATTCTGCTGAGGTTCTTTACGGTTGGTCTAGTCGACACAAGCGAAGAACAAGTTTTCACAATGAAAAAACTAAGCAAACGAAATCCAAGCAAATTAGAAAGGTGTATCCTCCTTAAATAGGCGAGGGAGAGCCGCACAAAACTAAGACAAATGGGGTGATACTATTTACAGTACTGTTCACATGAACAGTAATCCATGAATAGTATGGGCCTGGCGGGGGGCGCCTCTCCTTTGGGCCCAAGAATTACAAGACCCGAGTTGGCCCAAACAGGTGATGCAGCATCTTCTTTGAGTGATTGCTATGTCCACAGGAGGAATTTGGAAATGAGGCCAGATTTATTGGAAAGAGGACGAGAAAAGCTTTCCATCGAGTACTCATGGGCCTCAAACGGACTCCGTATGTGAAAGTTATGCATGTTTGAAGTTTGTGCTGTCATCGGAGGCCGAACTGAATCGCACAATTGTGTCTTCATGATCAGCTCCCAAGTTCCTAAGTAAAAGAACATCACATGCATTAGGTAGTAGCATATTCTCATGAGAAATAAGACATGCTCCTAGAAACGAAGTTACCTGATAGTTCAATTGTTGTGCGCGAGCTCGTGTGATTGGACCTTGCAAGTGTATAGGTTCAAATCTATTGGTTGTATGCATGGAAGTGATGTCCTCATCATCCTCCCCTTCTTGCATGTGAGTTGTCCTCAAGTTCATCTTCTGCTCCCAAATATGGCTTCAAATCTGCAATATTAAATGTGGGGCTAACCCCGAATTCTGCAGGCAGATCAAGCTTATATGCATTATCATTAATCTTAGCTAACACCTTGAATGGACCATCAGCTCTAGGCATCAACTTATACTTTCGCAAATCAGGAAATCTATCTTTGCGCAAATGCAACCATACTAGATCACCAGGTTCAAAAGTTAAACTCTTTCTACCCTGATTACCAGCAATCTTATACTTAGCATTCATGCGCTCTATGTTTTCTTTAGTTGTTTCATGCAATTTAAGGACAAATTCAACACGCTTTTTAGCATCTACATTCACTTTTTCAGAAATGAGAATAGGCAATGAATCAATAGGAGCACGAGGATTAAAGCCATATACTACCTGAAAAGGGCTCATCTTTGTGGTAGAGTGCAGCGATCTATTGTAAGCAAACTCTACATGAGGTAGACATTCTTCCCACATCTTTAAGTTTTTCTTCAAGATAGCCCTCAACATAGTTGATAGCGTGCGGTTGACAACTTCAGTTTGTCCATCCATTTGGGGGTGACAAGTAGTAGAAAACAGCAGCTTGGTAGCCAATTTCGCCCATAATGTGCGCCAAAAGTGACTCAAAAACTTCGTATCTCGATCTGAAACAATGGTATTGGGCACTCCATGTAGTCGAACAATCTCTCTGAAAAACAAATCAGCAACATTTGTAGCATCATCGCTCTTATGACAAGGTATAAAATGTGCCATTTTAGAAAATCTATCCACCACAACAAAAACACTATCTCTCCCCTTCTTTGTTCAAGGTAATCCTAAAACAAAGTCCATTGAAATATCCTCCCAAGGAACGCTAGGTACAGGAAGAGGCATATATAAACCATGTGGATTAAGTCGGGACTTAGCTTTATTGCAGGTAGTGCAGCAAGATACATAGCGCTCAACGTCGCGCCTCATCCTTGGCCAATAGAAGTGTTCAACAGGTTGTCCTCCGTCCTTTTGACACCAAAATGACCCATAAGCCAAAAATTCTACAATCAAGTTGAGACAACATTGTATACCGTCTAAACAAAGCATCAGCAATCACATTTTCCTTCCCTTTATTGTGTTTTATGACATAAGGAAAAGATTCAATGAATTCAACCCAACGAGCATGTCTACGGTTCAGTTTAGTTTGACTTCTAATATGTTTCATTGATTCATGATCAGAATGGATAATAAATTCTTTAGGCCATAAATAATGTTGCCATGTTTCTAAAGTTCGAACGAGAGTGAGAGACCATGTGGAGGTCATCCCATGTGTGTGATGAGTAATTGACATCAGTTTAGGAAAGTCGAGTTTGGTTTGGATGGTTCAGACCTTGACGTTGCGTGGTGCAATCGGGCCCGGTCGGACTTGGTCAAACCTAGTCAAAGTGGTTAGGATGTATATTCTGTTGATTTGACAGGTTTGGGCTATTTCATGCTTAATGTGGTTTCATTAATGCATTTATGCTTATATGTATCGAGCGATGCTATTTGATGTGTTTCTTGTCTGTGTTGGCTGCAGGACGTCGAGGTGGAGTCGTGGCGAGACACGAGGTGATCGGACTAGACACGGGCGGTGTCGAGGTCAGATTGGTCGAATGTGTCGAAGACGGCGGAGACTCGAGGTGGTTGCGAGGCTTGGACGACAAGGAACATGAAGCTTCCCGGAAGGTGCAGGAGGGGCGTTTCGGTAAAAACGCAAGCCGCATATGTGGAAGCGGGTTTCCGTTCGAGTTGGTGGGCGTAACAGGTTGGAGACCTGTTAGCCAAGGCCTATATAAGGAGGGGATGTCTCCTTATGGATCTCATGCACTCTAAGGGTTTCTAGGGTTTGCTTTAGTCAAAATGAGCTTTAGAGGGTTGTTTTGGCTTTAGGGCTTTAGTTGTTGAGAGTAGGTGGAGGAGACAGAGTATGTTCTGTTGTCTTCCTTCGTTGTGTTCGTGAGTGCTCCTCTCCAAGAAATATGTAGTTTGTGTGTGTGTTCTAGACTTTGGGAGAGGGAGAGGATGGATTAAGACCTCATGTAATCATTCCTCTTGTTCTAATGTCCATGCGTATGGGGACTCATCTGTAGTCTTTGTTGGTTGGAATGAAATTTCTGTGTTTTTCTCCTGTGCTCCTGTTTTCTCTTCGTTGCCCTCTGTGCTTGATTCTTGAGATTTTTGATTTCCTGTTGTTTCTTGCTGAGGAGTAACAAAATGGGTTGCTCTGTGATGGAATTATGATTTTAGACCATTTGGTCAGCTAGAATCCCAGAGCCAAGTGTTTAATTTTAGTTTTGCCTTTGGGCCTTCTCTGTTCATGTTTTTATCTGTTCTTGAGTTCTAGGGTTTTGGCAAGATCCTTGTTTCCCTTCTTGAGATGGAATGAAACTTTTCTTGTTGAGTCCTGAGGCTATCTAGTAGCTATCCTCAAAGTTTCATGTCCAAAGGATCAAGGGTTAGATGGAAATTTGAAGTTTAGGGCAGCACTCTGAATATTTTCTGTTTTTGCCAAAATCTTGATTTCTTCTTGTTCAATTGGTTTCTTTTGTCTCCCCAAGTTCCTCTGGGTATTTCTTGTGTTTCCTTGCCTTTCTGGGCCAAAAGGATTGAGGAGGAACCTCAAATTTCTCTGGTGTTCATTATCTGCAATCTCTGCATTTGTGGTCTTCTGTTTTCAGACCTTGCTGTACTGTGAAACCGACGGGCGGTCAAACCGGTTTGCAACCGGCGGTCAGACTGGTTTGCAACCGGCGGTCTGACCGGAGTACACTGGGCGGTCTGACCGGCTTGTTATGTGCGGTCTGACTGGCCCCCTCTTTGCCAGCCTGTTTTGCTTGTGGTTTTTGATGAGTTTTTGGCCATTTTGGTTTCTTTGTTTACAGTACCTATTTCCTCTGAGTTCTCAATTTTTCAGAGAGCCTAGTGTATCTTCTTCATAGCTTTCCATAGCTATTGGAGGAGAGTTTTCGAAGTGAGTACTTCAAGGGGTTATTTTTAAAAGTCGACATTCACCCCCCCCCACTGTCGCCAACTTCGATCCAACAATTGGTATCAGAGCCGGTTAGCTCTTTTCAATAGATCTTAACCGGTCTCTAGAGCCATGGCGACAGACAAGTACTCGACCAAGGCCCCGATTTTCGACAGAAGAGGGATGATCCCAAGGGATCATTTAGATATTACCTGCTGTCTGCCTGGAGATTGATTCGCGCAGCGCGTCTGTTTGTGCAGTTTAGACCCATGAAACTATTTTTTATGTAGATAGTCCCAAAAGGAAAATTGTAGAGGACTTGCAGACCCATCTTCTATATTTTATTCAAAATTTTTGGTTGTGGGATCTAGGTGTAGCAGGGTCGGGAATACCGCTGTCTGTCAGGGGAGCGGATTGGGACAGTCTGCTGTTCAACTGCGATTTAGGGGTAGTAAATGATTTTTTTCATTATGGTCACAATTGAACAAATTGTAGAGAATTCAGTAATATAGCTTATGTATAAAAATTATATTTTTTGGACCCCTGTGCTGTTGTTGGGACGCGTTTTAATATTGCTGTCCAGTCTGCCAGAACAGAGAACTTCCTCTGTTTTGTGCATTAAGTTACACCTAGATATGATCAAAATAAAAATATGTGATCTACAGGAAAAATGAAGGAATTTAAGTGAGGAATCTAAAGATATATCATTTACTGTATTTGGCTTTATATTGTTAAAGATACAAAAATATTAAGCAGCGCTGCTGCAGTGGGTAAATTGTTGAATCGTTGAGCGGGAAGGAGTATGTGCGGGTTTGGGGTTCTAGTGACGTCTTTAATGTTTAAGTCGCGCATTGTTTGCTGTAGCATTGTGCTGAGAGATACCTTGTGGACAGGTGGTTTTGCTCCTGAGCGCACGTGACTGCTTCGCTTCAACGGTTGAGGCAAGTAAACGTAGCGATTGTGCTACTGTTTAACTCGTTAATTATTCTACCTTCATATTAATTAATTCTTTAAATTTGAGGTGCTATGTCTTTGTTAAATGCTTCCTTAATGTGGTCCAGATGGTAGTATTTTTAAATAATTCAATTGTTTATGATCTTGATGGTTTAACTGTGGATATGCGGAATTGTTCTTGATGATCAATATAGTTGTGGGGCAGAAAACTTTACGAGTATATTGTGGTCTAAGTGGTAGTATTCTTAGTGAATACTGGTGGTGGTGATGGTCGCAATTATTGATCAATTGATATGTTTGGATAAATTACTCGTAATCATGTGGAAATTTGTTTAGTGTGCTAATACGGAATATGAAAACAAATATGTGGTGGATATGTGGTTGTGGATATGTTGTGAGTATGATTAATGCTCCTTTGTGAATGGAATTCATGTGGTTTATGATTATCGTATCATTTATATCATATCATGACATTCGCATATGTGGATGTCGACGCACCTAGCCGCGACCTTACCGGTACAGCATCGTATGTTGCCGTAATACAATGCACCTCTTCTCCCGCTGGGAAAGAGTGATGTGGAGCATAGCATGAAAGCATTCATATGCATTGCATTGTGGGAAGATCATTTGCATACTTATGCAATGTATTGTGGTGAAGTTACTTTGTGGAATATTCAACTTCACAGTTGTAATGTGGAATATACAACTTCATAGTTGTGATGTATGGAATTGGCTCATTTGAGCTATTTGTGGTATGAGGATTGTGGATGTGGTCGAGGAATGGGGTTCGTTCCTTGTGTATGGTAAGGGTTGTGATTGTGGCATGAGATTTTTTTTCTCTTGTAGTAATTGTTGATAGCAATTGTGGATGTAAAAAATAATAAAGTATTGAAGTAAAACATACATATGCTTTATTGTCTTTGGTAGTGGTAGTGGTTGAGGTTTTAAAATAGTCAAATAAGATTTATTTGCTAATGCTTTACCGTCGTTGATGTGATTTGAGGTTGAGGATATAAACATTGTTATTTGTGGAAGATTAAATGTTGATGATTAAACTATTGTAGTTTAATTAGCCTGTTAAACAGTTGCTTGCTGAGATTTTATCTCACTGTTGTTTCCCCTCTCTGCAGGTGGACTTTGAGCATGCATGGGAAGGGTAGAGTGGCACCACACTGATACACGTGAATCATATTTTTATGCTGTAATAAAGTTGAAAGGATTCTAGATCTTTGCATAGCTTTGTTTACATTAACTTAATAATGTTAAATTTGTGACTATGTTTTAGATTAAAATGTTGGAGGATGTTTTAAACATTGAATTGTTATCACTATCCTGTTATTCCTTAGTTGTTTATGCTTCTGCTTATACTATCTTGTTTAGTAATTGTTGCCAGTTTAATTTATCTTGTAAATTGGCTAGTTGTGGAGTGGTTTTAGTGGCATCCTAGGGTAATGTGGGTCCTGGGGTATTACAGTTGGTATCAGAGCGAACGTTATGTCCGTGGTAATTAAATTAATAAATTGACACACTTGTGCACAGTAGGATGGGATGTGTCAAGCATTGCATTTATGCTTTTGACATGTTGTATTGATGATTTACGTTATGAGATAATCTTGTATGATTATGATTTGCTCCTATGACTGTTATGAGTGAGAATAGTCAATGATAAGATGTAGAGGTTGTAGTTGCTGCCTTGGCATTGCCAGATTATACCACTGTTCGCAGTATGGGGATAGCGATGTAGTTACCTCGGGTAACTTAGTTGCAGATGTTGTGAGTGAGTTTCTTTAGAAAAGTTGTTATCTTCCTTGAGTTGATGTTAGCCAATTCTTGGCCTATTGTGGTTAATGAAGTTCTCTTGAGATAGCGGTTCATTGCAGTCGAGGTTTTGCAATTGGTCTCTACCTGTTCTTTGAAGCAATTATTGTTTCTTTTCGGACTATTGAGACACTTTTGCTACTTGTGCACATTGTTGATTTGCAAGGATAGTCCCTTCGTGGGAGTTTTGTCTTGTTGTGAATCATGACTCATTGGTTCGCTTGGTATTTTTATCAATGAAAGTTTTGTGTTGCAAACTCATTAATATGTTAAAGCCTTGGATCTACGTATTTCTTTTAAATTATTTCGAGTGTTGAAGTTTAATTCCTCTCCTTTCTGAAAGAGAGTGTTAAAAATGCTTTGTGGTGTTTTGCTATGCTTAAGTGGGAAGGTGGTAATCATATAAACTAATTCATAAGGTATGAATTCTCAAGTTGAGATGTTAACGTAGTGCATAATTAATTTCAACTAGCATCCTCGGAAATATAGTTGATTAATTTGATATCGCCTTGTAATAGTTTCTTGAAGAACTGTGATTAAGAATTTGTCTATACATGATTGGAACTCATTGAGTTATTGAGGAGTGTGCAAAAAAAGAATTGGAATGATTATTATGATTGTTTAAATTTCTATCCTGTTGGATAAATTGAATTATTTCTGTCTTTAGTAATTAATCTGACCGTTTGGAATTTATTAAGTAAGGAGGTGTTGGAATATTGCCTTGGTAATATTGACCTTTAATCTGTCCTTTATTAGATACTTTATGAACATGCACAATTGCTAGTTTCATCTATCTTTCACCATGTTAAATTGTTGAAATAGGTATAAAGGAATAGATGAAGGTTGATGTATTGACTTGTAGAATCTTGTCTTACAAAGCTGGTATTATTGAAGTTTAAAGTTATTTCATTCTAATTTCTGAACGTAAGGTGGGATACTGAATCTATGCTCATGATTGTTTTATGATTGTAAAACGGAGTTAGGATCATGAATGTTGTTATGATAAAATAATAATCAATTATTGCCAGTAATGACTAGAGTACAATCAATTTGTGCTAAATTAGAGTTGAGCATTAATAAGAATTGAATATATGAAATCTAATAAGAGATTTATACTAGCATGTTTTGTGAGATTGTCATGTTCTAGTATCATCTTGTTTAAGAGCTTTGTTCTATTATGGTTGCTTGTGCACTAGGCTTTCCCTAGATTAGGTAGTTGCAATCTTATTTAGATAATAGAAACATGATGAAGTGATTTCTGGTGTTTCTTTTGGAAAAGTTCATGAAGCGATTTGAGGATATGATGATGCTTGTTAAGAAGGTATTATTCTGATGTTAGTATGATGGTCAGTATGTGGTCGTGATGATAATGTTGAATGTTCTATAAATAAAAGAATTTGATAACTTCCATGATACTATTTAAATCAAAAGCTTGGATATTTGCGTACGCGATCTTTTGGATCTCATGACTTATGTGGCAGCTGAAATTGTTTTGAGCAAAGTGACGCGTTGAGAGCTTTTATTAGTTCTTTAGGGATTAATGTGTTGTGGTCTTCAAATCTTTTTGTTGGAATTGTCAAGGTAATACCGTAATCAAAGAAAGTTGTTCTCTTTGTTAAAAGAAAGAGTGTGGTAAAAGTATTGGAGGTTGAAGTCATGTTGTGCAATTTCTTTTTGAGGTGTGCTTGACTTCTTATTTTCGCTGCATAAGAGTTTCCGAGCTTAAATGGCAATACTGTATTCTTATTGGTTGAGATTTGATATTTTCTTCTTGAGGGGCATGTGCCTTCAACTGTGATCTTATCTTTGTTGTCCAAGATCATTGTTATTTCTCTTGGTCTTGTGTCTATTGCAGATGGTAACATCTTTCTTTGTGCTGAAATTTACTTCTTTTTGCCTCTTCTAAGAAAGGGGTAATCAATTTGAGTTGCAAAGTCCTTTAAGAGGTGTATGGCAACTAATTGGTGTGGTCATGCGATTGACTTTGGTGAGATTGTGGGTGTAAAGTTGTTTGACATCCATAAGAGCCCTGGAGATGAAAAATTTTGGTTTGGTGTTCTATGCTAGAACCTTAGAGGCTCAGCGTCCCTGTGTGGGAATAGTGGATCAGAGTGGAATCCAAATAGTGTGAGGATCGGGATAGCATCCTTGGGGTGCAGTAAATGAGTATGTGTGGGTGTGATATGAATTTCGAGTTGTTATCCTTAAAAGGATTGAGGTGCTTTAGGAATTATCTGTCAAAGTAATTCCATTGGTCGAGGGCTTGGCTAGAATGTATTTTGTGGAGACAGTAGAGTCTCTCTGCAAGGGTGTGGATGATGTACTCAGTTTGAGCGCATTGTCGAAGTTGCCAACTTAAGATAAAGGAATTGGCGTGTTGGGCGATGATTTGGAAATCCTTGGTTCAAGGAAGTTAAATTTTCAAAGGGAATGGATTGGGAAATTAATAATATCTCGAGCAGTAATATGCTCTCTTGATTCTTGTTTTAAACTGTGTGTTTGTGGCAGAGGTCATCTGCAATTGAGTTGTTTTATGTCGAGGCGTATTCTTTTCTAGTTAGGAAAAGAAAATGATTGTTTTGGTTTGTCGAGTGATTTTCACTCTTGGCTTGTAGTGTGGATTCTCCAAATGTCTATTTGGAGAGTGTAAAAGGTTTTGTTGTGAATCCTTTGATTTGGATCGTGGTCCCTTGAAGGAAAGCTGGTTGCTAGTGTGTTGCTTGAGAATTCTTTATTCTTCTTTTGGTTGGGTTCCATTTGTAAAAGTTATTGTTTGTGCTTCGAGTAAAATGTTATGAGTGGAATCTGTGGTTGAATTCTTTAAAAGGGGTACAATGTATTATCCCGATTATAATATATAGAGCAAAATGTTTTAAGAAGGAGGATGGTATTAGATAGTGGCTTCATAGTTGTGGCGGGGAATTTTGCGAGAACGGCACGATCTATTGGCTGCTCAGAGCCGGTAGAAGAGTTGCGGGTGCCCGGCGTTGACCGGCGCGTGTCGTGGACTCGTTAGAGTTGGTCATGAGGAAGAGGGCCACCAGGTATGTGGAGGCCCTCTTGACGGATCAGTCTGAGCGGGAGGTGACGTTGAAGTTCAAATGTAAAAGGACCCGAGTTCTTCGAGGCGGGTGAGAACCCGTAGTTGTTGTTCCCTTGGGATGTTCTTACCTTGGGATGCTTTATCCTTTGGTTGTTCTTTCCTTGATTGTTCTTTTGTCTCGTGGGTTGAGGAGATAAATTCGAGGACGAATCCTTTTTAGGTGGGCAGAATGTAATAACCTGATCGTCGATTCGGCGTAGGTTTCTAAAATAATCGCGGAGTTTCCCGATTTTTCGGTAAATTGCGGGAGGTGAAAATTAAATTGCATAATTGTCCAAACTTAAAAAAATAAATTAAAAGAACTAATTTGGATATTTTGGGCTGTCCGGAGGGGTGGGCCAGCCAGCCCAAATGGGGGCCCATACCCCCTCCCAAACCCTAGCACTCCCTTTATAAATCCCCTCCCTTGCCCCTCACCCCTTTTTTCCACCACTGGCCGCACCCTTTCCCCCCTCCATCACCCCACAAGCTGCTGTCATTGGTGCCAAGGAGAAAAAGAAAGGGAAGAGAAGAAAGGGAAGAGAAGGAAGAAGAAGGGAAGGAGGAGAAGAAGAAGAAGAGGGAAGAAGAGGGATGATCCCAAGGGATCATTTAGGTAATTTTTAATAATCCCAAACCCTCTGTTTTATAGAGTAATTAGGGTTCTTGGCACGGAATTTGAAGGGGATTAATAGATTGATTGCCCGATTAGAGATTACCTGCTGTCTGCCTGTAGATTAATTCGCGCAGCGCGTCTGTTTGAGCGGTTTAGACACATGAAACGATTTTTCCTGCGGATTTTCCCAAAAGGAAAATTGTAGAGGACTTATATACCCATCTTCTGTATTTTGTGCAGAATTTTGGGCTGTGGGATCTGGGTGTATCAGGGTCGGGAATACCGCTGTCTGTCAGGGGAGCAGATTGGGACAGTCTGCTGTTCAACTGCCATTTAGGGGTAGTAAATAATTTTTTTCATTATGGTCGCAATTTATAAAATTGTAGTTAATTCAGTAATCTAGCTTCTGTACAAAAATTATATTTTTTAGACCCCTGTGCTGTTGTTGGGACGCGTTTTAATCTTGCTGTCCAGTCTGCCAGAACAGAGAACTTCTTCTGTTTTGTGCATTAAGTTACACCTAGCTATGATCAAAATAAAAATATGGGATCTACAGGAAAAATGAAGGCATTTAAGTGAGGAATCTAGAGATATATCATTTACTGTATTTGGCTTTATATTGTTAAAGATACAAAAATATTAAGCAGCACTGCTGCATTGTTGAATCGTTGAGTGGAGAGGAGTATGTGCGGGTTCGGGGTTCTAGCGACATCTTTAATCTTTAAGTCACGCTTTGTTTTCTGTAGCATTGTGCTGAGAGATACCTTGTGGACAGGTGGTTTTGCTCCTGAGCGCACGTGACTGCTTCGCTTCAACGGTTGAGGCAAGTAAACGTAGCGGTTGTGCTACTGTTTAACACGTTATTTATTCTACCTTCATATTAATTAATTCTTTAAATTTGAGGTGCTATGTCTTTGTTAAATGCTTCCTTAATGTGGTCCAGATGGTAGTATTTTTAAAAAATTCAATTGTTTATGATCTTGATGGTTTAACTGTGGATATGCGGAATTGTTCTTGATGATCAATATAGTTGTGGGGCAGAAAACTTTACGAGTATATTGTGGTCTAAGTGGTAGTATTCTTAGTGAATACTGGTGGTGGTGATGGTGGAAATTATTGATCAATTGATATGTTTGGATAAATTGCTCGTAATCATGTGGAAATTTGTTTAGTGTGCTAATACGGAATATGAAAACAAATATGTGGTGGATATGTGGTTGTGGATATGTTGTGAGTATGATTAATGCTCCTTTGTGGATGGAATTCATGTGGTTTATGATTATCGTATCATTCATATCATATCATGACATTCGCATATGTGGATGTCGACACACCTAGCCGCGACCATACCGGTACAGCATCGTATGTTGCCATAATACAATGCACCTCTTCTCCCGCTGGGAAAGAGTGATGTGGAGCATAGCATGAAAGCATTCATATGCATTGCATTGTGGAAAGATCATTTGCATACTTATGCAATGTATTGTGGTGAAGTTACTTTGTGGAATATTCAACTTCATAGTTGTAATGTGGAATATACAACTTCATAGTTGTGATGTGGAATTGGCTCATGTGAGCTATTTGTGGTATGAGGATTGTGGATGTGGTCGAGGAATGGGGTTCGTTCCTTGTGTATGGTAAGGGTTGTGATTGTGGCATGAGATTCTTTTCTCTTGTAGTAATTGTTGATAATAATTGTGGAGTGAGAAATAATAAAGTATTGAAGTAAAACATACATATGCTTTATTGTCTTTGGTGGTGGTAGTGGTTGAGGTTTTAAAGTAGTCAAATAAAATTTATTTGCTAGTGCTTTACCATCGTTGATGTGATTTGAGGTTGAGGATATAAACATTGTTATTTGTGGAAGATTAAACTATTGTAGTTTCATTAGCCTGTTAAACAGTTTGCTTACTGAGATTTTATCTCACCCTTGTTTCCCCCTCCCTACAGGTGGACTTTGAGCATGCATGGGAAGGGTAGAGCGGCACCACACCGATGCACGTGAATCATATTTTTATGCTGTAATAAAGTTGAAAGGATTCTAGACCTTTGCATAGCTTTGTTTACATTAACTTAATAATGTTAAATTTGTGAACTATGTTTTAGATTAAAATGTTGGAGGATGTTTTAAACATTGAATTGTTATCACTATCCTTTTATTCCTTAGTTGTTTATGCTTCCGCTTATACTATATTGTTTAGTAATTGTTGCCAGTTTAATTTATCTTGTAAATTGGCTAGTTGTGGAGTGGTTTTAGTGGCATCCCAGGGTAATGTGGGTCCTGGGCTAGTTGCTCTGGATTTGCGTGTTTGGGAGATGAAGGTGACTACCATCAAGGACACCACCGATCTTTTGACCTTGACTCTTGACGCGTTGTACTCACGCCTCAAGACTCACGAGATTGACATAGTCTCTCGTAGGTTGAAGTCGCAGTCGATGGCCTTAGTCACTGATCCCAGTCTAGTTTCTGGACCTTCTTCTGAGTCGATTTGTGGATTCTCTCTAGCTGCTATCTATGACGTAACTGATGATCAGTTAGAGCAGCTTGTGGATGAGCAGTTAGCCCTCCTAGCTCGGAGATTTTCACCCATGATCAGCTTCGAGTGTGGTGGCCCCAACCACATTCGAGCGAACTGCCCCAAGCTGGTGAAGGGCAAAGGTGACTACAGCGGTTCGGGCAAGAATGACTACATCGACAAGAACCGCAACAAGAAGCCCTCAGCTCACGCCCAAGGCAAGAAGAAGTTCCGCGACCTTGGCAAAGCCAAGAAGCTCTTCCACCGCATCCTCACCGCCTTCGATGACCTCGACCTCAGCGAAGCGGAGTGGTGGAGCGATGATGATGGAACAGACGAGCAAGATCCCAAGGGCGGCGATGACTTCTCCGGCATGTGCTTCATGGCCCTTGAGGGCGAACTGAGCGACAGCGAGCTGTACTCCGACTCCGATGAGGTATCGCCCACCTACGACCAGCTTAATGATGCTTTTCTTAAGCTAGGTAGATTCCATGCTAGATCTAGAGCTAGGTGTAGCGAGTTAGAGAAGGAAGTAGATAGATTGTCACAGGAGCTTACTTCACTTATATCTGCTCCCTCCCGTGATGATTGCGATGTTTGTTCTGCTTTGCTGGATGACATGGAGAAGCTAAGGACCTTGCATGATAGTGTGTCCTCTGAGCTCGACATGATTAAGGTGGAGAACATTAGTCTTCTTGCTGAACTTGAGATGAGTAGGGTAGTTCCTCTTACATCTACTACTGTTGGGACTATATCTTGCACCTCATGTGAGGATAATGACAATGCTTTTAGAGGTTTGTATACCATGCTTCTCAATCTGCCCAAGACTTGTGAAAATTGCAATAACTTGAAGATAAACCTAAAACGGGCAGATCATAAAATTGCTGTACTACAAGCTTCATTACTTGAGCCGATTGTGTCTTGCACCAACTGTCCAAAGTTAACACTTGAGATTGAGTCTGTTTCTAAGCAATTCCAAGAGATGGTTGATCATAACAACAAGTTGGCTCAGTATGCTTCTAAGGACCCTGTTAGCTCACCTTGCAAAAATTGTGATAAACTAAAATCTGACTTGATTACCTTGGAGGAAACATGTGTGAAGCTAACTAAGGATTTACTAGAGAAGCCACAAACTTGTTGTGATGTGATTGCTGATGTGGGGGAGAAGCCCAAGGGTAAGGTTGAGACGCTTAGCGACGTGAACCAAACTGCTAGCAGTAGGACTGTCCCCTCCGAGTCGGCTGTGCGTGCACAAGCCATTCACTCTTCTGCTATTGGTTCTTCATCTGCTCCCTTACCTCCTGCTGTTCCTTCTTCCCCCTGTTCTTCTTGCACCTCTCTCTTTCGGGAGTGTCAGTATCTTATGAACACTCTCGAGAGATTTGTAGGCGGTAAGAAGAAGCTTAATCTTATTCTAGACCAATCCAAGATTTGCAGATTTCTAGGATACGATTTTTATGAGGACATGAGGAAGCATCCAGCTGCCGTGCTCAGACCCATAGCACCAGGTGTGATCGAGACTGAGCCCAGGACCGAGAAAGTCCAATTTAAGTCAGCGGGCTTTGTCCAAGGGATTTCTGATAGTAAGGTGAGTCCACCTGCTGCTTCGGCCTCTCAGAAGGCGAAGCCTCACCGTGTTACTTCTACCTCTCAGAAGGTGAAGTTCCACTGCACTTTCTGTCAGAAGGATGGACACTCGATTGATCGATGCTTCAGGCGCACCAAGATCGCGCGTAGAGACCGTGTTGATTCTCTTAGGCGTATTCAGGGTCAGCCCCAGACCTTGAGTGCACCTAAGACCAACACGAGGTCTAGGCTTGCTTCTGTTGATGGATTTGGGCAGCATCGAGGACTTGGTTTTTCCGAGTTTTCTGGTTTTCGTCCTTATGCTTCCTTTGGTCGTGACTTCCGCCGTTCTGAGGGTAGATCTCGTTTTCCTCGTCGAGATGGCTACCCACGGCGAGATCAGCGTGTTACCGGTGCTCCGACTCGCTCTCCCGTAGCAGTCGGATCCAGCAATAGCTTCAGGTCTGCACACAGACCTTCTGCCTTTTTGAGCGATAGAGAGCGTAGGGTAGTTAGAGGTCAGTCGTTCTTGACTACTTCTGCTGCTCGACGTGTTACTCAGTATTGGGTGCCAAAATCACTCTTGATTTACCCCAGTACTGAGACTTTACTCTCTGTTTGACTCAGGTTCGCCGAGCAGGGAAGGGAAAGGTTTGGCTCGTAGACTTCGGGTTCACGACACATGATCGGAGACTCCCGTTGGTTTTCTTCCCTTGCCCGTGCTCCAGGTGATGAGACGATCACCTTCGGAGACGCTTCATCTGGGCGCGTCATCGCCAAAGGTACAGTGCGCGTTAATGATTCTTTCATTTTGAAAGATATTGCTTTGGTTAGTAAGCTGCAGTATAATTTGCTTTCAGTCTCTCAGCTTACCGATGACGGTTTCAAGGTGAGCTTTAAGAAAACCTCTTGCAAAATTCTTGATTCTTCGGGTAGTCTGGTTTGTGGGATTTCTCGTTTTGGGAGGATCTTTCGTGCTGATTTTTCTGAGTCTTCTGCTGATCCTCTCAGGTGTTTAGTTGCTTCTGAGTCCCGCGACCTTTCTTTCTGGCATAGGAGACTTGGTCATATTGGATTTGACCATTTGACCCGAGTTAGCGGCCACGACCTCATTCGTGGTCTGCCGAAGCTCAAGATGGTCAAAGATCTTGTTTGCGCTCCATGCCGGCACGGCAAGATGGTCACCGCTTCTCACCCTCCAGTCATAGTGACTATGACCGATGCACCGGGACAGCTGCTCCACATGGACACAGTTGGACCAGCTCGAGTGCAGTCAGCAGGAGGGAAGTGATATGTTCTTGTCGTGATCGATGACTTCTCGAGGTATTCTTGGGTGTTTTTCTTAGCCTCGAAGGATGAGACATTTACACATTTCTGAGGTCTTTTCAGTAGGCTTTCTGTTGAGCTCCCGGGTGCCTTACGAGCGATCCGCAGTGACAATGGCACGGAGTTCAAGAATTCCTACTTCGAGAGATTCTGTGATGAGACAGGTATAGAGCACCAGTTCTCTTCTCCGCACGTCCCACAGCAAAATGGCGTCATGGAGAGGAAGAACCGTACCTTAGTCGAGATGGCCAGGACGATGCTCGATGAGTACTCTACACCGCGGATGTTTTGGGCTGAGGCTATAGCTACCGCGTGCCATGTTTCAAATCGAGTTTTTCTTTGGGCTCACTTGCACCGCACTTCTTATGAGTTGAGATATGGGCGAAAGCCCAGTGTATCTCATTTTCGTGTGTTTGGTTGCAAGTGCTTTATTCTGAAGTCCAGGAACCTAGACAAGTTCGAGTCACGTTCTTGTGGTGGGATATTTCTAGCTTACTCGACTTCTTCGCGGGCTTATCGGGTTTGGAATTGCGAGTCTAGTTAAATGGTAGAGACCTGTGAGGTGACCTTCGACGAGGCCAGTCCGGGGACTAGGTCCGATATCTCAGGTTCTTTAGAGCAGTCTGAGCCCATCTTTGTGGATGATGAGGACGATGGAGATGAGGGTTGTCTACCCGATCCAGTCCCTCATCTACCCCTCGAGGTGCCTTCTTCGACCGCACCTCAAGGCGATCAGCCCATGCCTTCTGCTTCCTCTGGAGCTAGTGGCTTTGTTCCTACCTCGTCAGCTCATGAGGTAGAGGCCACTTCTTCATCTCATCTTGGACCTCTTAGACATATCCAGAAATACCATCCTTCCGAGCAGATTATTGGAGACCTCTTTGAGCGAGTCACTGGTTCAAAGTCTGGCATGTCGCATCTCTGTCTCCATTCTGCCTTTGTTGCCACCTTTGAGCCCAAGGATGTTAGTCATGCTCTGTCTGACGAATCTTGGGTCAATGCCATGCATGAAGAGCTAGAGAATTTCTAGAGAAATAAGGTCTGGTCGCTTGTCGAGCCCCCTCGAGGTCACAATGTTATTGGGACTAAGTGGGTGTTCAAGAACAAGCAGAGTGAGGATGGGGTGGTTATTCGGAACAAGGTTAGACTGGTAGCTCAGGGCTTTTCTCAGGTTGAGGGTCTAAATTTCGAGGAGACCTTAGCTAGACTTGAGGCCATTAGAATCCTGCTTGCATTCGCAGCTTCTAAGGGTTTCAAGCTTTACCAGATAGATGTCAAGAGTGCCTTCCTCAATGGCTTTATTGAGGAAGAAGTCTATGTCAGACAACCTCCAGGTTTTGAGAACCCCAAATACCCAAACCATGTCTTCAAACTTTCGAAAGCTTTGTATGGACTTAAGCAGGCCCCTAGAACTTGGTATGAGAGACTTAGATCCTATCTGTTGAGTCATGGTTTTGAGATGGGTAAGGTGGATAAGACCTTGTTCATTCGTCGGCATGGCACTGATCTTCTGCTCGTTCAGATTTATGTGGATGACATCATCTTTGGCGGCTCTTCTCATGCTCTCGTTTCCCAGTTCTCGGATGTCATGAGCACCGAGTTTGAGATGAGCATGATGGGTGAGTTGACCTTCTTCCTTGGCTTCCAGATCAAGCAGACTCGGGAGGGTACTTTCTTGCATCAAGGCAAGTACACTCGTGACCTCCTGAGACGCTTTGACATGAGTGATGGTAACCCTGTGTCAACTCCCATGGCATCTTCCGTCACACTTGACCCAGATGAGGACGGCGAGCCAGTTGATCAGAAGGAGTATCGTAGCATGACAGGCTCCCTCTTGTACCTCACTGCCTCGAGACCGGACATACACTTCGCTGTGTGTCTTTGTGTTCGGTTTCAGGCTTCTCCTCGCGTATCTCACCGTCAGGCAGTGAAGCGCATCCTTCGGTACCTTCGAGCTACCATTGACTATGGTATCTGGTACTCTTCCTCGTCCTGTCTTTCCTTGAGAGCCTATTCGGATGCAGACTTTGCTGGTTGTAGGATAGATAGGAAGAGCACTTCGGGCACCTGCCAGTTCATTGGCACTTCCCTCGTTTCCTGGTCTTCGAGAAAGCAGTCTGGTGCTACACAGTCCACCGCAGAGGCCGATTACGTTGCTGCAGCCAGTTGCTGTAGCCAGGTGCTCTAGATGGTCTGGACCCTGCGGGGCTTTGGGTTAGTTATCGACAGTGTTCCACTCTTTTGTGATAACACTTCTACGATCAACATTGCTAAGAACCCAATGCAACACTCTCGGACCAAGCATATTGATATCCGATATCACTTCCTTCGAGACCATATGGAGAAGGGTGACATAGTGCTCCAGTTTGTGGAGAGTGACCACCAGTTGGCTGATATCTTTACCAAGCCTTTGGATAGCTCTAGGTTTTCAGCTCTGCGGGGAGAGCTTGGGGTGGTTTGTCCTTACGGACTGTTGTGAGGAGGAGCTTTGTACCTTACTGCTTTATCATATTTATTATGCTCTTACTTCTATCTGTTGCATTGTATTTGGGGTGCATTGGGGTTAGTCCTTCTAGCATAGGTTAGAGTGATCTTCTTGTCTAGCATTCAGACTTCTTGATCTTATCTTGCGATTCTAGGATGCTGCTTATTAGCTGTTTCTCTTCTCACTAGGTTGAGCTCACTCACTTCTTGTAGGTTCTAGCGAGGGTTGGGCCACCCTCGGGTAGACAGGGTACATGTTTACTCTTTAGTGAGTTAGATGATCAATTGATTGTCCTAGAGTCATATGGGGTAGATGAGAGTCAGTCTGAGCCATAGTATCCTCTATATCTTATCTATGCTTTAAGGACTACCCTTTCGGATTTTCTTTGCCAGCTTCTCTTGTTTATTGCTTTGGTTCAGGGGAGTTCATTTGGGAGTTTCTGGAGCTTAATATTGACATAACTCAACTTGAACTAAAAGTTGCATCACATGTTGAGGGGGAGCTGGACTTTCTTGCATTTCAGTATTTCTGCATTGCATTATAATTACATGGAGCCTTGATTATTATCCGTTTATGACATGCTACAATGCTTTACATCTTGCCATGATTTGTGCTTACTTGCTAGATTGATCATGACTTCATATGTGTAGTCTAGCTTTTGCCATGATAAGTTCATTAAAATTGCTCAACTTGAATTAAAACTTGTCATGCTAGCTCTCGAGATTAGTCTTTCTCTAGTTATCCTTTTATGATTCATGCCATATCAAATAGGCTAAGTTGAGTCTTGAATCTTTGTTGAGCTTTAGATCGAGCTATGCTAGTTCTTGATGATGCATAAGTTAGTATAATCTTTTATGAATGCAAAAAGATTTCTTTTGTGTGAAAAAACTGATCTCACCAATTCTTTCTCATGAGAGGCTTGTCATTGCACAAGGCATGAACTCAGGGGGAGTTTTGGATGACCAAGATCATCTTCTTAAGCTTCGTGCTTGGAGTGGTCGCATAAGGCTTGAGATCTAGCACATGACTAAAGCAAAAATCTGGTTGGAAACAATCATGCGTTTCTCAAAGTAAAATATGTCAATTGTGCTCACTTTGCTAAAAATTACAAGACTTACAAGTAGTTGAACAAATGTATCATTCTAGAACTTGTAGCACTCTATATTGGCTCAACACTAGCCTCTTGGTTCCACTTAGCTTATTGACATGGCCTGCATCATCTTTGGATACCTCTAGCTAGACTGTGATCATGGATGACTTGACATGCTAAGAATTTACACTAAAATTTCAGATTGTGACTTAATTGGTTTAGCTGGCTTATACATGTCTTGTCATGATCTAGACATCATGTTTATGTGTTATGGCTTGGTGTAATTGTTGGTGATATGCCCTAGAGGCAACATGGAGATGTTGAATATATTACATACTATGTTTATGATACATTGTTTTGTTCCTTGAAATATACATTATCATTATTGATCAATGAGTATGTGACTTATTCATGAGACTCTTAATGCCAAAATGTTGCTATTTCTAAATGATCCCTGATTATATATCATACGAGGAACAAATATGATTCAAAGATCAGCATATGTATTGATTGATGATCATGTCTCATGGATCATGGTATGGAGATACCAAATCAATAATATGGACATGTGTTACCGAACATATGTTGGATAGACCCGCCATGAGACACTGCAGAGATTCCATGTGTCATCAGTTGGTCTCAAGTAGTGTTTATGTGGAATCCTTAGACTTGAGATCATCATGGTTCCCAACATGCGTAGTAGCTTATTTTGGGACTACTAAACACTACTCCGTAACTGGGTAGTCATAAAAGTAGTCTTCGGGTTTGCCATGAAACATGTAGTGGGATGTGAATGATCAAGATAGAATTTACCCCTCCTTATGGGAGAGATATCTCTGGGCCCCTCGATGTAATGGATTATGAAAGTGCATGGCCGTGCCAAGGTGATTGAGGAGTCAATCACAAGTTTATAATCCATCACGGAATCGAGAGAGTGATTGAGCTATTAAGAGGATGACACAGGTCTTGCCTTGAGCTTAATCTATATCGTGAGGCAAAGGGATTCGTACATGAGAACATTACAGGTTCAGCCGATATGATCTTTACGTATACTTTGGGGTTAATATGTCTTACTAGAGGCCGCTATTAACAGGGTGACCGGAAAGGCATTTCCGAGTCGCGACCAAGTATACGTGAACCTACAGGTGTCGCACACTTAACGGGTTGGAACACTAATTCGAATGTGATTCGGATGTGGGCTCAATTCGGATAGAGATCCGGATAGACTCCTATTGGGCCTCGGTCCACGAGGCCCAAGTGAGGAGGTCTATATATATGGAAGCGAGGGGCTGAGGGGTACATGCTTCTGTTAATTCCGAGCCAAACCCTAGCCGCCACCTCCCGAGCCTAGCCCTAGCCACTCGCGAGTGCTGGTACACTCGCGATCGGCGTTCCAGCCCCGGACGTGTGGATACCGGTGGAGGCGCTGCTCGTTGCGGCGTTGATCGGCATCAACAACCTACAGATTGGATCTGCTCGTGGTGTGGTTGATCGCGTGGAGGAGACGATATGTTCGGGACGATCGACTA
The DNA here is from genome assembly GCA_017311315.1 of Dendrocalamus latiflorus. Classification (NCBI taxonomy): domain Eukaryota; kingdom Viridiplantae; phylum Streptophyta; class Magnoliopsida; order Poales; family Poaceae; genus Dendrocalamus; species Dendrocalamus latiflorus. The sequence continues at coordinate 14,624,723 of CM029614.1, read as the reverse complement.
CTTCCACTACTACCTCGACGAGCGTGGATGGATCGGCTTCTCCAACTCTTCTTCCGCTGCGCTGCGCGTCTAGTGGTAACGATCCATGATCCCTCCTTAGCATGATGTCCTGGTGTGCGCGGTAGAAAAGTTTTGTTTTCTGCTATCGTAGCCTACGCGCATTCCTTCAGTAATACTTGATGGTCATCTTGGATAATTCTCATGGCTCTACATGCTTAAAATAAACAAACTTCAGCCATTTCATCCAAACCATGTCATATTCCCTCTTTTGTATCCTTGATGTGTTTATTGTGAAAAGGGGGAGAATAGTAGGAGAAAAAGCCTTTTGGGAAGTTTTCTAGAGCTTTGGAGAACAATTTGCTCTTTCTTGTGTAGCTCTAGTGTTCATTTGTCGACATGGTCATGAGCTTCTTTGCTCTTTCCTTTGGACCATGTTTGACTTTCTCAATCTCAAACTCTACTTTACGTTTTTTCTGGGTTTGTCAATATACTCATGAAGGGGGAGATTGAGAGACCATGCGGAGGTCATCCCATGTGTGTGATGAGTAATTGACATCGGTTTAGGAAAATCGAGTTTGGTTTGGATGGTTCAGACCTTGACGTTGTGTGGTGCAATCGGGCTCGGTCGGACTTGGTCAAACCTGGTCAAAGTGGTTAGGATGTATATTCTGTTGATTTGATAGGTTTGGGCTATTTCATGCTTAATGTTGTTTCATTAATGCATTTATGCTTACATGTATCGAGCGATGCTATTTGATGTGTTTCTTGTCTGTGTTGGCTGCAGGATGTCGAGGCGGAGTCGTGGCGAGACACGAGGTGACCAGACTATACACGGGCGGTGTCGAGGTCAGAACGGTCGAATGTGTCGAAGACGGCGGAGACTCGAGGTGGTTGCGAGGCTTGGACGACAAGGAACATGGAAGCTTCCCGGAAGGTGCAGGAGGGCGTTTCGGTAAAAACGCAAGCTGCATATGTGGAAGCGGGTTTTCGTTCGAGTTGGTGGGCGTAACGGGTTGGAGACCCGTTAGCCAAGGCCTATATAAGGAGGGGATGTATCCTTATGGATCTCATGCACTCCTAGGGTTTCTAGGGTTTGCTTTAGTCAAAATGAGTTTTAGAGGGTTGTTTTGGCTTTAGGGCTTTAGTTGTTGAGAGTGGGTGGAGGAGACAGAGTATGTTCTGTTGTCTTCCTTCGTTGTGTTCGTGAGTGCTCCTCTCCAAGAAACATGTAGTGTGTGTGTTCTAGACTTTGGGAGAGGGAGAGGATGGATTAAGACCTCATGTAATCATCCCTCTTGTTCTAATGTCCATGCGTATGGGGACTTATCTGTAATCCTTGTTGGTTGGAATGAAATTTCTGAGTTTTTCTCCCGTGCTCCTATTTTCTCTTCGTTGCCCTCTGTGCTTGATTCTTGAGATTTTTGATTTCTTGTTGTTTCTTGCTGAGGAGTACCAAAATGGGTTGCTCTGTGATGGGATTATGATTTTAGACCATTTGGTCAGCTAGAATCCCAGAGCCAAGTGTTTAATTTCAGTTTTTGCCTTTTGGGCCTCCGATGTTCATGTTTTTCTCTGTTCTTGAGTTCTAGGGTTTTGGCAAGATCCTTGTTTCCCTTCTTGAGATGGAATAAAACTTTTCTTGTTGAGTCCTGAGGCTATCTAGTAGCTATCCTCAAAGTTTCATGTCCAAAGGATCAAGGATTAGATGGAAATTTGAAGTTTAGGGCAGCACTCTGAATATTTTCAGTTTTTGCCAAAATCTTGATTTCTTCTTGTTCAGCTGGTTTCTTTTGTCTCCCCAAGTTCCTCTGGGTATTTCTTATGTTTCCTTGCCTTTCTGGGCCAAAAGGATTGAGGAGAAACCTCAAATTTCTCTGGTGTTCATTATCTGCAATCTCTGCATTTGTGGTCTTCTATTTTCAGACCTTGCTGTACTCTAAAACCGACGGGCGGTCAGACCGGTTTGCAACCGGCGGTCTGACCGGAGTACACTGTGCAGTCTGACCGGCTTGTAATGGGCGGTCTGACCGGTTGGTCGCCGGCGGTCAGACCAGCCAGGAGTAGGCGGTCAGACCGACCTAGGGAGAGCGGTCTGACCGGCCTGTTATGTGCGGTCTGACCGGCCCCCTCTTTGCTAGCCTGTTTTGCTTGTGGTTTTTGATGAGTTTTTGGCCCTTTTGGTTTCTTTGTTTACAGTACCTATTTCCTCTGAGTTCTCGGTTTTTCAGAGAGTCTAGTGTATCTTCTTCATAGCTTTCCATAGCTATTGGAGGAGAGTTTTCGAAGTGAGTACTTGAAGGGGTTATTTTTAAAAGTCGACATTCACTCCCCCTCTGTCGCCAACTTCGATCCAACAGAGAGCAAGTAATTCCTTATCATAAGTAGAATATTTCAAACTAAGCCCACTCAATTTTTCACTAAAATAAGCAACAGGTTTACCTTCTTGTATCAACACACCACCAATTCCAATTCCGCTAGCATCACACTCAAGTTCAAAAGTCTTACCAAAGTCAGGAAGTTGGAGCAATGGTGCATTTGTGAGCTTTTCTTTGAGAAGGTTGAAAGCTTCCTCTTGTGCTTCTCCCCATTTAAATGGAACACCTTTCTTTGTCAATTCATTAAGTGGTGCAGCAATGGTGCTGAAATCCTTCACAAAGCGGCGATAGAATCCCGCAAGTCCATGAAAACTCCGCACTTGTGTGACCGTTTGTGGTGTTGGCCAACTCTTTATAGCTTCAATCTTGGCTTCATCTACCTCAATTCCCTGTGGAGTAACAACATAGCCAAGAAAACAAACTCAATCGGAGCAAAAGGTGCACTTTTCGAGGTTACCAAACAAACATGCATCCCTCAAAGTAATGAAAACAACACGTAAGTGTTTAAGATGTTCATCTAGTGACTTGCTGTAAATCAATATATCACCAAAATAAACTACCACAAATTTACCAATGAAAGCACGTAAAACTTCGTTCATTAATCTCATGAAAGTGCTAGGGGCATTAGTTAAACCAAAAGGCATCACTAGCCACTCATATAACCCGAACTTAGTTTTAAATGTCGTCTTCCATTCATCTCCAAGTTTCATTCGAATTTGGTGGTACCCACTACGCAAGTCAACTTTAGAAAACATTGTAGAGCCACTTAATTCATCAAGCATGTCGTCTAACCTAGGAATAGGATGACGGTATCTAATGGTAATATTATTGATAGCTCTACAATCAACACACATACGCCATGATCCATCTCTCTTTGGAACCAAAAGTACAGGAACAGCACATGGACTAAGGCTCTCATGTACATACCCTTTGTCAAGCAAGTCTCGCACTTGACGCTCAATCTCCTTAGTCTCCTCCGGGTTGGTTCGGTATGGCGCGCGGTTGGGTAGGGAAGCTCCTGGGATCAAATCAATTTGATGTTCAATACCCCTAATTGGTGGCAGCCCTTGGGGTATCTCAGTAGGGAACACATCCTCAAACTCCTGCAAAAGGTTAGTGACAGCAGGGGGCAAAGACACAGGAAGATTCTCAAGTGAAAACAAAGCATCCTTGCACAAAAGAGCATAGCAAAAAGAATTATTCACTTCCAACTCATTCAAATCAGATTTGGTAGCTAATAGAACAGCCCCTTTCAATTTAATCTCATTATTCTTAGCACTTGTTCCTTTTATATCTTTCTTTTTGGATGGAAAGCATTCTTTAGCTGCAATCTGATTTTCACTCTTTTCTTTCTCCTTATTTACTCGTTCAGCACGTTCAAGTTCATCTTTTAAAATAGCTTCAGGAGACATTGGAAGTAACACAATTTTCTTTCCCTTATGCATGAGAGTATATTGATTAGTCCTACCATGATGTATAGCATCTTTATCATATTGTCATGGTCTACCTAACAATAGAGAACATGCTTGCATAGGTACGGCATCACAATCAGCATAGTCTTGCTATGAACCAATAGCAAAATGAACTGTCACAATGCGAGTTACCTTCGGCTTACCGCATGAATTAAACCATTGAATATAGTAAGGATGAGGGTGCTGTTGCGTGGTCAAGGAAAGCTTCTCAACCATATCAATGCTAGCCAAATTGTTGCAACTTCCTCCATCAATAATCACGCGACAAGAATGCTCATTGATCACAAACTTTGTTTGAAACAGATTGTGGCGTTGATTCTGTTCAGCACGCTCCACTTGAGCGCTAAGGACACGCTTCACGATTATGCTCAAAAACTTATCACTTGTTTCAGCTCCAAGTCGTTCTTCATCAAGTTCAGATTCATCTTGCTCACCTGCAGGGTCAGTTTCAAGCAAGACATGCTCTTCATCAATATCACTAGCTGAAGTATACTCACCATCTTCTCTAACAAGAAGTGCTCGCTGATTTGGGCAATCTCTCATCATGTGTCCAAAACCTTTATAGCGGTGGCATTGTATGTCTCTTGTTCTCCCAGTGGAAGCAACCGAAGTAGAACTCTTAGCTTGCTGACTGGAAGTTGATTTGCTTGCGTCAGAGGCTCGGGATGTGGGCATGGTGCTCGCTGGTCGCCCACGGATGGAGGGTTGTGGGGGACGACTAGGAGTGGCAGGGGCAGCATGGGATGATGTCTTGCCCGAGGACTGCGCCTGATTCTGTTTACTTGCAAAAGAAACTCCAAAAGAGCCTCGGGAGCGAAGTTGTCTTCCCTGCACTTCACGTTCATCTTTGCACGCAATATGGAACAAACGGGTAATAGAATTGTACTCCTTATAATCTAAAATATCCTGAATTTCCCTGTTAAGCCCTCCAAAAAATCTAGCCATTTTAGCCTCCTCAGTTTCTTCTAACCCACAACGTAGACAACCGATTTGCAATTCTTGGTAGTACTCTTCTACGGTGTTTCTACCTTGTTTTAAACATTGTAATTTATTCAGCAAAGCACGAGAGTAGTAGGAAGGTACAAATCTACGTCTCATAGTTCTCTTCAAGGCATCCCATGTTCTAGGTATGTGTTGTTCATTGCGGCACAATTCATTCCACCAAATAGATGCAAAATCAGTGAACTCAATAGTAGCAGCCCTAACCCTTTTATTTTCTGGAAATTCATGGCATGAAAATTTTTGGTCTAAAGCTAACTCCCATGTGATATAAGCATTAGGATCATATTTACCAGCAAAAGGAGGTATGGTGAACTTAATTTTACCAAGTGCATCATCATGATTTCGTACCTCACGTGGTGGATCTCTTCTCATACCTTGGCGATTGAAGCGTCGTTGCAGATTTTCATGGACGTCATCGAAATTGACTCCATCCTCAGCCTCCATATCAGCAACATATGGGCACTCTTCATCTCTTACCTCATCAGCCCAAGAGCAAACAACAGATGGCTCACGGCGTGGTCATGTAACGCCGACGGCAGCGGGGGCGGCAACAGAAGGTGGAGCTCTCTCGAGCTGCTCCACTCGAGCAGCGATCGCTGCAAGATCGTTGTTGGTGTGATCTAAAACCATCTCAAGACGCTCTGAGTGTTGACTCAACAAGCGGGAAAATCTCTGCATGAGGTCTCCGAGAAATGCATCTTCCTCAACGTTGGGCTGGCTATTCTCCCCTTGTGATTTTGAACCTGCCATCGTTAGTAGAAAACAAAGAACAAAACACAATGTATTTGTCCCTATTAACTACTAGGTTCTAGAGGCTCAAAAGTCACTCACACTCAAGCTTATACCAAGTTCTTACGAGCTCTTTACCTATGCAGCAAGGAAGTGGCACAACCGGTGGCTGGTTCGTGATACTCTCACTTGATGAATAGCCCAACGATTGCGAGGAAATGATACCTGCTGAGTTAGTAGGAAGTGGAATTTCGAAGGCTTCAATATGGTAGCAAGGAATAGCAACAATCAAATCAATAATTGCAAGTTGAATAACTGTTCAACGTACTAGTCGATGTTGCTGATTCAAGCCTAGTGGAGCAGAAACAATAGCTATCCTCAAAGACAGGCAGGGCAAAGTTTTATATGGCTTATATATACTCGTTTGAAAGGTTTCGACGAGATCTACAACTTTCCAGTTGAAGCAAAACCCAAATTCCGAAAGGAAGGCCAATAAAAAAAAGCAAAAACAGAACCCAAAAACTTGCGATGCAATTTTGGGGCTAAAGATGGCCGATTTTGAGGGTCTTGGAGAGTCTTAGATTTTCAGATGCGTGTCGTCGTTAGCTTTCCAACGAGTACAAGAACGTCGAAAACGGACACCGTATGCAAAAGTTATGCCCGTTTTACTGAAGGTGTCTCGGAATTGGATTCCTACTCGGAGTAGAAACCGACTCGGGTTCAACTTAAAATTGCCATATCTTTTAAACCCGTGGACCAAACTTGATGAATTGTTTTGTGGAAGCTTTTGGCCATATAAAGAAGGTTTCCACCAATTTTCGCCAGTTTTGGAGCAAATTTGACGTGCTTATCAATTTTTTGGAAAGGAGGCGCTCTCTTTTTTTCTGTCTCTTTTTTTTCTCTGTTTTTTTTCTCTTTTTTTTGAGCAACCGACACCGACTGATTAGGGTTTCCCCTTTTAATGCCTGCTCCTTTCCAAAATGTCAAAACAGCGGCAAAAAACGGCTTGACGCGTTGGTGTCGCGGCACAAGAGGCAATGGCGGCAGCGATCAGTGGCAGCCACAGCAAGGGAGTAGGAATGGTAGGGGGAACTTGGGCTGCCACATCAAGGAAGATCGAGCGGTAGTAGCAATTGTTTTTTGGTGGCCACGGCAGAGTAGGGATTGGCAGCGGCGACAGCAGGATTTCAAGATGCAAACTAGATAAAAACTAGAACTAGAAATCAGCAACTAGACACGACGACGCAACCAAAAATTCAACAAGCGAATTACTGAAAAGAAAATTGCAAGGCACAGATTGCTTTGGGACAGGATAAACAAACCCTAATTTTTTTCGTGGCTTTTTGTGGACTGTAGGTAAAGAAAATTCTCACCGATCAACCTTCAGCTCTGATACCAATTGATGAGGCGATGTGGTCCCGATCTTTCGATGAGAAGGATAATTTCGATTGGCGAAGATCAACTCTCACGATCCAGGCTATGAACGCATCACGTACGAATCCAAGCAATCGCTGAACTAATCACCAAGTCGTTATCAACCGTGCCAAAAGCGCGGTTGACTTGACCACGAAGGTCTATTCCTGCATGCAACCGAAGAACACGCAAGAACAAGATCAAAAGCAATCTGAAATTGCAAATATATAAATTGAGTTCACAAAGGTGGGATTCCGCTGAGGTTCTTTACGGTTGGTCTAGTCGACACAAGCGAAGAACAAGAGTTTTCACAATGAAAAAACTAAGCAAACAAAATCCAAGCAAACTAGAAAGGTGCAGCCTCCTTAAATAGGCGAGGGAGAGCCGCACAAAACTAAGACAAATGGGGTGATACTATTCATGGTACTATTCATGTGAACAGTAATCCGTGAATAGTATGGGCCTGGAGGGGGGCGCCTCTCCTTTGGGCCCAAGAATTACAAGACCCGAGTTGGCCCAAACAGGTGACGCATCACCTTATTTGAGTGATTGCGATGTGCACAGGAGGAATTTGGAGATGAGGCTAGATCCATTGGAAAGAGGACAAGGTTCACCTCCGCACGGAATTTCACCGCTCGCAACGCGCGGAGGCTCGCCTCCGTGCGCAGTCTACGGACTCTAAATAAGACGTAGCGTCGAGGTCCGCCTCCGCACGCACTCTCTGGAGTATAAAAATGACGCGGATGCTATCCTTGCGCACTCTACGGAGTATAAACAAGACGCGAACCCCACGCACGCATGGGCGTTGCCCCAGTGCGTACTCTTCGGAGTATAAATAAGACGTGGATGTCGATCCCACGCACTCTCCAGAGTATAAAAAAGATGTGGATGCTATCCCTGCGCACTCTACGGAGTATAAACAAGACGCGAACCCCGCGCACGCATGGGCGTTGCCCCAGTGCGTACTCTTCGAAGTATAAATAAGACGTGGATGTCGATCCCACGCACTCTCCGGAGTATAACAATGACGCGGATGCTATCCCCGCGCACTCTGCGGAGTATAAACAAGACGTGGATACTCCCACGCACGTGCAGGCACTGTCCTTGTGCGTACTCCCCGGAGTATAAATAAGACGTGGTCGAAGTTCCCACGCATGCAACGACTGGGCGCCAGCTCCGCCGCCACCACTTCGAAGGGTAGGGGACGGAGCGCTCGCGCGTCTACCTCGACTAGGCGCCAGCTCCGCCGCCACCACTTCGAAGGGTAGGGGACGGAGCGCTCGCGCGTCTACCTCGACTAGGCGCCAGCTCCACTGCCACCACTTCGAAGGGTATGGGACGGAGCGCTCGCACGTCTACCTCGACTAGGCGCCAGCTCCGCCGCCACCACTTCGAAGGATATGGGACGGAGCGCTCGCGCGTCTACCTCGACTAGGCGCCAGCTCTACTGCCACCACTTCGAAGGGTAGGGGACGGAGCGCTCGCGCGTCTACCTCGACTAGGTGCCAGCTCCGCCGCCACCACTTCGAAGGGTAGGGGACGGAGCGCTCGCTCACAGCATATTACACAACAAAAAGAGCGCGGGGGAGTTGTCGCTTAGCCCGCGAAAGACAGTAGTTGCATTACAGAAGCAGACATACGCACGGCGCAGAACACGCCAAAACCTGGAATTATTCTGAGTCCGCGCCATCTTCGCCGCGACGAGTGCCCGCACTGCCTTTGCTGCGCCGAGGGACCTCTTCGAGCCAGTGAAGCACGTCCCCCTCGTTCCGCAGCGTCCACCGTAAAGCAACCGTGGCGGCGTCCTCCCTGATGTAATTCCAAATTCGGTTATGGAAGTTTCGGGTGGCGGGCTGGGCGGCGCGAACCGCATCAGATATCACCCCGGGCTGGGTAGGCAAGTCAAGCTGAGGGTTCGCCAGCTCATTGACATGCTCACACCCACCAGCGTGCAGCAACGCAAGGGCAAGTCCAGCACTCATGTAGCCACAGTGGGTGCCGAAAGCCTTGGCGCCGGGAAGGGCTACGCTCGAGCCCTCCTCGATTCACCCAAGCGTCTCCATCAGGTCTTGACGGCTATGAGTGGCGTCCTCCACGTGCACGGAAAGCCCCCGGAGGGCCCGCTCCAAAGACTCCATCGCCCCCCACGCGGAGGCACACGCGTTGTCCCAGGATAACGCCTTCTCAGCAATGGAGGCAGTAAGCTGCTCCTTCTCCGCCTCTAGCGCGGAGATTCGCTGAAGAAGGGCGGTCTGCTCCTCCGTCGCGACGCGCTGAGCCTCCTCCATCGCGCGTTGTGTGGCCAGTGCCGCGTTCTTCGCGTTCGCGCCCACCAACTGCGCGTCGGCGATAGCCTCGTCCCGCTCCGCCATCAGCACCCGAATGTGCTCGTCCTTGGCGGCGTTGGCGTCGTCCGCGACACGCAGCTGGTCCTCCAGCGCCCTCCGTTCACGCGCGTGAGTCTCCTCGAGGGCTTTGCTAATTGCAAGCGTCTACACGAGCGCAAGATCAAAGGTTATCCATCAGATAAGCAAAGGATATGCAGCGAGAGCAGAGACCGTTACCCTCATTTCCGAGGCACCCAGCGCTAGTGCCAATAGGTCACCCCTGCAGGACTGCAACGCCTGTCGATCTAGGTGGCTACTAGCATACTCTGCCACCTCGCTCCAGGCGCGAAGCGTCTCCCACCGAGGGACGAAGTCGAAGACGCCAAGCCCTAGAGCCCCCGCCTCAGCGCCTTCGGCAGCAGTTGGGGCGCACACAGTCCCCTGCTCAATAAGGCCAGCGACATCGCGGGCACCCCCATTGCTTGATTCTTGTCCTCGTTTGGGAGACCTTGTCTCGCCTGATGTCGACGGAATAAGCGAGCAAATCGGGGAGAGTTTCGCGAAGTCGCGGGAGGAAAACGAACCACACCTACCTCCAGTACCCTCTACCGCGGCACTTCGCCGGGCCTCCACCGGGGTCATGATCACCTTGCTGGCCTGAGGAGCGACAACCCTCCCAGCTTTAGGAGCATTCCCGCTAGGTGTCAGGACCTAAGTCACTAGGCCTGCCACGCTGAACCGGCCCCTCGAAGATGGCGGCGACTGCACTCGAGGCCGTTTCACCTTCGGAGTCGCAGGTGAAGCCTCCGTGGTTACCTTGGCAGCCGCGGAAGTCGTCGTCAGCGGCAACGCTGCGGTTGCCGCTGGAGGTGACGAGGCGTCATCTTCAAGAACAACGAGGCTTGGGCCCGTCGCCTCGCCACCGTATAGGGCCTCATCGGGAGTTGCGTGCCTCCCCGAACCGGTCGATCCGAGCTCAGCGTCTGTCTTGCCCCCGATCCCCACGTTCTCGACCGGCGGCACGTCCGGCGAGCTGAAGGCAATGGTCTCCGATTGGACCTCGCATCGAGAGCGTGGCACCACCGCTGTCGCGCCGCTCGGCGATTCCGCAGGCACCAGGCGCTCTGGAACGGGAATTCCCAGAACCTCGCATACCCGGTTAATCCGCCTTTGCTTTGCCAAGGAAGTTGCGGACTCACGGGCCATGTGCTCCTTCGCCGTGTACGGCCCAAGAACCGCAACCACTGCGCGCTCCCCATCTTCTAACCGGCGTACTGCATGCACAAGCGGAATATCATACCTAAGGGTTTGCAACCACCCAGGTGGTACCTGGCCTATGGCAGGGATACTTACAGGGCGCGGAGGGCCTATGGAGCGAAGACACCCCCGGGTGGATGCCGTCCTTCCAGTCGGGCCCCCGTCGCTCGTACTTCTAGTTACAAGAAAGCGGAGATATCCCGTACATGGCGAACTCCTCGGTGAGCTCACGCATGTTGAACCGGAGTGCAATCCCAGCAAGTCTCCTCGCCGGGCCGAGGCGTCACATCCGGACAGCGGTTGAATGATATCGGCTCTCCTCGGCTTCGAAGGCCGCTCGTGCTCGTCACAAGGTAGTAGAACCACCGTCGCATCCAACCGGCAATGGGGAAGGAAGCGATGCGGCGAGCCTCGGGTGCACGGATTCTCAATTATGCTGGAGGGGAGAAGAAGGGGTGTAGGAGCACGAGATGGCGCGGTCACTAGTGGAGCAGCTCGCTGGACGGCTGGGAATAGCGAGGAGGCAACGGCGGCGGCTCATGGGCGTGGGGTGCTCGGGCTCGGGCTGAGCAAGGAAAGAAGGGGAGTGTGCGGGAAGCCGTGGGGGGCTGGGAGCTCCTTATAAGCAAGTGCGCGCTCTAGGGAGTGGAGACGCGCGGGGCGGCGACTAGACGAGGCGGCGCAGGGCAGAGGGTGACGGGCGGGCGACGACGGGACGGAGCAGGCACGCGGGGAAAAACCGGGGGCGATGACAGAGAAGTCCGTGGGCGGGGCAGGCGCATGGATGCCACGGGGCGGAGGGAAGCTGTGCACGGCAGAGAGCCAGAGAGGAAGAAAGGAGGAGGAGAGGGGTCCGGTGCACGGGAGAAGGAGGAAAAGAGGAGGGGGGCGCACCGCGCAGGGGGGCCCGCTGGGCACGGAGAAGAGGTAGGAAGGAAAAGAAAAAGAAGAGAGAGAAAAAAATAAGTGGGGCCCACGTGTAATAGAGAGAGGAAATAAAAGAGAGAAAGGCTTTGAATTTGGATTTTTAAATTTGTATGTTGAACTTCTATTTTCTCTTTAAGATTATGGTTCCTAATTTCTGAAATTTTATCTCAAGTCTTCATTTGATTACTTAAATACAAAATATACTAGTCCTTCTATTTTATTTGATGTTTTTATTTTCATACCTTTATTTCATTTATTGCTGCACTCATCATAATATATGTTTAGTATGTTGTATATTTTGTTTTATGTATATGTACATAATTTCACATAATATTATCTTGCTGGCTTACATAATTTTGCATATATGTAGGAGCACTTGTATTTTAGTCATTCACTTTGATTGCTATTTATGTCATTATTTCCAAAATGAGATTTTGTGTTTTAACTCGGGTTTCTCCCTTCTTATACTGGATCATCTTTTCAGATTCGTATTTAAAATCTTGGTTTTCTATTAATTAAATATGTTTGCTTCTTCTGGATCCTTTTAACTTTTGGAACCTTCACCAAATTTCTCAGAAAAACATCATAAACTCCAAATTCAAATAAAACATATTGCAAAATAATTCAAAAGCTTCACATTTTCGAATTTCAAAAATTTGAGATGTTACAAACCTACCCCCCTTAAATGAATCTCGACCCTGAGATTCCGGTAGAACAGAGAGAATGGAGGTGAGTTATGTTGGCTAGCAATGGATTTCGGGGTGTTGTTTGACGTATAGTTCTTTAGCATCATGGAGAGTTGAAAATCTGCACAATAGGGGTTAGAACTTGAAGAAGTCAAAAGGAAAGAGAGATACCTTGTTCTCTTGGATAGGTTGTAGACTGCCAACTACTTGCTCTTTGATATTTTTGTCTCTTAGTACTATCCCCCTTAAATAAATGACAATTGTCATTATTCATCTATTGTATTCTTAGCTGTCTTGATCAACAATAGATTTGAGGTACGATTTATGGGGCAAGGGTCGTGTCCTTCGCAGAAACAGGTGACCTTGCTCTGTGAGCTTTCTTTTGGCGGGTGGTCTTCTTCAAAGTGATGTTGTTTTCCTTAAATATTAGAAGGTCGTGAAATCTTCACTTCTTGATTACCTTGATTTTGGGTTATCCGTTATTTCGCTTCTATGGATCCGACAGGGTTTCAGCAAAAGGTGAGAGGGAATAGCATGAGATACGAATAGAACCGCGGGGATAAGGCAATCCAAACCCATTCTAATTTTAAGAGAGTGTACCCTGGATGCCGGGGTAATACAGAACCACACAAAATTTTAATGAAAACTCTTCCCGTGACTGCGAAATAGGACGCCCGAGGGCAAGAAGACAGCGCACGGGGGCCAACGCAAATCTTGCGACAATACAACGTCTACTCGGGAAAGCACACATAAGGGGCATAGGGTTTATCTGCATAGTTCGTTTAAAACAAAACCACCTAATCTTCATAAATATCTTCAACGTTCCTAACCTTAAATTTTTTGAGTAAGGGTGCGAGGAGAGGATCAAAATTTTCCTTTGAAATCAATAGAACGAAGAGGGAAGTATTTGGGGTAATTCGTGTTATTGTTTTGAATTCGGGATAAGAGAGCTCTAGAAGTAAAAATGGCTAAGGCAGCATTTGGATGAGAAAGAATCATCTAAGAGAGATAAGAATGAGCAGTATAACTTACACCTTTGGAAATAGTATTTTAAAGAATTATTTCTAGTCATGAAACTAACGACCAGGCTAACTAGGTCACGACCTACAGTCGATATGCTCTGATACCATCCCTGTCAGACCCAGATTTTACAATCCGAAATCTTCTGTGATTCCACCGCACTATTCCCTGGATCAGTAGATAGTGCTCACAGATTACAGTTCTGAATATCAAGGTACATATCATGCGGAAGCGTAAATATAATAGTAAACTTACTCATGGGCCGATTAGGCCGAAATCAATAAATTGCAGCAGCGGAAGAACGAAGCACACAGGTGGGACCTTCAGGACATGCCCACAGGCAGCCAACTGGAGGTGCGCGACCTAGCCCTTGACATCTTCATCTTTTCTCCCAGCTTGTCCAATCTTGTTGCTGAGGCGAGGTGATTTGATTCCTGATGCTGAATTTTGTCGCAAAAGCGAGTGTGAGCACTCCAACCCCGTGCTCCGCGAGCCAATACACAGAATGCAAATAAATAGTATGCATGGCTTAACAAAGGAAAGGCTCGGGTTATTTTATTTGCCAAAAATCGCTTTTAGTAGCTTTGTTATTATTTCATCATAGTGTTATTGTTACTGCCTATACACCACCTAGTGACTACCATAATCGACTTAATCCACCAAAATACACTTTCTTTATTGATTGCTGTCTAAGACTCCAAACAGCAAATGACATCATTTAATCAGTCCACCGATCATGCTCTTTCCCTGTTGATTGCTATCTATGACTCTAAACAGCGATTATCATCAATTATGCAATCCACCAATCATACCTTCATTGCTGCCTAAATCCCCACATAGCGAGTACCATAACTTATATAATCCACTGATCAATTACCGCCTATAACTCCAAACAGTTAGCGACATCATTTACCTAATATCATTTATTTAATCCACCAGTATCCTTTGCATTCTAAATTCTTAACAATCCTTTCCTTATTGATCCACAACCATAATTCTTCAATAATCAATCTTATTTTTCCATTATCTATCTCTAACTAATTCATGAGTATACATCCACCAAGAATATCATTGATCAAGTTTATACTCCAGGAATTGTTATCATACTCCAAAATCCCAAGATCAATTCATCCATCCAGAACTTGTTCAAATCCTATTAATCCCTATATTGTCAACATCTTCCAAGAATTATAAATATCAGTGTTGTAATCCAATCATTACCTTTGCATTTCCTAATACTCCAAAAATCATATAATCCATCTATCTAGTCTATAAATCCATTTGGGCTCCACCAATTTATTTCTCCTAGATTCCACACTATTGTCTCCTATTTATAATCGACATGAATCCATCAATACCTTTATATATATTTACCACAAACAGACATCTCCTCTACTCATGACTCTATATATTCCTCCATATATTTCATCTTGTAAGAAGGGAAAACATTTTATTTTTGAATTATGATACATAAAAATTCCCTGAGACCTAGCAGTTTTGAACAAAAACATAGTGTTCAAGGAAATGCAATAATAATAGTGATCCAGATTCCATCCATTGTTACATGGTATCTGCACCATATAGCATCTTTCAGCGTTATAGCCGCTTAACTTACCACTGGGACGACACCCAGGACAATTCAAATCAGGGCTTTCCACTGCCCTACACTTTTCCATTCCCACCCATAAAGTTTTTGAAATAGAACTATATCTGGTTAAGTTCCCATGTCCGCCCATGACCGTGGGCACGGCTATTCGAATAGTTTTGACTCTGCAGAGTTTGTACACTTTCACCACAAGAGACAATCATCTCATTGCCCCACACGATTCCTTAGAAGTGTGGTTGAGTATACCATCACAGTGATTTTTCAAAATATCTAATCCCTTCTCTCATCTCACCTTATGGGAAGCTGCCCACTTGCGGTGGGTCCCATCTATGCGCGGGATGTTTCCCACAGCCACTAACGCAGCTCGGGCTCCTACTTCCCGCAACGTTAGGACAGCTGGGAAACTTCACCCACCACTGGTGTCCTTTCAGGCCCCCTTGCCATAGCGTAGCCCCATCAATCCACTACAAGTGAGATGAGTCCGGGGTTTCGATAAGTTTACTTAGCCATGTTGTATTTTACAGACTTGTGGTTGTACTGTTTTACATAGGAGGTCATGACAAGATTCAGTCCTTAGTGATATCTGGGCGGTTCTACCACAAACCACTTTGTGCATCCACTGCACCGCACTCATACCCTCGAACCAATCCGCCCAGATATTTAAGCAAGTTGGGATTTTTGGGAGCATAAAATAATCATGTCAAAATATACTAGTCATTCCCACACCATGACTGTCCAAACCAGTTTCTCCTGATTAAAAATGATAATGAGGTTTGGGGCATTTCAGCGCCCCGAGTATCAATGCAATACTAAGCATAGCGTATACTTACGGACTTATTTTCGAAAGATTACTGTTATAATTTTGCTAGAGTGACAAGGTTCACATAATCAAATATCCAAAGGAGGTGTAATATTAATCAAGTCAATAATGGGCCTATAACTAGAATATTGAATTTATCATGTATTTGCATATAAAATAACAGCATGCAATTTGATAATTTAAACCAAAGTAATTTGCAGAAAATGTAGGTTCAACATGATCAAAGTATTGAATCGCCTGGCGCGGTTTACCGCGGTCTTGAGCTCACTCAATGCTTTCTCTTGAGCTTCCGGTCTTTATCTTCACTTCGAGCTTGATCTCGATTGATCCACTGGATCTTCACGACTCCCGATTTCTAATTACGCGACAAACGATTGAATCCAAATAAAAGCAAATAACTCAAAGGATCCAAATAAATCCAAATAAACTCAATTTAGTTTTATTATGAGTTAATGGGTGATTCGGGTGATTTGAGGCAAGGTCGATGGTAGAAGACGATGACTCAATCTGTTTATTAATACCTTTCTTTTATTATTTTTGTATTTATCAAGGAAGTTCCATGAGTTAGGTTAGACCTATGAATAGGTGCACATGTTTATCTTAGCATTATTTTGTTGAGTGCTATTGTTCAGGGCATTTTGGCTTACCGAATCAATTTTAGAGTCTAGGTGTATAGCATTTTATGGGGTGACATTTTATGTAGCCTCAGTTTTCACTAAGCCTATTTCAAATTGAATTAGTATTCAGTTGTATGGGCCGCATCTTGTTATTTCATGATCATCATTATTATTTATTAAATCTAGTATTAAGATTTAGTTAATAGTACCATTATTATCTTGCTTATACTCTAGCTTCTACTAGGCCTAGCTTTACTTCTATTTTCAGTTTACAATTAGCTATCTAGGCACAGCTTGGTATATAAGGTCATATTTCAATATCTGCGAGTTAGAAAAACCTACTATAACAACATATTTAATGGGAGCATGTTAAATATTGGGCATAGATTTTTAATTATAAATAAGAGTAGTCCTTAACTTTAGTGCCTTGATTTCATATCTATATACAATATCCAAACTTTTAACTTTCTCTTGAATTTCCTTCCAATTAAGATCTTTACTAAATTCGAATATCTAACCAGAGAAACTTTTCTTTATTAATGCCCTTAAGTAATATTCAGTCTTTGAGTTAATTATCCAAATAGTATTAATCATTCACATATGCCAACTACTCCACATTTAAATATTAAACAATCTGGTTTTGTGACCTAATTAAATTTATTGGCTTTTCTAGGTTATTCCTAAATTTATCTTGATTTTTATAACTTAACAGAGCTACAAAAAAAATTAAAACAAAAAGTGGGGAGAAATTACAGCCGACTGGGCTCGAACTCAGGACCTGGGAACATGCTGAATGTCAAACGCGCTCGGTCTAGCCAAGAGGGCAAAGTGCCTGGGCTGACAACAAATGCCCAGACATTTTCTTATGCGGGAGGACACCGGGGCTCCAAACAGAGGAAGCCGATGCCGGCGGGGCATGGTCTGGCCGGCGGAGAGCATCGGCCGGAGATGGGTTGGGCTCTGCCAAAATGGGTTGCTCACTAAGGTAGGAACCTAGGGGAGGCGGTGCGTGGGGCCGGAGCGGCAGCGAGGTGGGTGGGCAGTGGAGCTAGGCGGCCGGCGGTGAGGGAGAACGAGGCGCCAGCGGCCGTGGAGGATTGGGGTAGAATTAAGGTGGCCACAAGCGTAAGGGGGCCGGGAGGAACTCACCAACAGCGATGACGTGACCGGGGAGGCACTGGGGTGAGCCGGCAGTAGAAGCTCACGGCGGCGCGGAGAGGTCACCGTGGTCGGCGTGCTATGGTGCGGGGAGGAGCGGGGCGGCGCTTGGGATAGCTTCGCGGTGTTGGGAAGAGGCTCCCCTTCCAAGGAATCGAGGGAAGAGTGCCCGGGGAGGAGGCGGCGGTGGTATTGGCGGCGGCGGCCGGCAATGGGGAAGGAAGCGATGCGGCGAGCCTCGGGTGCATGGATTCTCAATTATGTCGGAGGGGGAGAAGAAGGGGTGTAGGAGCACGAGATGGCACGATCACTAGTGGAGCAGCTCGCCGAACGGCTGGGAATAGCGAGGAGGCAACGGTGGCGGCTCATGGGCGTGGGGTGCTCGGGCTCGGGCTGAGCAAGGAAGGAAGGGGAGTGCGCGGGAAGCCATGGGGGGGGGGGGGCTGGGAGCTCCTTATAAGCGAGTGCGCGCTCTGGGGAGTGGAGACACGCGGGGCGGCGACAAGACGAGGCGGCGCAGGGCAGAGGGAGACGGGCGGGCGGCGACGGGATGGAGCAGGCATGCGGGTAAAAACCGGGGGCGACGACAGAGAAGTCTGTGGGCGGGATAGGCGCATGGATGCCACGGGGCGGAGGGAAGCTGCGCACGGCAGAGAGCCAGAGAGGAAGAAAAGAGGAGGAGGGGGGTCCGGCGCACAGGAGAAGGAGGAAAGGAGGAGGGAGGCGCACCGCGCAGGGGGGCCCGCTGGGCAGGGAGAAGAGGTAGGAAGAAAAAGAAAAAGAAGAGAGAGAGAAAAATAAGTGGGGCCCACATGTAATAGAGAGAGGAAATAAAAGAGAAAGGCTTTGAATTTGGATTTTTAAATTTGTATGTTGAACTTCTATTTTCTCTTTAAGATTATGGTTCCTAATTTCTGAAATTTTATCTCAAGTCTTGATTTAATTACTTAAATACAAAATATACTAGTCCTTCTATTTTATTTGATGTTCTTATTTTCGTACCTTTATTTCCTTTATTGCTGCACTCATCATAATATATGTTTAGTATGTTATATATTTTGTTTTATGTATATGTACATAATTTCACATAATATTATCTTGATGGCTTACATAATTTTGCATATATGTAGGAGCGCTTGTATTTTAGTCATTCACTTTGATTGCTATTTATGTCATTATTTCCAAAATGAGATTTTGTGTTTTAACTTGGGTTTCTCCCTCCTTATACTGGATCATCTTTTCAGATTCGTATTTAAAATTTTAATTTTCTATTAATTAAATATGTTTGCTTCTTCTGGATCCTTTTAACTTTTAGAACCATCACCAAATTTCTCAGAAAAACATCATAAACTCCAAATTCAAATAAAACATATTGCAAAATAATTCAAAAGCTTCACATTTTCAAATTTCAAAATTTTGAGATGTTACAAACCTACCCCCCCCCCTTAAATGAATCTCGACCCCGAGATTCCGGTAGAACAGAGAGAATGGAGGTGAGTTATATTGGCTAGCAATGGGTTTTGGGGTGTTGTTTGACGTATAGTTCTTTAGCTTCATGGAGAGTTGAAAATCTGCACAATAGGGGTTAGAACTTGAGGAAGTCAAAAGGAAAGGGCGGCACCCCGGTTAGCGAAGAAGTCGTCGCGCGCAGCCATTCCTCTCTCCCAACTACGGCGACGAGCAGGAACGGATGCGAGAGTAGCAGCAGGATGCGCAACAAAAACGGGAAGGAACGCACAAGCAAGCAAGCAGCCAAGGGGAACGATTGCATGCCCACAGTGACGACATATAAAGCCCCCCGTCTCCCCCGCAGGCAGAAGATCGAACGACAGAATTACAGCGGTTCGGCTACCCACGATCGGGCAGTGCAACCGCTGGCAACCGCGGCAGGCGGCGGTAGGTGGGCGATCAGCGCGTAATGCACCGATACATTCCTGCCGCGTGGCCACTTTCCCTGGGGAAGAGGCGAACGGCCGTGGTCGTGGGAACGCTGGCATCCCACGACGCTCCAATTACAGCTGGCCGCGTGCCCCCACCCAGTGCAGGGCAGACGGAGCAGCCGCGACAGCCTGCCCCTGACAAAGGCCAGCGTGATTCCAGGTGTCATTAAAGCGCACTCCCAGGCCAAGCAACCGTCTCTCCGCGCTGGCGCTACATCATGCAGAGCATTTCCCGAGACTCGGCTGCCCGGGGCAGCCGACCAAGTTCGCCTCGCGCCCACAAATATCTGGAGCGCGAAGTAGGGCATGCCCGGACCTCGGCCCCGTCGAGGCCTTCGGCCTGCTCGGTGCCTTCGGCCTCGAGGCCGCGCAAGCTCCGGGAGCGGAAGACAGCCCTCGCACAAGCACGAACGGAAGTGCGAACGCAAGTGTATCTAGGTCATCGAGGATCACAGGCCGATGGGATGGAGGGGGCCAAAGGGCTCAGCGGCATGGCTTCGGCCTGTGAAGTCCTTCACCATGAGAGGCTCCTGTTGTAGGGGTGGCCCCCACCTAAGCCCAGTAGGCCTGTTAGAAGGATGTAATGTCCGAAATGGGACATATGTAATGACATGAGTGCCCCTGAGGGGAATACTCACGTGTAAGGGTATAACTGTACAAGCACTCACCATTTGGATATATATATATATATATATATATATATATATATATATATATATATATATATCCACGGGGAGAAGCCCTAAGCCATTTTTACTCACCTAACTCTTCACTACCATACTCTCTCTGTTTGGCCTGTAGCCACAACAATCTTCATTTCCATCGAAAAGAAAATAAGAAATCAAACTTCACTTCTATTTCCATCCAAAATGAAAATAAAAAATAGTCGCTCAGTGTGTACAACCTGTGCACAACACCCCATGCACATTGTATCATCCGGTTCATAACGGACCAATCCTTTTGGACTCTTGGAGTAGTTTGTGGCTTTAGTTTCTCCAAAATCGAAATTGAAATAAATAAGACGTGACTTCTTTAAGCGGTTTCTGGAAGGACATTCTCTAAACTGTTTTTTAAGCTCAAAACAATATATATCGTTTATGTCTTCGTTATCTACTATCGTCTCAAAAAATACAGATAAAAATCATTAGTTTCAGCTCAAAAGAATAGGATAACAACAAACTTGTCTGACAGAAACTCAAAAGTTATCCGGTAGATTTCTTAAATCTTAAATACAAAAAATGAAGAGTACACACATTTAGGCGCAAAATGGAGTTAGAATAAGCAGCCAATATAGCATCCTTTAGAGCAAGTATAATAAGAGGCTGTTAGTAGGCTGTATGCTGAGATAGAGGAGAGAGAGGAGGAGAGAGAAGAGAGGTGGGCTGTAAGTTTACAGTCAGCTGAAGCACAAGAACCAAGAAACTTTGTGAGAGAAAGGGGTGGGCCATACAGCCTTCAGCTGGCTGTAAACTACTATATAAATGGGCTGATAAATGGGCTGTAAGTGTCTATACAACTAGCTGAAGGCTGTATTATTAGCCTTGCTCTTATGTCTTCCACAAAGAAGAAAAACCTTGCCTTGTGGTGCGTTCCATCAGGAAATTGAGCCAAAGTTGAACACGGAATCCCAAAAAAAGCTTCTGCAATTTAGCGTTGTCAACGAGAACACAAAGGTCGAAGCCCAGCATTTATTAGAAAGCTAGAGAAGAGAACGAGAGAAAAGCTGAAGGCCCTGTTTGGTTCAATTTCAGATTCTTAAAAACCAGTTATTACTTCTAGTTTTTAAAAGCTGATTTCTAAGCAAAAATTGATGGGGTGCTTGGATCCCCTAGTTTTTAAAAGCTGGTTTCATTTATGATTGGTGCTAATAGACTATTATACCCTTACATTTATTGCTCTTGAACAGCACATTAAACAACCATGCGTGGTCTTTAATGAGGGTAAATGGGTATTTGTGCAAAAATAACTGGCAAAAGATGGGTATCAACAGCTTCTTGGTTTTTAAGAATCTGGGTAGGTAGATTTTAAAAACTGCCCCAAAAACTGGTCTGTTTGGATCCCACCCAATTTCCAAAAGCCAGATTCTTAAAATCTGGGTGGATCCAAACAGGCCCTAAGTACTTACACGTATTACAAAATAAGTACTAAAAAAAGTATTACAAAATAAAACTCCCTCCCCAGAATACTGCTACAAGCATCAAGCCGGCTCAGATGCAGGGCCCTCACATATAGCTATGTACAGGGGTGTAGAGGTGCAAATGGAGCGGATATTTCCCGACTGTCCGTTTTAATTCGGATACAATTTGGAGCAAATTTTTGGATATCCGAAGGTTTTGTCGGATACGGAAACGGATTCAGATATTTTTTGTCGGATACGGAAACGGATTCAGAAAAATCATTATCCGACGGATACGAAACTATCCAGATATTTTTCCGAATAGTTACCGCATACGGAAACGGAGTCGGATACCTGGCCTCTCCGCCGACCAGGTGGGATCTCCGACTCTTCTTGAAATATATAGCATCATTTATTTATATAAGATTGCTTATTTCGGTGGCTGTTACAACGTCGATATACTCGTATTAGATCTCAGTTTGCTTAATTTGTCTCTATCACCATGTGAAATTTTCTTTCGCGCATTATCCGATTAAATATTCGTGACCGAAACTAACCGTATTCGGAGCGGCATATATTCGCTCCGTATTCGTAACCGAGAATATCCGCATTTGTATTCGTATCCGGTACTATCCGTGTGCAACTCCGACAAAAAAACATGGAAAAGGATACGGAATAAGCAATATCCGTCCGTATCCGCTCCGTTTGCACCCCTACAGGGGTGCCTCGATGCGCGACACGTGGCAAAAAAATTAAATTAAAAAATATTTTTTATTAAAAAAGTATTTTTTATGTACTTAAAAATTATTTTTTAATAAAAATATTTTTTTACGTACTTAAAAAAATACTTTGTAAGTATCCAAAGATACTTTTAAAATTTTTAAGTATTTTTTGGATTTTTGAAGTATTTTTTATTTTTTTTTGCCACGTGTCACGAATCCAGCCGCCTCCTACCACGTGTCACGCATCGAGGCGCCCGTGCACATAGCTATGTGCAGGGTGCCTGCACCTGAGCCGGCTCCTACAAGCATAAAGATCATCCACTACCAATAAGAAAACCTTCACACGCCTAACTATGGCCGGTTCATGTTAAGTTTGAATTTTTTGTACGGATAATCCATTTTTTATTCCAAATTACAGAAATATACCCGAGGGAAATTTTTTTACAAAAATAGGCTCCAGTCGCCTAATGGTTGGGCGACTCGAGCCTTTCGCCCAACCAGACTGCGACATTTGATGAATCTACCAACCGCTCGGCGATTAATTGCAATCGCCCCACCGTTGGACGACTGCAATCCAGTCGCTGAACCGTTGGGCGACTGCAATCCAGTCGCTGAACCATTTGGCGACTGGGGGCGAAATAAAAACCTGAAGTGCTCGGCCGCCGACATTCCATTGCTTGCATTGTTTTCATTCGGCTCGGCCGTGCAGAGGAAGAAGAGGAGAAGAAGAGAAGAAGAGAGGAAGAAGGGAAGAAGAGAAGGGGGAGAGAAGCAGAGGGAGAGGAGGAGAAGAGGAGGGAGAGAAGGAGAGGGAGAGGAGGAGAAGAGAAGAGGGAGAGGGCCGATTTTCAGGAATTTTTTTGCGTTATATTTTTTATTAGTGTTAGAAAAATAGTTTAGAAATTTAGTTTAGAAATTTAGTTTAGAAATTTAGTTTAGAAATTTAGTTTAGAAAATTTAGTTTAGAAATTTAGTTTAGAAAATTTAGTTTAGATAATGTAGTTTAGAAATTTAGTTTAAAAATTTTTGTTTAGAAATTTAGTTTATAAAGGTAGTTTAGAAAATTTAGTTTAGAAAAATTAGTTTAGAAAATATAGTTTAGGAATTTAGTTTAGAAAATTTAGTTTAGAAAATATAGTTTAGAAATTAAGTTTACAAATTTAGTTTACAAAAATTAATTTAGAAAATTTAGGTTAGAAATTTAGTTTACAAATTTAGTTTAGAAAATATAGTTTAGAAATTTAGTTTAGAAAATATATTTTAGAAATTTAGATGTAGTTTACAAATTTAGATGTAGTTGAGAAATTTAGTTTAGAGAATTTAGTGTCGAAATTTTGTATAGTATTTTTATGTATTATTGTAGAAAATTTAGTTTAGAAATTTTGTATACCATTTTTAATGCATTATTGTAGAAAATATAGTTTAGAAATGTAGATGTAGAAAATTTTTTGTATGCAATATTGTAGAAAATGTAGTGTACAAATTTAGATGTAGAAAATTGAGTGTACAAATTTTGTTTAGTATTTTTGATGTATTATTATAGAAAATTTAGTGTAGAAATTTAGATGTACAAAATTTAATGTTAAAATTGTTATAGAAAATTTAGTGTAGAAATTATTGCAGGTATAACTCGTGCTGGACGTGACTCCGACTGGCGGTACGCGTTGTTGACGAGCACGTGGACCGCGTGCATCGCGCTTCCCGTCGTGTGCCGCCACCGGGGAGCATGGATGAGCCGCTTGAGCTGGGAGTGGTCCGGACACGCACACCTCGCGTGGCCTGGGGACTCGACCCCCGTTGGACTGCCAGGTTTGCACTACGCCAGCGTTTAGTGCGACCGTAAGAACGTTCCGTGCTGACCTTCACTTTGTTTGCAGGCTGCGGGATGCCGGGCTACTCCCTCTTGCCCGGATGGTGCAGGCCACGGAGGAGGATGGAGCCGCCTTGGCCGCGGGCGGGGACAAGGCGGGCGGGGAGCGATCACGACGCTTCCCGTTCGACCGTTCCCTGCTGACGGCTTTGGTGGACCGTTGGCGGCCTGAGACGCACACTTTCCACCTCCCATTCGGGGAGATGACGCCGACCCTACAGGATGTGTCCCTGCTACTTGGCCTTCCGATCGCGGGAGGCGCTGCCTTCCTACCGGAGGCCCCCGCCGACTGGCGCGCTGACCTGCTCGGCAGATTCGAGGGGGTCGTTCCACCGGTCGATCACCACCACATCTTCGAGGAGGATCAGACCCATGGGCCGACGCTGAGGTGGCTCGCACAGTATTTGTGGTATTTACAATCGATCGTGCCTTCGAAGCTCTTATTTGTGGTATTACGTACTAATAACAACTTATTTGCATTCAGGTGGAGCGCATGGATCCGCAGACAGACGATTACCATGTCTCGCGCCACTTGGAGACGTACGTGCTGTGGCTATTTGGTTGGGTGCTTTTCACCACCAGCCACGGCAACTCGGTGGATGCGCGCCTTATCGCTTATGCGAGGGTGATCGCTGGCGGCGAGCCCCCCAGCTCAGCTGGGGATCGGTCGTACTTGCCACGATGTACCGCGCCCTGTGCGATGCGTGCACGAGGATCAAGGCAAACTCGATCCTCACAGGCTGTCCCCTGCTGCTGCAGTTGTGGTCGTTCGAGTGCTTCAGCCTCGGACGACCTGTGCTAGACGACATGGGTCCGTACGGGCCCGAGATGTATCCAGGGGGAGACGTCGACCGGCCGATGATGGGTTCTCTCTGGTGCCGTCGACGAGTAAGTATTATCACAGTCAACTATTTCTTTCTTATTGACGATCGTCATACTAAACAACTTGTCTTTCTTGCAGGTACAGTTCGCGCACGTGCAGGTCACACGGGCGTACCTGCCCTTTGTGGAGCAGTTCGACCGCCTCACAGCCGACGACGTGCGCTGGGAGCCTTATGCAGATACGGCAGTGCAGGCCTGCGCTCCTGATGGGCTGTCCGCACTTTGCTGGCGTGACCGGGCTTTCTGGCTCACCCACCGGAAGCTCGTGTACCATATCTACGTGGAGGACTACGCACCCCAGCGAGTCATGCAGCAGTTTGGGCTACGGTAGGCGCTTCCTGTACCAGTCGGACCATCGTTTCCGCGGAACGTGCACGCGTGAGTGATCGTTTCTGCTAAATATGTACATACTTACTACTGTGTTCGCAAGTACTCACATTACGTAATGGTTCTATACGCAGGCACAACACGAAGGGAGTTAAAAGAGGCACGGACTGGTCGACGAAGATGCAGCCCTGGGTTGAACAGTGGGAGGGTGCGCTCGACGACCGCGTGGAGGAGGACCGCCCATACGACAGCAGGGACTACGCGGAG
Organism: Dendrocalamus latiflorus; assembly: GCA_017311315.1. Classification (NCBI taxonomy): domain Eukaryota; kingdom Viridiplantae; phylum Streptophyta; class Magnoliopsida; order Poales; family Poaceae; genus Dendrocalamus; species Dendrocalamus latiflorus. The sequence continues at coordinate 14,599,190 of CM029614.1, read as the reverse complement.
TACCTACGCTGGTACCAGGGGCGGACACGTACCAGGCTCGTACATGTCGTAGACCCGCCTGCTACACACGTCGCCGCTCCGACAGACACGTACCCCGTGCACCTCGCGCGCGACGCTCACATTGCGGTACGTTACATGTAATTTCAAATATTCCCAAATGGCAATGTCGTTTCGATGATCGATCATTTTATGTCTTTGTGTCCAGACTGACGTCGGTGCTGTCCTATGGACCGAGTCCGCCTCACTACTGGAGAGGGTCGCCACTGGTGCGGAGCTGACCTACGAGGAGGGCATCAGCTTTGTGCGTCGGGTGGAGGCCGGGTGTAGACGTATTGTTAGCCTGTTGTCCTGCACGAGGCTACCGGCGGTCTCCACACCCACGCCCAGCGCTCCGACTGGTCATCCACCAGTGCCACCCCGACCAGCGTGGCACTACTCCAGAGGTAGTACGTGGACACGTCCTACACCATCTCACCCGGAGCAGCCAGGGGGTTTAGCCTGGGCACGGCCTCCTCCACCACCTCCACCACCTCACTTCATGCCTCCTCCGCACGTCCCCGGCTTCCACACGCAGGGGGTGTACGCCCCTCCTCCTACCTCGATGGCGCCAGCTACGGGTACACATTGTCCGATCTCGTTTTTATCCCAAGACGACATGCAACGAACTAACGATACTACTATTGCAGGTACTTACCAGCAGCACGGCGTCTCCCCGGGCCAGGACGATGTGGACCAGTTTTTTGCGGACTGGCCCGGGCAGTTCTCCGACGCAACACCGGAGGTTCTCTCTGGCAGTGCCCTCCTCGGTGCACCGGAGGGCACACAGCCAGAAGTGCAGCTGACTCCACTAGCGCAGGGGCGGGATAGACACCCTCTTGCTCGTTTTACTTTTTCGGAGCCTCGTAACCCGTTGCACCAGAGGAGGGCCAAGCAGGGCCGTATGGGAGGACGGGGGCGCGGTGACGGGGCACACCAGGGTGGCGAGTGAGGGGTGCTGCGGATGCTATATGTTATGCATGTAATGAAAAAATACGCAGCATGTTACTCACAGTTATATTATGAAGTTTATTTAAATTCAAACAAGTCTATCATCTCTTCTTTTCGCATTCAATCATTCATATATCAAGTCATCTAAAAAATTAACATACCGGTTCTCCGCACACAAATTATCATCGTATGTCACTTAATAGTGTATGTATCGATCATTCTCCAGTTAATCTTTAATAAAAACAAGTTTCTAAAAATTTTTACGCACCTACAATATACAATAAACATAAACTTTTATTACAACTCTACCACATTCTTTACCAGTTTAAAACTACAAAATTCACAAAATTCATGGGGATTCATGCAGTCGCCTAATGGGATGGCGACTGCATGCAAATCGCCTAATGGGATGGCGACTGCATGAAAGTCGCCATACGGAAGAGCGACTGGAGCCTATTTTTGTAAAAAAATTTCCCGCGGGTATATTTCTGTAATTTGGAATAAAAAATGGATTATCCGTACAAAAAATTATATTAAGTTTTGGCTTTGATTTTAGCTTTTAATTTTAATTTATGAATAGCAATAGTTTATAGAGAAGTTTGTAAAGAGACGCTCGTATATGAGTTTGGTTGATATAAATGAAGTCGCTGCAGTGTGTACTATAATTAATTAGTAGACCTTATCTTAAAATACACTCCATTTAAAAGCTAGATACTATAGAAAATCGTTTAACTAAAAAATAGATTTTAGAAACCAATATATCAGGAACATAGACAAAAACAGAGCACAAGCCGTCTCTAGCCTTTTCAAGTCCCAACTCAACGCTTCAATTTGCCTCCAAATGCTGGTTATGACTGTAGACCTTGTGGTCCACTTTTTTTCAGTATTTCTTCCGTCTAAATTTAAGAACGTATTTTAAATTATTTTATCTATAAATAAAAATGTATTTTTTATGTTGATGCAAAATTACTATGATATTATCTTTATATCTCTAATAAATATACAGCTTTGCTTGCTATTCTCTCCATGTATGCATTGAATATAGTGCTTAGAGATAATAATTAGGAATAATCTCATCATTTTCATTATCTTTTTTATCTATATATTAAAAAATTATACCTTATAAATTTAGACGGATAGAGTATCCACCGTTGCTGCAAGGAAAGAATTTTGTAGAGGACCTGAACAGGACGAGAGATTACGTTTCCTTCAATGGACATCTTATCGCGAATAAGCCCTAAGTACCATACTGCAGCACATCCGATCCACAGTAACCTTCTGTGTTTAGGGCCTGTTTGGCAGAGCTCCACCAACTCCAGATCCACCAAAAAGAGCTCCACTCCACGAATTTTTACCCAAACGCTCCAGCTCCACGAAATCTGGATCCACCAAAATACTGGATCTAGCTCCAGATTCATGAAATCCATGGAGCACCTCAAGGGGTGCTCCACGAAAACTTGTTTCGTATCTACTCGTGGAATTAGGTGGTAATTACCCACCAATGCCACTGGTTACACACCCCATCCCAACCGTTTTTTCTATTCGGCCTTCTTTTCTCCATTTGACCGAGGGACCGAGCGCTCCTCTCCTCGCGCCGCCTCCTCGCGCCGCGACCCTCATCGCGCCGCCACCTCCGGCGATGGCCGGATCTGGTAGATCCGGCCCCCCTCTACCTCCTCCACCTCCTTCTTCTTCCTCCATGGCGAAATCGGCCCCTAGGGTTGGGCTCTCGCGCGCGCTTTGGAACCAGCCGGCGGCGCCCGTCCCGGCCTTTGTTGGCGCGGCCCCCCTAGCCGAGGGCGCGGCCCCTCTGGCCGGCGCAGCGGCTGGGGGCGTGGTCGCCCTGGTCGACGCAGCGGCTGGGGGCGCGGCCGCCCAGGCCGGCGCAGGGGCTGGGGGCGTGGCCGCCCTGGCCGACGCAGCAGCTGGGGGTCCGGCAGGGGTCTTTGCATCGCAAGCGAGGACACGTGCTCCGTCGACCAACAAGAGGGCAAGAGATGATGAGGTATGAATGTGCAATGTGCTGATGTGTTGAATGTGCAGTTGAATGAGTGTGATGTCATACCTCTCACTGTTGCAGGCAATAGCTCAATAGTTGAATTTGCAATGTGTTGTTGAATGTGCAATAGTTGAATGTGCTAGATTCTGGAATAGTTGAATGAGTGTGATTTTGTTCATTTATGGCAAGGCGCAGCCCACCTTATTTCAGTTTATACATTGAGACAGTACAGCTTATTAGTGAATGACATTTTTATTAGATGGAAAGGAGGAATGCATTAGATTAGATTAGACAGTACTTCTGTGAACATGGTAATACTAATTTCTTAAAACTACCTGAGACATTTGAGCTGTAGGAAGTTTACTAGTGAATGACATTTTTATTAGATGGAGAGGAGGAATGCAAATGTGAATAGTTGTATTGCAATTACCAAAGGGGCAATATATAGAGTACATGGATACAACACAAGAGTAAACCTAGAACATTAGGAAATATTTTTCGTATGTTACATCTTTCAAAAGAGCCTATATGCATGGAGCTTATTTTTCTTTTTCAAATGGTTGGGAAATCATGGTCAGGGTGATGCTATGGATTGGATTGATGGTCATACCACCCTTGTTTGTAATTTGTTCGCCGAACAAGTTAGAAAAGGGAATCGGCTGAACACTCATTTGAACATTGTAGGCTACACTGAGGTATCAAATAGGTTTTTTCAGTCTACCGGAATAATGCTGAGTAAAACGCAACTAAAGAACAAATGGGACAAGTTGAGAAGGGATTTGACTGCATGGCGCAAATTAATGAGGAAGCAAACGGGGACTGGTTTCAATTGGAACACGGGAACGATCAGCATGGACCCCGAGTGGTGGAAGAAGATAACAAAGGTGAGTGTTCGATTATAATGCTATGTACATTTGTTGATTTGCAATTTAGAAAAAATTTCTTATTTCGAACCTTCTCACATGTTTTAGGAAATTCCTGGTGTTGGCAAGTTTAAGAAGAGGCCTCTCCAAAATGAAGATGACTTGAAGGTGATGTTTGGCAACATCATTAATGAGTAGCAAGATCATTGGAATCCTATGAGTTCCAACCCCATCATACCCCTTGATGATGATACTCCCATTGATGATAGAGAGGCTGAGCACCCCACTGAGGATCCCACGGGTGACAGCAATTCTTTTGATAATGGGGATGAGGTTGAGGAGGTTACTCCTGTCACTAACAATGCTAAGAGAAGGGCTCGCGTGATTCTTGACAAGCCCACCAAGAAACCTAAGACTAGTCTTCATTTAATCTTTAGTTATTTTTATGTATGGCCAATTGCAATAGTGTTGAGACGTTGTCATGGACATGGGTTAATTAATTATCTATCTTGTGCGTCAATGTTGAATGCTCATGAATATTTGTGTCGAGATATTGCATTTGTGTTCACAAAAAAAATACACCATTTTTTGTGAATAAATATGAACAAAACACGTGTGCTATATAAAAAATATATATATCATACAACCCCAAGGGCAAAACAGGCCATTCCCACCAAAAACTCAATTTCATGGATCTGGAGCTGCTGTGGAAGCCAAACAGTTTGTCCAGCTCCATGGTGGGATCCCAGATTCACGGTGGAGCTGCTCCATGGTGAATCTGCTGCTCCAGATTCACTTTTTTAGTGGTGGAGCTCTGCCAAACAGGCCCTTAGTAGCCCCTTTCTTCTCCAGCTCCCAACGAAATCTGAATAAGAACAATAGTTAATGCTTAAAATACTAATAAAAATTAATTGCTAAATAAAAGAATAGTAGTAATTAGGACGCATGTCCTTTGAACACAAATATTAGCTAGCACATGATGCAATTATTGTGTAATGTGGTGCCTGCAAATCCATGCTGGCTGCATCCTAAGCACTTTAACATGCATGTTGCTTGCACCTCCCAATGAACATTGAAACAGCCACAAAATTCAAACTTTGAATTTCTTTGGCTTTTGCTTGAATTTTTGTTTTCCTTCCTAATTTGGCAAACCACCTTAGAAATCCACTTTCCTCTCTTCGCCATTCCACCTTCTTCTCTTGTTGGCGCCATTCAAGAACCCGCCCCCTTCCCCTTGTTCCTCAGGCCACGCGGCAGCATGCTTGCGCCACCAATTGCGGTTGCGCCTCCCCGGACATTCACACCACCAACACCTAAAGCTGTCACCATGGCCCCACCTCCAGTAGACCACCACCCCAGCTGACCTCACCCTCCCTCGCTCTACGCGCCGCTTTGGCTTGCGCTCTCCTCGCCACAATCCTCCACCTCTCCCACTCGACATGCGCGCTCGCCGTATCTGCCTTCGTCACCCCCTCGCCAACTCCTGTAGAGACCATAGTACCTCCCTCACCATCTCTCTTGCGCGCACGTTCCTCCGGCAGAGCCTATGCCACCTCCTCCCTCCACGTGCTGGTGTCACCCGAGCCGGGCTACTGCTCCCACCGCCTTGGATTGGCTTTAAAGCCCGATTGGCCACCTGCATCGCTCCACGCCACTCTCAATTGTGCAACCGAGCTACTCCCTCGACCTCCCCCTCACTCAATCCCCACCGCCGACCTCCCTTGAGTTGGTATGGCCACTCGGCTAATTTCCCACCTCTAGCCTTAATTTCTCAATTGCTCACGACCATAGCACCCTTGGACCACCAGGAACTCAAACCTAGCACCGTTGGACCCTCCCTTGCCCTCAGTAGCCCCAGCGCCATGAACCTCCGCCGGCTGTATAGCCCTCACTGTGGATAGCCTAAACTGAACCCCTCTGGCCAAAACAACTAACACTACTCGCCTTCCCATGTCCCGTAGATGGTGAAAATGCCTATGACCTCGCCGAAGAGCCGCTGGAAAGCCTTTAAGCTATGGTAGTACATGTGACCATCTCCCTCCCCATCGGCCACCTTCACTTTTTTACCACCCAAAACCCAAAAATGGGACCACCATGTTGAGTAGAACCTATCCGTACCATCCTCTACCTCCGGTGATCATCGCTGGTGCCGAACCACAGAGGTGGCCGCGCATCTGTTTTGCATCAGTGAAAGACAACCGAAGGTTGAAGAAGAGGTTGAGGCGATGTTGTGACCCGATCGTGGCCATTCGTGTGTCATCCATTGACCAGTTGTGCACACGTGCGGCTAGGCCATTTTGGCTGCGCGTTGTGGGCCAAGTTAGCTGGCTCAATTGGCCAAATCCGGTTTTAACCGCCGGGCCAAATCACTGTGTAAACCAAGCTAGTCCACTACTATTCCTGACTGTAGCAACACTGTTTACCCGAAGCCCTAACCATCAAAAATACCTCCGTTTCGATCCCGTTTAAACTATTCTAACCTCCATTCTGCCAACCTAAGTCCCGATAAAACCGAAACCTACCTTATTTGGACTTTATTGCATTTTAATGCATTTTATTATATTTATTTCCTAGCTTGATTTAATTTGAGTACGGAACTTATGTTATTTTATGTGTTTGCACCAGCTCCTGAGTATTTTGAGGTGACCATTCAATGATTGGATCTGCGCATTGAAGTGTATGAGATAGCAGAGTTTTAGATCAGCAAGGCAAGTTACAAGTTTAAATCCCACGAAATTTGAATTATTTAATTACAGTATTTACATTACTTTTATTTATGCATTGTTATTTAATTAAAATAAATATTTAGAATGACATGTAAATTAGTGATGTCCTACCACCGTAAATGCCCTATTTAATTTGACAACCTTAGTAACATTTAATTATTATATAAATAATTGTAAAATGGTTCATCCAAAATATTTCTCTTGGTTGTAGCTACTTCCGAAGAAAGGACCTAAACACCCTTATCTTCGAAAAAACATTTTTTTATTGGACTACTAAGTGACTTCGGCATTTTGCCAACAGATTTATTTAAACACTTCTAGAGTCAAGAATGTATCATGGAAAGCCACTAGATGGTTGTAGTCCACGACCATACCCTAGGAAGGTGGCTTGGGATGGATTGTGGCCGTGCTATAGAGCACTGGGGATTTGGGTTGTGGTTGGCTGCCTCATGGTGAAAAGTAATGATCACAATCTTATGCTGAGTAAAGGACACAATAGTCATTCAACCACAAGTGTTGCCTTATCAAACCTGGTCTAGTAGCTGCTCAACTCAATTGAATATATATAGGATGTGGGAGTGAAGGTGCATGATATGGGAATAGTAAAACCATACTTAACAATCGTGGGTCCACAAAAATCGGGCAGGTGTGTTCTGGCTTGGCTAGTGGATACCCGAGTTTGTGTGGTGCATGACCTATCGGGTAGAGGCTATATAAAGAATTGATCAATGAAAACTCTTATTTTTTCAACTCAGTCACACGCAAGCTGAAGTGTGTCTATTGCATAACATTGAGAGTTTGAGAAATCTTATGGTTAAAGCTAGACAACTCTGCAAAGTGTAATTAATGGTAGTCGAATACACCGTGCTTTTGGTAAATGAAGTTGTATTTAATGGGTGATTCCAACAGCAATACATAAGTAGATTTCATTATGTTTTAATCTGAGTAATCAAGGGATGAAAACCCCTTACTCTTAAGAAGTTATTGTTTCATATTTCATGTTTAAAAATGTTTACAATTAAAATTACACCCACAATCCCATTAATAAAACTAGTATATTCCCATTCATTGATAATCTTGGCAAATAGATAAATTAGGGTTTACCCTTGTGACATGTTGGGTACGGTTGTACTCATTACTTGCTAAATAACAAACAGAAGAGCTATGGGATGACGATAAATAAGTTATTGATGAAGATCCGGAAGAGCACTACTTCGTCGACGATCTATGGTTTTAAGTCTTTGCCTTGCTCAAGTATGCCTGTGGGGTATTTCTTTTGTGTTGTAAGATAACTTTGGGCTTGCACGCTGTTGCGGGGGTGGCCCAACCCCCCGTGACTGGGCCTTGCAACTGGCATAATATGTAATAGGCCCGACAGTGTAGAGGAATATACTCATGTAAATATACCAATGTACCCTCATCCTTTGCAAGTACTAAGGGGTCGAATGGGGATTTCCCTCCCCCATTCTACCCCACTCATGTATATAAACCCCCAGGAGGGGCAGGAGGAGGGGCATCCTCTCATTCTTACCAACTCTCCCACAAATCTGTCTCTCCTCTTCCTCTTCTATGAGTCCCCTTCTTTACTGTTTGGCCAGTAGCCACAACACATGCCCACTTCAACCAAACTTGATTGTTAAGCCATACTTATGAAATAAAGTTTGGTTCTTTTATTGTAAGCATGTGTTGATTTGGTGCTCACTCATATACAATACTCTGCAACTGAACAGTCCTAATCAGTTGCAATGATTACTGGCACTTCCAGAAATGGGGGCGTTACAAACATGACATAGATAAGAAATTAATACAAAAACATTAGGAAGTTATAGATTTAGGTTTTCTTACCTTATTGGCTTCTTAGTTATAAAATGGAGGCTTGAAATATCAAACTAAAAACAAGTGGTGGTGATCTTAGAGGCTAGCTCAAAGTAGATGTACCGTTGGCAATGTTTCAGAAATAATTAGCACATTGAGTTTTAGAATAAATATGATTCCATAAATCATCACATAATGCTTCCTCTTAGCTTATGCAGATGGACATATAAATTTCTGATTTGTTAATACAGAAACCACAAGCTACTAGAGTAAAAACAAAATAACTTGTAGCACAAGCTGGTATGACATAACAATTCTAGCAATAGAAAGTACCGGACAGCCTCCCAGGGCCTTCGGAATAGCATCACTGCGATGTAAACACATTGAGGAATATTGCAAAAACATTGAGAACCAAAGACTAGGTGGGAAGGTCTAGGTCAACTTGTGATGAGCAATTGGCATTTAGGTTGAGTTGAATATAAAGTTTTGCAAAGGGTTTGTAATTCCCTGAAAATTCAGGTTGCTATAAGGTTTCAAGCGGAAGTACTGGCCTAGCAACAGTGGTAGTATCAGCCTAACATCAGTGGTAGTGTCGGAGGAGAGCGATGGTACTACTATAGGTGCGGTATGACTGGTCTATAGATGGCGGTAGCTATTTTTCATAGAGGATCATTTTTAGGGTTTTTGGTTATACCTAGGTATGGTAGTACCGGTAAAAAAACTATGGTAGTATGGGAGAATGGTATGACTGGCATTGTATGGCGGTACTACGGTGTGGTAGTACGACCGCCATTAGAAGTTTTAAGTTGGTTTGGGGCAGGTCAGACTGGCCAGTGGTTGGTAGTATGACCACCATTAGAAGTGTGATTAGACTGATTGAGGCGAGTTGGCTTTGAAAATTATGAATTGTAGGAGATTTGATCATGGGATGATCTTGGAACTCCGATCATGGTTGCTTCAGTTGTTTGTTGCATGTTTATACTAGCGTGAATCAAGTTGTGAAGAACTTGTACTGAAAAATAATTTCTTTGTCGTTGGATGTGAAGGGAAGCTTGGAGGCAACTATGATCAACAGCGAGCAACTAGGACTAGGTTAGGGTGGATGGAGGTCAAAGCAGTCAAGGATGTCATATGGGATAGTTGGGCTCAAGCATGTCACATTGTAAAAATCAAGGAATGCATTTGAAGGAACGATCGAGGAATGGGTTGGATCAAGCGACTTTGTCAGTTCAAGTGAGATGTGGTCTAGTGGGAGCTAAAAACGGGAGAGACTTGCCAATGGGGGGAAGCCATTGATCAACCTGCACATGGCATGCATGGCTTGCACTACAAGAAGAAGACAAAGTCAAGGGAAGGTGTCTAGATAATTCATCGAGGGCATTTTTGTAAAATGCCTAAAACTAGACTTGAAGCCTACACCAAAACCACGGTGTTGGGAGACACAAGGGAAATGGTTTAGGGTTAGGCTAGGGTTGTGTGTGTGGATTGGATTAAACACTCAGGTGTGAATGGGTTGATCCTTGTAAGCACTTTGAAAGTGTACATATGAGTGAAAAACACGGTATTGTGGGGTTGATGGGTTCCCCCAAATTCTTAGTGGGTTTATGTGAGACCCCGGAGTAGAAACTCCTGGACCTCCTGTGCATTACAGTACTAGTCCCAGATCAACGCTAGTACACACAGTTCAAACAGAAAAGATGATACATTGCCAACAACGCTTTATTATCATAATCGAGATTACAGACCTCGAAGTCTTTATTACAAATGAGGTTTTAAGACCTCACACCAAAAAGAAAAATTACAGCGGAAGCAAAAAGAAACTAAAGCAAGACCCATCAATACGCCACAGGCAATTGACTGGGGAAACGCAACCTAGTTCTCCGGAAAGCCTTCGACGAATCCATCCACGAAGTAGTCGTAGTTTACCTCTTGAGCTTCGATCTCCTCTGAGAGTTAATTTGAAGTGTAGCACGTGAGTACATGAATGTACTCCGCAAGTCTTGGGAAAGATGCATAGATGCAGGCTTAACAAAGGAAGGCTATATGGTTCTTTTGCACAAAGCAACATTTTAAAATTCAATTACTACTAATTATTTTCAAAGGCATCAAGTTAATAAAGGAAATGTTTTAGCAGAAACTATCATTAACTTTCTAGTGAAGGTTCCATCTACCAACACTAGCCAACAACTTGAACAAGTTTAATACTGCGGGTTAAATCCACCCTCTCTGGCTCCAACCGCCAGGATACCCTTCCGAGAGTTCCCTCCACTCCCGGAATACAAAACTTTTGATTTTAAAACAAAACCAGAAATCTACCATGTGAATGCATTCCTTGCCCGCCCTTGACCGTGGGCACGGCTATTCGAATAGTTTTACACTCTGCAGAGGTTGTACAACTTTACCCACAAGAGATAAATTATCCTAAAAGTCAACATGCTTCCTTTGGCATGAGACCCAGATAAAATACCACAAAGCCTTTACCTTACTCTAATCTAGCTAGATACCACCCGCTGAGGTTTCACCGCAGAAGGGTTAAATCCGCCCAATCTGAAGCCCCCTCTTGCGCCATATGAGTACAGTAAATCCCTGTCCCTCACTATGAATAACCAGTCCATCCCTGGCATCCACTTTCCACTGGTGGTAGCTAAACTAGACTATCATAAGTTAGTCAGCTAGGTCGTACCCATATAGACTTGTGGTTGTACGGTTAATGCTCAGTTTGGACAAACACAAGCGTCGGTCCTTAATTGACTAGGGTGGAACATACACTTAACAAGTTCTCGTGCTTACTGCACCAACCCAAACAGCCATCCACCCTAATCTTAAACCAACTTTCACATTTTTATTTTATTTCAAAATCACAGTGACAACTCCAATTGCCACTTCACTTTTAAACTCAAGGATTAATAATAAACCATAATTTCCCAATTTCAAGATTTTCCAAAGTTATTAGATAGCAAGACTAAGCATCAACCTACCATTCTAATATTCACAAAGATTAATAGTAATCTCATTATTGAGACAAAGGAAGTTCTAGGGTGACAAGGTACATGGCAATTAATGTCAAATGAGGGCATAACAAAGTTGGAGTAACTAATTCCTAAAGACTTGAACTAGTGACTGTAAGTAAATAGCGATGCACATAATTTAAAATATTTTAAAAACATTTCAAAAGCATAGGCTCAAAATGATCAAAGGAGACTTGCCTTCTTGCAGGGTTTCTGGGTCTTCTTGCTGCTATGAAGAGGGTTCGTCGACAACGTTGGAATCTACGCGAGAAAAGACGAGGCAAACAAAGCAAATAAATACAAATAAAATTCAAATAAAATCCAAAAATTCAACAGAGGCCATAGTTGGATAGATTATGATTTTAGATGAATTTAGAAGAAAGAATCAATGAATTCGGAGTTCACACGAGGGAGAACGAATATCTGGAAGATCGGTTGGGAAACGAAATTACTGAGACAATATTTGGACCAAGGAAATTAGAATGGATTTTATAGATATTTGGCAAGATTTGAAATTTGAATTTTGAAAGCGCACAGAAAATTTGGAATGGAACTGAGGCTTTGAAATTAAACTAGTCATTGAAATTTGAAATTTAAATATTTGAAATATCAAATAAATTTCAAATATTTGAAAGGATGGAAGAAATGGATAGTTTGGAATTTTTGATGAATTTAGAAATTTGAATGGGCTCAAACGGAGTTAAAACGAAGGAGAACGGGCTTCGGGAAGTTTGAAAAGGGAGAAAATGGAAAAATGAGAATTTCTGGATTTATTTTTCTAAAGGAAAATGGGTTTATGATGTCAGCCCTGGAATTTTCAATTTCGGCCGATTTATTTTCTCTCTGGAAAATGAGGAGAGGGGCTGACGTGTGGGCCCGGTCCATGTGGACCAAGTCCATGGACCCGGGAAGGAGGTGAGGTGGCAGGGGCGTGCGGTGGCGCTGACTGGACCGAGGGAGGCCGAGGTGGCTGCCACCGGGCGGTCACATGGCGTCCACGCGGGACGGCGGGGTGAGGTGGCCGGCCGGCGGAGGAGGCCTTCGGGGATGTAGAGACCCGAATATGCAAATCCGGACTCTCCTGTGTATTCTGCACTAGTCCAGGATCACGCTAGTGCACACAGTATAAACAAAGATGAAATATCGAACATATCACGATTTACTAAGAAAAGACTCAAATATTATTAATAATCATCAGAGTACGACCTTATGGTCAAGCTTACAATTAATAGCCTGAAAGGCTTAACAAAAACTAGCAGCGGAAATCCAAAAGAAAGCGCAGCATCCAATCGACACACCCACAGGCTATCGAGTGGAGAACGAAGCCTAATCCGCGAAGACGTCGAAGTATTCTCCTTCTGGAACCTCCTGCTGGTGATACTCCTCCTCCTCAACTGAGCAACAGGGGCATAAAGCCGTGAGTACATTGGTACTCAGCAAGTCGTTTGTAACAAAGAATGCAATATAGTATGCAAGGCTTACCAATGGATGGCTGAAAGGTTAATTTGCATAAAACGACATTTGAAAATACAATAAATAGATTGAAGGCGCATTTGAAGTAAAACAATAATAGATAATAATCAAAGGAATTGAAGTACCACTTATGAATCTCCCATCCATAAGCTAAACCAACCACTCATGGACCTCCCAGCCACAAGTTAAACCAACAGTGAATTAACCATCCACTGTCCAAAACTTTTTAGAAATAACTATACCTCGTGTGAAATCACCGAGCATTGTCCATGACCGAGGACGCGGCTATTCGAATAGTTTTACACTCTGCAGAGGTTGCACAACTTTACCCACAAGAGATAAATCATCTTAATAGCCAGCATGCTTCCTTAGGCATGAGACCCAGATAAATTATCACAAAGCCTTTACCTCACTCCAATCTAGTTAGACATCACCCGCTAAGGTTTCACTGCTGAAGGGTTAACCACCACAGTCAGAAGTCCCCTCTTGCGCCGTATGAGGACAGTAACCCTGTTCCTCACTGTGAGCAATCCAGTACCCCTGGTACTCACTTACCAATGATGATATCTGAACTAAACCTTTGCAAGTTATTCAGCTAGGTCTATCCCATACTAGACATGTGGTTGTGCGGTAAGACTCAGATCAATGGCGCACAAAGTTAAGTCCTTAAGAATTACCCAGGCGAAACATCCACATCCCATGCGCCTCTCGCACCCCCTTTACTGCACGATCAATCGCCCAAGTGAAAACCAATTTTGTATAACCAACACCAATGACACTACCCATGCCATGGCAACAAGTTTTATAACTGTGGTTAACCACCACATTCAAGTATATCATTACGTCAAGATTAATTAACCACAGGTGATGATAAACCCAACGTACTAGTGATAAGCATGGCTAAGCAATTAAACGCACAACCCATGTGACAACTAATATTGCATCACTAAGTAATTTCCCATTCTATGGTGACAATGGAATCAGGGCATTCAAATTATCAAGGAGGAATAATCAATTGGGTCATTAACTACCAATACAAGGGTTTTATAATAAAGTAGCAATGCATGATAATTTAAAGCAACATAATACATAATAGATTTGAAAACTGGGTTCAACATGATCAAAGGACACGACTTGCCTTGGCCTTGCTCAGATGAGGGCTCTTGGTCTTCAAATCCAACTTCCGCTCCCTCGAACACGCGATCTAACGAGAGAGAAAACGAGACGAAAAGAGAAAATAAATTCAAATAAAATTCAAATGAACTCCAAAAACTTTCAAACCTGAACCAAAAGGTAGAGCTCAATTTTAGATGAATTTAGAAAAAAGAACGGGGTCAATCGGAGCTAGGACGAGGGAGAACGGGCTCTTGGAAAATTGGATTTTCTGAAAATCGGGGAAATTGGAAAAGTGCACTGTGCTGTGGACCGGGCGCACGGGAGATTGGGTCTACGGTGGGCTCGGCTCACGAAACAGTGCGGGCGGCGGGTGCTGACGCAGACAGCTGGGCTGACGTGGCGACCACGTGGCAAGACACGTGTGCACCCGAGGCTGACGTGGCGGCTGACCTGGCTGCTGACGAGGCAAGGTGACGTGGCACCTGGAACGGCTCGGCTGCTGACGTGGCACCCACGTGGCGCTGAGGTGGCGTGACACGTCGGCCTAGGGCTGACGTGGCTGCTTGCGTGGCTTGCTGGCGCGGCTGTGCGGTCTACGGTCTACGGCTGACGGGTGGGCCCGGCTTATCAGTGACTTGGCGCACGGTGGAACAGGCGCACGGGAAGGCGAAGCGGCGCGGTGACGCCAGCACTGACGCACGCAGGCGCGGGGACCGAGGGGACGCGGGGCGCGGCCGAGGCGCGAGCGGGTCCGCGGTTGGCCGGCGGGAATCCGAGACGGCGGCGGGGCTCGGGACGGCGGCAGGGCTCACCGACGGCGAACGGCGACGAGCGGCGGCGAACAGCGGAGAACGGGGACGAACCACGACGAGCGCTCCGGCGGCGAGAACGAAGGCTCGGGCGACGGCGGCTCCGGCGAAGGGCGGCGGCGGAAGCGGCGGCTCAGGATGAGGGGAACCCCGGGGGTCGGGGCCCTTTTATACCCGGGAGGCGAAGAGTCCTGGGCGGCGCGGACGTCGAGTCCGGGGCGGAGACGACGGCGGAAAACGGAAGGCGGCGGCGGAGTTCGAAACGGAGACGGGGACGAGTCCCGGTCGGGGACGACGGAGCTGACACGCGGGTCCCACACGTCGGCGACACGGGCGAGCGGGCGGCAGCGATCGAGTGCGGGCGCGAGCGGCAGCGGCCGGATGAATGACACGCGGCGGCCATCGGCAGGGGCAAGGCGGGCGCGTGCGCGGCACCGATGTTCGACGCGTGGCACGGCGGGGCGGTGCGGGCTGGCGGCCTGCTGGGATGGGCCGGCTGGTGGGTTTCAGCCCACTGGCCGGTTGGGATTTTCTTTTCTTTTTCTTTTCCAGAAATTCAAATAAACTATTTTGAGCTCTAGAAAAATAGCAAATAAATACAGAAAAATCCATAAAAATCCAATAAATTCATTGAGACACAAAGAACTCAAATAAAATAAATTTGGCAAATGTTCATGTTCAGATTAATCATATTAAATCCTTTTTAATTCATAAAAATTCCATTTAAGCTTTAATTAATTCCAGAGAAATTCAAATGGTGAATTTTATTTTAAAAGCTTCAAAAAGACTCTGAAAATCAGGATGTTACAAACCTCCCCCCTTAAACGGAATCTCGACCCCGAGATTCAGGCTCACTAAAAGAATAGGTTACCAGGTGCGACATTGGAGACGACGTGGTTGAGTTTCCCCCTTGCAACTCTCTGAGGTATCTGACTTCCTTGATCTGATGACGTTCCACGGCTTGTTCCTGGAGTCTTGGCAGGGGTTCTTCCAAGGTTGAACGGAATTGGCGTGATTCCTTTACGCTTTTGCGGACACTTGCGAGCGAAATGACCTGGCTCTTTGCACATGAAACAAGTGAATGGAGTTGCATAGCTTCTTTCCCCTTGAGGCTGTTTGCTGACGTTGATAGGGCGTGGTCCTGAATTTTCTTGGGTTCTGAAATCTGACTGTCGAGGTACACATTCTGGCTGGCACCCGTTGATTCTACCTTTGTGTGACCGGTATAGCTGAGTTCCTTGTTGGACCATCTTCCTCTTCCGGGATTGGGTTTCACCTAGTGGAAGTGTCTTATCTGATGGGACCACACCATTGTCCTGGTTGTATTGTGGTGCCTCATCTTCTGGTGGTAACTGGGTAAATGTACCTGTAGTCCTGCCTTCTTTTGTCCATGCACTCATGGTAGTAGCTCGGAGTTTCCCTCGTTGCTGCTGCAATACTGAGGCCAATATCGAATCCAAGGGGCACTGAGCTGGGCTATGGTCCTGGCCTTCACATAGGTAACAAGTAATCTTGCTCATAGGACATTCTTCAAGAAAATGAGTTCCTTCGCAACTGGAGCAACTGATTTCATGTTCACTAGCATAATGTCCTATCTCTCCACAGCGAGTACATGCACAATTCTTAAACTTATTCTTTAGGTAGCATTGTTGAATGCAGTGCTCTTCCTTGTCACAACGATTGTGGGCTTCGTGCTGGATTACCTTCCTTGTAGGACATCTGGCAAATTTGTGGCCGGTTCTGTTGCAGTTGGCACAAAGAAAATCTTGTGCTGGCTTCCCTTTTTGAGGACATTGGAAGGCTACGTGTCCATCCCCACCACAACGGTAGCAGATAACTTCTCTAACTGGATTATGGCTTGTAGAAGAACGATGTCCCATGCAGTCATCCTGATGAAGTGTTTCTTGTGCCTTGATTCTTAACGACTTATCAGAGGGACACTGCTGACAAGGTATAAATGGAGCGACCCAGGAAGCTTTGGCATTGTTGTCCACTTGTTGCAACACTGTTTGTATGAGCCGAGTTTGTGCTGCCAAAAACTGACTTAAGATCGGATCCAAACCCATTGGAGTTGCTTGCGGTTCCTGAGTTGCCTGGTTTGCGTTGCTGCCCTCTGGGTCTTGGTTCATCTGACTATGTCCTGCGGTGCTCTGAGTGACAACCATTTCTGCTCTGTTCTGAAAGAAAGATCACTTGCTGAGAACTGACTCTCCAAGGCTCAATAGGTAAGAGGGAAAAGCAAAGGTAAGCGGTAAACTCGTCTAAGGGGAACAACTAATGGCAACCTAAACTAAACAAACACTTAGCCGAAAAGGCTAACAAAAGAAGCGGTAAACTCCACAAAAAGATTTTGACATGACTGCATCATAATGCTAGAAGCAAAACTGCAGCTCACATCACACCCAACGGCAAATAAGAAGCAAGACGATCTATACGATGCTAAAAACTATAACCGGGTTCAAATCTAATGGCTTCTAATCTTCACGGAAATCTTCAATCTTGTCTTGACATATTGGGGTGCTTCCTTCTTCCAAACTTCACAGCACAACTTGAAGAATTCCAGGCCAACTTTCACATTGATAGAGGGACACTCGAGACATCTATGGACATTATAGGGATAAGAAGTCACATTGAGTTTCGAAAACAAGTTTTCAGAGGAGACAAGGAGCAAGAATCCTAAGAATGAGGTAAGAATCAAGAATTACTAGACAATCATTTGGTTGATTTGTTTTAGAAAATAAAATTTGAAAACTTCGCTAATTCGACCAGTCTATCTAGGGCTTCGTCCTGCAGTCGATTTGCTCTGATACCATCTCTGTAGAGACCCGAATATGCAAATCCGGACTCTCCTGTGTATTCTGCACTAGTCCAGGATCACGCTAGTGCACACAGTATAAACAAAGATGAAATATCGAACATATCACGATTTACTAAGAAAAGACTCAAATATTATTAATAATCATCAGAGTACGACCTTATGGTCAAGCTTACAATTAATAGCCTGAAAGGCTTAACAAAAACTAGCAGCGGAAATCCAAAAGAAAGCGCAGCATCCAATCGACACACCCACAGGCTATCGAGTGGAGAACGAAGCCTAATCCGCGAAGACGTCGAAGTATTCTCCTTCTGGAACCTCCTGCTGGTGATACTCCTCCTCCTCAACTGAGCAACAGGGGCATAAAGCCGTGAGTACATTGGTACTCAGCAAGTCGTTTGTAACAAAGAATGCAATATAGTATGCAAGGCTTACCAATGGATGGCTGAAAGGTTAATTTGCATAAAACGACATTTGAAAATACAATAAATAGATTGAAGGCGCATTTGAAGTAAAACAATAATAGATAATAATCAAAGGAATTGAAGTACCACTTATGAATCTCCCATCCATAAGCTAAACCAACCACTCATGGACCTCCCAGCCACAAGTTAAACCAACAGTGAATTAACCATCCACTGTCCAAAACTTTTTAGAAATAACTATACCTCGTGTGAAATCACCGAGCATTGTCCATGACCGAGGACGCGGCTATTCGAATAGTTTTACACTCTGCAGAGGTTGCACAACTTTACCCACAAGAGATAAATCATCTTAATAGCCAGCATGCTTCCTTAGGCATGAGACCCAGATAAATTATCACAAAGCCTTTACCTCACTCCAATCTAGTTAGACATCACCCGCTAAGGTTTCACTGCTGAAGGGTTAACCACCACAGTCAGAAGTCCCCTCTTGCGCCGTATGAGGACAGTAACCCTGTTCCTCACTGTGAGCAATCCAGTACCCCTGGTACTCACTTACCAATGATGATATCTGAACTAAACCTTTGCAAGTTATTCAGCTAGGTCTATCCCATACTAGACATGTGGTTGTGCGGTAAGACTCAGATCAATGGCGCACAAAGTTAAGTCCTTAAGAATTACCCAGGCGAAACATCCACATCCCATGCGCCTCTCGCACCCCCTTTACTGCACGATCAATCGCCCAAGTGAAAACCAATTTTGTATAACCAACACCAATGACACTACCCATGCCATGGCAACAAGTTTTATAACTGTGGTTAACCACCACATTCAAGTATATCATTACGTCAAGATTAATTAACCACAGGTGATGATAAACCCAACGTACTAGTGATAAGCATGGCTAAGCAATTAAACGCACAACCCATGTGACAACTAATATTGCATCACTAAGTAATTTCCCATTCTATGGTGACAATGGAATCAGGGCATTCAAATTATCAAGGAGGAATAATCAATTGGGTCATTAACTACCAATACAAGGGTTTTATAATAAAGTAGCAATGCATGATAATTTAAAGCAACATAATACATAATAGATTTGAAAACTGGGTTCAACATGATCAAAGGACACGACTTGCCTTGGCCTTGCTCAGATGAGGGCTCTTGGTCTTCAAATCCAACTTCCGCTCCCTCGAACACGCGATCTAACGAGAGAGAAAACGAGACGAAAAGAGAAAATAAATTCAAATAAAATTCAAATGAACTCCAAAAACTTTCAAACCTGAACCAAAAGGTAGAGCTCAATTTTAGATGAATTTAGAAAAAAGAACGGGGTCAATCGGAGCTAGGACGAGGGAGAACGGGCTCTTGGAAAATTGGATTTTCTGAAAATCGGGGAAATTGGAAAAGTGCACTGTGCTGTGGACCGGGCGCACGGGAGATTGGGTCTACGGTGGGCTCGGCTCACGAAACAGTGCGGGCGGCGGGTGCTGACGCAGACAGCTGGGCTGACGTGGCGACCACGTGGCAAGACACGTGTGCACCCGAGGCTGACGTGGCGGCTGACCTGGCTGCTGACGAGGCAAGGTGACGTGGCACCTGGAACGGCTCGGCTGCTGACGTGGCACCCACGTGGCGCTGAGGTGGCGTGACACGTCGGCCTAGGGCTGACGTGGCTGCTTGCGTGGCTTGCTGGCGCGGCTGTGCGGTCTACGGTCTACGGCTGACGGGTGGGCCCGGCTTATCAGTGACTTGGCGCACGGTGGAACAGGCGCACGGGAAGGCGAAGCGGCGCGGTGACGCCAGCACTGACGCACGCAGGCGCGGGGACCGAGGGGACGCGGGGCGCGGCCGAGGCGCGAGCGGGTCCGCGGTTGGCCGGCGGGAATCCGAGACGGCGGCGGGGCTCGGGACGGCGGCAGGGCTCACCGACGGCGAACGGCGACGAGCGGCGGCGAACAGCGGAGAACGGGGACGAACCACGACGAGCGCTCCGGCGGCGAGAACGAAGGCTCGGGCGACGGCGGCTCCGGCGAAGGGCGGCGGCGGAAGCGGCGGCTCAGGATGAGGGGAACCCCGGGGGTCGGGGCCCTTTTATACCCGGGAGGCGAAGAGTCCTGGGCGGCGCGGACGTCGAGTCCGGGGCGGAGACGACGGCGGAAAACGGAAGGCGGCGGCGGAGTTCGAAACGGAGACGGGGACGAGTCCCGGTCGGGGACGACGGAGCTGACACGCGGGTCCCACACGTCGGCGACACGGGCGAGCGGGCGGCAGCGATCGAGTGCGGGCGCGAGCGGCAGCGGCCGGATGAATGACACGCGGCGGCCATCGGCAGGGGCAAGGCGGGCGCGTGCGCGGCACCGATGTTCGACGCGTGGCACGGCGGGGCGGTGCGGGCTGGCGGCCTGCTGGGATGGGCCGGCTGGTGGGTTTCAGCCCACTGGCCGGTTGGGATTTTCTTTTCTTTTTCTTTTCCAGAAATTCAAATAAACTATTTTGAGCTCTAGAAAAATAGCAAATAAATACAGAAAAATCCATAAAAATCCAATAAATTCATTGAGACACAAAGAACTCAAATAAAATAAATTTGGCAAATGTTCATGTTCAGATTAATCATATTAAATCCTTTTTAATTCATAAAAATTCCATTTAAGCTTTAATTAATTCCAGAGAAATTCAAATGGTGAATTTTATTTTAAAAGCTTCAAAAAGACTCTGAAAATCAGGATGTTACAGGGGACCAGGAGCTCGCCGGAGCTCCGGTGGACGGCGGCCGGTGGCGAGGGGCGGAGGAGGGAGAGAAGAGTGAGGGGAACCCGGGGGTGGGCGCGCGAGTCACCGGAGACGGCCGGAGGGCGGTCGGCGACGAGGAAAGGCGGCGGCTGCGTTCGGGTGGCGACGGCGACGAGGCTCCGGTGGCGAAGAGGCTCGGCCGAGGGGCGGCCGGGGTGCGCACGGGCGCGGTGAAGCTCGCGGAGGCGACGGAGTGGCGCGGGGAGGCCGGAGGCGGCGGGGATTTCTCGCCGTGGTTGGTGGCGGCGCTCGGAGATGGGGCGCACGGTGCAGTGGCGGTGGAGTGGCCGGGAGAGAGAGGGGAGTGGAGGGGGAGGTGGGGCGAGGAGAGACGAAGCTGGGGAGGGGTTTAAATAGGGGCGAGGGGGAGCGGGCCGGCGTGAATCGGTCGCCGGAGATGGCGGCCGGAAAAAGGAAGGGGAGGGGAAGGAAGGAAAGAGGGGGCGAGAAAGGAAAGGAGAGGCGCGGGATTGGTGGGGGACTTGTCCCTGGCGGCGATCGGGTTTCAAAACCGAAGAGAGGCGGGGAAAGGAAAGGGGGATTCGGCCACCGAGGAGGCGGCGGAAATGGCGGCGGCCGAAGAAGGAAGGAGGCGGCCGGAGGTGGGAGACGGCCCCGACAGGCGGGCCCGGGCGGCCAGAGAGAGCGGGGGCGCGGGGCGGCTGACGGTGGGGCCAGCGCGCGAGGAAGGGGAAATCCGGACCGGCCAGGTGGCGAGCGGGGAGGAGGGGGAGGCGGGATCCGGGTGGCGGCGTGGGCGGCAATCCGGCCGTCCACGTGGCGGCCGGAGGGAGGGGTTGGAATTTTGGAATTTTAATTTTATTTTCTTGATTTTCTGAAAACCCGAGAAATAGCAATAAAGCTTAGAAAAATATGAAAATACCTCCAAAAATTCCAGAAAAATTCACAGAATCTCCTGGAGACATTTTGGACTTAATAAAAATATTTCCAACTAATGTTGGTATTTAATTTTCATACTTGAAATACTTTTTATTTTCAAAAATAGGTTTTAAACTCCAGAAAATCGAGGAAACCAAATAAAAGCCAATTAACTCCAAATAATTAATTTGAATTAGGATTTTTATAGAAATTCAAAATATCTTTTTATTTAATAATAATTTTAGGTTTTTCTTAAAATCTAGCTTTTCAAAAACAGAAATTCAGGGGAAATCCAAATAAAACTCAAATACTTTAAAATAATTAATTTGAAATTAAATTTTTCAGAAAGCAAATTTTTGGGATGTTACAGTTTAGACCCTTAAAGGAGCTAGTTTGGCTATATAAAGAAGTGGGAGAAGAGCTAGGGTGGTAAGGACATAGGAAAGAATTTTAGGCTTAGGCTAGTTTCTCCTCTCCTTCATGGTGTGAGTAAGAGTGGGGCTTGTGAGAGGCCCTTTGTAACCAGTAAGCTGTAAGGAATCATTCCTCTTCGTGCAATAGATTAAGTTCATGCAATCTTTGTGCTCTTGTCTCAATTTGCTTGTGTTCGCGATCTTGCTTGTGGTGAATTGGTTCTTTTCATTCTCCTCTTGATCTTGCTATGTTTCATGATGTGTAAGAGGAACAATCTTTGCCCATGTAGATCACTCTTATAGCAAGAATCAAAATCTTGCTCAATTCTTGCCTTTCTTGATCAAGATTTGTGATTCTGTGATCATGGCCTTTCTAGCCCAAACCTATGCTTACATTACCTTGATAAGACATGTGAGAGATGATATGGAAGTTCTCATCACTTAGATACTCATGAGCAAGAAGTAATTTTAGTTTTAGGGTTTGGTGTTTTCTTATGCCTAGACCGAGATTTCTTCAATTGGATGGAATCAACTCCAAGAAGCA
The DNA here is from genome assembly GCA_017311315.1 of Dendrocalamus latiflorus. NCBI lineage: Eukaryota > Viridiplantae > Streptophyta > Magnoliopsida > Poales > Poaceae > Dendrocalamus > Dendrocalamus latiflorus. The sequence goes on along the minus strand of CM029614.1, from coordinate 14,576,525 downwards.
TGTGCTTCTTAATTTGATTTGGTTTCTAACATTATTTCAAAGGTTCATACCAATTGTGGTAGCATTTGGATAATGTTTAATCAAGATATACAAATTTGGATTTTTGTCCCAAGGGGTTTGTGCCTAAAAACAGGGGAGCGGTTATACCGGACTCCCTTTGGTCTTACTATCGCAGGAGCAGTCATACCAGCCTCCTTTTGGTAGTAGTACTGGTCTGGCAACTAAAACTATGTTGTTGCATCTTTTGGTCCCAGATTTCTGTAAGTTGTGTGTAAGAGGTGTAATCTGAGTTTGATAATTCTCATAGTCATTTGAGTGAAGATTTTGAATACTGGGGTAAAGAAAAAGCTTCCAGAATTATTCACCCCCTTTGATTGCCGGCATTGGTCCAACAAGTGATATCAGAGCCCGGTTAAGCTCGTCCACATCAATCTTAACCGGTCTTAGAGCCATGGTATCAGATAAGTATTCCACAAAGTCTTCTATCTTCGATGGAGTCACCTTCCCATATTAGATGGTGAGGGTGGCTACCTACATTCAGGCCCAAGGCCATGCAATCTAAGAAAAGTTCAAGAGTTCCTATATTGTCCCTGCCAATGATCAGATCACTTAGCGAATCTTTTGGATGTGAAGGAACCTCCTAATTCAGGGACAACAAAGCTAGGAACCTCCTAATACAGGGACTCGGTAGAAATGAGTTTAACTGTGCGTCTCATCTCACTTTGATGCATAGCATTTGGCGAACCCTTTGTGACTTCCATGAGGGTTCCACTGCCATTAAGGAAGTACGTTAGAATCAATTCAAAAAGGAATATCAGAAGTTTGAGATGAGACTTGGAGAATCATTGGATGAGTGATTCTCTCGCTTTCACAAGATTCTTAGGAATTTGCCTGCTGTTAGTGTGACATTTTCCAACTATGAATATGCATGGCAAGTGCTTTGAAGCCTTGGACATGTTGGTTTGGGAAATGAAGGTCACATCCATCAAGGAACTACTGTTATGAGTAAGCTAACCTTGGATAAGCATTATTCAAGGCTTAAGACTCAAGAGGTTGATTTGTTCTCTTGTAAGAACAAGTCACAGTCGATAGAGGTTGTGATTGATCCTGCTTAGAGCCTTTCTTCTAGCTCAACTAAGGTTGCTTATATTGGATTTTCTTTGTCTGCCTTGCATGCCTTGAGTGATGATCAGCTTGTATAGTTTCCCGAGGATAACCTAGCCCTCCTATCTACTAAGTTTATGAGAGCCCTCAATACAGTGAGGATGAGAAAGAAAAGAGGAGGAAGTCAGTTCCAGTGCTATGAGTGTGGTGAGCTTAACCCAATTTGAGCCAACTACCCTAAGATGAAGGACAAGGAGATCAAGGAGGAGAAGCCGACATCCATCACTTCAGAATGCGAAGGCCAAGAAGCGCAACTATCACAAAGTAGTCCACCGGGTCCTTTTTGCTCTTGAGCAGCCTGACTTGAGTAATGTGGACTCAAGGACCAAGGATGATAAGGATGATCCATAAGGAAAGAAGGCCGTCGACTTCATCAACATGTGCTTCATGGCAAGGGATGACCGTCTCTGGCAGGTATGAACTCTACAACAACCCTGATGAGGTAAAACCCTCGTACGATGAGATGTCTCATACTGTCATTCATCTAGATCATGATCTTAGGAAAGCGAAGAAGAAAATGGCAAATCCAGATTTTGTGATTGAGAGCTTGAACACTGAACTTGCTAGGCTTATATCACTTTATACTTAATGATGATAACTATGATCCTTGCTTGGTTTTGCACTCTAAGTTAGACAAGCTAAGTATCATTCATGCATCTATTCTTGGTCATTTTAGAGTAGCAAATAAAAAGATTGTGGAAATGAATGCTTTCTTCACTCTTGGTACTACTATTCATACTTATATTCTTAATAGATTTCTTATCACTAAGGAAAATCTAGCTAAATTGAAAGCTGTGTTACTTGCTAATTCTTTAGTATATGCCTCTCATGCTAAATAACTAAAAATTGCCAATGATAAAATTGCTCAACTCAAATTTAGTAACTCTTCTATATGCTCAGGAGTTGGGGACATGTCTGCTATTACATCATTATGCTGTAAGTGTGCCTTGTTGGATTTGAAGCTTAAAAGTGCCATGAGTAAATTGCTGAAATGACTAATAAGATGCTCTACTCTGGGACTCTCTCATGCTCACATTGTTCTAAGTTAACTGCTAAAATTGAAATATTGCAATTAACTCTCAATGGTTCTGCTTTGAAGGAAAAACTTGCTGCATCATGTGCATCCAAGAAATCTGATCCTGTTGCATCCATTGTTTATGCATTCTGTACTAAGATAGGACATGATTTAGATAAAATACATGAGGCATGTAGAGTTAAGTTTGATCAACAACTTAGGAGAGTGAAGAATGCTCCTTGTATCTTTTGTGAGTCTCTTAGGCTTGAGGTAGCCATGGATATGCTAGGGCAGTGAAAAACAGTGGGTGTAGTTCCTATGAGACCCTAACCAAAGAAAATGCCTACCTTAAGAAAACCTTAAAGTGATTATCTAGTTGTAAGAAAAACCTCAACATGACCCTAGACCAGTCCAAGGTGAATGTCAAGAATAGAGGTTTAGGTTTCAATGCCTTAGAGTATGCCAAGAAAAATCCTATTAAGGTAGTGAAAACTCTAGAGAGTGTTTGGTTTGAGTCAGCCACTAAGCCAGGAAAGGTCGTCTTCAAGTCAGCTACTGAGCCAGGAAAGGCTATCTTCAAGTCTGCTGGTTTCACATAGAGTCCTTTGATCACAGTAGGTGCTTTTCATGCTTCATGTGAGACTCCTCGTCAAGTCAAGTACCATTGCATCTATTGTGGGAGAGATGGCCATGTGTACCTATTCTGCTTCAGCTAGGCCAAGAAAGAGAAGAAGGAGAGAGAGCCCTTAGAGCTAGGCGTGCTCCTGTAGCCCAGAGTGTTCATAGATCGTCAGTTAGACCTAGGTTTGTAGAGGACTTCTTTGATTGGTTCAGATCAGCTTCTTGTCTTGGGCATGGTTACCGCTGCCGTATTGAAACCTTCGATTGCTGTTGTGTTGAGATCTTCGACCATAGCTAGAGTCAAAATATTCGACCACTACCATGTCGAGATTTTTGACCGTAGCTATAGTCAAAATCTTTGACTGCAACCGTGTTGAGATCTTCAACCGCTGCTGGTGTTGAAACCTTCGACTGCTGTCGTTGTCAAGATCTTCGATCGCAGCTGGAGTCGAGAGCTTTGAACACTGTCGAGTCAAGACATTTGACCACTGTCGTGCCAAAACCTTCGACCGCTACTCTGTCTAGATCTTCGACCGCAGCTAGAGTCAAAATCATCGACCGCTACTGGTGTCAAAATTTTTGACTACAACTATACTTGTAATCCTCAACTACAGTAAATCAGTCATGAGAAATAGTAAATCAATCGTAAGTATAGTAGTCGTAAGTATTGTAGATCGATCGTGAGATATAGAAGATTGGTCATAAGTACAGTAGATCAGTCATAAGTGCAGTAAATTAGTTGTAAGTATAGCAAATCGGTGGTACGTTACAGTTCTCATTGGTAGTACCTGGTCGGTAGTGAAACTACAGTACCTGGTCGGTAGTCGAAAGCTACAAAACCTAGTCGGTAGTCGATACCTACAGAACATAGTCGGTAGTTCAAACCTGCAGAACGTAGTGGGTAGTCAAAACCTACGGATCTTAGTTGGTAGTCGATAGTTATAAGTTGCAGTACCAGGTTGGTAGATGTAAGTTACAGTACGCTGTCGGTAGCCATAAGTTACAGTACTCGATCGGTAGTCATAAGTTACAGTACCCTATCGATAGTCGTAAGTTATAGTACCTGGTCGATGCTCGGAGTTGCGGTACGACTGAAGTTGCAGTAGGAACGACGTAGTCGAAGACCTGTGTGGTCGAAGTGCCATGATCAACAGTCGGTAGTAAGAGCGACCAAGTACCATAGTGGTCGGAACATCCGATGTATTGAATGAGTCGTAAGTTGTACTCATAAGGTCAATAGCCACAACAGTTGTCAGGCCGTATGCTACCGTGGTCATAAGCTGCAGCGGTCGTTTGGCTTCAATAGCTGTAGATAGAATTGAGTAGTGGCCAAAGAGTGTTAGGAGTGGTCAATTAAGGACCAAATGCTATTGCCGCACATATAAGTCACACCGTACGACTACATGTGCTATATGGGCTCTAGCATTTAGCTGATTAAAGTTATCTAGGTCTAATCTTATATTGTGATAGTCGTAGAAGTAGTAAGAGCATTCCGAGTAAAGGCCTGGCTCGTAGGGGCTCCCACACCACTGTGATGGGACCAAACCTTGCAAATACAATGGTAAATGCTCAATTAGGGGAAGGACACGCCTAAATGAGGATCTGTCAGTCAGCTCACTTGGGGGGAAGGACACGCTCAAGTAAGGGATTGTCCATTCATCAGGCTATTGCAAGGTTAGGACTAGATGATCTGAAGGTTGTATGATAATTGAGAGACCATGTGGTTGCGACCCCATGCTTGTGATGAGTAATTGATAAGTTTTCTAGAAAGTTTGAGTTTGGTTCGTGCGTTTCATGCCATGATGGCATTTGGCTCAGTCGGGTTTGGTTAGTCGGACTTGAGGCATATTCTTCTTCCTGTTTGAGCTTTTAGGCCATTTTATGCTTGAGTACGATCCATTGATGCTAATCGTGATTACATGTTTCGAGCGGTGCTATGTGATGTGTTTCTTGTCTGTGATGGCTGCAGGACGTCGAGGTAGAGTCGTGGCGAGGCACGGGATGACCGGACTAGGCGCAAGCGGTGCCGAGGTCAGAACGGTCGAGGTGTGTCGAAGACGGCGAGGACTCGAGGTGTTTGCGAAGCTTGGAAGGCAAGGAATGAGGAAGCTTCCCGGAAGGTGCACGAGGGGCGTTTTGGTAAATACGCAAAGTTGCACTAAAGGAAGTGGATTGTGGACAAAGCACTAGAGTTAGTGGGTAAAGCTAAAAAGCTTAATGGGCAAAGCATGTGGTGAACCCATTAAGAGAGGGTATAAAAGGGGAGTGTTTCCTGCATGTTGGTGTATAAGAGAGATGGCTTGGGAGAGGGGTTGGAGTCTCTTTTGTTTTGTGCTTTAGTGGTTGAGAAGTTGGAGAGAGCAGGTGTATGTTGTTTTGTCATCTCCCTGTGTGTGTTTGAGAGATGTAAGGAGTTTGTGAGTTCTTGATGTGAGGAGATGGTTGTAATCCCTGTCTAAGCATTCATCTCTCATCCTCAATATCAATCTGAGATGGTTTTATTTGAGATGGACTGAATTTTTCTTGCCCTTTGTGATGAATTTTGTTTATCAGTTCTTCTCCCTGTTCCTCTCTGTTGGCATGAGTTTTGAGGTGATTTAGTAGTTTTCTTGTTTGATTCTTGAAAGCTCTGTGATGGAAAAGATTCATGGGTATATGACCACTCCATTTTCTAGAGCATTTGGAAGAATCAACATCTCCTGTGTATTTTGATTCCTTCGTCTCTTCTTCCCCTGTTCATGCAAATTCTAGGGTTTCATGTCAGGGCAACCCTTGTTCTCTTGATTCCTTTCATAAGAGGGCATGGAATTTGGGGTCTAAAGTCCTAGGATCATTGCTAAGTCAATTGCAAAAGGTCTTGAGCAAAGGACAGATGAGTAGTGAGAAATCTGAAAATTTGTGTTTCTCTCAACCTCTTTTTCAGATTTAAGTCTAAATCTTGAATCTTGGTTCAGTTGATGAAATCCTCTGTCCCAAAAGTGCTTGATGTTATTTAAATCATATTCTTGCACTTCTGGTTTGAAGAGAATTGAGAAAAACCACAAACTTCATTGAATTCTTCGAATCCCTGTATTTTTCAGGCTTCAGCCTGTTCTGCCCTCGGAAGACCGGTCAGACCGGTTTGTGACCGGCGGTCTGACCGGCCTTGAGGCAGTGGTCAGACCGGCGGCCAGGCAGCGGTCAGACCGCCCCATGACCTGCGGTCTGACCGCCCAGCTAGTTTTTGTGTGATAAACTTTCTTTTTTTGCAGTATGCTTTGCCTCGTAGATTTAACTGCTATTTCTTCTTTGAGAGTCCAGTGAGCAGGAACAATCCTTCTTTCTAGCTCTCGTAGCTATTGGAGAGGAAACGTTCCGTGGGTATTTTGGGGGATAATTTTTAAGGCACCATTCACCCCCCCCCTCTGTTGCCGATTTTGATCCAACAATAATCAACTTTCATCACACGCCAAAGGAAGTGTGAAGTTGCCGACACTAGTATAATTGATTATCTCGTGTGGGTAAATCTGTACAACCTCTGTAGAGTGTTAAAAACTTTTTAAATAGTTATGCTCATGGTCATGAGAATGCTTTGATGCAGTCATAATGGGTGTAGTTTTCCTTTTCAAAACTATTTCACTAAACATATGGGATGGCATGAACATCTAGTCGTGTGCCATGCCCATAAGTAGGATTTTTGCTATGTTCACAACCAAGGATGGCTGTAAATGGATGTGTTCACAGCCAAGGAAGGATGCAAATGGATTTGATCTACTGATATCAAAGTTATATAAATGCTATTCCATTACATGTCGAATGTTGTTTACAAATTCGTTGCAAATTACTACCTATTGATATTGCAAATAAAATTTGCCTCATGTTGAAAATAACTTAAAATAGAGCCTCATCCTTTGAAAGCCTTGCATATATGTATAAATTTATGATACACTACAAGTCTTGCTGGGTACACAATGTACTCAACCTTTCTTAAATTATTGTTGATCAGAGGGTGAAGAGGGTTATGTGCCCGTTGACGTGTACTTCACCCCCAGCTCTGGGGACTTCGATGATGAGTTTTTCTAGGGCCTAAACAATAGTCTATTTTCTATGGGCTATGGTGGCAAACCACTGATGCTTCTGCTTATTTATTTGTCGTTTGCTGTAATTTACTCTTGACTCTGATAATTAAGGTAAGTGGTTTTATATTTCATATGCTATGTTACAGCTAACGTGGGTCAAGTTATGAAGAATTTATGCCAAATAATGATTTCTTTGTATTTGGATGTGCAGGGTCGCTTGGAGTCAATCATGGTAAATGGTGAGGATCGGGGCTATACTTATGGAGCAGCTGAGGCCCCAGAACGATCAAGGACACCAGGTGAGATGGTGAGCTCAAGCATGGCACGAGAAAGGTGAAAAATTTTGAAGGCAAGTTCGAACAACGGGATTGCACCATGTGGCTTGGACGGTCGAAGTGAGCCATGGTTTGGTGAAACTGAGACATGAGAGACTTGGTGATGCGTGGCTAGCTAGTGGTGCACCTACACGTGGCAAGCATGGTGATTGCTTGCAATGGATGGTGACGACCGGGTCAATGATGGATATTTTGGTAGTTTGAGCAAAATACAGGAAACTACCATTGGTCAAAACCGCGGTATAGGTCAAAGTGAAATTGGGTTGATCAAGATGGATCAAGGCTAAGGATTTAACAGACTTGGGCTTATGCACTTTGAAAAGCGTGCATAAGTGTAGTGAGTTAAACCCATGAGTGTAGGGTTACTGGGTTTCCTTCATTATGCTAAATGGATAGTATCCACTGAAGGGTGGATATGGCTGGCTAGCATATCTATAAAAGGGGGTTGGGATGGAGACTTATGGTTAACCATCCAATCTACCTCTCTTGTGCTCTCTTGTTAGGATTAGGGTTTGAGATTTGAGTACTTGGTGTGCTCTCTGTCCTTCAAGATAGAGTGGCTATGAAACTTTCTTCCTCAAGCAACAATGGAATCAATCTTTGATCTACTCCATGGTTATCTCTTTACTTGATTGATTTGCTCTTGATTTAGTTGGTTTTTCCTCTCCTCTGACCATTTCTTGATCTTGTTGTGCCAAGGATGTATAAAAGATGGATAGAACCTCGTGGAATTATCCTTCACCCATCTAGGCACTTTGGTATCAAGTTCATCAGGAAACTCAATTTTTTTATATTTTTGATCTTCTAAGTGATTTCTTGATGTAAAGATTTTTTTGAGTGATTTCTTTGGTGTTTTTTGCTTGTTGTAATATGTGGGAACATATCCAAAGCCATGTTGGCTATCCTCTACCCACGAGCAAGTCTAGATCATCTATTTTGGTTTTCGGCCACTTTTGGTGCATCCTTATTAAAATCTCCAACAGGTCTCCATATTCGCCATGTTCTTCCTGTACTTCCCTTTTTTAGGAGTGCGAGTACCTCATGAACACTCTCAAAAAAATTGTTGGAGGCAAGAAAAAGCTCAATCTTATCCTGGACAAATCCAAGATTTGCATGTTTAATGAAGGTCTAGGATATATTTTTCTTGAGGATGTGAGAAAACATCCACCTGCAGTTATTAGAGCTATAGTAGGAGGTGTGATTGAGGTAACACCTGAGTCTAAAAAGATAATATTTAGGTCTACGAGTTTTATCCAAGGGATTTCTAATAGTAAGATTGTGCCTCCTGCTGCTTAAACCTCTCATAAGGCGAAGTATCATTACACCTTCTATCAGAAGGATGGACACTTAGTTGAGTTTTACTTTAGGTGTGCCAGGTCATGTGTTGTGATCATGTTCAAGCTCTTAGGGGTATTCAAGGTCAGCCCCATACTCGGAGTGCTCCTAAGACCGACAAAAGATCTAGAGTTGTAGTTGGCTCTCATGACTTTCTTGGTTTTAGGCAACATCGAGGACTTCATTTTCAGGATTCTTCTAGTTTTGGTCCTCGAGTTGCTTCTAGTCAGGGTTTCGTCCATTCTAAGGATTCTCTAGACATCAGCCTTTTATTTCTTTGACTGGATCTTCTGCTCATCGTGTGACTCAGTACTGGGTTCCTAGATCTGCTCTTATTTACCCTAGTACTGAGCCACCAATGTTTGCTTCTCACTGATTCTGGTTCATCGGGCTGGGAAGGGAGATATTTGGCTTGTTGACTCTGGTTACTCTCGTCACATGATCAAAGACTAAATTGTTTCTCTTCCCTAGTCTGAGCTCCAGGTGATGAGACGATCACTTTTAGAGACACTTCATTAAGTCGAGTTATTGCTAAAGGTATTGTATGCATAAATGATTATTTCATGCTTAAGGATGTTGCCTTAGTGAGTAAACTGTGATGTAATTTACTATCTATTTCGTAGCTTACCGATGATGATTTTAAGGTAAGCTTTAAGAAAAATGCTTGTCAAATCATTGATTCTTTGGGAAGTCTAGTTTTGCGAGATTTCTAGATTTGGGAGGATCTTTGGTACTGATTTTATTGAGTCTTCTTGTGATTCTCTTCGGTACTTAGTTTCTTCTGAGTTCTGTGATCTTTCCTTTTAGCATGGGAGACTTGGTCACATTGGCTTTGTGCACTTGACCCAAGTTAGTTGCCACGACCTCATTTGTGGTCTGCCTAAGTTCAAGATGGACTTAAATCAAAACTCCATAGATCCAAATTTGGAAATTATATGCAAATGCTAATTAAACAAGAAATTGAATGACAATTCAATTCAAAAGTGATTGCCATATGAAAACCCTAAAACAAGCATTTGTAAGGTCCATGAATCAAAGTGAATTAAATTCATTTGTGACTTAAACCCTAATATAATTTGGCAATGGTATAGATTAAAACCTAAATTTAAAACTAAATTACAATATTTAAAATTAAATGGAGGAATAAAAAATGGAATTTCTTATATGTGGCTCGGCCCAATTTTGTTCTGACTCATGGCCCATACGGCCTTCGGCCCATCCATTTTCCCTCCTACCCTGGTCTGTCCCAGCTAGACGAACTGGTGCGTGCCCAGTGCACCATGGCTCGGTGCTAGCTGCACTCTCCCCACGCTGACCACATCACAACTACAACATTCTGGTGCTCCTACCATGCTTGACCCTTGGCAACATATGCCTGAGCACTGCGTACACCACACTGACTAGTCCCCTGCATTTCCCGTGCTCCACATCACCTCTGTGCACCACGCTGAGCATCGTCTCTTATCACTCGTGCCAGCGCATCGAGCTGAACATAATAGCCTCCACAAGTTTTGACTAGATTGGCACCGTCACACTTTCTCCTAAGTTCACACCATAGTACACCTTGTCACTGCTCACATTCACTCGCGCCTGGACAACACCTGCCCCGCAGGCTCATCTCTGCTCCACCGTCGCATCACCATGACCATGGCACCAAGACTGCACAAGAGAGGAACCCCTTCAATCATGTTTCCATGCCTTCATCAGCCCACCTCATCACCTACATGAAGTCCCCTCCATCCCTTGTATCCATGCTCAAGCTGACACTGGTGAATTAATGCCAAAACAATCACTCACAGCCACCACCATGCCTCGCTCACGTTGTTGAGCCTCTGTAGGATCAAGGATAACCCACTAGAAAGATGGTGAAACCTATGTCCATTCAAGGATCAAGGATCTCCCTGATAATGAGATCTATCACATCAAACCTATGTCCATTCATGATGCACTCAATGATGTTCCATACATGACCTTGAACTGCATCAAAATTCCTGCTCTTCGGGAAGAAGGTGTGGTTGATGATGCGGTTGATAAGGCTCGACAGGGAAAGAAGTCCAATAATCCTACCAAGATTGAATCTAATAGTGCTATCATATAATTAAGTCCATGTTGTGGTTCTAAGAGTTGGCCTGGTATAGATCTTCTCATAGTGTCCAAGGTGAGTTCTTAAGGCCATCACAAACTCAACCTTGGTGCCCTCTACCCTCTCATATCCCATCATCCAAGTCACGTAGCCAAAGTCTGGGGATACATATATGGTGACATAGAACTGCATTATCATCTCCTCATGATAATCACATTGAAGTGCGACTATGTCATGGAGTCCCACTGCAAAGAAGAGCTAGTATGCACCAGCGTAGTAACCAATGGCATTGAGATGCGCCCAAGCCACGTACTTGTGGTTGGCAAACTACCAATTGTGATCATACAGCCAAGAGTAGACATCTTGATGGAAATTAGTGTGGAAGCAAGGATTAGTAGATGTCCTTGGCTTCGTGGACTAATTCGGGTGGCGGAGTATGGCATACTCCTCACTGGTGATTAGTCTCAAGTTCTCCATCTATTCTATAGCTTCTTCCATCTCCTTGTCATCATCTTCTTCACTTTCCTCATATTCTTCTTCTTCTTTTGTCTCAGTGGCACATTCTTCCTCTTCTTCCCTAGCGGCATGGGTTTTATCTTTAGCTCTCATGGCCTGAAGGAAGGAGTTAGTCTCTGAGTTGATGTCCTCCCTTGAGGGTGCTCAAACTGAGGCTACTTTCTATGAAGCCACCTTGCATTAGAAAGATCCATCTTCAGATGGAAAGGGGTCATATCGATCTGCCGGTTTGCCTTCGGATGGTAGGTTCTTGTGAACATAGGTTTTGGTCCTTAGCATCCTGAGGGAAGGATGGGAAACACTCTTAGGAACTTGGATCCAATAGAGTTTCCATGAAATCATTGCAAAAATGGAGGATTTGTGGTGAGGTCTTGAGATTGGTTTTGAGGGGTGAGAGAGGGAGAGGGTTCTTGAGATAATGCCTTGAACGGTTTCTAGAATTTTGGGGATGAGGAGGCCAAAAGGGGTATCAAGGGAGAGATAAGGCTTCAGTTACTAGGAAAAAATGGGGTCACTTGACAGAAGGCGGTAGTATCGCATCCCTCGGCCGGTATTACCCCTAATAGTAGTACCGTAGGTATACATCAGTACTACTGATTTCCCTAAAATTGCATGGATAGATTAAGAACAATGCAAATGATCCTTAATTTGCACACAATAAAACTTCTTTCATGATCATTATGCATTGTTTTGCAAATAACACCCATATAAAATAATTTTTATTAACATAGAAATTTTGGAGAAAATATTTTCAAATTAGGCTTTCCTAAAAACTCCAAGAAGTCTAATTGAAAGCAAATGAAATGATGCATAATTTCTAGCAATATTTGCATAATTTATGACATTTAACTCATTCCTTAGCTTGCAAAAGCGGCTTTCATCAAACGATTTTGTGAAGATATCGGCTAATTGGTCTTTGGTCCATATGTGGCTAATGACAATGTCACCCTTGCTCATATGATCTCTCAAGAAATGATAATGAATATCTTTGTGCTTGGTTCTTGAGTGTTAGACCAAGTTATTGGCTATCTTTACAACACTATCATTATCATATAAATGAGGCATTTTGTCCAATTAATCCCATAATCCATCAATGTTTGCCTCATCCACAGCAACTGACCATAACAACTACCCATAGAAACATATTCAGTTTCGGCGGTGGAAAGTACTACAAAATTTTGTTTTTTGGATAACCATGAAACTAGTGATCTTCCTAAAAGTTAATGACTACCCAAGGTGCTTTCTCTATCCACTTTACAACCCGCATAATCAGAATTCGAATATTCAATTAAATCAAATCTAGCACCTTTGAGATACCATAAGCTAATGCTTGATGAATGTTTTAAATATCTAAGAATTCTCTTTACAGCCACCAAAATGACATTCCTTTGGTGATGCTTGAAATTGTGCATACATGCAAATACTAAATATGATATCGAGTCTAGATGTGGTAAGATAAAGCAGCTACCAACCATTGATCTATAAAGCTTTAAATATAGGGGGATTTGCTCATGTGCCCCAAAGTTTAATGGCGTTTGCTCATTTGCCCCATGATGTCTCACTGACATATGGGCCCTGGACCCGCATGTCAGTGAGATATCATGGGGCAAATGAGCAACGCCATTAAACTTTGGGGCAAGGGAGCAATTTTTCCTTAAATATACCAGTTTAGCTCCCTCATTAAGATCAAGATGACCATTTATCGCCATGGGAGTTTTGATGGGCATGGTGTCTGATGTGACAATGGCCCGATCTTCTGAGAGGTATTGATAATTCAATTGTGGAGAACTCGACGTTGATGATCCAAAGGCTCCGACCAAAATAGATCGAACCCTTCGCAATCACTACACCACTGCTCTGTTGGTTATCAACCGTGCCGAACACAGTTGACCTCGCCAAGAAGGCTATCTCCTGCAAGCAAATCGAGAACACAAGCAAGAGAGTTCAAGATGCAATCTGAAATTATATTGTGAATAAAGATTAAGTTCATAAGTTGGGGTTTCTCAACCGAATAATGTGGTGAAACTGCTAAGCAGAATAATCTCCTAAGAAAAATCCAAGAAAAATTAAAGAGGTGTGACCTCCTTAAATAGGGGAGGGGGAAGCTGCACTTATCTAATGAAAAGGGGTGTGATACTATTTATGGTTACTGTTCATGCAGCCGGGGTACTGTTCGTGTAAACAGTACCGGCCCAAATAGCCTAAGTTACAAGGCTCTCGGCCCACTTTGACTCGGACTGGAAAAGTGACGTGACTTGTTTCGCTGTTTCTGAACTGCTCAGATGGAGTTTGAAGGTGAGATCAGATCCATCTGAAAGTAGACTCCAAGAGCTTTCCAACAAATACTCACGGGCCCCGAGAAGCCTTCTGGATCAAAAGTTATGGCCGTTTGAAGTTGGCTTGTCAGGCTTAATCCGAATTGATCTGGAGGCCGAATTGGATTCCAAAACCTGTCCAACTTGAACCCTTGCTTCAATTCATTCCAAAGTGATGTGGTGCTACAAATATATATATTTTTATCATTACGTAGCATCATATTCTCATTTAAAATTTGTTGAAGTTGAAGAAACGAATTCACCTTTAGTTCAATCTTGATATTGGCCGCTATGGTCATATGTGTTGGTGGCGTGGTCACATCAACCTCCCCTTCTTGACAGAAAACCGTCCGCGGTTTTAACATATGTGTAGTGTCACGTATTGCATGATCTTGATCATAAATCTTGGTATGACAAGTAGTACTGATTGCTTCTGGCCAAAAGTGATCAGACGTGTCGTATTCATCGAGCATTGTCCTAACCATTTCAATTAGTGTTTGATTTTTCTTTCTTCCACTCTATTTTACTCCAGAATGTAGGTTGTGGAAAGTTCATGCTTTATTCCATGTTCATTATAAAAATCTTCAATTTTAGTGTTCTTAAACTCAAAACCATTATCATTATGCATTTTTCTTAATTTTGAAACCAAATTCATTTTAGGCTCTTTTTGCAAAGCTTCTGTCATGTAAAAAGAACACCGAAGAATATCTTAAGTAATCATCTACAATGACTAAACAATAGTTATTGCCTCTGATGCTCTTATAGATTGTTGGCCCAAACAAATCCATATGTAAGAGCTCTAATGGCCTAAAAGTTAACATGATACTTTTGAAAGGATGAGAGTTTGCAACTTGCTTTCTGGCTTGGCAAGTGCTACATAATTTATTTTTCTCAAACTTCACGTCTTTCAAGCCAACTACTAAGTCATGTTTGAAAAGTTTGTTAAGTTAAATCATTCCCACATGACCTAGCCTTCTATACCAAAGCCAACCCAAGGAAGTTTTTGTAATTAAATAAGTTTTTAACCAAGAATCACTAGAAGAGAAATCAACCAAGTAAAGATTTTCAAATCTAAAACCTTTGAAAACTAACTCATTTTATTTTTCCTTTGAAATGATAGCGCTATCTCTAGAGAATGTGCAAGAGAGACCGAGATCATACAATTGTGCAACGAATAGCAAGTTAAAATTTAATATTTCTAGTAGAGATACATTAGATATGGAAAGGTTATTAGAGATAGTGATTTTACCCAAACCAAGAACCTTTCCTTTACTATTTATCTCTAAATGTGATTTTCTCGTTGCTACCATTTTCAAAGGTAGTGAACATCTTCCGGTCTCTATTCATGTATTGAGTGCACCCACTATCAAGTACCCAATGCCTTCCACCGGTCTTATAGTTGATCTATAAAAGAAAATCAAGTTCTTTTAGGTACCCAAATTTGTTTGGGTCCTTAGAGGTTAGTGACCAAGCCTTTAGGCATCCAAATAGCATTCTTTTTAGTGCCTAAAAATTGAAGTGCCAATAAATGTTGTAATAACATTTTTATCATTAGTTTTTCTAAGTATATAGCATGAATCATAAATACCAATGGATGGAGTCTTTCTAACGGGACATGTTTGCTGTAAATGTCCCACACCTCAACACTTATGCACTACTACAAAAGAGGTCATCATAGATGGTTCAAAAATGTCATTACAGATGGTTTCATGAGCCGTATGAGTTTATGGGTCAGTAATGATATGAGGTCACCACAGACGGTTTTCAAACCATATGTGATAAATCACAATACAGATGGTTTTTATAAAGAACCATCTATGAAGCAGACTATCATAGACGGCTTGAACCAAAAACCATATGTGATACTCACATAGCACAGACGGTTCTAGCTACTAAATGTTTGTGATGGGCGAGTATCATAGACGGATGGTATATAGAACCATCTGTGATACTCTCCCATCATAGATGGTTGGTGGATAGAATTGTCTGTGATGTGCAAGTATCACAGACAATTTTTAGTTTGACTATCTATGATAGTCCTTCATAGATGGTTTATACCACAAAACCGTCTGTGATAGTTTATTCTATACCTAAAATTTTTTTCTGTTTTTTGGCTAGCCGCAAGAAATATTAGTTATGCCATTTGAAAACAAGCAAACACAACAGCACATTCCATTTCCATTAAGATTAGAATCCACCATTACAACATAATAAGATAACAAGCAGGTTACCCATCTAACATAGCAAGAACATGGCAAGAACTCACCTCCTAAATCTTATGAACCCAACTCTCAAACATGCCAAGAACATAGAAGAAGTAGAGATCCTAGCAGACAGTAGAAGCTCAACCGTGCCGATGAGGCCTCTATGCCTAGGCCCTCTCACCCTAATGCAGCGCGTGAGCTGGATGTCCTTGATGCCTACCATCACCAGCGTTGACTTGAGTGCTGTTTTGGTAACTAGCTGCTCCGCAGCGCCTTGCTACCCACTGCCTTGCGTGCCGTCTACTTCGTAAGGGTTAGGGTCGAGGAAGACGGTGAGCATGTATCGGGGAGGGAGAGGCAGGAGTGGAAAAATTTTTGGCGGAATCCAGGGGATGGGGGTTGGTGGGTTTTATTGGCTAGGATTGGGTTAGGGAGGATTGACGGGCCCAGCGATTAGGTATTCATAATTATCATAGATGGTTTGAACA
Source organism: Dendrocalamus latiflorus (assembly GCA_017311315.1). Classification (NCBI taxonomy): domain Eukaryota; kingdom Viridiplantae; phylum Streptophyta; class Magnoliopsida; order Poales; family Poaceae; genus Dendrocalamus; species Dendrocalamus latiflorus. The sequence goes on along the minus strand of CM029614.1, from coordinate 14,560,391 downwards.
AAAAACCATATGTGATACGTGATTATCATAAACGGTTTGAACCACAAACCGTCAGTGATACATAATTATCGAAGACAATTTATGTATATACCGGTGCAATGTAAAAAGTTAGACTCAAAAGATAAAATAGCAAACTTCTATATGGCTTATACATGCTCATTTGAAAGGTTTCAACGAGATCTACAACTTTGCAGTTGAGGCAACCCCAAATTCCAAATGAAAGATCAAAACTATTGGCAAAAATAGAAATCAAAAACTTACGACGCAAATTTGAGGCTAAAGATGGCCACTTTTGGGGCTCTTAGAGGGTGACTAGTGTAAGTAGGTCATTTTTTGGGATCGGGTTTATTGTTAGCTTTTCAATGAGTAGAATAACATCAAAAATGGATACCGTATGCAAAAGTTATGCCCTTTTTACTAAGGTGTCTCGGAACGGAACCCTACTCGGACTCAGGTAGGAGATTATGAAATTTTAGGGTATTGCAAGGTGGGAAACATATCACAGATGATTTTTTAATACAAACCTTCTGTGATAACTTCATTATCATGGATGGTTTGTAATACAAATTGTCTGTTGATAACTTCATTATCATGGATGGTTTGTAATACAAACTGTCTGTGAAGTATCATAAATGGTTTAAATAAAAAACCGTTTGTGATATTTGGCAATATCATAGATGGTCCTTCTGTGATACTTTACAGACGGTGCTCACCATGAACCGTTTGTGATATTATCTCTTTACAGATGGTTTTTAGCACTGGCAACAACATAGACGACCTCTAAATCTAAACCGTCTGTGATTGTATTTAACACGGATGGTTTAGTAAACCGTCTGTGACGAGGCCTCTAATATAAGCCTTTTTGTAGTACTGATGGCAATATTTGCCATTTTCTTTTACAAATCTTGTGGGCTTGTAAACCAATTTCTTACATTTCTTGTGCACAAATCCATGTCCCTCTTTATTGAATAAGCGTTGTTGCTCACTCAATAGTTTGTCAAGGGTGGCTTTTCCTTTGAAATATCTTTCCAAGCTTTTCCTTAGCTGGTAACTTGTTCCTTTAACTCACTATTTTTAACAATGAGTTTTGCATCACAAGAATTAGCCTTACTATTATTAGAATCAATTTTAGAGCAACATGGCACAGCTAACAAATCATTACAAGAAGTTGGTGTGCTAGTCTTAGAAATTTTATTTGAAGCAATTTCTACACTAGGCATCTCATTAATAATATCACAATTGATTCCAACACTAGTGTGAGATTTGCTTGAATTCTTTGGAAGAAGTGAGTCATGAGCTTCCTTTAGCTCCTCATAGGAATCTTTCAGAGAGAGATATTCTCTCTTTAAGGCCTTAAATTTTGACTTCTCATTCCCAAGATATTCATTTAAATCTTTAAACATATCCATTAATTAATCACAAGAGGTTCATCATCATCAAGTGATTTTACTTTATCTCGTTTTGCCTTGAGGCATGTGGGAGACGCAAAGAGTGATGAAGCCTCTTGATGCAATGCCGACAACCCCCTTTTCTTGGAGGACTCATCATCATCGAAGTCGGAGTCGGTATACTCCTCACTGGAGTCCCATTCTGCAATATGAGCTTCGTTCTCACCATTCTTTTGAAGCTTCTTGAAAAGCTTCTTCTTACCATTGAAGTCCTTTTTCTTAGATGAAACCCTTAGCATCATTCTTCGTTGGGCAATGAAAGGCAATGTACACCTTCTCATCATACTCATCGTTGCTGTTGTAGGAGCACCCTTTCTTGTTCTTGTCATAGCTAGCGCTTCAGTTTAAGCGCTTTCTCATGAAATTTTTTATTTTTCTCATAAGGAGAGCCAATTCCTCCTCAGAGTCATCTTCTTTGCCTTCTGACTCATTGTTTGATACCGTTTTACCATTGAAAGTAGTAACCTTCTTGCTCTTGTAGGAGGATTGCTCTAAAACCTCCTCCTTATCTTTCTTGTACAACTCATTAATTATAAGGTTACCCAAGAATTGAGTTGATGTCATCTTTGGCAACTTAGGTGAGTTGAGAAAGATAGTCACCAATGTCTTATATTTGTCTGACAAGGTCGTAAGCATTTTTCTCATAATACTAATATTGGTTAGTGAAGTGCCTACACCCTTGAGTTCATTTACAATGTTGTTGAGATGTGAAAATATTTCGTTAATGTCTTCATGAGGAAACATTGCAAATGTATCATATTTTATCCAGAGTCTACATAATTTTGCTTCTTTGATCATGAATGTTCCTTCATGGATTTCTAGGAGGGTCGTTCATATCTCATTAGCAGTTTCTAAGTTGCTCACTCGATTGAACTCAACCACGTTCAAAGCTCCAAAGAGAGTGTTCATCACTTGAACATCTAAATGAGCATTGTGCTCCTCAAGTTCCATGGGATAGTGTGGATCAAGAGGCCATATACTCGCGCTCATGGCCTTTAAATAAATTCACATTCTAACTTTTTAATAAGCATAATTTGAGCTTTCAAGTAGAGATGTCTTTCCTATAGTAATTCTATCACTGGCCATCATTTTCTCTCTTAGAGGGTAAAGTCTAAACAGATGAGAAACCAAACTCTGATACTACTTGTAGGATCAAGGATAACTGACTAGAGGGGGTGAATAGGAGGTTCTAAAAATTTTCGCTCTAAGTTTAACAATTATAAAAACAAGGATTAATAAATGAATCTAAAGAAACTCAAGAGTGAATTTTCTAAGTTTTCTATAGTACCACAAGCTATGTCTCAAACAAGTACAATTCTAGCTACACAAGATATATCAATTTAATAGATAGAAAGTTAAATATGGAATAGTAAAGACAAGAGAAAACCACAATGGATACATGTGATGCATTTCTCATGATATCAAAGACTTGCCGGTCTTCACTAGTCCACATTGAGGTATGTCCAAACGAATTAGACCAGCTCCATGAATTAAGCCTAACAACTTGAAGTCCACTAGGGTTGCTCTTCTTCCACTTCAGAGATGGTGAGCACCACACCACTCACAATTAGTGTCGGGCCTCTTCACAATCTTCTTGAAAAGATCACCGCATAATCTTTTCCTAAGCCATCTAGGTGTCGGCAGACACGAAGAGTAATAAATCAAATGCCCCTGCTTGAGGAGAAATCAAGTGCAAATATAATCAACAAATGATGCAATGCACTTCAATGCTCTCAACTACTAAAAAGTGTGAAATGTGAGCAAATGATTTGATGAGGAGAGTGCACAAATGGCTCTAGTATATTCAATGAGGTCGAAGATACATGTCACTATGCTTGTGAGGGGGTATTTATAGCCCCCAACCACAAATTCGACTGTTTAGAACAAATCCCATAAAAAATCAATAGGTGCAATACTACCGCCATGTATGGCCGGTACTACCACACCTACTATTCAACGGCTATTTTGTATACATTTAATGAATCTGAACTAGCCATTGAACCTCAGGTGCAGTACTACCACCAACTAGAATCGGCACTACCGCACGGCGATAGTATCGTATGCTGGGATCGGTACTACCGATTTCCAGAGCTTCAAGAATTGTCCAAAAATATACTCTCTGAAAAAATATACCAGAGGAAAATTGGTACTACTGCTCTATAATAGCGATATTATTGTTAGCTGGTAGTGCTGCACCACGGCGCAACCAATTATCTTGACAGAGGTTTCTAAAAACTGATCTTAGATGTTGCATGACTCTTTGTTGATCAAGATGACACAAAATTAATTCTTAAGCTACTAGTCATGATCCCCCTTTATAGTATGGCATCTAGCCTATAAATTCGTTCTTTTGTCCAAACACTGAGACTTGCGAAATTAAAAGGGATCCTAAACCTAAATTTCACCTTTGTCTTGAGCCATGTCAATCATTCATAGTCTTTGCATGCCGTTGTTTCATTGTCATCTGTAATCCGGTACTAATCCTTTTATGACATCTTATCACACATGTTAGTCCTAAACATAACATTGTCATTAATTACCAAAACCAATTTTTAAGGGCCTAGATTGTTTTAGCCTCCTCGACACCTATAAATACCCAAGCATGCTATGGATCACTTCGCCACTCCCCATTGTCCCTCCTCCTCATTGAATTGCTCTAGTATTACTGTAGCTCATCGGAAACGCTTGTCTTCTCCAACTACGGTCACTATTGTCTGCGTTGCCTCACGAGAACAATTGTAGTTCATCATCGCCATGGCTCTATCCTTCGACGCTTCGGGCTCTCGTCGTTGTGTTGCCTTGATCATCCCCAAACTTCATCGACCTATGTGTATTGTGAACCATGCCATGGTTCAAATTGTATGCTGTTAATTATTATGCAAAGTATGTTCATCTTAAGAATTTAGTTATATACCTATTGTTGTTATGTTATTATTATACTCCCATCCTTGAGTTAATTGTACTCTTATTCATTGTTGCCCTAGAAAATTTTGATAACATGTTAGTTGTACACTATATCTAAACATCATGCTTAGACCTGCTTAGATACTTGGGGTATTAAATTGCCCTAGCATCAATTTATAAATATGAAACTATTTTTGGGCAGCCATTGGAGGGAAATGACTGGTATGTTGAGATAAGTTAATATATGATTCCCTAAAACCCTAAAACATGCTTTACTTATTTGGGTAGCTGGTCAGAGTGGTTGGTACAGATAGAATATGAGTGTGATTGGTTTGTGGTAGAACCGCCTAGATAGCTCAAAGGACTTAATCTTATGATAACCTCCCAATATAAAACAGTGCAACCACAAGTCTATAATGGGTACGACCTAGCCGAATAATTTGTATCACCAATGATGGAGCACCATTGGTGTGAACCATGAGTCGTGTCACTAGAATTAAGCCGTCGTGGACACGGGTCATGTCGCTGAATAGAAGCCGCCATGTGGCAATAAAGGGGGTCTTGGTGAGGGTGGATGGAACCCCACTACGATGAAACCTTAGGGGTTGTAACCTTCACTAGATGCATTGTAAAGGCCTTGTGGCGACCTTTTTGATCTGCAAGTCAAAGGAAACATGTAGAATATAACAAGTGTGTTGTCTCTTGTGAATAAAGTGTACAACCTTTGCAGAGTGAAAACTATTCGAACATTCATGCCTATGGTCATGGGTGCACATTGGAACTTACTAGATATAATTCTATTTCTAAAACATTGTGGGTGAGAATGAAAACTTGTCAGGTGAATGGAATGCTAGATTTGAATTGTCTTGGGTGGATGGAACCCAATGATTATATAAGGGTGGATATAACCCTATAGTCAAAAACTAGCATTGGTAGATGGAACCATATAACAGGTAGATGGAACCTGAACCATTAATATTATTGCACACCCTGGATTTGAATTGCTCTCAGTGGATGGAACCCAGTGATTATATAAGGGTGGATGGAACCTTGTAGTAAAAAAAACTAGCATTGGTGGATGAAACCATATAACAACTCTGAGCTCGGAAGTCTTCGACCACTCACCACTCAAAGCTTCCTACTGATAGCACTCAAATGTTTCGACCACGTAGTGCCTTCGACCATGTAGTGCCTTTGACCACACTCAACTCCAACTTACAACCATGACCAATCTGTCGCCTCTTCGAGGACTAGAGTCTCCGTTGGTCCTAGTGTCTTCAAGTTTGATAGCAACAACTCAAAATGCAATATGTGAACACAATTGCTTTTCTTGGGAGCAAAGCACTCCGCTTTTCTCTTTATTTCTCTCCCTCTCAGCTTTCGATCACAACCGATTGCCCTTGATCACAAGTGATCGCTCTCGTTCGCTTGTCTCTGATTACACGACTAGACTGCACCTTATAAAGGCTAGTTACAGGACTAATAAATGGACTCAACAACATGACTCAACTTTTACTATGGACTCATACATGGACTCAACTCAAACGCTGTTACAGACTCAAATATGACTAAATAAGAAATAAAATTAATTTAAACATTCACTCCCTTAATCTTGTTTCTCCACCTTGATCACGCCGATCTTCTCTCCTATTCCCGCTCTTTTGTCCCAACTCATTTAATACCTCCTACACAATGCTCTCTGTTGCGCTTCCACGTCTAGGGCTCTCATCGACTTCTTGCTCCTAATGCTTTGCCTGCCATTCTATGCCCTTCATCTTCCCCTACTACCCCTACTAGCATTCACACCTACCTATTCTCCCTCTACTGGCACCACATGCTCCTCTTGGACCACTTCCTCTGCGTGAGACTGCTTCTGATCGTCGCTTCAGCCTCTACTACTACTGCGCTCCGCTGTAATCTGCTGCATGTGTCCCGAGCCATGCACAAACCAACACTTGACATACTTTGCACCTGAACTGATCTCGTCCTCCCTTGTGCGCCTGCCTGGGCTGGAGCGCCGACTTCCATAACTACCTTGGCTTCTCCATTACCTGAGCCTCCCGCTCCTTTCTCTTGGACCAAATCCGTCTGCTTTCCCGCGTACATCTCAACTGAGGCTACACTGTATCTAACTCTTGAGCTCATGTGTCCTATCTCCAACAATGACCACATTCCTTCCACAAACCACAGAAAAATGCACCAACCTGTACTACAAGCCTTCCTCTTAGAACTTGTGCATCTGCATACCGACGGGACTGCTCTCGACCATCCGGGCTACCACCTGTAGCGTGTGTGACCGTGCTACCTACATGTATATTGTCTCACTCACCCGAGTTGCTGCACTTCTCTGTGCCAGTTGTATGTCCCCCTGGGATCCGCACGCGTCGAGTTCATTGCCTGGTCCTCCAGGCTGCTCTTGAGACAAACCGATTTACAAGTTTTAAAAGAAATTTTGTACAATCGATTCTATGATCTTTTCACCACCACCCTGCACCCTTCCTTTGTCATCTGTCCAAGACTGTGTATGTTGTTGCACAGTCTCAGTATAAAGTAAACTTCAGACACCGACTTCTGATCACCATTTTTTTCATTGCAACAACATCGATCCTTTGCATTTTATCTCCATTGTGGAGCCATCACCAAACTTAACTTTTCCCAATATCTTCTCGACGAGCTCATGGAACATGGATCAATCTCCCGTCATGTGATTGCAGGCTCAATTGTCCAGGTACCACCAATCAGTGTGATCGATGCTGCTTTCCTCTATGCGTAATTTAGGAAATACATTCTTCTCATTCAACATCACCATACCTGGCATCTCTTCAACACATAAGGAAAGAAGTAGTGCCTGCTCAACATCCTCCTCAGCATGGGTGAGGTTCACCTCCTCATCCTTCTTCTTACTTGGGCAATCCGAAGTGTAGTGCCTGTATTCACCACATTCATAGCACTTGACATGTGACGTGTCACGGGATCTTTCACCACTGTCTTGCCCAGGCTTGTCTCCACGGCCACCTCTGCCACCTTGACCACTCTGGCCGCCACGCCTACACCATCACCCGTGACGCCCTCCACTCTCTATCTTCGAGTTCCTTGCTTCCCTCTCAGTTTGGGAAAACATTAGTTGTCCGTCTGCATTGTTATTAGTTCGTTGATTGAGTCGTTCTTCATACACTTTTAGCCATCTTATTGCTTCCTCAAATTGCATCACTTCAAGATCTAAATACTGCTCAACCGACACCACCAATTGTACAAACTTATCAGGTACTGTGTCAAGAAGCTTCTTGACTAATGTGGCATCCTCTAACGTGGCACCGAGGGTGTTGTACTTGGCTGCCATACCACTCAATTTCCCGATATACCCATCGATTGTCACTCCTTCATTCATACGAATCGAGTCAAACTCACTCTTCAATGTTTGCGAACAGGTCTTTTTCACATGATTAGCGCCTAGATATCGTGTCTTCAAACCATCCCATACCTCCTTTGCCGATTTATTCTTTGCGATCTGCAGAAGGACGTCTTCTGGGATGCATGGAAGATGAACGCTTGTGCCGCTTTATTCTTCTTCTTGTCTATGGCCACTCCGACCGTAGGTTCTACTGCCTCCCAGATGCCTTGTGCATCCATAATTGACTCCATTTTGATCTCCCATGTGGTATAATTCGTCGCCATCAACATCGGGTATTGATGCAGCACACCGCCGCATTTCTTCGCCTGGATGGTGAACGCCATGGCTGGGACCACAAGGTCTCAGATGTGCTGAAGCTCTGATACCACTGTTATATCTAGACCCTGGCACCCCGTCAGGTCCAACCGGGTTTACTCCCTGGTCCCTAGGTCTTAAATGGGCTGTGCACCTATGTCTATGGGCTGTCCATAAGCGAGCTCCTCAACCAACAACCTTATAAGTGGTATTAGGCCTTCCCTCCCCCCAAACAAAAGACTAGTTCAACGGGTAGAGGCTCTCTCACACTTATAAGTTGTGCATTTTTCTTTTCCACAAGCAATGTGGGACTATTCCCAACAGAAGGAGCAGTCGGCTGGAAGATGTAAGAAAATGGAAAAAGGAAGAGAGGCTGTCACTTGGGAGAAATTGAAGAAGAAATGAAGAAAGAAGTGAAGAAGAGGAGAGAGAAAGAAAGGAGCTGTAGTGGAGAAGAAGAGAAATGGGGAAGAAGGAGAGAGGAAGAAATAAGAGAGGAGAGAGAAGGCCAGTGTTGCTGTCGCTGCAAAAAGGTAAAAACCAGCATGGAGAAGAAAGAGATAAGCAGTGGCTATTGGCTAAAGTTGAAAAATGGAGAGGAAATGTAGGAGAGAGGGAAGACAGATAGTTGCTGTCGTATAGGAAAGAAAAAGAAGAGAGAGAAAAGAAGAAAATAAAATGAAAAGACACTGGTGCAAGTTCGGCGCCAAAATTGGTGGACGCTGACGTGAACTACAGTGGACGCAGATGAGAGGCCGAGCAGTACGTAGAACCAGTGATGACTATGGTGGACGCGAACAAATGGCCGAGAAGACGACGATCAGTGATCATTTGCACGCCTAGTGTTGCAGTAAAAATCCTTAGTATTAATTGAGTACCACGTTTCTGTTAGTTGTGCATGTTGCACAATCATCATAAGCATGACATCTTTTCATGCATGTTAAGTGCAAAAATTGTTTGGTAGCTTAAGACAGGTATAACTCTCCTATTAGGTCGTATTTGTGTGTAGGCATGATTATGTGTTGGTATTTTTGTGAATGTGAATAATCAATTATTGTGGCGGGTTAAGTGTATTGTTAATCGATGGAAGCTAGATTAAATATATTGTTGCATTATTAGATCGGGTGATATTATTTTGGAGTCAGCATGTAAATTGGTGGTAATGTTGGATGATAGTTTATATGGAGGTTGAATTGGATGGTTTATGCAAGCATGAGCAAATCGATTGAATGTCCTAAGTAATAGCTATGTGAGTCTTATATGCTAGAATTGGGAGAGGGTAGAATGGATTATTTTATTGTGGATAAATATTTGGATTGCCATGTGATTAACAGATAAGTCCTATGTGCCGAGTTGATAGATATGTACCCTCTATTGGATTAGTAGATAAATGATTAATTAGGTTATCATAGAAGCACGTATGTGATTGGATTGATAGATGTCTTACATGGCTATTTCAGTTATGTAGATATGAGTTGATCGATTAGCGAGCCATTAGATGTTGGGTGTGTTATTAAAATGATTAAGCTCATTAGGTGTCGGTTGGTCAAATAAAGCTCGATCGGTGGAAATTTTAGTGTATTCGAATATAAATTGCCAAGGTGAGACTAGTGGAGTTTCATAGTTAGTATTAGCTTAAATAGTCTAGTAAAGAACAATTGATGGATTTAGTCTTGGTCATATGCTTATCACTTAGTGGATTTCATACAACTACCGGGTGGATTGTGTAGATGGAAGTTTACGAGTCTGGGAATTATTTGTTGGATTGACTACCTAGCTTATGACTTAGTGGAGGTTAGTATAGGATTTAGATCAAGATATGAGAATATTATTGGAGTGTTATGCATGACTGGATTCAACACCGGAGAATCGGTTAAGTAAATGATTATGAGAAGATTAGATTTGTCGGTAGATGTTTTACTTTAGGAATTAAATGGAAAAGAAAAGAAAATACATAGGCCCCACTTGTCATGGCAGAGGCTAGGTCAGCCTATGTATAAAAATTATTTATTGCGATAGAAATTTCAGAAAAAGAATTATTTTTACACTGAAAACTCTTTTTGTATGAAAATTCGTAGAAACTTCATATGAACTCCAAATAATATGATTCAAGTTTTATTGAACATAAATTTTTATTATCTGTCTAACCCTGTAATCTTTATATCCACCACTATCCTACAAATTTTCACTAAATAATTAAAATCGGATGAACAGTAACAGAAGCGAATTTTTCAGCATTTTCCTGAAATCTGATTTTGGAACTACCATAACTCTCTCATATAAACTCCAATGAAATAAGTTTTGTACCTAAATTCATATAAAATCATCATCTAGCTACTGTATAAATTTCATGCATGTTTGAGCATTTTCAGTTTTTGGCTATTTCTCGGTGTTTATTCGATGTTGTTATTTCTTTAGAGCCTGAACTGCCGCAAGTTGATGATTATGCCACCGAGAGTGAACAACGTGAATTTCAGCAAGGCAAGCATCATTTGAACTTCATTTTGCATCATTTTGATCTCAGTTTTGCTAAGTTAGGTAATTAAAATGTAATAATATTGTTGCTTGCATGCTATTTTAATATGTCGATATTTTTGTGATGAGTAGTTAGTTATGTCCTACTTATGATGTCACCTTTGATTACTCCAGCACATATATGCCTAGTTAGACTGTATGAAATATATTTGACATATGGGTTTGCTTAGCCATGCAAGTCTAGTTTCACATTGGACCAATTGACGGGATTAACTCGTCAATTCTGGATAACACAAAACTTTCCTTATCTTTACTTTAACCCAGATCTTCGTATCTGCTTCTTAAGCTAAACTTTATTTATTTCAAAAGTGATTTGGATCTAGACAAGTGGTTGTTAGTGTTGGTGTTGTTATGCATGAGACTCGGGTTTGTGGTTATCTTGTCCGGACCATCAAGGACCGAACTTTGATGACATCATTAATACAATAACATTCGCGCTACCACACATGGTATATAGGTGACGTTTGGTTAAGTAAGGGGAAGGATTTATTGGGTTAGACCGCAGGTGGTGTGAGGACATAGAGACCGTGAAATCCTATGTTCCTTAGGAACCCAGTGCAATATATACTGTGCAGGTGAGCACAATTACTTATGTTGGTAGTCACCCAACATACGAACTACCTTACACTGGCCCCTCTGACACAATTTGCGTGTCCACTTATGATTTGCTATATGCATTTGTACTAGTTAGGAGTTCATCTCGCATAGGTGATCTAACTCAATAAGATCTTGTTGAACAATACCAAATCTCGATCTACCTGGCCAACTCACCAATGGTAGTGTGTGGCTTACAGGCTGGCGAGTTAATGTGGGTAAAGTAGTACATCTTTGCAGAGTGTAAATCTATTCAAATAGCCGTGTCCACGGTTATGGACGACCGCTTGAATTCGGGAGTCACTATTGTTAGACTTTGAATTAAAATTGACATGGTTACAACTTGGTATGCGGCATGAACGGGTATTCATGCATTTTAGTTTATCAAAGTGGGCAACCACTCTGGTATTTGTTTGTTTCAATTGTTTACTAATGTATTTTTATGTCATATGTTTATCTTTTACTTAAAACTTGTTTACAAAATGGCAATTGGAAACTAGTATGTGTAGGATGAAAATTGTTGCGTTTTCTACAAAACTAAGCCAGTAATGCAATTCTTTTGACATAAATATTTTTAATTTGTGTAAGACTTGCGAGTACAACTGTACTCAACCCGACTCTGCAAATTCAGGTGAGGACTTTGTGCCTGATGAGGTCGTTAGCCCCAAATTAGGCGATGCTAACGAGTAGTTCTGTTATTTAAACCCCTGTCGGTTGCCTAGTGTTATGGGGCACACCATTTCTGGTCTTTTGGTTTATCTATCTTGCTTCCACTACTACTTAATGTTATTATTTGAATTTGGCCGGTCGGCCACTTTGTAGTATTTTAATACTTAAACTACTATGTTGTTCGTCTTTTGGATTATCAATGTAGAACATCATTATTTTAGTTCTCTCTATGAGATTTATCTTCTTTGTTTTTGATACTATGTATGCTTATGTTGTATCTCATAAATTTTGATCCGATTCATATTGGGATACGGGGTAAGCTAACTAGCACAAATTAAAATTTCTATCGCGTAAACCAGGAAGCCAAGCGAGTGAGAGATCATGAATGTTACCACTAGATCCGTAGTACAGTGGAAGAAGAGTTGATGCAGTTTGGTTCAATGTAGCATATGCCGGTGTAGTGGAAGTAGTCAAACGTCAAGGCGATCCTCGAAAGTTGTTCATCCGCTAGTGGTAGTCAATCTTCATGAATCAATTGTCTTCTCCTTGGATCATCCTAATCAGTGCCACAGTTACAGTAGTGCCTCTACCGAAGTCCACACGTCCAGAGATGGAACTTCGTGCATCGGTGTGCTGTACTAGCACACATAGCAGGGCCTTCGAAAGGAGGCGGCTAGAGTTCGATGGGCGGTGCGATGTCTCGCTCTATTCCCATAATCCACTACCCCCTTTGTAACATCCAAGTTTTGGTGCCTTTTAATGTTTTAAAATAAAAAATGACCGTTTGAATTTTCTTGAATTAATTAAATCTTAATTGGAAATTTCTAAAATTAAAATGATTTAATATAAATAAAATAAACAACAATTAAATTGTGTTGCAAGGAATATTTTGATTTTTTTTATAATTTTTGGAGTTCCTTTGCTATTTATTTGAGCTCAATTTAATTTATACTCTTTTCTGAAAATAAGAAATCCTTGAAATTCCAAAAACACAGTGGGTCAAATCCTTTTCACTTCAGCTTGTTTTATTTTCTCTTTGGTCGACCCGCTTTCCTTTTTTCTCATCTTGGCCCAGTCCGTCTCTGCTCTATGACAGCCAACCTTCTCGTGTCGTGCTATAGCTGACAGGTGGGTACCCGAGTGTTAGGCCCATTTCGTCTCCAAGTTAGCCAATGAGTCTGTCCTGACTTCGTCGCTGAGCCATCTTCGCCATGGACACCATCTCCGAGCCGACATCCCTAGGTATAAAAGGCCACCCGGACCCCATGAAATTGCATCGCCGCAACACATCGCCTTGAATCCCCAAGTCGTCACCTCAGGAAGAGTCATGAAGATGCCGAACGAATCCCCAAGCCACCGTCTCCGATGAGAGCTTTCATCGCCGCTGCTGAGTCCTGAGCTCCATTGCCACCTCCTTCAGGATTGTGCCACCGAGTCCTTCCCCACCGTGCCCTCGACTTCGCGGGAAACCCACTGCTGTCTTGACCTCGCCGTGAATCGAACCACACTGTTGGGAAACCGACACAGGATCTGCACACCCAAATGCTCTACGACCACCCTGCAGTTCCTACGACTACGGTGAATATTGAGGACAGGAAGAACAGAGCCTTCCGATTATGAGTGGGCGAGAAAACTTTGCGCAGTGGAACACTTCCTTTTTGTTCACTTTCTCTTCTCTTGCTTTCGAGTTACATTACGACTTATATACAATCACTCTGACCCACAACTACTAAGCTTCAACCGCTCCGCCGCTCTGCCCATACTTCGCTCCAGTGCTGACAACAGCTACAGTGCTTACCAACTGCAACTGCTGCCCATACGGAGTAGAGCGCTGACGACTACCACAGTGACCGCTGTAGCTACAGTGGCCACCGACTATTACAAAAGTTGGTCTTAGTTGACCATGAACACACTGGTCGACTTTGACCACACTGGTTGTAACGACCATGTACAAACTGGTCATCTACGACGACATGGACCAATCATCTGTGACCACACCTGGTTGCAACGATCACTCACAACGTGATTGTAAGTGACCATAGACAATGTGGTTGTTACCGACCACACACAACATGGTTGTGTCCGACCACAGACAACGTGGTTATAGCCGACCACAGGTAACGTGGTCGTTACCGACCACACACAACGTGGTTGTGTCCGACCACACACAACGTGGTTGTGTCTGACCACAGACAATGTGGTCATGTCCGACCACAAACAACGTGGTCATGACCGACCACACACAACCTGGTTATCTACAACTACACACAACCTGGTTGTGATGACCACACACTGCCTAGTCATCTACGACTACACAAAACCTGGTCGTGATGACCACACAGTGCCTGGTCGCCTATGACTACACAAAACGTGGTCGTCTATGACTGGTACGATGGTTTGCAATAGTGCCTTGTACAGTCTACTCGCCGAACATTCCACCTTCATCATGAACCTTCCTATCCGGTCGTACATCCGGAGCAAGTTGTCTTCGAGTACAACCTTGGTCCCAGCCTCTGTCAATTGCCCTAGGCTCATGATGTTCTTACAGAGATTGGGTATGTAGTAAACCTCGAACAGCAGCCGTTATTCACCATTATTGCACTCAAACAAAACCGAGCCTTTTTCCTTGATCTGCACGGTGGATCCATCTTCGAAGCTCACTCTCCCGGTGACACTTTCATCGAGTTCGGTGAAGAATGAGCATTGTCCGGTCATGTGGTTACTGGCCTCATTGTCCAGATACCACATTCCGGTCGTTTGCCATTCTCGAGTTATGGCTTGCTCGTCGCTATCTTCTCTCAAATCCGACAGGACTCATTGCACGTTCAAGAGTTATAGATTGTGTGGCTCCTCCACACATACAACTAGCATCAAGGCTGGCTCTTCTTATTTGCCTTCCATCAGGTTCACCTCCTCTCGGCGCTTGCTATGACATTCAGAGGTGTAGTGCCCCTTGTTGTCGCAGTTAAAACACCGGAAATGACTCTTGTCTTTGCCACCTCCAGCGCCTTCCGTCTGTGTCCCACTAGGACTGGCTAAATGACCTCTGCCATGGCCATGACCATGACCACAGCCTTTGCCTTGGCCATGGCCATGTGGGTTTCCTCCACCTCGACCCCTGTTACTTGCTGACGACTCCCCGCCGCTGCTCTTCTACCATGCCAACCACTCGGTGTGAGTGAGGAGGAGCTACCCATCAGTGTTGGAATTGCCAGCACGATGTCGAATCCTCTCTTCGTAGGCCTTTAGTCACCCAATGGCCTCCTCAAATAGCATCGACTCCAAATCAAAGTACTGCTCGATTGAGGCGACCATCGGGAGAAATTTGTCGGTGCCGAGTTGAGGAGCTTCTTTACGAGCACTAGGTCCTCTATGGTTGAGCCAAATGCACTGTACTTGCTCGCCATCCCACTCAACTTTCTGACAAAGTCGTCGATGGAATCTCCATCCTGCATGCACAATGCCACAAAACTCATTTTGCAAGGTTTGCAAGTGTGCCTTTTGCACCCGATCAGCGCCAAGGTATCTGGTCTTGAGAGACTCCCAGACCTCCTTGGTTGTCTTCTTCTTCGCCACCTGCAGAAGGATATCTTCGGGTATGGCTTGGAAGATGAAGGCCTGTGCCAACTTGTCCTTCTTGGCCTCCACGACCGCTCCGGTCGGTGGAGCGATGGCCTCCCAGATCCCCTGGGCATCCATCTTGATCGCCCACGCAGTGTAGTTAGAGGAAGTTAGCATGGGGTAGTGGAAAGGCACACCACCGCTCTCCTTCGCCGCCTACTGTGCTGGTTGCCATCGTCTCCAATTGTAGGTATTTGAGCTACACCATGCTCTGATGCCATGTGTTGGAAAACTGACATAGGATTTGCACGCCCAAATGCTCTATGACCACCCCGCAGTTCCTACGACTACGATGAATATTAAGGATAGGAAGAACAGAGCCTTCCGATTACGAGTGGGAAAGAAAAACTTTGCGCAGTCGAACACTTCCTTTTTGTTCACTTTCTCTTCTCTTGCTTTCAAGTGACATTATGACTTATATACAATCACTCTGACCCACAACTACTCAGCTTCAATCACTCCACCGCTCTATCCATAGTCCGCTCCGACGTTGACGACTGCTACAGTGCTTGCTAACTACAACTGCTACCCATATAGAGTGTAGCGCTGATGACTACCACAGTGACCGCCGTAGCTACAGTGGCCACTAACTATTACAAAAGTTGGTCGTAGTTGACCACGCACACACTGGTCAACTTCGACCACACTGGTCGTAACGACCATGCACCAACTGGTTGTCTACGACTACACGGACTAGTCATTTGCGACCACACCTGGTTGCAGCGATCACTCGCAACATGGTCATAACTGACCACAGGCAACGTGGTTGAGACTGACCACACACAACGGGGTCGTAGTCGACCACAGACAATGTGGTCATTACCGACCACACACAACGTGGTCATGTCCGACCATAGACAACGTGGTTGTAGCTGACCACACACAACGTGGTAGTGTCCGACCACAGACAATGTGATCGTGACCGACCACACACAACATGGTCGTGACGACCACACGTAACCTGGTCATCTACGACTACAAACAACCTGGTTGTGACGACCACACACTACCTAGTCATCTACGACTACACAAAACCTGGTCATGACGACCACACATTGCCTGGTCGTCTACGACTACACAAAGCATGGTCGAGTCAGGTTTGTACGACCAAACACACCACCGCCTTTTCCGCACCACTGGTCGCCTCAGTCATCCTTTGAACACCATGCATGCCTGGCTGAGTTCCCTATGTCCTCCTCTCTGTTTTGCGCCCCTCCACTTGCTCTGCTATGCCTCACTATCGCTGGAGACGTTCGGTCCCTGAGCCACTGTCACTGTCATGTATGCCACCTTACCTCCACCTTAGCGCTAAGCCTGTGTGGTAACCCACTTGGCTGCCTACACAGCACCACTGAGCTGAGCTACATAGACCTGGTGTACGTAGATCTCTCTCCCCTGTTATTTTTTAGTGTTTTCCATCCGTTAAATCTTCCAAGTGTCCATTCTCCTTCATACGAACTTTGATTGACCCGATTTTTTTTTCTAAATTCATATAAAATTTAGCTCTATATTTCAGCTCTGGTTTTGTCAATTTTGGATTTTATTTAAATTTATTTTCATGTCGTTCGCTTTCTCTCTCGTGTAGACAATGATTTCAAAGAAGTAGAAGTAGGATCAAGGAGTGGTAACTGAGCAAAACTAAGATAAGTCATAACCTTTGATCATGATGAACCTATTATTTCAAATTTAAATATTATAGGTCGTACTATTATGAGAATATTCTAGAAAAATACAATCGACAGTTTTAGGTCGAAGCTTTCATTTTTTGCAATGGTATACTAATTTTTGCCAAACACCTCCATGTTTGCAGAAAATTAACATTAGGTTTTCTCCTGTTCCATCTCTCATAAGGAGTAATCTCACTCTTTTTAGTAATTACTCTATTTAGGATAAAAGTTGTTGTTAATATAGCTTCCCCCACCATGTCTTAGGCATACCAACACTCTCTAACATGGCATTAACCAAGTCTGTTAGTGTCCAATTTTTTCTCTCAGCTACCCCATTTGATTGGGGTGAATATGGTGGTGTAAACTCATGGACTATTCCATGCTCAGAATATAATTGAGAAAATTTATAAGAGATGTACTCTCCTCTATGATCATACTTCAATTTTTTTATTTTCTTCTCTAGTTGGTTCTCAACCTCGACTTTGTAAGTCATAAAGTAGTTTGAAACATTGTCCCTAGTTTTAGCAAATATACATAGAAGTAGCATGTTGCATCATCAATAAAAGTTAAAAAAATATTTTTTGCCTCCTTTTTATCAACAATCCATTCATTTCACATAAATCTTAATGAATAAGATCTAATGGTGCCAAGTTCTTTTTTATCCTCTAATCTCTTATAGGGTTTTCGATACTGCTTTGCTTGCATACATGACTAGCACTTTGATTTTTTGACAATTTCATATTTTGGAATTAAATTTAATCTGGACATTCTAACAATACTATCAAAGCCAATATGACAGAAACGAGAATACCAAATATTAGTCTTATATTTATTTAAACCAGTTGCAATATTCATATTATAAAAAGACTCTAAAGTACTTAGGCATAACAAGCCTCCACTCTCATAGCCTTTACCAATAAAGTTTTCAAATTTAGACATTACAATTTTATTTGACTCAAAGACTAGCTTGTAACCATCCCTGCATAGTAGAGAACTACTAATGAGGTTCTTATTTATCGTAGGAGCATACTGCATGCTCTTCAAGTGAACAATCTTCTCTAAAATAAGCTTCAGATCCATCAAGCCAACACCAAGAACAGAAATATGTGACCCATTTCCCATTAGAACAGAGAATGCCCCCTAATGTCTGGTAAGAAGAAAACAAAAAAATATCATAGTATACATGAACACTAGCAACATGCTGAAAAGATAACAAGTGAATTACCATACCATCCTAGAGTCGACACCTCACCTATGATCACATTAACAACCTTTTTCTTTGGCTGTTCACTATCTCTGCTCTTGCGGAAGCAACAGTACTTCGCCATATGACCATCGTTTTTGCACACAAAGTAGGTAATCTCACTCAAATCCTTTGTTTTAGTTTTCTTCTTCTTAAAGGTAGTTGTCTTGTCCGTTTGTTGAATTTATACTTCTTTTCAATTCTCTTTTTCTCTATGATATTGGCATTATTCTGATCAGAAGTGGTAGATCCATCTTTTGCTCGGATCTTTTCTTCCACATTGAAGGCAGCCAATGACATCCTCAATAGAAATATCTTCCCTCTTGTGCTTTAAGCCAGTGGCAAAATCCCATCATGTAGTAGAGAGTTTGGCAACAATGCCCACAGCCACAATTTTAGGAGGCAACACACAGTCCAAGTGTGCAATCTCACCAATTAGTAGCTGAAGGTTATGAGCTTATCCAACTATAGACTTAGCCTTATCCACACTAAAGTCAAAGAATGGCTCACACATGTAGAGCCAGCAACCTACCTTTGCCTTTGCATATCTGTGCTCTAGTGCATCCCACAACTTTGTGATGAACTTGTAGTCAATATACATATCATAGAGCTAATCTGTCAGAATGGTCAGAATGTAGCCAAGAGAACTGTTGTTTGTACAAGAGAACTGCTCAATTGTAAATTGATACTGCGGGTGGATAACCTATCACAGTGCCAAAGACATAAGCCAAAACATGGCTCTAGTCTGCGACCTACAAAAGTTTTGACCAGAAAACCTCTTAGATTTAATCGAATCAGAAGCATTAGCCATTGTTGTATGACAAAAAAAGTTCATAATAAGGCTTCTAGAATATTAGAAATGTAGATAATATTTTAATTCCAAATTTTACTAGGAGACAAATACAGTAAAAGACTAGTGATGCAAAACTCATAACTAACAGCAAGCTACTCATTGTACTTCAGAAAATATGCAGGAAAAATATAGTATCAAAGTTGATCGATGATTAAATGACTTATTGTTAGCCTTGATGAAGAACAAGAAGCAATGCAGACTCGATATAGTGCAGAACATAGATGAAGTAGAGTAGGAGTGGTTACGCAAATACACTGCCCAGAAACCTTATTGGCACCTGTTGACACCAATTTTGTCCGAAATTTTTACGGCACGTTACTTTCCAAGATTTTTGCGTACCGTACATATTACATTTGAGCGGCGAATTTTTATGACATGTTTGTGGTGCGAGTGAAAGTCTCGTGTCAAATTTTCAGCTCATTCGGAGTACATATGCTCACTCGAATAGGATAATACGGCCGGATGACGTACGCAAAATACAAATCCGCCTTCTAAGATTTTTGTGTGTGCTACATATTACAATCGAGTGGCGAATTTTTATGGCATGTTCGTGGTGCAAGTGAAAATCTCGTGTTTAATTTTTAAGTCATTCGGAGAACAAATGCTGCTCGAATAAATTGATATAGTCAAAAGACGTACGCAACTAAAAAAATCCATGCCAATAGCCATATACACTCACGTGCTATATGCATGCATAAAGGAAAATCAAAATATTTGTGAGAACTAATTGCACTCTCCATAAATAAAAAAAAGGGGAGCTTAACTACCCATCATGTGCATGCATGCATTAGGAGGGACCATGAACCCCACGTCCAGCACAGTTGGCTCATATATTTGCATGCTTGTACGTGTAGAGACTTTAGTAGCAATAAAAAATTAATAATAAAATTAAGAAAAGAAAATCAAAGTGGGAAGTTGCCATAACTTCTCCTCATAAACCACCCCTCATCCTTGCTCTATAAATAGGGGTAACGGTATGGAAAGAAAAGGGCTTTTGGAGGAAAGAAAGAAGGGAAAGGCTGTCCATTTGGAGAGAAGAAGAGAGCTTCGGCAAACACTTGAGAGGAGGATAACGATCTAGAGAGAAAGATAGAGGGAGAACCGGCGGGTGTTTTGAAGAAAAGGTGAGATACTCGCTCCCTCTCTTCGTCCTCCGATGTAGCCATGGTGGTAGGAATTAAGAAGCTTTCTTCTTCCTCTATCCTTTTTTTTCTCTTTTATACTTTTTGCCCCCTTGGTTCGGTCCCGTTAGGCGGATACAAACCCAAAGAACGAGGGCTTGATCCCTCGTCTCTTAGGTTCGGTCCCCTACAAATGGATACAAATCGAGGCGAGGCATGAAGACTTCATCTACTTGGTTCGGTCCCGTTAGGTGGATACAAACCCAAAGAGCAAGGGCTCGATCCCTCGTCTCTTAGGTTCGGTCCCCCTACAAATGGATACAAACCGAGAGTAGAAAAAAAAACCATTTCCTCCATTCGGTCCCCTCAAATGGACACGAATTAGGGGTGGGTGTATGCTGCAAAAAAAATAATAATGCATGAACAAATGTTAAAAAAACAACCTTCACCTCGGTTACGCTACATGCTAGTGGTAATACAAGGTGGAGCCAAACCTTTAATTTATATTACATGACATACCCAAAGTCTATGGTATATTAGTAGTAATATAAATGTTAAAGAAACAAACTTCGTCTCGGTTACGCTACATGCAAGCGCTTGATATTTGCAAGCGCTATGCAATGCTAGTAGTAATACAAGGCGGAGCAAAACAATAAAATAAATAGTAGTTTTAAACTTTCATATACTACGTGCATAAAATCCATGGCGCACTAGTAGTAATATAAATATTAAAACAACAAACTTCATCTCGGTTACGCTACATGCAAGCGCTCAATATTCGCAAGCGCTATGCAATGCTAGTAGTAATACAAGGCGGGGCAAAACAATAAAATAATTAGTTCTAAATTTTCATACATTATGCGCATAAAATCAATGGCGCACTAGTAGTAATAAAAATATTAAGAAACAAACTTTGCCTTGGTTACGCTACATGCAAGCGCTCAACATTTGTAAGCGCTATGCAATGCTAGTAGTAATACAAGGTGGGGCAAAACAATAAAAAATATAAAATGATGACATACTTCTATCACGCTACATGCCTAAAATATATGGCATGTAGCAATGCAAAGGTTAAAGAAATAAACTTCGCCTCGGTTACGCTACATGCAAGCACTTGATATTTGCAAGCGCTATGCAATACTAGTAGTAATACAAGGCGGAGCAAAACAAAAGTAAAACAAAATAGTGAAACACTCAAATTACACTACGTGCAGTAATAAAATATTTAAAAAAAAACTAAACTCCAATCAGGCAACCCTCATAAGTTCATCAAAATTAAATGCTATGACGTGTTAGCCAAATAATATGAATACAACTGAGATACTCAGAAGACATAGGGGTCAATATCCAAATGAGGCCTTTTTTTATAGCTTAAATCAATATAAAAAAATCGAGTTTGGCATACATATTCCCTCTGTAAAAAAAAAGAGAGTGAGACAAATGTATAGCTTCCTTAAGCTAGCTTACGTATGCATGCAAGAGTTAAAATCTTTTAGCAAAATAAGCTGCAGCATTCATGAAGGGATTAATTATCTTCTCAAATTATTGAAATTAATTATTAAAATGGTGATAATACACAGAAAAGCTAAAAAAATAAATTCCATGCAAACAACCATGTGCGCCCACATGACATGCATGCTCGTGTGCTGTAGCCCAGAAAATAGAGGTTTTGGCAGTCTCTGATAGCAAAGGAAAAATGCTAAAGAAATGAAAACTATTAAGCCACGTCTATACTAAGGTTGCATGCATGCATGGTCCATTAATTAGTTACCTTGCTTGTTGATTAGCCTATTAAAGATCAAGACAAATAGCACTCGCATGGAGGTTCTCCGCTGCCAAAACCAATCACAATGCTTCAATTGTTCACCCACAATAATATACATACAATTGAAATAACCCCCCGAGCAAACATCCATCAGCGACGCCAAGATTGAAGACCTATTCTTTTATATTTTTGTAATAGTCATATATTGTAATATGTTGTAATGTTTATGTTGGAATTCTTAATCAGGGGTTTTCTCGCAAAGAGATGTAATTAACAGAATTTTTATGTAAATGTATTAATTCTGGAAGTAATGGACCTGCAATACTTGATTCCTTTGTCTCATTTTCAATTAAATTTAATTAACTTGTCTCTAATGACGCGGATGCGTATTCACGCCCATTTTCCCGTCATCAGATTCTGGCACGCCCGGTGGGACATACTTTTCCCCTCATCTTTGAATTCCAATATCAAAGTGCAACATATGACGTTTAAATTGATCATGTTGCTGATATATATATATATATATATATATATATATATATATATATATATATATATATATATATATATATATATATATATCTGTGTGTGTGTGTGTGTGTATGCAAGAAGCTTAACATATGGTTTTCTTTATATGAAGGGATGGCGGGGCGAGTTCAACAATTCGTCACGCTACGCTTTGGGTCGCTGTGGCTAGACGTACCGGTGGGGCCTTTTCAAGCTACCACTAGTGCAAGTTCACTACAAACCACAGCTGCGTCCCCGGCTATAGCGAACCACGAGCATGAAGTGACTTCTGCACATCAGGATGGGTTCATTCCTGTCCTGTCCAAGTCGGCCAAAAGGAGGATGTGGGCAGCAGCAAAGGCTTCAGGAGCCACCTCACATGATCAACATCTCAACATACGTGAGGCTGGTCACTTTGACTCGGTTCCTGTGGGCTTTTCTAAAGAAGCACGCACCAGGTCTGGAAGCCATGAGTCATCATCGAGGTTTCATCGCGCAACCCTTGATGAGTGGCCTATCCGTGCGAAGCGGGTGGGTCCATCGAAAAGGACGCCACGCGGACAAGCTGCGACTTCTTCCCCAACAACTACTAAATCAAAGGGAGTGCCTTCTCCGTCAACGCCGTCTACAATACGGGTGGCAAATGTGCACCCAGTATTGAAGGCAAATGCTTCATCAACATTGAGCACAAGCCCATCCCAGATTTCTCATAAGCTGCTGGGGGCAAGCTCGTCAAAGCATGCCCTAAGCATAGAAGGGGTGGGTCCTTCTCAGACTACAGCTATGGCTACGTCACCGACGCCAAAAGGAAAGGTGGTGATGCTAGACCAACCCCATTGTCCACAGCCAAGCGGCAAAGGAAAGGCTGTGATGGTGGATGAACATTACCACCAGCAGCTCGTGAACAAAGGGAAGGTTGCAATAACAGAGTATGCTGCGTCCGAAGGAGGGCCATGTCATGCACAAACTCAACTCCGAGCTGATGCGCCGGAGTTCATCCCCTTGCTGGGCAACAAACCCAGCAGGTCCATGCCTAAACCGAACCACAAGCATACGCTCCTGTGGCAAGGAGTGTACCTCACTCCTGGTGACATCAAGATGGGCCGCGTGAATCCGACGGCTACAAACTCAGATCCTTTATCGTCATCTACCCCAATTCCACGACCTTCCTTTGATGGCTCATTTTCTCCGTCACGGCATCGTCGTCGTCAACGCAATGCTCGGCGTGCGTGGGTTGATTTCCCTGTGGCAATTGACCCTGTCGTGGCAAGACATCAACGCGAGCAAGTGGGCACCACCATTTGGAACAGGGTAAGGAAGAACCGACTGAGGATTCGAGGAAGGATGAATCCTGCCCTGGATTCATATATCGCACGGAGTATCTGCCAAACCTTGAGGGAGATGCTTCCAGGCGCATCCGCATCTGCAAATGATGTTGGAGGCGCTATTATGCGGCGAGCGGAGGCCTTTACTAAGTGGCCAGAGTACCAAGAATTCATTGAACAAGACCCTCGGCGACAAAACTATGTCACTCAGGCTGCCCGTGCACGTGCAAAACGAGAAGCCTACAAACAGAGGGAGTTGGCAATACGAGCTGACTCTAAATCTAGCAAAATTCAAGGGACAAACTCTCCTTCATCAAGTCATGGTGGCAATACCCAAGTGGTGAAGAAGCTAGCAAGCACACCCAAGAAGGCGGCAACAATGATGGCTCCTTGGCCAACTAGAAAGAGGGCCTCAAAAAATGCAGATGAGGTTTTTCTTTCGATGCCAGTCGGAGTCACCGAGGTGGCGGATGATACCAGCGAAGCATCTTCAACATCGACACACTTCAAAAGAAAGAAAGCCCGAAAGAATGTTGTAATGGGTCATCGTCCTGTAACTCGTAGTCAAGCAAATTCGGGTAATGAAGAGCATGATTCGAATTACTCAGGGTCTCATAATCCCCTCCATAGTAATTCATCTTCCTCTCCTGAAAATGATCCCCAACATGATATAAACGCTTATGAATTGCGTTCCCGTAGTTTTGAGCCAAGCTACGCAGAACAAGTTCTTGCGACAAATGAAACACGTTCAGTTGAGGAGCAGCTAGCCCAACTTACAGCTGCACTTCAGCAAAAAGAAGATGAGTTGGCTGCTTTACACAACCAAATAGCTAATAATACAAGCCGGGATAATGACATACATGCTACTGCAAGTCATCATAGTCATCAATCATCACCTGCAATTAGCCTTGAGGCGATCCAAAAGATGATTGCTGAGGGAGTGAAAGCCCAGTATATGCAAACTCATTACTCGATGCGTCCGGGGTATGTTAAGCCATACCCACCGGACGTTGACATGGTGTCTTTCCCAAGCAATTACCGCCAGCCGCAATTCAGCAAATTCAATGGAACCGGGTCTCCTCATGAGCATATAGCTCATTTTCTTGCAGCCTGTCAAGATACAGCCCATAACGGCGCACTTCTCTTACGACAATTTGTGCAGACGTTGTCTGGTCCAGCCTTTACATGGTATAGTAAGTTGGCACCAGGTTCAATCAAGATATGGGAGCAAATGCAAGATACTTTTCTTGAGCGCTTCTATAGCACTCAAAGAACCGTAGGCATCACTGAGTTGACCCAAACAGAGCAAAGAACAAATGAAAAGGCTGCTGATTTTATTAACAGGTGGAGAAATTTAAGCCTCCATTGCCCACAGCCAATTACCGAGCCAGAAGCGGTGCGGATGTGCATGAATAATCTGTGCCCTGACATGGCTGTTTATTTGCAAGGTGTACGGCCTATCACTTTTGAAGAGCTTGCCTCTAAAGCTACAGATATTGAGAATTACATGCAGCATGTCGCACGTCGAACAAAGACATTCACCAAGCCTGTAGAGAAAGGCGGCCAACGTGATAAGTTGCCTGCCAAGCCAAAGCAAGTGCAAACAATGGAGACGACAGCGGTGATTCCACAGTTGCAGTCCAGGGGAGCCACCACAAGAAATCAAGAGCAAAAGGGAATGCAAGCTCGCAGGAGGCCAACCCTTAGTGAGCGACAAAACAGAGAATATTCCTTCCCAAATGAGGAGGTCGATGACTTATTTATGGGCTTACGGGAGTTGAATCTCATAGAGCTCCCTAACCCAAAAAGGCCTGAAGAAGCTGCCAAGTTCAATGAACCAAATTATTGCCACTATCATCGCGTCTTAGGGCATACGCTTAAAGATTGCTTTGTGGTAAAGGATATTATCCAGAAAATGATTGATGAAGGAACAGTTGATGCAGACCTCCTTAAAAGCTTCAAGAAAGGCAAGAAAATGGTTGCAGCAAATGTCGCCACCTTTCAAGATGACTTGGTGAGTTCCGCATCTTCGAATATGACACCAATTGATAATATGACATCATCTTATGATAAAAGAATGCTGGTCTTAAAGTCTAAGTTAATTCCAATGGTTTCCTCAGGCCGTGCATCATACTATGGTCGGCAGCAAAGATGCAGCTGTCAACTTAAAAGAGAGGCTTTTCATCGATGGGTCCATGCCACAAAGCTCAACCCATCAACTTTTCGAAGAGTCCAAGATAGGGGGCAGTGGCGGCCAGGAGGCCGCATGCTGCAACAAGTAATAGTACAAGGTGAAGATCCACGCTCCACGTCAAGAATAACGCAAAGATTGACAAAGCGTGTGAGCAGTCCTCATGAAGAATTCAATGTCCTCACCATTGGTGTCTTTGAGGATGATGAGGGTTCTCTTCACTTCCCTGAAGAAGAATCTCCAGAAGTTAACCAAGTTCAACTTAGATCAGGCCGCCAGTTAGCTGATCCTCATCTTTCAGCTAGAAAGGAGCCCAAAAACAAAAATGTAACCCTAAATGAAACGACCGACTTTGCTACTAATATGTCAGTCAAGTATGATGTAATCTCTCACTTGAAGAAAATACCAGCTATGCTTTCTGTGTATGATGCTTTGTGTCTTTCGTCTGATTTGCGCAAGGCTTTTGTTACAGCACTTTCTTTTCCTGAGGATTATAGGGTAGAAGTGTCGCAAACAGAGACAGAAGTAGCTGAGATTTTAAATATGACGTTCACTAAGGAAGACATGCTATTAGGTTCTAAGAAGCACAACAGGCCACTTCTCATGTTTGGTGAAATTGATGAGTCGCCCGTAAATCGCATAATGATAGATGGCGGATCTGCCATAAATTTATTACCTTTGCGTACCTTAAAAAGGATTGGATATTCCAAAAAGGACTTGACCCAATCTAATGTGGTTATTCATGGCTTCAATCAATCTGGTCAGGAAGCTATGGGTAACATATCATTGGTTTTAAAGTTGGAAACACTATGCACATATGTGAACTTTCACGTGATCGATGCGGCTACCTCATATAATGCCCTGCTTGGCCGCCCATGGTTGCATGAAAATCAAGTCGTACCATCTACGCTTCATCAATGCATTAAATACAAAGATCAATCAGGGGAGACAATACGGATATTTGCTGATAAAAGGCCATTCACAATAGCTGAAGCCTTCTATGCTGATGCCAAATTCTATTTCGAGCCCGTCGATAAAGTGTGCAAGCCAAAGTCAGTGTTTGTACCAGAGTCGAATTTTATAAAGAAAGGTATTGAGGAATCCTCATCAACAACAAAGATATACCAATATATACCAAGTGGCCAAAGGAAGAAAGGAGATCCAATATTTCATGTCGTGAATAAATCATCCTCTAATAAAGGTATTGAGTTTCCGACACCCTTACCTCCTTTGGTACAACATAAAATAAAGCAAGCTCAAAATCAATTGCACAACTCTAGCACGAGCAAAAATAAGAATAGAGTAGTTGCTCAAATAACTCTGTCAAATAAGGATGATGAATCATTACCTATTTCTTTATATGACGATAAGGTTCTTTATATGATGCAGAAAATGGTTATGATATCATTAAAGGCCCTTCTCTATGCAATGGCCGAGGGCAGCTTGCACCATTTGAAAAGGGGTTGTCCCAAGCACAACTTGAAGCCCTACACGAAGATCAAACATTAAAGGAAAAGAGGTATGGGTTGGGGTATGATGTTTGTATGACCTCAGCTGAATTTATAGACACAACAGCAGCGGCTCCACAAATGGAGGATGGAAATCAACCCACCATTGATGAATTGGAAGAAATCAATATTGGGACGCTCGATGAGCCTCGTCCAGTTTATATTAGCAAACATTTATCTAAGGAAAGTAAAGAAGAATATCATAAATTTCTTTCGACAAATAGGGATGTGTTCGCTTGGACATATGAAGAAATGCCAGGGTTGGATCCAGCAGTAGCAGTACATCGACTCGCTGTACAAGAAGACATTCCACCGGTCAAGCAACCACAACGGAGGTTTCGACCAGATATACTCCCAAAAATAGAGGCTGAAGTCGATAAACTCATGACAGCTGGGTTTATTCGGGAAGTCAAATATCCTAAGTGGCTTTCCAACATTGTTCCTGTCAAGAAGAAGAATGGGCAAATTCGTGTATGTGTAGATTTTAGAGTTTTGAATAGGGCATGCCCTAAAGATGATTTTCCAATACCTATCTCTGAAATACTTATTGATTCTACTATGGGACATGAAATATTTTCATTCATGGATGACTTTTCGGGTTATAATCAAATAAAAATGGCACCAGAAGATGAGGAGTTAACAGCATTCCGAACACCCAAAGGTATATTCTGTTATAGGGTTATGCCTTTTGGACTTAAAAATGCTGGTGCAACATATCAACGAGCCATGACAATTGTCTTTGATGGACTATTGCACATCATCGTTGAGTGCTACATAGATGACATTATTGTAAAATCAGAACGTGAAAGAGATCACTTAAAGCATCTCTCTATGGTTTTTGAACGCCTTAGACAACATAATCTGAAAATGAACCCAATGAAATGTGCCTTTGGGGTCTCTTCTGGAAAATTTTTGGGTTTTATAGTTACAAAGCGTGGAATCGAAATTGACCCAAGTAAGATAGAGGCAATTGTTAAAAGGCCACCACCTAAAAACCTTCATAAATTGAAGAGCCTCCAAGGTCATTTAGCATATATTAGGAGATTTATCTCAAATTTATCCGGGAGATGCAAACCTTTTTCTCGGCTTATGAGAAAAGGTGTTCCTTTCCAATGGGATCAAGCATGCCAAAATGCATTCTTAGATATAAAAAAGTATTTAATAAATCCCCCTGTCTTGAGTGCGCCAATTAAAGGACGACCATTAATTCTTTATACGGCAGCCATGCCAACATCATTAGGTGCTCTTTTGGCGCAGAATAATGATGAAGGAAAAGAAGTGTCCTTATATTATCTTAGTCGCACCCTTGTGGGGGCAGAATGCAATTATCCAGACATGGAGAAAATATGTTTAGCATTGGTATTTGCGGCACAAAAATTGCGCCACTATATGCTAGAGCACACTGTGCACCTCATTTCGAGAGCAGATCCGCTCCGATACATCTTAAATAAAATGGTTCTTTCAGGGAGATTAGCTAAATGGGCAATGTTCCTGTCACAATTTGACATTGTGTTTGTACCACAAAAAGCTACAAAAGGGCAAGCTTTGGCAGACTTTCTAGCTGCTCACCCTATTCCTGATGATTTTCCTATCGATGATGATTTACCAGATGAAGGGATATTTGTCACATCGGTCGCCAATCCAACATGGCAAATATATTTTGATGGTGCTTGTCGGCGATCGGGAGCGGGCGCCGGCATCATCTTTGTTACGCCTAGCGGAGAAATAATTCCATATTCATTCACTTTAACCTCAGCAGTTTCAAATAATTCTGCCGAGTATGAAGCTTTAATTATAGGGCTGGAAATAGCTTTAAATATGGGATTAGACACATTGTCGATGTATGGTGATTCCCAATTAGTTATTAACCAACTTTTAGGGATTTACATGGTAAAGAAAGAGGAATTAATGCCATATTTTCTGAGAGCAAAAGAGCTTATGTCTATGTTCACTAACTTAAGTATACAACATATCGTTAGAAGCCAAAATGAAAAGGCTGATGCGCTGGCAGGTTTGGCAGCTAGCATGTCAATAAATTCTTATGAAATAATGGACGTGCGCATAGAGGAACGGAGAGTACTGCCAATACTCGCTGAGGAAGGTGAAACAACATCCTCTATAGCATTGACAGCGGATATTTGTGAAATTGAAGTAGGAGATTGGCGGACTCCATTTCTCGAATATTTACTCCACGGTTATTTACCTCTCGATGCTAGCGAAAGGACTAGAATCCGAAGAAGGTCAGTCCACTACACATGCATAAATGATATGCTTTATAGACGTTCATATGATGGTATCCTGCTGCGTTGCCTCGATGGAAATGAGGTGATGGAAGCATTGAGGGAAGTGCATGCTGGAGTTTGCGGTGCACACCAATCTGGTCCCAAACTACATTACCAATTAAAGCATTTGGGCTATTATTGGCCTACAATGTTCGAGGATGCTATGAAATTTGCAAGAAAGTGTCATGAGTGTCAGATACATGCTGACTTCATCCATCAACCACATGAGCCACTGCACCCCACCAGCATGTCCTGGCCCTTTGAAATGTGGGGAATGGATATAGTCGGACTAATTCAACCGCCATCATCCAAAGGGCATAAATTTATTCTCGCAGCAACTGACTATTTCTCTAAATGGGCAGAAGTCATACCATTAAAAGAAGTTAAGGCAGAAAATGTAGAGAATTTTATAAGAACTCATCTTATATATCGCTTTGGTGTCCCTTCGCGAATTATATCTGACAACGGGTCGCCATTCAAAAATAGACAGATGGAAAAGTTATGCGCAAAATTTAAAATAAAACATCATTTTTCTACGGCATATAATGCAGCGGCCAATGGACAAGCTGAGGCATTTAATAAAACCCTGTGCAAATTATTAAAGAAGGTGGTCTCAAAGAACAAGCGAGATTGGCATGAAAAATTACTCGAAGCCTTGTGGGCGTATAGGACCACGACACGTACACCAACTGGAATGACTCCTTACTCCCTGGTGTATGGAGGAGAGGCGGTCTTACCGTTGGAAGTACAAATTAATTCTTTGAGAGTCGCTATGCATGAGAAACTCTTAGAAGAGGAGGCCGCTAAAATGCGGTTAGAGGAATTAGAGCGTCTTGAAGGGAAACGTCTTCAAGCATTACAAAACTTAGAAGCGTACCAGGCAAGAATGTCACGAGCTTTTGATAAGCGCCTCAAAAGGAGGTCATTTAAAGAGGGAGATTTAGTTCTCGCTGTTATTCGCCCCATGAATATTACACATCGGATGCACGGAAAATTTGAGCCTAAATGGGAAGGCCCTTACATCATAAAAGAAGTATATTCTAGTGGCGCATATAAAATTATTTCCCCAGATGGTGAATATTCCCCACCACCGGTAAATGGGAAATTTCTAAAGCGTTACTACGCGTAAAATAATAATAATAAAAAAATTGCTCCAACGCCTTACGAGCCTAAACTGTGGCGCGAAAAAAAATAAGCGCTCCAACGCCTTACGAGCCTAAACTGTGGCGCAAAAAAAATAAGCGCTCCAACGCCTTATGAGCCTAAACTGTGGTGCAAAAAAATAAGTGCTCCAACCCCTTACGAGCCTAAACTGTGGCGCAAAAAAAATAAGTGCTCCAACGCCTTATGAGACTAAACTGTGGCGCAAAAAAAATAATTGCTCCAACGCCTTATGAGCCTAAACTGTGGCGCAAAAAAAAATCGCTCCAACGCCTTACGAGCCTAAACTGTGGCGCAAAAATAATTGCTCCAACGCCTTATGAGCCTAAACTGTGGTGCAAAAAAAAATCGCTCCAACGCCTTACGAGCCTAAACTGTGGCGCAAAAAAAATGCTCCAACGCCTTATGAGCCTAAACTGTGGCGCAAAAAAAAATAAAAAATTGCTCCAACGCCTTACGAGCCTAAACTGTGGCGCAAAAAAAAATAAGCGCTCCAACGCCTTACGAGCCTAAACTGTGGCGTAAAAAAAATATAAAGAATATATATATAAGCGCTCCAACGCCTTACGAGCCTAAACTGTGGCGCAAAAAAAATGCTCCAACGCCTTATGAGCCTAAACTGTGGCGCAAAAAAAAATCGCTCCAACGCCTTACGAGCCTAAACTGTGGCGCAAAAAAAAATGCTCCAACGCCTTATGAGCCTAAACTGTGGCGCAAAAAAAAATTGCTCCAACGCCTTACGAGCCTAAACTGTGGCGCGAAAAAAAAATAAGCGCTCCAACGCCTTACGAGCCTAAACTGTGGCGTAAAAAAATATAAAGAATATATATATAAGCGCTCCAACGCCTTAAGAGCCTAAACTGTGGCGCAAAAAAAAATGCTCCAACGCCTTACGAGCCTAAACTGTGGCGCAAAAAAAATCGCTCCAACGCCTTACGAGCCTAAATTGTGGCGCAAAAAAAAAGCGCTCCAACGCCATACGAGCCTAAACTGTGGCGCAAAAAAAATTGCTCCAACACCTTACGAGCCTAAACTGTGGCGCAAAAAATAATAAGCGCTCCAAAGCCTTACAAGCCTAAAATGTGGCGTTAAAAAAAAGGGTAAATAAATAAGCGCTCCAAATCCTTACGAGCGTAAAAACCTTATGAGATTAAATTGTGACATAAAAAAAAGGGGAGCAGAATTCAACTAGTGATAATCATACATACCAAGTAAAAAGGTTGATTCTGAGTGCTGGACACCGGAAGAAATTTAAAGGAAGGAATAGAGGATTATGAAAGCCAAGGACCCAGGCAAAAGAATAGAGCAGATGAGCACGGAAGAGGAAAGCTAGGCGTTGTGTTTAAGCCAAACATGATCCCTTGAAGAGCGGCGTTAGTTTGATGGCATCAGTTATGAGGCTTATTTCTCAAAGCTAACATACAACTAACACATGCAAGGCTGCATATATATGCACGTTCTAAAATGTATCTACGTAGCAAGCACGTCTTATAAATACACCCAAAAAAATAAAATAAATATACATACGTATATATATACACACACATGAGGCGCATCGAGTTCCAGATGCAAAAACAAATACTTTTGCACCCGGACCTCGAGGGGGCATTTGTTGACACCAATTTTGTCCGAAATTTTTACGGCACGTTACTTTCCAAGATTTTTGCGTACCGTACATATTACATTTGAGCGGCGAATTTTTATGACATGTTTGTGGTGCGAGTGAAAGTCTCGTGTCAAATTTTCAGCTCATTCGGAGTACATATGCTCACTCGAATAGGATAATACGGCCGGATGACGTACGCAAAATACAAATCCGCCTTCTAAGATTTTTGTGTGTGCTACATATTACAATCGAGTGGCGAATTTTTATGGCATGTTCGTGGTGCAAGTGAAAATCTCGTGTTTAATTTTTAAGTCATTCGGAGAACAAATGCTGCTCGAATAAATTGATATAGTCAAAAGACGTACGCAACTAAAAAAATCCATGCCAATAGCCATATACACTCACGTGCTATATGCATGCATAAAGGAAAATCAAAATATTTGTGAGAACTAATTGCACTCTCCATAAATAAAAAAAAGGGGAGCTTAACTACCCATCATGTGCATGCATGCATTAGGAGGGACCATGAACCCCACGTCCAGCACAGTTGGCTCATATATTTGCATGCTTGTACGTGTAGAGACTTTAGTAGCAATAAAAAATTAATAATAAAATTAAGAAAAGAAAATCAAAGTGGGAAGTTGCCATAACTTCTCCTCATAAACCACCCCTCATCCTTGCTCTATAAATAGGGGTAACGGTATGGAAAGAAAAGGGCTTTTGGAGGAAAGAAAGAAGGGAAAGGCTGTCCATTTGGAGAGAAGAAGAGAGCTTCGGCAAACACTTGAGAGGAGGATAACGATCTAGAGAGAAAGATAGAGGGAGAACCGGCGGGTGTTTTGAAGAAAAGGTGAGATACTCGCTCCCTCTCTTCGTCCTCCGATGTAGCCATGGTGGTAGGAATTAAGAAGCTTTCTTCTTCCTCTATCCTTTTTTTTCTCTTTTATACTTTTTGCCCCCTTGGTTCGGTCCCGTTAGGCGGATACAAACCCAAAGAACGAGGGCTTGATCCCTCGTCTCTTAGGTTCGGTCCCCTACAAATGGATACAAATCGAGGCGAGGCATGAAGACTTCATCTACTTGGTTCGGTCCCGTTAGGTGGATACAAACCCAAAGAGCAAGGGCTCGATCCCTCGTCTCTTAGGTTCGGTCCCCCTACAAATGGATACAAACCGAGAGTAGAAAAAAAAACCATTTCCTCCATTCGGTCCCCTCAAATGGACACGAATTAGGGGTGGGTGTATGCTGCAAAAAAAATAATAATGCATGAACAAATGTTAAAAAAACAACCTTCACCTCGGTTACGCTACATGCTAGTGGTAATACAAGGTGGAGCCAAACCTTTAATTTATATTACATGACATACCCAAAGTCTATGGTATATTAGTAGTAATATAAATGTTAAAGAAACAAACTTCGTCTCGGTTACGCTACATGCAAGCGCTTGATATTTGCAAGCGCTATGCAATGCTAGTAGTAATACAAGGCGGAGCAAAACAATAAAATAAATAGTAGTTTTAAACTTTCATATACTACGTGCATAAAATCCATGGCGCACTAGTAGTAATATAAATATTAAAACAACAAACTTCATCTCGGTTACGCTACATGCAAGCGCTCAATATTCGCAAGCGCTATGCAATGCTAGTAGTAATACAAGGCGGGGCAAAACAATAAAATAATTAGTTCTAAATTTTCATACATTATGCGCATAAAATCAATGGCGCACTAGTAGTAATAAAAATATTAAGAAACAAACTTTGCCTTGGTTACGCTACATGCAAGCGCTCAACATTTGTAAGCGCTATGCAATGCTAGTAGTAATACAAGGTGGGGCAAAACAATAAAAAATATAAAATGATGACATACTTCTATCACGCTACATGCCTAAAATATATGGCATGTAGCAATGCAAAGGTTAAAGAAATAAACTTCGCCTCGGTTACGCTACATGCAAGCACTTGATATTTGCAAGCGCTATGCAATACTAGTAGTAATACAAGGCGGAGCAAAACAAAAGTAAAACAAAATAGTGAAACACTCAAATTACACTACGTGCAGTAATAAAATATTTAAAAAAAACTAAACTCCAATCAGGCAACCCTCATAAGTTCATCAAAATTAAATGCTATGACGTGTTAGCCAAATAATATGAATACAACTGAGATACTCAGAAGACATAGGGGTCAATATCCAAATGAGGCCTTTTTTTATAGCTTAAATCAATAAAAAAAATCGAGTTTGGCATACATATTCCCTCTGTAAAAAAAAAGAGAGTGAGACAAATGTATAGCTTCCTTAAGCTAGCTTACGTATGCATGCAAGAGTTAAAATCTTTTAGCAAAATAAGCTGCAGCATTCATGAAGGGATTAATTATCTTCTCAAATTATTGAAATTAATTATTAAAATGGTGATAATACACAGAAAAGCTAAAAAAATAAATTCCATGCAAACAACCATGTGCGCCCACATGACATGCATGCTCATGTGCTGTAGCCCAGAAAATAGAGGTTTTGGCAGTCTCTGATAGCAAAGGAAAAATGCTAAAGAAATGAAAACTATTAAGCCACGTCTATACTAAGGTTGCATGCATGCATGGTCCATTAATTAGTTACCTTGCTTGTTGATTAGCCTATTAAAGATCAAGACAAATAGCACTCGCATGGAGGTTCTCCGCTGCCAAAACCAATCACAATGCTTCAATTGTTCACCCACAATAATATACATACAATTGAAATAACCCCCCGAGCAAACATCCATCAGCGACGCCAAGATTGAAGACCTATTCTTTTATATTTTTGTAATAGTCATATATTGTAATATGTTGTAATGTTTATGTTGGAATTCTTAATCAGGGGTTTTCTCGCAAAGAGATGTAATTAACAGAATTTTTATGTAAATGTATTAATTCTGGAAGTAATGGACCTGCAATACTTGATTCCTTTGTCTCATTTTCAATTAAATTTAATTAACTTGTCTCTAATGACGCGGATGCGTATTCACGCCCATTTTCCCGTCATCAGATTCTGGCACGCCCGGTGGGACATACTTTTCCCCTCATCTTTGAATTCCAATATCAAAGTGCAACATATGACGTTTAAATTGATCATGTTGCTGATATATATATATATATATATATATATATGTGTGTGTGTGTGTGTGTGTGTGTGTGTGTGTGTGCAAGAAGCTTAACATATGGTTTTCTTTATATGAAGGGATGGCGGGGCGAGTTCAACAATTCGTCACGCTACGCTTTGGGTCGCTGTGGCTAGACGTACCGGTGGGGCCTTTTCAAGCTACCACTAGTGCAAGTTCACTACAAACCACAGCTGCGTCCCCGGCTATAGCGAACCACGAGCATGAAGTGACTTCTGCACATCAGGATGGGTTCATTCCTGTCCTGTCCAAGTCGGCCAAAAGGAGGATGTGGGCAGCAACAAAGGCTTCAGGAGCCACCTCACATGATCAACATCTCAACATACGTGAGGCTGGTCACTTTGACTCGGTTCCTGTGAGCTTTTCTAAAGAAGCACGCACCAGGTCTGGAAGCCATGAGTCATCATCGAGGTTTCATCGCGCAACACTTGATGAGTGGCCTATCCGTGCGAAGCGGGTGGGTCCATCGAAAAGGACGCCACGCGGACAAGCTGCGACTTCTTCCCCAACAACTACTAAATCAAAGGGAGTGCCTTCTCCGTCAACGCCGTCTACAATACGGGTGGCAAATGTGCACCCAGTATTGAAGGCAAATGCTTCATCAACATTGAGCACAAGCCCATCCCAGATTTCTCATAAGCTGCTGGGGGCAAGCTCGTCAAAGCATGCCCTAAGCATAGAAGGGGTGGGTCCTTCTCAGACTACAGCTATGGCTACGTCACCGACGCCAAAAGGAAAGGCGGTGATGCTGGACCAACCCCATTGTCCACAGCCAAGCGGCAAAGGAAAGGCTGTGATGGTGGATGAACATTACCACCAGCAGCTCGTGAACAAAGGGAAGGTTGCAATAACAGAGTATGCTGCGTCCGAAGGAGGGCCATGTCATGCACAAACTCAACTCCGAGCTGATGCGCCGGAGTTCATCCCCTCGCTGGGCAACAAACCCAGCAGGTCCATGCCTAAACCGAACCACAAGCATACGCTCCTGTGGCAAGGAGTGTACCTCACTCCTGGTGACATCAAGATGGGCCGCGTGAATCCGACGGCTACAAACTCAGATCCTTTATCGTCATCTACCCCAATTCCACGACCTTCCTTTGATGGCTCATTTTCTCCGTCACGGCATCGTCGTCGTCAACGCAATGCTCGGCGTGCGTGGGTTGATTTCCCTGTGGAGGGGGAGGTGGGATCCGGGTGGCGGCGTAGGCGGCAATCCGGCCGTCCACGTGGCGGCCGGAGGGAGGGGTTGGAATTTTGGAATTTTAATTTTATTTTCTTGATTTTCTGAAAACCCGAGAAATAGCAATAAAGCTCAGAAAAATATGAAAATACCTCCAAAAATTCCAGAAAAATTCACAGAATCTCCTGGAGACATTTTGGACTTAATAAAAATATTTCCATCTAATGTTGGTATTTAATTTTCATACTTGAAATACTTTTTATTTTCAAAAATAGGTTTTAAACTCCAGAAAATCGAGGAAACCAAATAAAAGCCAATTAACTCCAAATAATTAATTTGAATTAGGATTTTTATAGAAATTCAAAATATCTTTTTATTTAATAATAATTTTAGGTTTTTCTTAAAATCTAGCTTTTCAAAAACAGAAATTCAGGGGAAATCCAAATAAAACTCAAATACTTTAAAATAATTAATTTGAAATTAAATTTTTCAGAAAGCAAATTTTTGGGATGTTACAGTTTAGACCCTTAAAGGAGCTAGTTTGGCTATATAAAGAAGTGGGAGAAGAGCTAGGGTGGTAAGGACATAGGAAAGAATTTTAGGCTTAGGCTAGTTTCTCCTCTCCTTCATGGTGTGAGTAAGAGTGGGGCTTGTGAGAGGCCCTTTGTAACCAGTAAGCTGTAAGGAATCATTCATCTTCGTGCAATAGATTAAGTTCATGCAATCTTTGTGCTCTTGTCTCAATTTGCTTGTGTTCGCGATCTTGCTTGTGGTGAATTGGTTCTTTTCATTCTCCTCTTGATCTTGCTATGTTTCATGATGTGTAAGAGGAACAATCTTTGCCCATGTAGATCACTCTTATAGCAAGAATCAAAATCTTGCTCAATTCTTGCCTTTCTTGATCAAGATTTGTGATTCTGTGATCATGGCCTTTCTAGCCCAAACCTATGCTTACATTACCTTGATAAGACATGTGAGAGATGATATGGAAGTTCTCATCACTTAGATACTCATGAGCAAGAAGTAATTTTAGTTTTAGGGTTTGGTGTTTTCTTATGCCTAGACCGAGATTTCTTCAATTGGATGGAATCAACTCCAAGAAGCATGTGCTTCTTAATTTGATTTGGTTTCTAACATTATTTCAAAGGTTCATACCAATTGTGGTAGCATTTGGATAATGTTTAATCAAGATATACAAATTTGGATTTTTGTCCCAAGGGGTTTGTGCCTAAAAACAGGGGAGCGGTTATACCGGACTCCCTTTGGTCTTACTATCGCAGGAGCAGTCATACCAGCCTCCTTTTGGTAGTAGTACTGGTCTGGCAACTAAAACTATGTTGTTGCATCTTTTGGTCCCAGATTTCTGTAAGTTGTGTGTAAGAGGTGTAATCTGAGTTTGATAATTCTCATAGTCATTTGAGTGAAGATTTTGAATACTGGGGTAAAGAAAAAGCTTCCAGAATTATTCACCCCCTTTGATTGCCGGCATTGGTCCAACAAGTGATATCAGAGCCCGGTTAAGCTCGTCCACATCAATCTTAACCGGTCTTAGAGCCATGGTATCAGATAAGTATTCCACAAAGTCTTCTATCTTCGATGGAGTCGCCTTCCCATATTAGATGGTGAGGGTGGCTACCTACATTCAGGCCCAAGGCCATGCAATCTAAGAAAAGTTCAAGAGTTCCTATATTGTCCCTGCCAATGATCAGATCACTTAGCGAATCTTTTGGATGTGAAGGAACCTCCTAATTCAGGGACAACAAAGCTAGGAACCTCCTAATACAGGGACTCGGTAGAAATGAGTTTAACTGTGCGTCTCATCTCACTTTGATGCATAGCATTTGGCGAACCCTTTGTTACTTCCATGAGGGTTCCACTGCCATTAAGGAAGTACGTTAGAATCAATTCAAAAAGGAATATCAGAAGTTTGAGATGAGACTTGGAGAATCATTGGATGAGTGATTCTCTCGCTTTCACAAGATTCTTAGGAATTTGCCTGCTGTTAGTGTGACATTTTCCAACTATGAATATGCATGGCAAGTGCTTTGAAGCCTTGGACATGTTGGTTTGGGAAATGAAGGTCACATCCATCAAGGAACTGCTGTTATGAGTAAGCTAACCTTGGATAAGCATTATTCAAGGCTTAAGACTCAAGAGGTTGATTTGTTCTCTTGTAAGAACAAGTCACAGTCGATAGAGGTTGTGATTGATCCTGCTTAGAGCCTTTCTTCTAGCTCAACTAAGGTTGCTTATATTGGATTTTCTTTGTCTGCCTTGCATGCCTTGAGTGATGATCAGCTTGTATAGTTTCCCGAGGATAACCTAGCCCTCCTATCTACTAAGTTTATGAGAGCCCTCAATACAGTGAGGATGATAAAGAAAAGAGGAGGAAGTCAGTTCCAGTGCTATGAGTGTGGTGAGCTTAACCCAATTTGAGCCAACTACCCTAAGCTGAAGGACAAGGAGATCAAGGAGGAGAAGCCGACATCCATCACTTCAGAATGCGAAGGCCAAGAAGCGCAACTATCACAAAGTAGTCCACCGGGTCCTTTTTGCTCTTGAGCAGCCTGACTTGAGTAATGTGGACTCAAGGACCAAGGATGATAAGGATGATCCATAAGGAAAGAAGGCCGTCGACTTCATAAACATGTGCTTCATGGCAAGGGATGACCGTCTCTGGCAGGTATGAACTCTACAACAACCCTGATGAGGTAAAACCCTCGTACGATGAGATGTCTCATACTGTCATTCATCTAGATCATGATCTTAGGAAAGCGAAGAAGAAAATGGCAAATCCAGATTTTGTGATTGAGAGCTTGAACACTGAACTTGCTAGGCTTAGATCACTTTATACTTAATGATGATAACTATGATCCTTGCTTGGTTTTGCACTCTAAGTTAGACAAGCTAAGTATCATTCATGCATCTATTCTTGGTCATTTTAGAGTAGCAAATAAAAAGATTGTGGAAATGAATGCTTTCTTCACTCTTGGTACTACTATTCATACTTATATTCTTAATGGATTTCTTATCACTAAGGAAAATCTAGCTAAACTGAAAGCTGTGTTACTTGCTAATTCTTTAGTATATGCCTCTCATGCTAAATAACTAAAAATTGCCAATGATAAAATTGCTCAACTCAAATTTAGTAACTCTTCTATATGCTCAGGAGTTGGGGACATGTCTGCTATTACATCATTATGCTGTAAGTGTGCCTTGTTGGATTCGAAGCTTAAAAGTGCCATGAGTAAATTGCTGAAATGACTAATAAGATGCTCTACTCTGGTACTCTCTCATGCTCACATTGTTCTAAGTTAACTGCTAAAATTGAAATATTGCAATTAACTCTCAATGGTTCTGCTTTGAAGGAAAAACTTGATGCATCATGTGCATCCAAGAAATCTGATCCTGTTGCATCCATTGCTTATGCATTCTGTACTAAGATAGGACATGATTTAGATAAAATACATGAGGCATGTAGAGTTAAGTTTGATCAACAACTTAGGAGAGTGAAGAATGCTCCTTGTATCTTTTGTGAGTCTCTTAGGCTTGAGGTAGCCATGGATATGCTAGGGCAGTGAAAAACAGTGGGTGTAGTTCCTATGAGACCCTAACCAAAGAAAATGCCTACCTTAAGAAAACCTTAAAGTGATTATCTAGTTGTAAGAAAAACCTCAACATGACCCTAGACCAGTCCAAGGTGAATGTCAAGAATAGAGGTTTAGGTTTCAATGCCTTAGAGTATGCCAAGAAAAATCCTATTAAGGTAGTGAAAACTCTAGAGAGTGTTTGGTTTGAGTCAGCCACTAAGCCAGGAAAGGTCGTCTTCAAGTCAGCTACTGAAACAGGAAAGGCTATCTTCAAGTCTGTTGGTTTCACATAGAGTCCTTTGATCACAGTAGGTGCTTTTCATGCTTCATGTGAGACTCCTCGTCAAGTCAAGTACCATTGCATCTATTGTGGGAGAGATGGCCATGTGTACCTATTCTGCTTCAGGTAGGCCAAGAAAGAGAAGAAGGAGAGAGAGCCCTTAGAGCTAGGCGTGCTCCTGTAGCCCAGAGTGTTCATAGATCGTCAGTTAGACCTAGGTTTGTAGAGGACTTCTTTGATTGGTTCAGATCAGCTTCTTGTCTTGGGCATGGTTACCGCTGCCGTATTGAAACCTTCGATTGCTGCTGTGTTGAGATCTTCGACCATAGCTAGAGTCAAAATATTCGACCACTACCATGTCGAGATTTTTGACCGTAGCTATAGTCAAAATCTTTGACTGCAACCGTGTTGAGATCTTCAACCGCTGCTGGTGTTGAAACCTTCGACTGCTGTCGTTGTCAAGATCTTCGATCGCAGCTGGAGTCGAGAGCTTTGACCACTGTCGAGTCAAGACATTTGACCACTGTCGTGCCAAAACCTTCGACCGCTACTCTGTCTAGATCTTCGACCGCAGCTAGAGTCAAAATCATCGACCGCTACTGGTGTCAAAATTTTTGACTACAACTATACTTGTAATCCTCAACTACAGTAAATCAGTCATGAGAAATAGTAAATCAATCGTAAGTATAGTAGTCGTAAGTATTGTAGATCGATTGTGAGATATAGAAGATTGGTCATAAGTACAGTAGATCAGTCATAAGTGCAGTAAATTAGTTGTAAGTATAGCAAATCGGTGGTACGTTACAGTTCTCATTGGTAGTACCTGGTCGGTAGTCGAAAGCTACAAAACCTAGTCGGTAGTCGATACCTACAGAACATAGTCGGTAGTTCAAACCTGCAGAACGTAGTGGGTAGTCAAAACCTACGGATCTTAGTTGGTAGTCGATAGTTATAAGTTGCAGTACCAGGTTGGTAGATGTAAGTTACAGTACGCTGTCGGTAGCCATAAGTTACAGTACTCGATCGGTAGTCATAAGTTACAGTACCCTATCGATAGTCGTAAGTTATAGTACCTGGTCGATGCTCGGAGTTGCGGTACGACTGAAGTTGCAGTAGGAACGACGTAGTCAAAGACCTGTGTGGTCGAAGTGCCATGATCAACAGTCGGTAGTAAGAGCGACCAAGTACCATAGTGGTCGGAACATCCGATGTATTGAATGAGTCGTAAGTTGTACTCATAAGGTCAATAGCCACAACAGTTGTCAGGCCGTATGCTACCGTGGTCATAAGCTGCAGCGGTCGTTTGGCTTCAATAGCTGTAGATAGAATTGAGTAGTGGCCAAAGAGTGTTAGGAGTGGTCAATTAAGGACCAAATGCTATTGCCGCACATATAAGTCACACCGTACGACTACATGTGCTATATGGGCTCTAGCATTTAGCTGATTAAAGTTATCTAGGTCTAATCTTATATTGTGATAGTCGTAGAAGTAGTAAGAGCATTCCGAGTAAAGGCCTGGCTCGTAGGGGCTCCCACACCACTGTGATGGGACCAAACCTTGCAAATACAATGGTAAATGCTCAATTAGGGGAAGGACACGCCTAAATGAGGATCTGTCAGTCAGCTCACTTGGGGGGAAGGACACGCTCAAGTAAGGGATTGTCCATTCATCAGGCTATTGCAAGGTTAGGACTAGATGATCTGAAGGTTGTATGATAATTGAGAGACCATGTGGTTGCGACCCCATGCTTGTGATGAGTAATTGATAAGTTTTCTAGAAAGTTTGAGTTTGGTTCGTGCGTTTCATGCCATGATGGCATTTGGCTCAGTCCGGTTTGGTTAGTCGGACTTGAGGCATATTCTTCTTCCTGTTTGAGCTTTTAGGCCATTTTATGCTTGAGTACGATCCATTGATGCTAATCGTGATTACATGTTTCGAGCGGTGCTATGTGATGTGTTTCTTGTCTGTGATGGCTGCAGGATGTCGAGGTAGAGTCGTGGCGAGGCACGGGATGACCGGACTAGGCGCAAGCGGTGCCGAGGTCAGAACGGTCGAGGTGTGTCGAAGACGGCGAGGACTCGAGGTGTTTGCGAAGCTTGGAAGGCAAGGAATGAGGAAGCTTCCCGGAAGGTGCACGAGGGGCGTTTTGGTAAATACGCAAAGTTGCACTAAAGGAAGTGGATTGTGGACAAAGCACTAGAGTTAGTGGGTAAAGCTAAAAAGCTTAATGGGCAAAGCATGTGGTGAACCCATTAAGAGAGGGTATAAAAGGGGAGTGTTTCCTGCATGTTGGTGTATAAGAGAGATGGCTTGGGAGAGGGGTTGGAGTCTCTTTTGTTTTGTGCTTTAGTGGTTGAGAAGTTGGAGAGAGCAGGTGTATGTTGTTTTGTCATCTCCCTGTGTGTGTTTGAGAGATGTAAGGAGTTTGTGAGTTCTTGATGTGAGGAGATGGTTGTAATCCCTGTCTAAGCATTCATCTCTCATCCTCAATATCAATCTGAGATGGTTTTATTTGAGATGGACTGAATTTTTCTTGCCCTTTGTGATGAATTTTGTTTATCAGTTCTTCTCCCTGTTCCTCTCTGTTGGCATGAGTT
The DNA here is from genome assembly GCA_017311315.1 of Dendrocalamus latiflorus. Classification (NCBI taxonomy): domain Eukaryota; kingdom Viridiplantae; phylum Streptophyta; class Magnoliopsida; order Poales; family Poaceae; genus Dendrocalamus; species Dendrocalamus latiflorus. The sequence continues at coordinate 14,516,881 of CM029614.1, read as the reverse complement.
TTGAGGTGATTTAGTAGTTTTCTTGTTTGATTCTTGAAAGCTCTGTGATGGAAAAGATTCATGGGTATATGACCACTCCATTTTCTAGAGCATTTGGAAGAATCAACATCTCCTGTGTATTTTGATTCCTTCGTCTCTTCTTCCCCTGTTCATGCAAATTCTAGGGTTTCATGTCAGGGCAACCCTTGTTCTCTTGATTCCTTTCATAAGAGGGCATGGAATTTGGGGTCTAAAGTCCTAGGATCATTGCTAAGTCAATTGCAAAAGGTCTTGAGCAAAGGACAGATGAGTAGTGAGAAATCTGAAAATTTGTGTTTCTCTCAACCTCTTTTTCAGATTTAAGTCTAAATCTTGAATCTTGGTTCAGTTGATGAAATCCTCTGTCCCAAAAGTGCTTGATGTTATTTAAATCATATTCTTGCACTTCTGGTTTGAAGAGAATTGAGAAAAACCACAAACTTCATTGAATTCTTCGAATCCCTGTATTTTTCAGGCTTCAGCCTGTTCTGCCCTCGGAAGACCGGTCAGACCAGTTTGTGACCGGCGGTCTGACCGGCCTTGAGGCAGCGGTCAGACCGGCGACCAGGCAGCGGTCAGACCGCCCCATGACCTGCGGTCTGACCGCCCAGCTGGTTTTTGTGTGATAAACTTTCTTTTTTTGCAGTATGCTTTGCCTCGTAGATTTAACTGCTATTTCTTCTTTGAGAGTCCAGTGAGCAGGAACAATCCTTCTTTCTAGCTCTCGTAGCTATTGGAGAGGAAACGTTCCGTGGGTATTTTGGGGGATAATTTTTAAGGCACCATTCACCCCCCCCCCCCTCTGTTGCCGATTTTGATCCAACAATAATCAACTTTCATCACACGCCAAAGGAAGTGTGAAGTTGCCGACACTAGTATAATTGATTATCTCGTGTGGGTAAATCTGTACAACCTCTGTAGAGTGTTAAAAACTTTTTAAATAGTTATGCTCATGGTCATGAGAATGCTTTGATGTAGTCATAATGGGTGTAGTTTTCCTTTTCAAAACTATTTCACTAAACATATGGGATGGCATGAACATCTAGTCGTGTGCCATGCCCATAAGTAGGATTTTTGCTATGTTCACAACCAAGGATGGATGTAAATGGATGTGTTCACAGCCAAGGAAGGATGCAAATGGATTTGATCTACTGATATCAAAGTTATATAAATGCTATTCCATTACATGTCGAATGTTGTTTACAAATTCGTTGCAAATTACTACCTATTGATATTGCAAATAAAATTTGCCTCATGTTGAAAATAACTTAAAATAGAGCCTCATCCTTTGAAAGCCTTGCATATATGTATAAATTTATGATACACTACAAGTCTTGCTGGGTACACAATGTACTCAACCTTTCTTAAATTATTGTTGATCAGAGGGTGAAGAGGGTTATGTGCCCGTTGACGTGTACTTCACCCCCAGCTCTGGGGACTTCGATGATGAGTTTTTCTAGGGCCTAAACAATAGTCTATTTTCTATGGGCTATGGTGGCAAACCACTGATGCTTCTGCTTATTTATTTGTCGTTTGCTGTAATTTACTCTTGACTCTGATAATTAAGGTAAGTGGTTTTATATTTCATATGCTATGTTACAGCTAACGTGGGTCAAGTTATGAAGAACTTATGCCAAATAATGATTTCTTTGTATTTGGATGTGCAGGGTCGCTTGGAGTCAATCATGGTAAATGGTGAGGATCGGGGCTATACTTATGGAGCAGCTGAGGCCCCAGAACGATCAAGGACACCAGGTGAGATGGTGAGCTCAAGCATGGCACGAGAAAGGTGAAAAATTTTGAAGGCAAGTTCGAACAACGGGATTGCACCATGTGGCTTGGACGGTCGAAGTGAGCCATGGTTTGGTGAAACTGAGACATGAGAGACTTGGTGATGCGTGGCTAGCTAGTGGTGCACCTACACGTGGCAAGCATGGTGATTGCTTGCAATGGATGGTGACGACCGGGTCAATGATGGATATTTTGGTAGTTTGAGCAAAATACAGGAAACTACCATTGGTCAAAACCGCGGTATAGGTCAAAGTGAAATTGGGTTGATCAAGATGGATCAAGGCTAAGGATTTAACAGACTTGGGCTTATGCACTTTGAAAAGCGTGCATAAGTGTAGTGAGTTAAACCCATGAGTGTAGGGTTACTGGGTTTCCTTCATTATGCTAAATGGATAGTATCCACTGAAGGGTGGATATGGCTGGCTAGCATATCTATAAAAGGGGGTTGGGATGGAGACTTATGGTTAACCATCCAATCTACCTCTCTTGTGCTCTCTTGTTAGGATTAGGGTTTGAGATTTGAGTACTTGGTGTGCTCTCTGTCCTTCAAGATAGAGTGGCTATGAAACTTTCTTCCTCAAGCAACAATGGAATCAATCTTTGATCTACTCCATGGTTATCTCTTTACTTGATTGATTTGCTCTTGATTTAGTTGGTTTTTCCTCTCCTCTGACCATTTCTTGATCTTGTTGTGCCAAGGATGTATAAAAGATGGATAGAACCTCGTGGAATTATCCTTCACCCATCTAGGCACTTTGGTATCAAGTTCATCAGGAAACTCAATTTTTTTATATTTTTGATCTTCTAAGTGATTTCTTGATGTAAAGATTTTTTTGAGTGATTTCTTTGGTGTTTTTTGCTTGTTGTAATATGTGGGAACATATCCAAAGCCATGTTGGCTATCCTCTACCCACGAGCAAGTCTAGATCATCTATTTTGGTTTTCGGCCACTTTTGGTGCATCCTTATTAAAATCTCCAACAGGTCTCCATATTCGCCATGTTCTTCCTGTACTTCCCTTTTTTAGGAGTGCGAGTACCTCATGAACACTCTCAAAAAAATTGTTGGAGGCAAGAAAAAGCTCAATCTTATCCTGGACGAATCCAAGATTTGCATGTTTAATGAAGGTCTAGGATATATTTTTCTTGAGGATGTGAGAAAACATCCACCTGCAGTTATTAGAGCTATAGTAGGAGGTGTGATTGAGGTAACACCTGAGTCTAAAAAGATAATATTTAGGTCTACGAGTTTTATCCAAGGGATTTCTAATAGTAAGATTGTGCCTCCTGCTGCTTAAACCTCTCATAAGGCGAAGTATCATTACACCTTCTATCAGAAGGATGGACACTTAGTTGAGTTTTACTTTAGGTGTGCCAGGTCATGTGTTGTGATCATGTTCAAGCTCTTAGGGGTATTCAAGGTCAGCCCCATACTCGGAGTGCTCCTAAGACCGACAAAAGATCTAGAGTTGTAGTTGGCTCTCATGACTTTCTTGGTTTTAGACAACATCGAGGACTTCATTTTCAGGATTCTTCTAGTTTTGGTCCTTGAGTTGCTTCTAGTCAGGGTTTCGTCCATTCTAAGGATTCTCTAGACATCAGCCTTTTATTTCTTTGACTGGATCTTCTGCTCATCGTGTGACTCAGTACTGGGTTCCTAGATCTGCTCTTATTTACCCTAGTACTGAGCCACCAATGTTTGCTTCTCACTGATTCTGGTTCATCGGGCTGGGAAGGGAGATATTTGGCTTGTTGACTCTGGTTACTCTCGTCACATGATCAAAGACTAAATTGTTTCTCTTCCCTAGTCTGAGCTCCAGGCGATGAGACGATCACTTTTAGAGACACTTCATTAAGTCGAGTTATTGCTAAAGGTATTGTATGCATAAATGATTATTTCATGCTTAAGGATGTTGCCTTAGTGAGTAAACTGTGATGTAATTTACTATCTATTTCGTAGCTTACCGATGATGATTTTAAGGTAAGCTTTAAGAAAAATGCTTGTCAAATCATTGATTCTTTGGGAAGTCTAATTTTGCGAGATTTCTAGATTTGGGAGGATCTTTGGTACTGATTTTATTGAGTCTTCTTGTGATTCTCTTCGGTACTTAGTTTCTTCTGAGTTCTGTGATCTTTCCTTTTGGCATGGGAGACTTGGTCACATTGGCTTTGTGCACTTGACCCAAGTTAGTTGCCACGACCTCATTTGTGGTCTGCCTAAGTTCAAGATGGACTTAAATCAAAACTCCATAGATCCAAATTTGGAAATTATATGCAAATGATAATTAAACAAGAAATTGAATGACAATTCAATTCAAAAGTGATTGCCATATGAAAACCCTAAAACTAGCATTTGTAAGGTCCATGAATCAAAGTGAATTAAATTCATTTGTGACTTAAACCCTAATATAATTTGGCAATGGTATAGATTAAAACCTAAATTTAAAACTAAATTACAATATTTAAAATTAAATGGAGGAATAAAAAATGGAATTTCTTATATGTGGCTCGGCCCAATTCTGTTCTGACTCATGGCCCATACGGCCTTCGGCCCATCCATTTTCCCTCCTACCCTGGTCTGTCCCAGCTAGACGAACTGGTGCGTGCCCAGTGCACCATGGCTCGGTGCTAGCTGCACTCTCCCCACGCTGACCACATCACAACTACAACATTCTGGTGCTCCTACCATGCTTGACCCTTGGCAACATATGCCTGAGCACTGCGTACACCACACTGACTAGTCCCCTGCATTTCCCGTGCTCCACATCACCTCTGTGCACCACGCTGAGCATCATCTCTTATCACTCGTGCCAGCGCATCGAGCTGAACATAATAGCCTCCACAAGTTTTGACTAGATTGGCACCGTCACACTTTCTCCTAAGTTCACACCATAGTACACCTTGTCACTGCTCACATTCACTCGCGCCTGGACAACACCTGCCCCGCAGGCTCATCTCTGCTCCACCGTCGCATCACCATGACCATGGCACCAAGACTGCACAAGAGAGGAACCCCTTCAATCATGTTTCCATGCCTTCATCAGCCCACCTCATCACCTACATGAAGTCCCCTCCATCCCTTGTATCCATGCTCAAGCTGACACTGGTGAATTAATGCCAAAACAATCACTCACAGCCACCACCATGCCTCGCTCACGTTGTTGAGCCTCTGTAGGATCAAGGATAACCCACTAGAAAGATGGTGAAACCTATGTCCATTCAAGGATCAAGGATCTCCCTGATAATGAGATCTATCACATCAAACCTATGTCCATTCATGATGCACTCAATGATGTTCCATACATGACCTTGAACTGCATCAAAATTCCTGCTCTTCGGGAAGAAGGTGTGGTTGATGATGCGGTTGATAAGGCTCGACAGGGAAAGAAGTCCAATAATCCTACCAAGATTGAATCTAATAGTGCTATCATATAATTAAGTCCATGTTGTGGTTCTAAGAGTTGGCCTGGTATAGATCTTCTCATAGTGTCCAAGGTGAGTTCTTAAGGCCATCACAAACTCAACCTTGGTGCCCTCTACCCTCTCATATCCCATCATCCAAGTCACGTAGCCAAAGTCTGGGGATACATATATGGTGACATAGAACTGCATTATCATCTCCTCATGATAATCACATTGAAGTGCGACTATGTCATGGAGTCCCACTGCAAAGAAGAGCTAGTATGCACCAGCGTAGTAACCAATGGCATTGAGATGCGCCCAAGCCACGTACTTGTGGTTGGCAAACTACCAATTGTGATCATACAGCCAAGAGTAGACATCTTGATGGAAATTAGTGTGGAAGCAAGGATTAGTAGATGTCCTTGGCTTCGTGAACTAATTCGGGTGGCGGAGTATAGCATACTCCTCACTGGTGATTAGTCTCAAGTTCTCCATCTATTCTATAGCTTCTTCCATCTCCTTGTCATCATCTTCTTCACTTTCCTCATATTCTTCTTCTTCTTTTGTCTCAGTGGCACATTCTTCCTCTTCTTCCCTAGCGGCATGGGTTTTATCTTTAGCTCTCATGGCCTGAAGGAAGGAGTTAGTCTCTGAGTTGATGTCCTCCCTTGAGGGTGCTCAAACTGAGGCTACTTTCTATGAAGCCACCTTGCATTAGAAAGATCCATCTTCAGATGGAAAGGGGTCATATCGATCTGCCGGTTTGCCTTCGGATGGTAGGTTCTTGTGAACATAGGTTTTGGTCCTTAGCATCCTGAGGGAAGGATGGGAAACACTCTTAGGAACTTGGATCCAATAGAGTTTCCATGAAATCATTGCAAAAATGGAGGATTTGTGGTGAGGTCTTGAGATTGGTTTTGAGGGGTGAGAGAGGGAGAGGGTTCTTGAGATAATGCCTTGAACGGTTTCTAGAATTTTGGGGATGAGGAGGCCAAAAGGGGTATCAAGGGAGAGATAAGGCTTCAGTTACTAGGAAAAAATGGGGTCACTTGACAGAAGGCGGTAGTATCGCATCCCTCGGCCGGTATTACCCCTAATAGTAGTACCGTAGGTATACATCAGTACTACTGATTTCCCTAAAATTGCATGGATAGATTAAGAACAATGCAAATGATCCTTAATTTGCACACAATAAAACTTCTTTCATGATCATTATGCATTGTTTTGCAAATAACACCCATATAAAATAATTTTTATTAACATAGAAATTTTGGAGAAAATATTTTCAAATTAGGTTTTCCTAAAAACTCCAAGAAGTCTAATTGAAAGCAAATGAAATGATGCATAATTTCTAGCAATATTTGCATAATTTATGACATTTAACTCATTCCTTAGCTTGCAAAAGCGGCTTTCATCAAACGATTTTGTGAAGATATCGGCTAATTGGTCTTTGGTCCATATGTGGCTAATGACAATGTCACCCTTGCTCATATGATCTCTCAAGAAATGATAATGAATATCTTTGTGCTTGGTTCTTGAGTGTTAGACCAAGTTATTGGCTATCTTTACAACACTATCATTATCATATAAATGAGGCATTTTGTCCAATTAATCCCATAATCCATCAATGTTTGCCTCATCCACAGCAACTGACCATAACAACTACCCATAGAAACATATTCAGTTTCGGCGGTGGAAAGTACTACAAAATTTTGTTTTTTGGATAACCATGAAACTATTGATCTTCCTAAAAGTTAATGACTACCCAAGGTGCTTTCTCTATCCACTTTACAACCCGCATAATCAGAATTCGAATATTCAATTAAATCAAATCTAGCACCTTTGAGATACCATAAGCTTATGCTTGATGAATGTTTTAAATATCTAAGAATTCTCTTTACAGCCACCAAAATGACATTCCTTTGGTGATGCTTGAAATTGTGCATACATGCAAATACTAAATATGATATCGAGTCTAGATGTGGTAAGATAAAGCAGCTACCAACCATTGATCTATAAAGCTTTAAATATAGGGGGATTTGCTCATGTGCCCCAAAGTTTAATGGCGTTTGCTCATTTGCCCCATGATGTCTCACTGACATATGGGCCCTGGACCCGCATGTCAGTGAGATATCATGGGGCAAATGAGCAACGCCATTAAACTTTGGGGCAAGGGAGCAATTTTTCCTTAAATATACCAGTTTAGCTCCCTCATTAAGATCAAGATGACCATTTATCGCCATGGGAGTTTTGATGGGCATGGTGTCTGATGTGACAATGACCCGATCTTTTGAGAGGTATTGATAATTCAATTGTGGAGAACTCGACGTTGATGATCCAAAGGCTCCGACCAAAACAGATCGAACCCTTCGCAATCACTACACCACTGCTCTGTTGGTTATCAACCGTGCCGAACACAATTGACCTCGCCAAGAAGGCTATCTCCTGCAAGCAAATCGAGAACACAAGCAAGAGAGTTCAAGATGCAATCTGAAATTATATTGTGAATAAAGATTAAGTTCATAAGTTGGGGTTTCTCAACCGAATAATGTGGTGAAACTGCTAAGCAGAATAATCTCCTAAGAAAAATCCAAGAAAAATTAAAGAGGTGTGACCTCCTTAAATAGGGGAGGGGGAAGCTGCACTTATCTAATGAAAAGGGGTGTGATACTATTTATGGTTACTGTTCATGCAGCCGGGGTACTGTTCGTGTAAACAGTACCGGCCCAAATAGCCTAAGTTACAAGGCTCTCGGCCCACTTTGACTCGGACTGGAAAAGTGACGTGACTTGTTTCGCTGTTTCTGAACTGCTCAGATGGAGTTTGAAGGTGAGATCAGATCCATCTGAAAGTAGACTCCAAGAGCTTTCCAACAAATACTCACGAGCCCCGAGAAGCCTTCTGGATCAAAAATTATGGCCGTTTGAAGTTGGCTTGTCAGGCTGAATCCGAATTGATCTGGAGGCCGAATTGGATTCCAAAACCTGTCCAACTTGAACCCTTGCTTCAATTCATTCCAAAGTGATGTGGTGCTACAAATATATATATTTTTATCATTACGTAGCATCATATTCTCATTTAAAATGTGTTGAAGTTGAAGAAACGAATTCACCTTTAGTTCAATCTTGATATTGGCCGCTATGGTCATATGTGTTGGTGGCGTGGTCACATCAACCTCCCCTTCTTGACAGAAAACCGTCCTCGGTTTTAACATATGTGTAGTGTCACGTATTGCATGATCTTGATCATAAATCTTGGTACATGACAACAAACGCAACAAACTCTCATTATGTAATATCATAAGTTCTTTATCAAATAAAGTAAAATCTCTTTGAAACGAGCTCACCTCATAATTTAAGTGATGCGTAGGAGCTCTTATAATTGGAACAAGAAGTATAGCAAATATGGTTGTATCCATAGGGTAAATGTTCTTATCAGTGTCTTTTATGCCGAACTTTTTGAATAAGTCCTTTACAAATTTCATTTGGCTCAATAGCGTTGTGGATCATCTTTTGCGATTGCATTGTGGATCTTCGGAGGTAGAGTTGGTGGTTCCTCTTCTTCCTTTTATTCTACATCTCTTGCTTGATTGTTGTTTGTTGTGGAAGAGGTTGGAGGCTCAACTAAGTGGACAATGGTGAGTCAACTGAGTCTTGGTTTGGCTTGATGTTGCCAATTTGCATGTTCTTCATGGCTTACCTCAATCCTTCGTCACCTATATCATCTAAATTATCTTGCTCTTCTTAAGAGCCGTTAGTTTTATCAAATTGAACATTACAAGCTTCTTCAATTAAACCAGAGTTCTTGTCGAAGACATGATATGCTTAATAATTTGATGAGTAGCCAAGCAGAAATCCAACATCACAATGACTTTGAAATTTTGAAAGCCGAACACCTTTTCTCAAAATGTAACATTTGCAACTAAAAATATGAAAATAAGATATGTTCGGTTTTCTTCCAATGAGGAGCTCATAGGAAGTATTTTTCAAAAGACAATGTAAATAAAGACAATTTATGGTATGACAAGTAGTACTGATTGCTTCTGGCCAAAAGTGATCAGACGTGTCGTATTCATCGAGCATTGTCCTAACCATTTCAATTAGTGTTTGATTTTTCTTTCTTCCACTCTATTTTACTCCAGAATGTAGGTTGTGGAAAGTTCATGCTTTATTCCATGTTCATCATAAAAATCTTCAATTTTAGTGTTCTTAAACTCAAAACCATTATCATTATGCATTTTTCTTAATTTTGAAACCAAATTCATTTTAGGCTCTTTTTGCAAAGCTTCTGTCATGTAAAAAGAACACCGAAGAATATCTTAAGTAATCATCTACAATGACTAAACAATAGTTATTGCCTTTGATGCTCTTATAGATTGTTGGCCCAAACAAATCCATATGTAAGAGCTCTAATGGCCTAAAAGTTGACATGATACTTTTGAAAGGATGAGAGTTTGCAACTTGCTTTCTGGCTTGGCAAGTGCTACATAATTTATTTTTCTCAAACTTCACGTCTTTCAAGCCAACTACTAAGTCATGTTTGAAAAGTTTGTTAAGTTAAATCATTCCCACATGACCTAGCCTTCTATACCAAAGCCAACCCAAGGAAGTTTTTGTAATTAAATAAGTTTTTAACCAAGAATCACTAGAAGAGAAATCAACCAAGTAAAGATTTTCAAATCTAAAACCTTTGAAAACTAACTCATTTTATTTTTCCTTTGAAATGATAGCGCTATCTCTAGAGAATGTGCAAGAGAGACCGAGATCATACAATTGTGCAACGAATAGCAAGTTAAAATTTAATATTTCTAGTAGAGATACATTAGATATGGAAAGGTTATTAGAGATAGTGATTTTACCCAAACCAAGAACCTTTCCTTTACTATTTATCTCTAAATGTGATTTTCTCGTTGCTACCATTTTCAAAGGTAGTGAACATCTTCCGGTCTCTATTCATGTATTGAGTGCACCCACTATCAAGTACCCAATGCCTTCCACCGGTCTTATAGTTGATCTATAAAAGAAAATCAAGTTCTTTTAGGTACCTAAATTTGTTTGGGTCCTTAGAGGTTAGTGACCAAGCCTTTAGGCATCCAAATAGCATTCTTTTTAGTGCCTAAAAATTGAAGTGCCAATAAATGTTGTAATAACATTTTTATCATTAGTTTTTCTAAGTATATAGCATGAATCATAAATACCAATGGATGGAGTCTTTCTAACGGGACATGTTTGCTGTAAATGTCCCACACCTCAACACTTCTGCACTACTACAAAAGAGGTCATCACAGATGGTTCAAAAATGTCATTACAGATGGTTTCATGAGCCGTATGGGTTTATGGGTCAGTAATGATATGAGGTCACCACAGACGGTTTTCAAACCATATGTGATAAATCACAATACAGATGGTTTTTATAAAGAACCATCTATGAAGCAGACTATCATAGACGGCTTGAACCAAAAACCATATGTGATACTCACATAGCACAGACGGTTCTAGCTACTAAATGTTTGTGATGGGCGAGTATCATAGACGGATGGTATATAGAACCATCTGTGATACTCTCCCATCATAGATGGTTGGTGGATAGAATTGTCTGTGATGTGCAAGTATCACAGACAATTTTTAGTTTGACTATCTATGATAGTCCTTCATAGATGGTTTATACCACAAAACCGTCTGTGATAGTTTATTCTATACCTAAATTTTTTTTCTGTTTTTTGGCTAGCCTCAAGAAATATTAGTTATGCCATTTGAAAACAAGCAAACACAACAGCACATTCCATTTCCATTAAGATTAGAATCCACCATTACAACATAATAAGATAACAAGCAGGTTACCCATCTAACATAGCAAGAACATGGCAAGAACTCACCTCCTAAATCTTATGAACCCAACTCTTAAACATGCCAAGAACATAGAAGAAGTAGAGATCCTAGCAGACAGTAGAAGCTCAACCGTGCCGATGAGGCCTCTATGCCTAGGCCCTCTCACCCTAATGCAGCGCGTGAGCTGGATGTCCTTGATGCCTACCATCACTAGCGTTGACTTGAGTGCTGTTTTGGTAACTAGCTGCTCCGCAGCGCCTTGCTACCCACTGCCTTGCGTGCCGTCTACTTCGTAAGGGTTAGGGTCGAGGAAGACGGTGAGCATGTATCGGGGAGGGAGAGGCAGGAGTGGAAAAATTTTTGGCGGAATCCAGGGGATGGGGTTGGTGGGTTTTATTGGCTAGGATTGGGTTAGGGAGGATTGACGGGCCCAGCGATTAGGTATTCATAATTATCATAGATGGTTTGAACAAAAAACCATCTGTGATACGTGATTATCATAAACGGTTTGAACCACAAACCGTCAGTGATACATAATTATCGAAGACAATTTATGTATATACCGGTGCAATGTAAAAAGTTAGACTCAAAAGATAAAATAGCAAACTTCTATATGGCTTATACATGCTCATTTGAAAGGTTTCAACGAGATCTACAACTTTGCAGTTGAGGCAACCCCAAATTCCAAATGAAAGATCAAAACTATTGGCAAAAATAGAAATCAAAAACTTACGACGCAAATTTGAGGCTAAAGATGGCCACTTTTGGGGCTCTTAGAGGGTGACTAGTGTAAGTAGGTCATTTTTTGGGATCGGGTTTATTGTTAGCTTTTCAATGAGTAGAATAACATCAAAAATGGATACCGTATGCAAAAGTTATGCCCTTTTTACTAAGGTGTCTCGGAACGGAACCCTACTCGGACTCAGGTAGGAGATTATGAAATTTTAGGGTATTGCAAGGTGGGAAACATATCACAGATGATTTTTTAATACAAACCTTCTGTGATAACTTCATTATCATGGATGGTTTGTAATACAAATTGTCTGTTGATAACTTCATTATCATGGATGGTTTGTAATACAAACTGTCTGTGAAGTATCATAAATGGTTTAAATAAAAAACCGTTTGTGATATTTGGCAATATCATAGATGGTCCTTCTGTGATACTTTACAGACGGTGCTCACCATGAACCGTTTGTGATATTATCTCTTTACAGATGGTTTTTAGCACTGGCAACAACATAGACGACCTCTAAATCTAAACCGTCTGTGATTGTATTTAACACGGATGGTTTAGTAAACCGTCTGTGACGAGGCCTCTAATATAAGCCTTTTTGTAGTACTGATGGCAATATTTGCCATTTTCTTTTACAAATCTTGTGGGCTTGTAAACCAATTTCTTACATTTCTTGTGCACAAATCCATGTCCCTCTTTATTGAATAAGCGTTGTTGCTCACTCAATAGTTTGTCAAGGGTGGCTTTTCCTTTGAAATATCTTTCCAAGCTTTTCCTTAGCTGGTAACTTGTTCCTTTAACTCACTATTTTTAACAATGAGTTTTGCATCACAAGAATTAGCCTTACTATTATTAGAATCAATTTTAGAGCAACATGGCACAGCTAACAAATCATTACAAGAAGTTGGTGTGCTAGTCTTAGAAATTTTATTTGAAGCAATTTCTACACTAGGCATCTCATTAATAATATCACAATTGATTCCAACACTAGTGTGAGATTTGCTTGAATTCTTTTGAAGAAGTGAGTCATGAGCTTCCTTTAGCTCCTCATAGGAATCTTTCAGAGAGAGATATTCTCTCTTTAAGGCCTTAAATTTTGACTTCTCATTCCCAAGATATTCATTTAAATCTTTAAACATATCCATTAATTAATCACAAGAGGTTCATCATCATCAAGTGATTTTACTTTATCTCGTTTTGCCTTGAGGCATGTGGGAGACGCAAAGAGTGATGAAGCCTCTTGATGCAATGCCGACAACCCCCTTTTCTTGGAGGACTCATCATCATCGAAGTCGGAGTCGGTATACTCCTCACTGGAGTCCCATTCTGCAATATGAGCTTCGTTCTCACCATTCTTTTGAAGCTTCTTGAAAAGCTTCTTCTTACCATTGAAGTCCTTTTTCTTAGATGAAACCCTTAGCATCATTCTTCGTTGGGCAATGAAAGGCAATGTACACCTTCTCATCATACTCATCGTTGCTGTTGTAGGAGCACCCTTTCTTGTTCTTGTCATAGCTAGCGCTTCAGTTTAAGCGCTTTCTCATGAAATTTTTTATTTTTCTCATAAGGAGAGCCAATTCCTCCTCAGAGTCATCTTCTTTGCCTTCTGACTCATTGTTTGATACCGTTTTACCATTGAAAGTAGTAACCTTCTTGCTCTTGTAGGAGGATTGCTCTAAAACCTCCTCCTTATCTTTCTTGTACAACTCATTAATTATAAGGTTACCCAAGAATTGAGTTGATGTCATCTTTGGCAACTTAGGTGAGTTGAGAAAGATAGTCACCAATGTCTTATATTTGTCTGACAAGGTCGTAAGCATTTTTCTCATAATACTAATATTGGTTAGTGAAGTGCCTACACCCTTGAGTTCATTTACAATGTTGTTGAGATGTGAAAATATTTCGTTAATGTCTTCATGAGGAAACATTGCAAATGTATCATATTTTATCCAGAGTCTACATAATTTTGCTTCTTTGATCATGAATGTTCCTTCATGGATTTCTAGGAGGGTCGTTCATATCTCATTAGCAGTTTCTAAGTTGCTCACTCGATTGAACTCAACCACGTTCAAAGCTCCAAAGAGAGTGTTCATCACTTGAACATCTAAATGAGCATTGTGCTCCTCAAGTTCCATGGGATAGTGTGGATCAAGAGGCCATATACTCGCGCTCATGGCCTTTAAATAAATTCACATTCTAACTTTTTAATAAGCATAATTTGAGCTTTCAAGTAGAGATGTCTTTCCTATAGTAATTCTATCACTGACCATCATTTTCTCTCTTAGAGGGTAAAGTCTAAACAGATGAGAAACCAAACTCTGATACTACTTGTAGGATCAAGGATAACTGACTAGAGGGGGTGAATAGGAGGTTCTAAAAATTTTCGCTCTAAGTTTAACAATTATAAAAACAAGGATTAATAAATGAATCTAAAGAAACTCAAGAGTGAATTTTCTAAGTTTTCTATAGTACCACAAGCTATGTCTCAAACAAGTACAATTCTAGCTACACATGATATATCAATTTAATAGATAGAAAGTTAAATATGGAATAGTAAAGACAAGAGAAAACCACAATGGATACATGTGATGCATTTCTCATGATATCAAAGACTTGCCGGTCTTCACTAGTCCACATTGAGGTATGTCCAAACGAATTAGACCAGCTCCATGAATTAAGCCTAACAACTTGAAGTCCACTAGGGTTGCTCTTCTTCCACTTCAGAGATGGTGAGCACCACACCACTCACAATTAGTGTCGGGCCTCTTCACAATCTTCTTGAAAAGATCACCGCATAATCTTTTCCTAAGCCATCTAGGTGTCGGCAGACACGAAGAGTAATAAATCAAATGCCCCTGCTTGAGGAGAAATCAAGTGCAAATATAATCAACAAATGATGCAATGCACTTCAATGCTCTCAACTACTAAAAAGTGTGAAATGTGAGCAAATGATTTGATGAGGAGAGTGCACAAATGGCTCTAGTATATTCAATGAGGTCGAAGATACATGTCACTATGCTTGTGAGGGGGTATTTATAGCCCCCAACCACAAATTCGACTGTTTAGAACAAATCCCATAAAAAATCAATAGGTGCAATACTACCGCCATGTATGGCCGGTACTACCACACCTACTATTCAACGGCTATTTTGTATACATTTAATGAATCTGAACTAGCCATTGAACCTCAGGTGCAGTACTACCACCAACTAGAATCGGCACTACCGCACGGCGATAGTATCGTATGCTGGGATCGGTACTACCGATTTCCAGAGCTTCAAGAATTGTCCAAAAATATACTCTCTGAAAAAATATACCAGAGGAAAATTGGTACTACTGCTCTATAAAAGCGATATTATTGTTAGCTGGTAGTGCTGCACCACGGCGCAACCAATTATCTTGACAGAGGTTTCTAAAAACTGATCTTAGATGTTGCATGACTCTTTGTTGATCAAGATGACACAAAATTAATTCTTAAGCTACTAGTCATGATCCCCCTTTATAGTATGGCATCTAGCCTATAAATTCGTTCTTTTGTCCAAACACTGAGACTTGCGAAATTAAAAGGGATCCTAAACCTAAATTTCACCTTTGTCTTGAGCCATGTCAATCATTCATAGTCTTTGCATGCCATTGTTTCATTGTCATCTGTAATCCGGTACTAATAATTTTATGACATCTTATCACACATGTTAGTCCTAAACATAACATTGTCATTAATTACCAAAACCAATTTTTAAGGGCCTAGATTGTTTTAGCCTCCTCGACACCTATAAATACCCAAGCATGCTATGGATCACTTCGCCACTCCCCATTGTCCCTCCTCCTCATTGAATTGCTCTAGTATTACTGTAGCTCATCGGAAACGCTTGTCTTCTCCAACTACGGTCACTATTGTCTGTGTTGTCTCATGAGAACAATTGTAGTTCATCATCGCCATGGCTCTATCCTTCGACGCTTCGGGCTCTCGTCGTTGTGTTGCCTTGATCATCCCCAAACTTCATCGACCTACGTGTATTGTGAACCATGCCATGGTTCAAATTGTATGCTGTTAATTATTATGCAAAGTATGTTCATCTTAAGAATTTAGTTATATACCTATTGTTGTTATGTTATTATTATACTCCCATCCTTGAGTTAATTGTACTCTTATTCATTGTTGCCCTAGAAAATTTTGATAACATGTTAGTTGTACACTATATCTAAACATCATGCTTAGACCTGCTTAGACACTTGGGGTATTAAATTGCCCTAGCATCAATTTATAAATATGAAACTATTTTTGGGCAGCCATTGGAGGGAAATGACTGGTATGTTGAGGTAAGTTAATATATGATTCCCTAAAACCCTAAAACATGCTTTACTTATTTGGGTAGCTGGTCAGAGTGGTTGGTACAGATAGAATATGAGTGTGATTGGTTTGTGGTAGAACCGCCTAGATAGCTCAAAGGACTTAATCTTATGATAACCTCCCAATATAAAACAGTGCAACCACAAGTCTATAATGGGTACGACCTAGCCGAATAATTTGTATCACCAATGATGGAGCACCATTGGTGTGAACCATGAGTCGTGTCACTAGAATTAAGCCGTCGTGGACACGGGTCATGTCGCTGAATAGAAGCCGCCATGTGGCACTAAAGGGGTCTTGGTGAGGGTGGATGGAACCCCACTAAGATGAAACCTTAGGGGTTGTAACCTTCACTAGATGCATTGTAAAGGCCTTGTGGCGACCTTTTTGATCTGCAAGTCAAAGGAAACATGTAGAATATAACAAGTGTGTTGTCTCTTGTGAATAAAGTGTACAACCTTTGCAGAGTGAAAACTATTCGAACAATCATGCCTATGGTCATGGGTGCACATTGGAACTTACTAGATATAATTCTATTTCTAAAACATTGTGGGTGAGAATGAAAACTTGTCAGGTGAATGGAATGCTAGATTTGAATTGTCTTGGGTGGATGGAACCCAATGATTATATAAGGGTGGATATAACCCTATAGTCAAAAACTAGCATTGGTAGATGGAACCATATAACAGGTAGATGGAACCTGAACCATTAATATTATTGCACACCCTGGATTTGAATTGCTCTCAGTGGATGGAACCCAGTGATTATATAAGGGTGGATGGAACCTTGTAGTAAAAAAACTAGCATTGGTGGATGAAACCATATAACAACTCTGAGCTCGGAAGTCTTCGACCACTCACCACTCAAAGCTTCCTACTGATAGCACTCAAATGTTTCGACCACGTAGTGCCTTCGACCATGTAGTGCCTTTGACCACACTCAACTCCAACTTACAACCATGACCAATCTGTCGCCTCTTCGAGGACTAGAGTCTCCGTTGGTCCTAGTGTCTTCAAGTTTGATAGCAACAACTCAAAATGCAATATGTGAACACAATTGCTTTTCTTGGGAGCAAAGCACTCCGCTTTTCTCTTTATTTCTCTCCCTCTCAGCTTTCGATCACAACCGATTGCCCTTGATCACAAGTGATCGCTCTCGTTCGCTTGTCTCTGATTACACGACTAGACTGCACCTTATAAAGGCTAGTTACAGGACTAATAAATGGACTCAACAACATGACTCAACTTTTACTATGGACTCATACATGGACTCAACTCAAACGCTGTTACAGACTCAAATATGACTAAATAAAAAATAAAATTAATTTAAACATTCACTCCCTTAATCTTGTTTCTCCACCTTGATCACGCCGATCTTCTCTCCTATTCCCGCTCTTTTGTCCCAACTCATTTAATACCTCCTACACAATGCTCTCTGTTGCGCTTCCACGTCTAGGGCTCTCATCGACTTCTTGCTCCTAATGCTTTGCCTGCCATTCTATGCCCTTCATCTTCCCCTACTACCCCTACTAGCATTCATACCTACCTATTCTCCCTCTACTGGCACCACATGCTCCTCTTGAACCACTTCCTCTGCGTGAGACTGCTTCTGATCGTCGCTTCAGCCTCTACTACTACTGCGCTCCGCTGTAATCTACTGCATGTGTCCCGAGCCATGCACAAACCAACACTTGACATACTTTGCACCTGAACTGATCTCGTCCTTCCTTGTGCGCCTGCCTGGGCTGGAGCGCCTACTTCCATAACTACCTTGGCTTCTCCATTACCTGAGCCTCCCGCTCCTTTCTCTTGGACCAAATCCGTCTGCTTTCCCGCGTACATCTCAACTGAGGCTACACTGTATCTAACTCTTGAGCTCATGTGTCCTATCTCCAACAATGACCACATTCCTTCCACAAACCACAGAAAAATGCACCAACCTGTACTACAAGCCTTCCTCTTAGAACTTGTGCATCTGCATACCGACGGGACTGCTCTCGACCATCCGGGCTACCACCTGTAGCGTGTGTGACCGTGCTACCTACATGTATACTGTCTCACTCACCCGAGTTGCTGCACTTCTCTGTGCCAGTTGTATGTCCCCCTGGGATCCGCACGCGTCGAGTTCATTGCCTGGTCCTCCAGGCTGCTCTTGAGACAAACCGATTTACAAGTTTTAAAAGAAATTTTGTACAATCGATTCTATGATCTTTTCACCACCACCCTGCACCCTTCCTTTGTCATCTGTCCAAGACTGTGTATGTTGTTGCACAGTCTCAGTATAAAGTAAACTTCAGACACCGACTTCTGATCACCATTTTTTTCATTGCAACAACATCGATCCTTTGCATTTTATCTCCATTGTGGAGCCATCACCAAACTTAACTTTTCCCAATATCTTCTCGACGAGCTCATGGAACATGGATCAATCTCCCGTCATGTGATTGCAGGCTCAATTGTCCAGGTACCACCAATTAGTGTGATCGATGCTGCTTTCCTCTATGCGTAATTTAGGAAATACATTCTTCTCATTCAACATCACCATACCTGGCATCTCTTCAACACATAAGGAAAGAAGTAGTGCCTGCTCAACATCCTCCTCAGCATGGGTGAGGTTCACCTCCTCACCTTCTTCTTACTTGGGCAATCCGAAGTGTAGTGCCTGTATTCACCACATTCATAGCACTTGACATGTGACGTGTCACGGGATCTTTCACCACTGTCTTGCCCAGGCTTGTCTCCACGGCCACCTCTGCCACCTTGACCACTCTGGCCGCCACGCCTACACCATCACCCGTGACGCCCTCCACTCTCTATCTTCGAGTTCCTTGCTTCCCTCTCAGTTTGGGAAAACATTAGTTGTCCGTCTGCATTGTTATTAGTTCGTTGATTGAGTCGTTCTTCATACACTTTTAGCCATCTTATTGCTTCCTCAAATTGCATCACTTCAAGATCTAAATACTGCTCAACCGACACCACCAATTGTACAAACTTATCAGGTACTGTGTCAAGAAGCTTCTTGACTAATGTGGCATCCTCTAACGTGGCACCGAGGGTGTTGTACTTGGCTGCCATACCACTCAATTTCCCGATATACCCATCGATTGTCACTCCTTCATTCATACGAATCGAGTCAAACTCACTCTTCAATGTTTGCGAACAGGTCTTTTTCACATGATTAGCGCCTAGATATCGTGTCTTCAAACCATCCCATACCTCCTTTGCCGATTTATTCTTTGCGATCTGCAGAAGGACGTCTTCTGGGATGCATGGAAGATGAACGCTTGTGCCGCTTTATTCTTCTTCTTGTCTATGGCCACTCCGACCGTAGGTTCTACTGCCTCCCAGATGCCTTGTGCATCCATAATTGACTCCATTTTGATCTCCCATGTGGTATAATTCGTCGCCATCAACATCGGGTATTGATGCAGCACACCGCCGCATTTCTTCGCCTGGATGGTGAACGCCATGGCTGGGACCACAAGGTCTCAGATGTGCTGAAGCTCTGATACCACTGTTATATCTAGACCCTGGCACCCCGTCAGGTCCAACCGGGTTTACTCCCTGGTCCCTAGGTCTTAAATGGGCTGTGCACCTATGTCTATGGGCTGTCCATAAGCGAGCTCCTCAACCAACAACCTTATAAGTGGTATTAGGCCTTCCCTCCCCCCAAACAAAAGACTAGTTCAACGGGTAGAGGCTCTCTCACACTTATAAGTTGTGCATTTTTCTTTTCCACAAGCAATGTGGGACTATTCCCAACAGAAGGAGCAGTCGGCTGGATGATGTAAGAAAATGGAAAAAGGAAGAGAGGCTGTCACTTGGGAGAAATTGAAGAAGAAATGAAGAAAGAAGTGAAGAAGAGGAGAGAGAAAGAAAGGAGCTGTAGTGGAGAAGAAGAGAAATGGGGAAGAAGGAGAGAGGAAGAAATAAGAGAGGAGAGAGAAGGCCAGTGTTGCTGTCGCTGCAAAAAGGTAAAAACCAGCATGGAGAAGAAAGAGATAAGCAGTGGCTATTGGCTAAAGTTGAAAAATGGAGAGGAAATGTAGGAGAGAGGGAAGACAGATAGTTGCTGTCGTATAGGAAAGAAAAAGAAGAGAGAGAAAAGAAGAAAATAAAATGAAAAGACACTGGTGCAAGTTCGGCGCCAAAATTGGTGGACGCTGACGTGAACTACAGTGGACGCAGATGAGAGGCCGAGCAGTACGTAGAACCAGTGATGACTATGGTGGACGCGAACAAATGGCCGAGAAGACAACGATCAGTGATCATTTGCACGCCTAGTGTTGCAGTAAAAATCCTTAGTATTAATTGAGTACCACGTTTCTGTTAGTTGTGCATGTTGCACAATCATCATAAGCATGACATCTTTTCATGCATGTTAAGTGCAAAAATTGTTTGGTAGCTTAAGACAGGTATAACTCTCCTATTAGGTCGTATTTGTGTGTAGGCATGATTATGTGTTGGTATTTTTGTGAATGTGAATAATCAATTATTGTGGCGGGTTAAGTGTATTGTTAATCGATGGAAGCTAGATTAAATATATTGTTGCATTATTAGATCGGGTGATATTATTTTGGAGTCATCATGTAAATTGGTGGTAATGTTGGATGATAGTTTATATGGAGGTTGAATTGGATGGTTTATGCAAGCATGAGCAAATCGATTGAATGTCCTAAGTAATAGCTATGTGAGTCTTATATGCTAGAATTGGGAGAGGGTAGAATGGATTATTTTATTGTGGATAAATATTTGGATTGCCATGTGATTAACAGATAAGTCCTATGTGCCGAGTTGATAGATATGTACCCTCTATTGGATTAGTAGATAAATGATTAATTAGGTTATCATAGAAGCACGTATGTGATTGGATTGATAGATGTCTTACATGGCTATTTCAGTTATGTAGATATGAGTTGATCGATTAGCGAGCCATTAGATGTTGGGTGTGTTATTAAAATGGTTAAGCTCATTAGGTGTTGGTTGGTCAAATAAAGCTCGATCGGTGGAAATTTTAGTGTATTCGAATATAAATTGCCAAGGTGAGACTAGTGGAGTTTCATAGTTAGTATTAGCTTAAATAGTCTAGTAAAGAACAATTGATGGATTTAGTCTTGGTCATATGCTTATCACTTAGTGGATTTCATACAACTACCGGGTGGATTGTGTAGATGGAAGTTTACGAGTCTGGGAATTATTTGTTGGATTGACTACCTAGCTTATGACTTAGTGGAGGTTAGTATAGGATTTAGATCAAGATATGAGAATATTATGGGAGTGTTATGCATGACTGGATTCAACACCGGAGAATCGGTTAAGTAAATGATTATGAGAAGATTAGATTTGTCGGTAGATGTTTTACTTTAGGAATTAAATGGAAAAGAAAAGAAAATACATAGGCCCCACTTGTCATGGCAGAGGCTAGGTCAGCCTATGTATAAAAATTATTTATTGCGATAGAAATTTCAGAAAAAGAATTATTTTTACACTGAAAACTCTTTTTGTATGAAAATTCGTAGAAAATTCATATGAACTCCAAATAATATGATTCAAGTTTTATTGAACATAAATTTTTATTATCTGTCTAACCCTGTAATCTTTATATCCACCACTATCCTACAAATTTTCACTAAATAATTAAAAGCGGATGAACAGTAACAGAAGCGAATTTTTCAGCATTTTCCTGAAATCTGATTTTGGAACTACCATAACTCTCTCATATAAACTCCAATGAAATAAGTTTTGTACCTAAATTCATATAAAATCATCATCTAGCTACTGTATAAATTTCATGCATGTTTGAGCATTTTCAGTTTTTGGCTATTTCTCGGTGTTTATTCGATGTTGTTATTTCTTTAGAGCCTGAACTGCCGCAAGTTGATGATTATGCCACCGAGAGTGAACAACGTTGTTGTGGCTACAGACCAAACAGAGAGAGAGATGGTAGTGGAGAGTGATGATGTCGAGTGTAATGGCCTGGGGGGGCTCCCCATGGCTTGTATTCATATATATATCCGTGAGGAATGCTTTTACAGTTATATCCTCACATCTGGTTACCCCCTCTGGGGCAGTTATGTCATTACACATGGCCTATTCTAGGCCTTATAGTTTTCCTACCAGGCCTGCTGGGTTCAGGTGGGGGCCACCCCTACGACAGGAGCCTCTCATGGTAAAGGGCTTTCACAAGGCCGAAGCCATGTTGTCGAGTCCTTTGGCCCCCTCCGTCCCCGCGGCCTGTGAAACTTTTCCGAACTTCCGGAGCTGCGCTGTAGCCGAAGGAGGAGTGGGCGCTGCTGCGACGCTCGGTCTTCCAGACGTCCACGTGGTGCAGCGTGCTTGGCATGGTGCGGGTGTTAAGGCGTCGTGACTATTAATACGGCAGCGGGCATCCGGCAACTGGACCTCTGCCGGTTGGCCTTCCGCCGGTTGGCTCTCCTGCTGACTGGGGTATATATATGGTGCTGGTGAGGCGTTGCTCCTGCTTGCGTTGTGACAGAAGCTGCTCCCCTAAAATGGGCCTCTGCCGTGCATCAATATTCCTTGGTGACGCTGAGCGGCTTGGGGGATGTTGATGCACAGAAGGAGGCCTATTTTTCGTGGGAGCTTAACCAGCGTTAGTTACCGACAGCCAGCCGCACTTCCCGATCCCGCACCGCACTTCCGTGGACGACGGCGAGAAAATGGCAAGGCCTGACTTGCTCTCGTAGACAAATATGCGGTCATCCATACGCTCTGCTCGCGCGAACGAGCCTATGCCGGTGTGGCAGCGCATATCTGCTTACAAGATCATGTCTGCTCTTGCCGCGATTGTGACCTTTGCTTGTTCGAGCTATGGTGGTCGTATGTGCTGTTCTCCGATCTTCGAGCTCGCTCCATCCCTACCCTTCGAACGGGTGGCCGCGAAGCTGCCGCCTAGTTGAAGTAGACGCGCGCGCTTGACAGCGCAGCGAACGCCTAAGTCGAAGTAGAGGCGCGCGCTCCGTCCCCTACCCTTCGAACGGGTGGCCGCGAGGCTGACGCCTAGCCGAAGTAGACGCGCGCGCTTGACAGCGCAGCGAACGCCTAGGTCGAAGTAGAGGCGCGCGCTCCATCCCCTACCCTTCGAACGGGTGGCCGCGAAGCTGCCGCCTAGTCAAAGTAGACGCGTGCGCTTGACGGCGCAGCGAACGCCTACGTCGAAGTAGAGGCGCGCGCTCCGTCCCCTACCCTTCGAACGGGTGGCCGCGAAGCTGCCGCCTAGTCGAGGTAGACGCGCGCGCTTGACAGCGCAGCGAACGCCTAAGTCGAAGTAGAGGCGCGCGCTCCGTCCCCTACCCTTCGAACGGGTGGTCGCGAAGCTGCCGCCTAGTCGACGTAGACGCGCGCGCTTGACAGCGCAGGGAACGCCTAAGTCGAAGTAGAGGCGCGCGCTCCGTCCCCTACCCTTCGAACGGGTGGCCGCGAAGCTGCCGCCTAGTCGAGGTAGACGCGCGCGCTTGACAGCGCAGCGAACGCCTAAGTCGAAGTAGAGGCGCGCGCTCCGTCCCCTACCCTTCGAACGGGTGGCCGCGAAGCTGCCGCCTAGTCGAGGTAGACGCGCGCGCTTGACAGCGCAGCGAACGCCTAAGTCGAAGTAGAGGCGCGCGCTCCGTCCCCTACCCTTCGAACGGGTGGCCGCGAAGCTGCCGCCTAGTCGAGGAAGACGCGCGCGCTTGACAGCGCAGCGAACGCCTAAGTCGAAGTAGAGGCGCGCGCTCCGTCCCCTACCCTTCGAACGGGTGGCCGCGAAGCTGCCGCCTAGTCGAAGTAGACGCGCGCACTTGACAGCGCAGCGAACGCCTAAGTCGAAGTAGAGGCGCGCGCTCCGTCCCCTACCCTTCGAACGGGTGGCCGCGAAGCTGCCGCCTAGTCGAGGTAGACGCGCGCGCTTGACAGCGCAGCGAACGCCTAAGTCGAAGTAGAGGCGCGCGCTCCGTCCCCTACCCTTCGAATGGGTGGCCGCGAAGCTGCCGCCTAGTCGAGGTAGACGCGCGCGCTTGACAGCGCAGCGAACGCCTAAGTCGAAGTAGAGGCGCGCGCTCCGTCCCCTACCCTTCGAACGGGTGGCCGCGAAGCTGCCGCCTAGTTGACGTAGACGCGCGCGCTTGACAGCGCAGCGAACGCCTAAGTCGAAGTAGAGGCGCGCGCTCCGTCCCCTACCCTTCGAACGGGTGGCCGCGAAGCTGCCGCCTAGTCGAGGTAGACGCGCGCGCTTGACAGCGCAGCGAACGCCTAAGTCGAAGTAGAGGCGCGCGCTCCGTCCCCTACCCTTCGAACGGGTGGCCGCGAAGCTGCCGCCCTCGCGGGTGGTGACTTGGGGTCTTGCAATATGGTCTTGCGCTGTAAAGGTTCCGTGAACCACGCCGGCCCCTGGTCTGCCTGGGTTAGGTTCCCGTACCCCGCGACCCGATGCGCCCAGGGCGCGTGGCGGCCTATGACCGGTGGGCGGCGGGATGTGGACGGTTGCGTGTTTGCAGCTGCTCGCCTGTTCCCTAGGCCAGGCGGACACGGGGCGGGCAGTGAATGGCGCGTGCGCTGAATGGGTGCTTGTACAGCTGCGGTCGTGCCCCGATGCGGACCGTCGCGACCCTTCGCGTTCCGCTACGGGGGGATCGCACAGGGCGGGCCTTTACACCGCTGCGGTTGCCTCCGGCACGCAGATCGCTGCGACGCTTGGATAACAGCGGTGCGGGCGGGGCGGCTTGAAATAGCCCCCCCCGTAACAGCGCCCCCTCGCCTTTACGCACCTTTATGCCCTCTCGCCTGCCCGGTCCAGCTTCAAGACTTTCGCGGCAAGCTCACCGCTGCAATCTTTTCGCGGAAAGCGATGGCGTCGAGTGGCAAGCGCGGCCAGATGGTTGGTGGCGCTGACATTCGCCGACGGCCCTCGGAGTTGAAGGTAAAATACGTGCTCGAAGAGCGTGACCCGGCGGCGGCTGAGAAGGAGCGGCTGGCGGTGGAGGAGGGGGGCACGTTCTCCAGCGAGCTAGGCCCCTCGCTGGTGACTGAGAAGACAATCCAGGGGCTTCTTCATGCCGGGAACTTGTCTGAGCGCCAGGCGGTTCGACTGCCCGCCGCCGATGAGGCGGAGCCGCATCCCGAGGGGTCGGAGGCGGTGGTGTTCGTCGCCTTTTTCGACGCGGGACTCCGCATCCCGGCGGCGGCTGTTGTGGGCGACATACTGCGGACCTTCGGGCTGGAGCTGGCACAACTGACGCCGAATGCCGTAGCCCGGCTGGCGGTGTACAGCTGGGCCTTGCGCTCGGGAGCGTGTTGGCCCAGCGCCTCGCTGTTTGCCTACCTGCACGAGGCACGGCACCAGCCGAAGGACCGGAAGAACAGGGCGGTGTCGAGCTTTGGCAGTGTCACCTTTATCCTCCGTCCATCGTGCAAGAGGCTCTTCCCTGCGAACTCGACTCGCGGGAAGTGGGAGTCCTATTGGATGAAGCGGTGGTTCTACCACCGCGTGGAGAGCGGGAGCGGCCTTGAGTGCACAGGCCGACCTATCACGTTCAAGCCCTCGCCCGGCCGAGCGCTCGACGATGAGGACAAGCAGAGGGTCCGACGGCTCGTAGGCCTGGCCGCCCGCTTCAACATGCGCGACCTCGCCGAAGAGTTCGTGATGTACGGCGTGGCACCGCTTGCCCGCGACTGGTGTCTCGCCGCCGGAAGGCGTCGAGACGACAATGTCTCGCCCTGGGTCTGCTCGCTTCCAGCGCCCGGCGATTTTCGTAAGCCTCGCGCGTATCTGTCCTTGGCTAACGCAGAATGCGCTGCATGCTGATAGCCTTCTCCCTTGTTTCAGGGATTCCCTTGGAGGAGGCGGAGCAAGCCGCACGCGTGTTCCTGGGGCCGTACACCGGCCGGGAGCACAAGCAGCGTGCGGCGGCTGTTGCCGAGGCGGGTCTAGGGAGGATCAATCGCGTGTGCGAGGCTCTGGGCCTTGCCGTGCCGGACCGTGCCGTTCCGGACGACGGTGCAGCGAAGGAGAAGAAGAAGAGGAAGACCCCGTCTCGGAAAAGGGGGCGCGGCGGGGCCCCCGCCGCTAGCGTTTCCGAGGGCACTACGGATGCGGAGTCGGACTCGGCGAGGTATGCCGACTCCGGTTTGGGCGGTGCAGAAGCCGAAGGCGGGGTATCTTCGGCGAGCGCCCCTGACGGCGGGCTTGCCGCGAGCGGCCGAAGGGGGGAGGCCTCACCGCCTGCCGGAGTCGGCGAGGTGGAACCCGAGCGGGCCAGCGATACCAATGTGGAGCTCTCGGCCATAGCCGCTGTGGTGCCGGTGACGCCTCCCGCGGGGGCACATGAAGATGTGCTGCCTTCATCGATGGAGACAGAAATCGAGGTGGTCCCTGCGGCTCCCGCCACCATGGAAATTTCTCCGCCGGGCGTGGCAGCGGCGGGGACTGATCTAACCGCGGCTGGAGGGGCTGTGCCGCTGCAGGCTGCCCCGTCTAAACGGCCGTGCGTGCGGCCGGAACTTCTCCGGACACCGCGGTGATTTGTCGTGGCCACGGGCATCAGAAGCTTGTGGGATGCCAGCGCAAGCGCCGGAGGCCCCGCAGCGTATGCGCCTTCTGCCCCCCTGGCGACGCCGTCCACCGCGCGGGGACAGCCGCCGGCGTCCCCGAACACGGAGGCTCCCCCTCGCGGCGGAACCCTTCCTTCCGCCCGCGGCGGAACCACATCTTCGGCTACCGAAGGTAAGGTGGCTGAGCGTACCCTAGCGTATGCTCTTATGCCTTGGATTGCTCACTTGTATGTCTGTTCGCAGCGTTGCTCATTCCGGAGGGGGAGCCCTCGACGGAACGCGGGGCCTCCGAGCATGTTAGCGCCGCGGACTTTGTGCCGCCTCCGGAGACGCTGAGGGCGTGGCGCGGGATTGTACATGACGCGGCCACTAGCGTCGACCCGCAGGTGCTGCAGGCTTACGGGGCGGGGCGGCTAGAGGACGCCTTCGAGGTGTCCGGGGTGAGGGTAAGCTTTCCTGCGACCGCGCCTGGGCTTATCGGAGCTTGCTAAGTCTTTGTTTTCTTTTTGTAGACACTTGTGTTGGGGCAGGCCCTGCAAACGGCGTATGCCCGCGGCCAAAAGACGCTTGAGAATAGGCTGCGGGCCGCCGAGGAGGAGCTGCGCGAAGCCTCTGGTGCCCGTGCTGCCCAAGACGCCCGCATCCGCCAACTAGAAGCGGAATGTGCCGAAGCGAGGGCACACGCCGAGGGGCTGGTTTCCTCGGCGCAGGAGTCGGCCACGGCGACTGCGGAGCGGAGGTTCACGGCAGAGCGTGACGGGCTCCTGGCGCAGGTCGCCGTGCTAGAGAAGGAAAAAGGCGAGCTTGCCTTGACTTTAGCGGAGCGCAACCAGGCGCTGGACGAGGCCTCGGTGGTTGCGTGGGACGCCGTGCAGGCGCTGGAGAGCCATCTCCAAGGGTTGGTAACCGAGGTGCCGGAGCGCGGCTTTGGCCCAGAGGAGTTGGCTCGGACTGTCCGCTGGATTGATGAGGCCGCCACCGTCGCGCGCGATGCCGCGACGTCCTTTGGCACCCATTGTGCGTACACTTCGGCCTCCTTGGTGTGCACGCTCCTGCAGCACCGCGGCTGCACGCATGTCGCCGAGCTGAATGACCCCCGGCTGGAGATGCCTGGCGGAGCCGGTGTAATGTCCGGCGCCGTCCGCTCTGCTCGCCGTGCCCTTGGGCCCTTCTGCGATCGGATTTGGGGTCATGTCGGGGCGGAAGCTGTACGGATCGAGCTCCGGAAGACGCTCTACGGGACGGGGAGCCTCGGCCAATTTCTGGACGGGGTCCCCCGACACGATGATGACGGTGCTGGGCCCTCCGAAGGCGCCGGGAACCCGCAGGGCGCTGGGAACCCGCAGGTCTGATGCCGCGGCGCCCATGTGTAGGCGTGCGTTGTATTGTCCTTTGCCTTTGCTAATAAAGTATGTACCTTCTGCTTGCATGCTGACTTTCGCCTCTATCCCGGGCAGCTTCCTTGCTGGGACCAGCTTCGGGCAGCCGACCTTTCAATCCGGCGGCGCCTTCGACGCTGGTGAAGGGTCGAAGAGTCGCGTAATTTCTGGGCGAGCCGGCCTTCTACGAGCGAAGCCCCAACTTTAGCGCGTGTTAAGGACGAGCCCGCGGGGTAGCGGCGTAGAGTGGTCGGGGTGCTGCCTGACCTTTGTACATGTGATTTTTTTTATGAAGTGTATACTGCCCGGGACTTTACGCAAAGTGGCTGCGCCAAGGTTCCTTAGAACGAACAGTCCGGAGGCTGACGTAGGCGGAGGCGGACCTCCCCGGTCTGCCTTGCCTTATAGTCCGGGGACTCGCGCGTGCGGAGGCGGACCTCAGCGCTCCGTCTTCTTTATAGTCCGGAGACTCGCGCGTGCGGAGCTAGGCTCGACGCTACATCTTATTTAGAGTCCGTGGACTATTGCGTGCGGAGCTAGGCTCGACGCTACGTCTTCTTTATAGTCCGGAGACTCGCGCGTGCGGAGCTAGGCTCGACGCTACGTCTTATTTAGAGTCCGTGGACTATTGCGTGCGCAGCTAGGCTCGACGCTACGTCTTCTTTATAGTCCAGAGACTCGCGCGTGCGGAGCTAGGCTCGACGCTACGTCTTATTTAGAGTCCGTGGACTATTGCGTGCGGAGCTAGGCTCGACGCTACGTCTTCTTTATAGTCCGGAGACTCGCGCGTGCGGAGCTAGGCTCGACGCTACGTCTTATTTAGAGTCCGTGGACTATTACGTGCGGAGCTAGGCTCGACGCTACGTCTTCTTTATAGTCCGGAGACTTGCGCGTGCGGAGCTAGGCTCGACGCTACGTCTTCTTTATAGTCCGGAGACTTGCGCGTGCGGAGCTAGGCTCGACGCTACGTCTTATTTAGAGTCCGTGGACTATTGCGTGCGGAGCTAGGCTCGACGCTACGTCTTCTTTATAGTCCGGAGACTCGCGCGCACGGGGGCGTCCCCCCGGTGCGTATTTTGTTTATACTCAGCCCCGTCACCTTTGGCTACGGCGAGTGCACACGCGAACGTGCGACTTCGATTTATACTCAGTCCCGTAACCCTGGCTACGGCGAGTGCACACGCGAACGTGCGTCTTTGTTTATACTCAGCCCCGTCACCTTTGGCTACGGCGAGTGCACACGCGAACGTGCGACTTCGATTTATACTCAGTCCCGTACCCCTGGCTACGGCGAGTGCACACGCGAACGTGCGTCTTGGTTTATACTCAGCCCCGTCACCTTTGGCTACGGCGAGTGCACACGCGAACGTGCGACTTCGATTTATACTCAGTCCCGTACCCCTGGCTACGGCGAGTGCACACGCGAACGTGCGTCTTCGTTTATACTCAGCCCCGTCACCTTTGGCTACGACGAGTGCACGCGCGAACGTGCGACTTCGATTTATACTCAGTCCCGTACCCCTGGCTACGGCGAGTGCACACGCGAACGTGCGTCTTTGTTTATACTCAGCCCCGTCACCTTTGGCTATGGCGAGTGCACACGCGAACGTGCGACTTCGATTTATACTCAGTCCCGTACCCCTGGCTACGGCGAGTGCACACGCGAACGTGCGTCTTTGTTTATACTCAGCCCCATCACCTTTGGCTACGGCGAGTGCACTCGCGAACGTGCGACTTCGATTTATACTCAGTCCCGTACCCCTGGCTACGGCGAGTGCACACGCGAACGTGCGTCTTTGTTTATACTGCGGGAACGCGTGCGTTGGCTAAGCCTGCACGCGCCTTCACCGCGTACTTGCGCGTAATAAGGAAAGATTAGCGACAAACGGCGCTCTTCATTACGTCCCCGTTTGCGCGGGTGCGCCACTACAAAGGAAAAGGATAGATATATTTACCGTTTACCCTTGGTGCGGCCGAAGCCTCTAGTCGCTGGTCGTCTGTAGGGCCCTCCGAGGTACGTGTGAGTGGCCCCACGGACCTCCGCTCGGTGGCGCCAGCTCTAGGGGCGCCGTTGGGCTTCGCGACGCGGGCACCTGGTACCTGGCTCAATGCGGCGGGCCATGTCCTGGTCGCCTCGGACGGTGATGATGGTCCGGGGACCCGGGATCTTCATGCACAGGTAGCCGTGGTGTGGGACCGCGCCGAAGGAGTTGAGGATTGGTCGGCCTAGTATGGCATTGTAGGGGTACGGGAGGTCGACCACATCGAAGATGGCGTCTTCGGTCCGCACGTTGTCATCGCGGCCGAAGGAGACCTGAAGGCCGATTTGGCCCAGCGCCCTCAGTGGCTGCCCCCCGAAGCCCTGTAGTGGGATTCCCGAGGGCCCCAGGCGGCTTCGAGGGATCCCCATCTGATCGAAGGCCGCCGCAAACAATATGTTCGCGGAGCTACCACCGTCCACCAAGGCGCGCCCCACGTCGCATCCCGCGATGCTGACCCGGATGACCAGGGGGTCCTGATGAGGGAAGTCCACACCCTGGGCATCGTCGGGTGTGAATGTAACTGCATGGTGTGCCCATTCCGGCGGTGCTTGCGCTGGGTATGCCGCCACGTGATGCAGCCTTCGCGCGTAGGCCTTCTGCTGCCGAGGCGAACTCCAGCGCCGAACCGCCAGATATGACGTTAATGACCCTACGGTAGGTTGCGTCCGAGTCCTGCAACGACAGGGGGCCCTCCCGGGGCTGCTGTACGTGGGCTTGGATCCGCAGGGTGCCTTCTTGGGGTGGCATCCCTTGCGCCTGTGCCTGCCCGGGGGCCTCGTATGGGAATTGGACGTGAGCCACCGCCGGCGGGCGCGCCTCCGGGTTCCTGTCCCGAGCGACGCTGTCGCGTAGCGCCGCGATAGAGGTGCAGGTGCGGGTGTCATGGCTGCCGCGGCCGTGGATTATGCACCACAGTCCCTGTTGCTGGTCGTCGTAGTCTCCACGACTCTTATCATCGCGGCCCCTGCCGCGGCCGCGCCCCCGGCCACGACGCCCCCGACCGCCTCGGCCTGCTGAAGCACCTTCGTCGAACCGCCTTCGACGTCGAGGACGTACCGGTTTCGCCTCGACCTCTGCT
Organism: Dendrocalamus latiflorus; assembly: GCA_017311315.1. NCBI lineage: Eukaryota > Viridiplantae > Streptophyta > Magnoliopsida > Poales > Poaceae > Dendrocalamus > Dendrocalamus latiflorus. Next base: position 14,485,711 of record CM029614.1, on the reverse strand, counting down.
GGCCGCGCTTGGGCTGATCGGACAACTCCTTGTGCGAGTTGTCCCGTCGGTCGGGCGCGTCCCTGGACGACTCTTGCTTACGTTTTCCCTTCGAAGAACCCCCCTTCGGCGGATCTTCGGCCTTCGCCGAGGCTCCGGCCTGGTTGGTGTCGGAGTCGTCCCCTTGCCTTCGCCGCGCATCTTCCTCCGCCCTGGCATATTCTTCCATCTTGTCGAAGAGCTTTGCCACCGTCTTGATCGGCTTCCGCGCGTTGTACTCGGCCATTGGGCCCGGACGAAGGCCCTGTATGGCTGCATTGACGATGGTGGTCTCGTTGACGTCCTTCACTTGACATCGAATCTTAGCGAAGCGTTTGAAGTAGTCCCGGAGCTTCTCCGAGGGTTTTTGCTTCACGGCGAAGAGCTGGTCCGCATCGACCCGGTCGACGTAGTTTCCTTGGAAGTTGTTGTGGAGGCGGACACGAAGCTGCTCCCACGCGTAGATGGAGCCCGGCTCTATTGTAAAAAACCAAGAGAGCACCACTCCTTGTAGCGCGAGGGGGAGTCCCTTTGCCTTCGTGGTGTCATCTCCGCCCGCGGCTTCGATCGCGGTTTCGTACACTCGCACGAACTCACGGGGGTCCGTGTCGCCTTTATACGAATCGATGGCGCTAGGGAACTTGAAGTCGTCGGGCCATGCGGCCTGCTGCAACCCCGCCGAGAGCGGGGATTCCGGATCCACGTGTCGCAGCGGCGCGCGGCTGGACGTGGGGGCTTCACGACTGTCCGCCCTTTCCGGCGCGGGCTCAGACGCGATTGCCGGCGCGGCCGGCTGACTCCGAGCCTCTTGTATGTCTCTGACGGCTCCGCGAAGGTCCCCCAGCTCCCGCTGGAACGCGTTGAGAGCCGCCAGCAGGGCGCTTTCCATCCCCGGTGCTGGCGGGGTCGGCAGTGCTTCCGACGGGCGGGTTGGCGCGGGGACGACCGCGTTGCGGGGTCCCGAGCTGCCGGTCGCTCCGTCGTGGCTACCTCGGGCCGCCCGGTTCGCCTCGCCGGCGAGGGCTGCGGTGGGGGCGGCGGGGTCGGCTGTCATTGCCCCGGCGGGGTCGGTTGTCGCTGGACCCGCGTCGACGCCTTGGACCGCGGGGTCCGTCCTTGTAACGCCGGCGGCGGGGTTGGTCGTCGCCGCGCGAACGTCGACGCCTTCGGCCACCGCGCCTGCATCGCCACCCGCGTCCGCCGCTGGCGATGGCGAAGCTCTGGTACTCATACGGCGCTCCGGCCCGGCCGCCTTCTTTCCCTTCGCCGCGGCTGAGGAAGCTTTTTTCGGTGCCATCTTTTTCTTCGGTCCTCAGGCTTGTCTTCGTCCCTCCCCACGGACGGCGCCAACTGTTGTGGCTACAGACCAAACAGAGAGAGAGATGGTAGTGGAGAGTGATGATGTCGAGTGTAATGGCCTGGGGGGGCTCCCCATGGCTTGTATTCATATATATATCCGTGAGGAATGCTTTTACAGTTATATCCTCACATCTGGTTACCCCCTCTGGGGCAGTTATGTCATTACACATGGCCTATTCTAGGCCTTATAGTTTTCCTACCAGGCCTGCTGGGTTCAGGTGGGGGCCACCCCTACGACAGGGGCCGGCGTTGCTCTTCATGGCACCAGAACCTTCGGCGAGCACTGCGGCTATGTTGGTGCGTGCTTCGCCCTGGCGCTGCTTCACACCCGTGGGTGTAGGCATACCCAGGAGCTAGCAAATCCACAACTGGATCCGCCCAATCAGGCAGGGGTTATGTCGGACGCGATCCGCTCCGTCGGGCCTAGCCTGCAGAACTTCCACCAACGGATGTGGGGCCGGTTCGGGGAAGCTGCCGCCAGGGTCGCCGTGCAGCAGACGCTGCATGGGGAGGGGGACCTCCTCCAGTGGTTTGAAGGGGTCCTTGAGGGCCGCGGCGATGATGGCACGGCTTCGTCCGCACCGCGCCAGGGCTGAGTGTTTGGTCGGACCGGGCGGGGGGATGATGTACGGGTTCTTAGGCTTGTTACCCTGTAACCCTCTTGCTTTTATACTGGAACCAAGTAGTACTCTATGCTTGGCCAGTTGGCCTTACCTACCGCCGAATCGCGGAGGGCAGGTGTGCACAATCTTGTTTACACTACGTGGAGTGGCGCGTGCGGAGGCGAACCGCTACGTCTTCTTTATAGTCCGGAGACTCGCGCGTGCGGAGCTAGGCTCGACGCTACGTCTTATTTAAAGTCCGTGGACTAGTGCGTGCGGAGCTGGGCTCGACGCTACGTCTTCTTTATAGTCCGGAGACTCGCGCGTGCAGAGCTAGGCTCGACGCTACGTCTTATTTAAAATCCGTGGACTAGTGCGTGCGGAGCTGAGCTCGACGCTATGTCTTCTTTATACTCCGGAGAGTGCGCGCGGAGGCGTCCCCCCGCTGCGTCTTGTTTATACTCCGTTGAGTGCGTGCGGAGCTAGGCTCGACGCTACGTCTTATTTAAAGTCCGTGGACTGGTGCGTGCGGAGCTAGGCTCGACGCTACGTCTTATTTATAGTCCGCAGACTCTCGCGTGCGGAGCTAGGCTCGACGCTACGTCTTATTTAAAGTCCGTGGACTGGTGCGTGCGGAGCTAGGCTCGACGCTACGTCTTATTTATAGTCCGCAGACTCTCGCGTGCGGAGCTAGGCTCGACGCTACGTCTTATTTAAAGTCCGTGGACTGGTGCGTGCGGAGCTAGGCTCGACGCTACGTCTTATTTATAGTCCGCAGACTCTCGCGTGCGGAGCTAGGCTCGACGCTACGTCTTATTTAAAGTCCGTGGACTGGTGCGTGCGGAGCTAGGCTCGAGGAAGACCCCGTCTCGGAAAAGGGGGCGCGGCGGGGCCCCCGCCGCTAGCGTTTCCGAGGGCACTGCGGATGCGGAGTCGGACTCGGCGAGGTATGCCGACTCCGGTTTGGACGGTGCAGAAGCCGAAGGCGGGGTATCTTCGGCGAGCGCCCCTGACGGCGGGCTTGCCGCGAGCGGCCGAAGGGGGGAGGCCTCACCGCCTGCCGGAGTCGGCGAGGTGGAACCCGAGCGGGCCAGCGATACCAATGTGGAGCTCTCGGCCATAGCCGCTGTGGTGCCGGTGACGCCTCCCGCGGGGGCACATGAAGATGTGCTGCCTTCATCGATGGCGACAGAAATCGAGGTGGTCCCTGCGGCTCCCGCCACCATGGAAATTTCTCCGCCGGGCGTGGCAGCGGCGGGGACTGATCTAACCGCGACTGGAGGGGCTGTGCCGCTGCAGGCTGCCCCGTCTAAACGGCCGTGCGTGCGGCCGGACCTTCTCCGGACACCGCGGGGATTTGTCGTGGCCACGGGCATCAGAAGCTTGTGGGATGCCAGCGCAAGCGCCGGAGAGCCATCTCCAAGGGTTGGTAACCGAGGTGCCGGAGCGCGGCTTTGGCCCAGAGGAGTTGGCTCGGACTGTCCGCTGGATTGATGAGGCCGCCACCGTCGCGCGCGATGCCGCGACGTCCTTTGGCACCCATTGTGCGTACACTTCGGCCTCCTTGGTGTGCGCGCTCCTGCAGCACCGCGACTGCACGCATGTCGCCGAGCTGAATGACCCCCGGCTGGAGATGCCTGGCGGAGCCGGTGTAATGTTCGGCGCCGTCCGCTCTGCTCGCCGTGCCCTTGGGCCCTTCTGCGACCGGATTTGGGGTCATGTCGGGGCGGAAGCTGTACGGATCGAGCTCCGGAAGACGCTCTACGGGACGGGGAGCCTCGGCCAATTTCTGGACGGGGTCCCCCGACACGATGATGGCGGTGCTGGGCCCTCCGAAGGCGCCGGGAACCCGCAGGGCGCTGGGAACCCGCAGGTCTGATGCCGCGGCGCCCATGTGTAGGCGTGCGTTGTATTGTCCTTTGCCTTTGCTAATAAAGTATGTACCTCCTGCTTGCATGCTGACTTTCGCCTCTATCCCGGGCAGCTTCCTTGCTGGGACCAGCTTCGGGCAGCCGACCTTTCAATCCGGCGGCGCCTTCGACGCTGGCGAAGGGTCGAAGAGTCGCGTAATTTCTGGGCGAGCCGGCCTTCTACGAGCGAAGCCCCAACTTTAGCGCGTGTTAAGGACGAGCCCGCGGGGTAGCGGCGTAGAGTGGTCGGGGTGCTGCCTGACCTTTGTACATGTGATTTTTTTTATGAAGTGTATACTGCCCGGGACTTTACGCAAAGTGGCTGCGCCAAGGTTCCTTAGAACGAACAGTCCGGAGGCTGACGTAGGTGGAGGCGGACCTCCCCGGTCTGCCTTGCCTTATAGTCCGGGGACTCGCGCGTGCGGAGGCGGACCTCAGCGCTCCGTCTTCTTTATAGTCCGGAGACTCGCGCGTGCGGAGCTAGGCTCGACGCTACATCTTATTTAGAGTCCGTGGACTATTGCGTGCGGAGCTAGGCTCGACGCTACGTCTTCTTTATAGTCCGGAGACTCGCGCGTGCGGAGCTAGGCTCGACGCTACGTATTATTTAGAGTCCGTGGACTATTGCGTGCGGAGCTAGGCTCGACGCTACGTCTTCTTTATAGTCCGGAGACTCGCGCGTGCAGAGCTAGGCTCGACTCTACGTCTTATTTAGAGTCCGTGGACTATTGCGTGCGGAGCTAGGCTCGACGCTACGTCTTCTTTATAGTCCGGAGACTTACGCGTGCGGAGCTAGGCTCGACGCTACGTCTTCTTTATAGTCCGGAGACTTGCGCGTGCGGAGCTAGGCTCGACGCTACGTCTTATTTAGAGTCCGTGGACTATTGCGTGCGGAGCTAGGCTCGACGCTACGTCTTCTTTATAGTCCGGAGACTCGCGCGCACGGGGGCGTCCCCCCGGTGCGTATTTTGTTAATACTCAGCCCCGTCACCTTTGGCTACGGCGAGTGCACACGCGAACGTGCGACTTTGATTTATACTCAGTCCCGTACCCCTGGCTACGGCGAGTGCACACGCGAACGTGCGTCTTTGTTTATACTCAGCCCCGTCACCTTTGGCTACGGCGAGTGCACACGCGAACGTGCGACTTCGATTTATACTCAGTCCCGTACCCCTGGCTACGGCGAGTGCACACGCGAACGTGCGTCTTTGTTTATACTCAGCCCCGTCACCTTTGGCTACGGCGAGTGCACACGCGAACGTGCGACTTCGATTTATACTCAGTCCCGTACCCCTGGCTACGGCGAGTGCACACGCGAACGTGCGTCTTTGTTTATACTCAGCCCCATACATAGGCCCCACTTGTCATGGCAGAGGCTAGGTCAGCCTATGTGATGGGAACGGGGTCCCGATCTTCCAACAGGTTCTGGATAAATTCGATTTGGTGGAGGCGCGACACAAATCGATCCGGCTTCCGAACAACACGTTCCGAACCCCGCAATCGCAGCACCACGTCTCCTCAGGTTATCAACCGTGCGCAGCCCGGTTGACCTCGCCAAGAAGGCTAATCCTCGCCTGCGAATCGAAGAACACAAGCAAGAACAAGGAAGAACACAACTGAATTGCAGATGTATTGATTTAGCACTCGAAAATTGGGGTCTCACAAACCGATGAACGGCGAATCTGTTCAAAGACAAATTGATCTAAGCAAAACCCAAACCCTAATGGTGGGGGTGGCGGCTGAATATAAAGGAGTGAGGGACGTGCAAAACCCCTGGACGCGCCCCTAATGGGCTCCAACACAATACAAAGCCGACCGGCCCAAAAGACGGTGACGCAGCACCCTGATAGATTCTGAACGCCCACTTGTTTCGACGATTCCCATTGACTCAGAAGGAATTTTGACATGGGACCAAAACCATTGGAAAGGTGGTCTTCTCAGCTTTCCATACATATGTAGAACGTCCAAAACGGAGTCCGGATGCGATCTGGGCGTCCGTTTTAGTGCGGCCTGGTCCTGGACTCCGAGTTGGATTCGAAGTCGGTTTGAGTTGGACCTCCAACATGATTCGACCGCCCTTGCTGGACTTGTGCTCCTTGTAGCCCTTCTCCATGTACTTCCAAGTCCTCTCCATGGTTCCTAATCATAATTAAATCATTAGGTAGCAATCTATTCTCAAATGAACAAAAGGAAGTACTTAGGAACGAGCTCACCTGTAAATTCAATTGTCGGGCGCGAGCTCTAGTGATTGGTCCTTGAATGTCAAGTGGAGGAGTGTTGTATGTATCCGAAGAAGTGATGTCCTCATCATCCTCCCCTTCTTGACAGAATACCAACTGATGTGACGATGGCCCGATCTTCCGAGAGGTACTGATAAGTCGATTGTGGAGATCTCGACGTTGATGATCCAAAGGCTCCGACCAAAACAGATCGAACCCCTCGCAATCACTACACCACTGCTCCGTTGGTTATCAACCGTGCCGAACACGATTGACCTCGCCAAGAAGGCTATCTCATGCAAGCGAATCGAGAACACAAGCAAGAGAGTACAAGATGCAATCTGAAATTGCGAATAAATATTAAGTTCACAAGTTGGGGTCTCACAAACCGATGAACGGCGAAACTGTTCAAAGACAGATTAATCTAAGCAAAACCCAAACCCTAATGGTGGGGGTGGCGGCTGGATATAAAGGATTGAGGGACGTGCAAAACCCCTGGACGCGCCCCTAATGGGCTCCAACACGATACAAAGCCGAAAGGCCCAAAAGACGGTGGCGCAGCACCCTGACAGATTCTGAACGTCCACTTGTTTCGACGATTCCCGTTGACTCTGGGACCAGAGCCATTGGAAAGGTAGTCTTCTCAGCTTTCCATACATATGTAGAACGTCCAAAACGGAGTCCGGATGCGATCTGGGCGTCCATTTTAGTGCGGCCTGGTCCTGGACTCCGTGTTCGATTCGAAGTCGGTTTGAGTTGGACCTCCAACATGATTCGACCGCCCTTGCTGGACTTGTGCGCCTTGTAGCCCTTCTCCATGTACTTCCAAGTCCTCTCCATGGTTCCTAATCATAATTAAATCATTAGGTAGCAATCTATTCTCAAATGAACAAAAGGAAGTACTTAGGAACGAGCTCACCTGTAAATTCAATTGTCGGCCGCGAGCTCTAGTGATTGGTCCTTGAATGTCAAGTGGAGGAGTGTTGTATGTATCCGAAGAAGTGATGTCCTCATCATCCTCCCCTTCTTGACAGAAAACCGTCCTCGGTTTTAACATAGGTGTAGCATCACGTATTGCATGATCTTGATCATAAATCTTGGTATATGATAACAAACGCAACAAACTCTCATTATGTAATATCATAAGTTCTTTATCAAATAAAGTAAAATCTCTTTGAAACGAGCTCACCTCATAATTTAAGTGATGCGTAGGAGCTCTTTTAATTGTAACAACAAGTAGAGCAAATATGGTTGTATCCATAGGGTTCATGTTCTTATCATCCTCCCCTTCTTGCAAACAAAGCCGTCCTCGGCTTTTGATAAGCTGAAAATATGGTAACAAAGAAGCCAAAGTGTATGCATGGTATATGTATATGTCATCCGTTTTAACAGTTCTTCGTTGTTGCACAATTAATGTTATAAAACAGCAATGATCATAAAAGCTCATTGTATTATTAACCCAAGAGTAATCATATATGTTAATGAGCAATTCAAAATTTCTCACAACGTAATTATTGCAACTTGTTTTGCAAATGTAAGTGAAGCATTTATGCAATTCAAATCTTTGATTTTGTAAACTTGTAGTGGTTGCATATATGGACAAAACTACAACCTTTGGAATCAAGCAATGTTCATCCATATAATCGTATCTCAATCGAACAATAGTAAATTCATCTAGCCAGGGTGAAGAGATTTGTATGTTCTGCCATAATTCATCATCTTTATTCAGATTGTCCATACTAGATGGTGCAAAAAGAGATGAACACATAGGCATTGGATGAGTACTAAATTTTACTTCCCTCTCACATTGAACATGATTCAGCATACAAGAGTTGTTGTTCCAAATAGCAAGTTTCAATTCATCCATGTGATCACAAGTTATGCATATTCGATATACAAGAAATTGATTTTCCACACCATAATCTCCAATCAAATTAAACTTATATCCAAGGGTGTAGGCACTAAACAAGAATTTCGAACATGTATGTTCAGAAACCTTTTCCATAGCATGTGACAATTTCATAGGTAGATCCAACATGATGTAACACAATGAATTAGCAGGAGAAATTCTAGTCAAAACTTCTTTATGTGTTATTAATTCGACATGTGCAAAATTATGAGAATTTAGATCAGCACATGGTTCATTTAAGTCAACACAAAGAACATCAAAAGATTGTACTACAGTAGGTATATACTCACAAGGTTGCGCTATGTCTTGTTGTAGTACGAAATCAATACCGTGAGCGATGATAGCACCATGTTCTTTACCTTTTTGGCTCTCCTCAGATGATGTAAGTGCATCCATCTCCTTATCTTCATTCTCAACCAATGGGGTCAGTGATTCAATCAGCTCATGCTCCTCTTTGGCATGGTTCTCAACTACCTGCAAGTTGTTAGTCACAGAAAATGGCACAAACACAGGTTTGTTCTCATGATCATCACCATTACCTGCAAGGTTAGCTGCAAGAGCATATTCATCCTCAACATCACTAGCACTTACATAACCACCATCTTCTGTCGTAATGTACGCCCGCTGACTTGTGCAATCTCTCATGACGTGGCCCATCCCTTTACAACGGTGGCACACGATGCCCGTCGTACGGCCCGTGGAAGCAACCGATGAAGAGCTCTGTACTGGTGCTTTAACACTAGTAGATTTGCTCGTCTCGGGTGCGCGTGATGGTGGCGACGGTGCTGCTGAATGCGCCCTACTCACAGAGGGGGCAGCAGCTCGACAAATAGGAGGTGAGGCTATCTTGGCTTGCCCAGGCGTTGATCTCGATGTAGACGTACCTCCAAAGTTGTTCCTCGTCCTTTGTTGCCTACCCTGCAATTCTTTTTCTGCCAAACAAGCAAGCTGGAACAACTGGTTGACAGTAGTAAAATCTTTATAATAAACAATGTCCTGAATTTCACGCCGTAACCCCCCATAGAAACGACAAATCTTATCCTCCGTGTCCTCAACAACATTACAACGCAACATGCCTATTTGTAGTTCTTGATAATATTCCTCGACAGATTTATTACCTTGGTCTAAGCACTGCAATTTCTTATGCATTTCATGTTTAAAAGCAGGAGGAACAAATCTAGCACGCATAGCTTCTTTTAACCGCTTCCATGTATCAGGTTGTAAGCGCATGGTACCCATATCATTCCACCAGATAATAGCAAAGTCCTTAAACTCACTAGTAGCTTGTCTAACTCTATGTTGCTCAGGAACCAAGTGAGAATTAAACTTCTGCTCTACCGTCATCTCCCAATCAAGATATATTTCAGCATCATAAAGACCATAAAAAGATGGAATGATAAATTTGACTTTAGCAAAAGGGTCATGATTAGAACGATCATTATGGTGCTGAAAATTATTACCTCCCATACCGTGACGGTTTTGATGTAGGCGGTGTCGTGGGCGTGCATCTTGGGCAACAAATGAAGCACTTGCGTCGCGGTTTTGTCTCTCATTATCATCAGACAACCCACCTGTCATGGTTAGTAGAAAACAAAAGACAACACAAAGGTATTATCCCTATGCACTACTAGGTGGTGGAAGGTGGAATCACATATTCTCAAGCGTCTTACTACACTCTTACAAGTGTTCTTACCGATGCAGCAGGTGGTACAACCGGTGGCTGGTTCGTGATACCGTGTCGAGCGTGGGTACGATTGCAAGAGGGAACCTGTTTTGATCAAGAGTAGGTGTAGCTTGGAAGGCACAATATGGTAGCAATGGAGAACAATCAGTTAATTTCAGAATTGCATAGAATTGAATTATAGTCTGTATCTAGCACTTAGCCTATGTTGCTGATCAACCAAGAATGGAAGAAGGCTAAAAACAAGTGTATGGCAATGTGTATGAGTGGTAAATACAAGATAATTCAATCCAATGCAATCTGGAATTGAAGAACACAAGGATTGACCCAAAACTGAAAACTGAAGATTTCTGTCCACTGGACAGTACGTCGGTATTTTGGCCGTAACTTTTTGTCAGATGCCTTTTTTTCACTGATTCTTTTTTTCTCTGTTTTATGACGGCTTTTTCTACATATTTGCTTTTGGGGTCAACTTCCAAAACCCGACGCAGAAATTCTCACAAAAATCACAATTGCAGACTGTTGCAGATTCAGAACAGATAATTGGGCCAACTTTCACCGCATATATCTCTTAACTGGCTTGCTGGAATGACGTGAAATTTTACAGATAGATGGATAAGGGATTTTGAATCTAATGGCGGTGGTCCTACTCAAAAATAATCTCGGAATCAAAAGATATGACGTTTTTGGTGGCGGCTGCAGAGAAAGGAGAAATCAGCCGAAATTGGAAATTAGGGTTTGGGGTGGGGAATTTTTCTTTTGTTTGGATTTTTAATGGAACAAGGATGTGACCAGCAACTAGACAACGCTAATATGAACACAAATTCAATTTAGCAAACCAAAACTAACAGATTGAAAGGCACAACGGGGTTTGGACAGCGGAATTAATTCTTTTTGTGGGGCTTTTTCGTGGACTCTAGGATGAAAATGAAACAACAAAGGTAGGGTAAACTCGAACCTGAAGGAGCACCTGAAGCTCTGATTACCACTTGATGGGAACGGGGTCCCGATCTTCCAACAGGTTCTGGATAAATTCGATTTGGTGGAGGCGCGACACAAATCGATCCGGCTTCCGAACAACACGTTCCGAACCCCGCAATCGCAGCACCACGTCTCCTCAGGTTATCAACCGTGCGCAGCCCGGTTGACCTCGCCAAGAAGGCTAATCCTCGCCTGCGAATCGAAGAACACAAGCAAGAACAAGGAAGAACACAACTGAATTGCAGATGTATTGATTTAGCACTCGAAAATTGGGGTCTCACAAACCGATGAACGGCGAATCTGTTCAAAGACAAATTGATCTAAGCAAAACCCAAACCCTAATGGTGGGGGTGGCGGCTGAATATAAAGGAGTGAGGGACGTGCAAAACCCCTGGACGCGCCCCTAATGGGCTCCAACACAATACAAAGCCGACCGGCCCAAAAGACGGTGACGCAGCACCCTGATAGATTCTGAACGCCCACTTGTTTCGACGATTCCCATTGACTCAGAAGGAATTTTGACATGGGACCAAAGCCATTGGAAAGGTGGTCTTCTCAGCTTTCCATACATATGTATAACGTCCAAAACGGAGTCCGGATGCGATCTGGGCGTCCGTTTTAGTGCGGCCTGGTCCTGGACTCCGAGTTGGATTCGAAGTCGGTTTGAGTTGGACCTCCAACATGATTCGACCGCCCTTGCTGGACTTGTGCGCCTTGTAGCCCTTCTCCATGTACTTCCAAGTCCTCTCCATGGTTCCTAATCATAATTAAATCATTAGGTAGCAATCTATTCTCAAATGAACAAAAGGAAGTACTTAGGAACGAGCTCACCTGTAAATTCAATTGTCGGGCGCGAGCTCTAGTGATTGGTCCTTGAATGTCAAGTGGAGGAGTGTTGTATGTATCCGAAGAAGTGATGTCCTCATCACTATGTATAAAAATTATTTATTGCGATAGAAATTTCAGAAAAAGAATTATTTTTACACTGAAAACTCTTTTTGTATGAAAATTCGTAGAAAATTCATATGAACTCCAAATAATATGATTCAAGTTTTATTGAACATAAATTTTTATTATCTGTCTAACCCTGTAATCTTTGTATCCACCACTATCCTACAAATTTTCACTAAATAATTAAAATCGGATGAACAGTAACAGAAGCGAATTTTTCAGCATTTTCCTGAAATCTGATTTTGGAACTACCATAACTCTCTCATATAAACTCCAATGAAATAAGTTTTGTACCTAAATTCATATAAAATCATCATCTAGCTACTGTATAAATTTCATGCATGTTTGAGCATTTTCAGTTTTTGGCTATTTCTCGGTGTTTATTCGATGTTGTTATTTCTTTAGAGCCTGAACTGCCGCAAGTTGATGATTATGCCACCGAGAGTGAACAACGTGAATTTCAGCAAGGCAAGCATCATTTGAACTTCATTTTGCATCATTTTGATCTCAGTTTTGCTAAGTTAGGTAATTAAAATGTAATAATATTGTTGCTTGCATGCTATTTTAATATGTCGATATTTTTGTGATGAGTAGTTAGTTATGTCCTACTTATGATGTCACCTTTGATTACTCCAGCACATATATGCCTAGTTAGACTGTATGAAATATATTTGACATATGGGTTTGCTTAGCCATGCAAGTCTAGTTTCACATTGGACCAATTGACGGGATTAACTCGTCAATTCTGGATAACACAAAACTTTCCTTATCTTTACTTTAACCCAGATCTTCGTATCTGCTTCTTAAGCTAAACTTTATTTATTTCAAAAGTGATTTGGATCTAGACAAGTGGTTGTTAGTGTTGGTGTTGTTATGCATGAGACTCGGGTTTGTGGTTATCTTGTCCGGACCATCAAGGACCGAACTTTGGTGACATCATTAATACAATAACATTCGCGCTACCACACATGGTATATAGGTGACGTTTGGTTAAGTAAGGGGAAGGATTTATTGGGTTAGACCGCAGGTGGTGTGAGGACATAGAGACCGTGAAATCCTATGTTCCTTAGGAACCCAGTGCAATATATACTGTGCAGGTGAGCACAATTACTTATGTTGGTAGTCACCCAACATACTAACTACCTTACACTGGCCCCTCTGACACAATTTGCGTGTCCACTTATGATTTGCTATATGCATTTGTACTAGTTAGGAGTTCATCTCGCATAGGTGATCTAACTCAATAAGATCTTGTTGAACAATACCAAATCTCGATCTACCTGGCCAACTCACCAATGGTAGTGTGTGGCTTACAGGCTGGCGAGTTAATGTGGGTAAAGTAGTACATCTTTGCAGAGTGTAAATCTATTCAAATAGCCGTGTCCACGGTTATGGACGACCGCTTGAATTCGGGAGTCACTATTGTTAGACTTTGAATTAAAATTGACATGGTTACAACTTGGTATGCGGCATGAACGGGTATTCATGCATTTTAGTTTATCAAAGTGGGCAACCACTCTGGTATTTGTTTGTTTCAATTGTTTACTAATGTATTTATATGTCATATGTTTATCTTTTACTTAAAACTTGTTTACAAAATGGCAATTGGAAACTAGTATGTGTAGGATGAAAATTGTTGCGTTTTCTACAAAACTAAGCCAGTAATGCAATTCTTTTGACATAAATATTTTTAATTTGTGTAAGACTTGCGAGTACAACTGTACTCAATCCGACTCTGCAAATTCAGGTGAGGACTTTGTGCCTGATGAGGTCGTTAGCCCCAAATTAGGCGATGCTAACGAGTAGTTCTGTTATTTAAACCCCTGTCGGTTGCCTAGTGTTATGGGGCACACCATTTTCTGGTCTTTTGGTTTATCTATCTTGCTTCCACTACTACTTAATGTTATTATTTGAATTTGGCCGGTCGGCCACTTTGTAGTATTTTAATACTTAAACTACTATGTTGTTCGTCTTTTGGATTATCAATGTAGAACATCATTATTTTAGTTCTCTCTATGAGATTTATCTTCTTTGTTTTTGATACTATGTATGCTTATGTTGTATCTCATAAATTTTGATCCGATTCATATTGGGATACGGGGTAAGCTAACTAGCACAAATTAAAATTTCTATCGCGTAAACCAGGAAGCCAAGCGAGTGAGAGATCATGAATGTTACCACTAGATCCGTAGTACAGTGGAAGAAGAGTTGATGCAGTTTGGTTCAATGTAGCATATGCCGGTGTAGTGGAAGTAGTCAAACGTCAAGGCAATCCTCGAAAGTTGTTCATCCGCTAGTGGTAGTCAATCTTCATGAATCAATTGTCTTCTCCTTGGATCATCCTAATCAGTGCCACAGTTACAGTAGTGCCTCTACTGAAGTCCACACGTCCAGAGATGGAACTTCGTGCATCGGTGTGCTGTACTAGCACACATAGCAGGGCCTTCGAAAGGAGGCGGCTAGAGTTCGATGGGCGGTGCGATGTCTCGCTCTATTCCCATAATCCACTACCCCCTTTGTAACATCCAAGTTTTGGTGCCTTTTAATGTTTTAAAATAAAAAATGACCGTTTGAATTTTCTTGAATTAATTAAATCTTAATTGGAAATTTCTAAAATTAAAATGATTTAATATAAATAAAATAAACAACAATTAAATTGTGTTGCAAGGAATATTTTGATTTTTTTTATAATTTTTGGAGTTCCTTTGCTATTTATTTGAGCTCAATTTAATTTATACTCTTTTCTGAAAATAAGAAATCCTTGAAATTCCAAAAACACAGTGGGTCAAATCCTTTTCACTTCAGCCTGTTTTATTTTCTCTTTGGTCGACCCGCTTTCCTTTTTTCTCATCTTGGCCCAGTCCGTCTCTGCTCTATGACAGCCAACCTTCTCGTGTCGTGCTATAGCTGACAGGTGGGTACCCGAGTGTTAGGCCCATTTCGTCTCCAAGTTAGCCAATGAGTCTGTCCTGACTTCGTCGCTGAGCCATCTTCGCCATGGACACCATCTCCGAGCCGACATCCCTAGGTATAAAAGGCCACCCGGACCCCATGAAATTGCATCGCCGCAACACATCGCCTTGAATCCCCAAGTCGTCACCTCAGGAAGAGTCATGAAGATGCCGAACGAATCCCCAAGCCACCGTCTCCGATGAGAGCTTTCATCGCCGCTGCTGAGTCCTGAGCTCCATTGCCACCTCCTTCAGGATTGTGCCACCGAGTCCTTCCCCACCGTGCCCTCGACTTCGCGGGAAACCCACTGCTGTCTTGACCTCGCCGTGAATCGAACCACACTGTTGGGAAACCGACACAGGATCTGCACACCCAAATGCTCTACGACCACCCTGCAGTTCCTACGACTACGGTGAATATTGAGGACAGGAAGAACAGAGCCTTCCGATTATGAGTGGGCGAGAAAACTTTGCGCAGTGGAACACTTCCTTTTTGTTCACTTTCTCTTCTCTTGCTTTCGAGTTACATTACGACTTATATACAATCACTCTGACCAACAACTACTAAGCTTCAACCGCTCCGCCGCTCTGCCCATACTTCGCTCCAGTGCTGACAACAGCTACAGTGCTTACCAACTGCAACTGCTGCCCATACGGAGTAGAGCGCTGACGACTACCACAGTGACCGCTGTAGCTACAGTGGCCACCGACTATTACAAAAGTTGGTCTTAGTTGACCACGAACACACTGGTCGACTTTGACCACACTGGTTGTAACGACCATGTACAAACTGGTCATCTACGACGACATGGACCAATCATCTGTGACCACACCTGGTTGCAACGATCACTCACAACGTGATTGTAAGTGACCATAGACAATGTGGTTGTTACCGACCACACACAACATGGTTGTGTCCGACCACAGACAACGTGGTTATAGCCGACCACAGGTAACGTGGTCGTTACCGACCACACACAACGTGGTTGTGTCCGACCACACACAACGTGGTTGTGTCTGACCACAGACAATGTGGTCATGTCCGACCACAAACAACGTGGTCATGACCGACCACACACAACCTGGTTATCTACAACTACACACAACCTGGTTGTGATGACCACACACTGCCTAGTCATCTACGACTACACAAAACCTGGTCGTGATGACCACACAGTGCCTGGTCGCCTATGACTACACAAAACGTGGTCGTCTATGACTGGTACGATGGTTTGCAATAGTGCCTTGTACAGTCTACTCGCCGAACATTCCACCTTCATCATGAACCTTCCTATCCGGTCGTACATCCGGAGCAAGTTGTCTTCGAGTACAACCTTGGTCCCAGCCTCTGTCAATTGCCCTAGGCTCATGATGTTCTTACAGAGATTGGGTATGTAGTAAACCTCGAACAGCAGCCGTTATTCACCATTATTGCACTCAAACAAAACCGAGCCTTTTTCCTTGATCTGCACGGTGGATCCATCTTCGAAGCTCACTCTCCCGGTGACACTTTCATCGAGTTCGGTGAAGAATGAGCATTGTCCGGTCATGTGGTTACTGGCCTCATTGTCCAGATACCACATTCCGGTCGTTTGCCATTCTCGAGTTATGGCTTGCTCGTCGCTATCTTCTCTCAAATCCGACAGGACTCATGCACGTTCAAGAGTTATAGATTGTGTGGCTCCTCCACACATACAACTAGCATCAAGGCTGGCTCTTCTTATTTGCCTTCCATCAGGTTCACCTCCTCTCGGCGCTTGCTATGACATTCAGAGGCGTAGTGCCCCTTGTTGTCGCAGTTAAAACACCGGAAATGACTCTTGTCTTTGCCACCTCCAGCGCCTTCCGTCTGTGTCCCACTAGGACTGGCTAAATGACCTCTGCCATGGCCATGACCATGACCACAGCCTTTGCCTTGGCCATGGCCATGTGGGTTTCCTCCACCTCGACCCCTGTTACTTGCTGACGACTCCCCGCCGCTGCTCTTCTACCATGCCAACCACTCGGTGTGAGTGAGGAGGAGCTACCCATCAGTGTTGGAATTGCCAGCACGATGTCGAATCCTCTCTTCATAGGCCTTTAGTCACCCAATGGCCTCCTCAAATAGCATCGACTCCAAATCAAAGTACTGCTCGATTGAGGCGACCATCGGGAGAAATTTGTCGGTGCCGAGTTGAGGAGCTTCTTTACGAGCACTAGGTCCTCTATGGTTGAGCCAAATGCACTGTACTTGCTCGCCATCCCACTCAACTTTCTGACAAAGTCGTCGATGGAATCTCCATCCTGCATGCACAATGCCACAAAACTCATTTTGCAAGGTTTGCAAGTGTGCCTTTTGCACCCGATCAGCGCCAAGGTATCTGGTCTTGAGAGACTCCCAGACCTCCTTGGTTGTCTTCTTCTTCGCCACCTGCAGAAGGATATCTTCGGGTATGGCTTGGAAGATGAAGGCCTGTGCCAACTTGTCCTTCTTGGCCTCCACGACCGCTCCGGTCGGTGGAGCGATGGCCTCCCAGATCCCCTGGGCATCCATCTTGATCGCCCACGCAGTGTAGTTAGAGGAAGTTAGCATGGGGTAGTGGAAAGGCACACCACCGCTCTCCTTCGCCGCCTACTGCGCTGGTTGCCATCGTCTCCAATTGTAGGTATTTGAGCATACACCATGCTCTGATGCCATGTGTTGGAAAACTGACATAGGATTTGCACGCCCAAATGCTCTATGACCACCCCGCAGTTCCTACGACTACGATGAATATTAAGGATAGGAAGAACAGAGCCTTCCGATTACGAGTGGGAAAGAAAAACTTTGCGCAGTCGAACACTTCCTTTTTTGTTCACTTTCTCTTCTCTTGCTTTCAAGTGACATTATGACTTATATACAATCACTCTGACCCACAACTACTCAGCTTCAATCACTCCACCGCTCTATCCATAGTCCGCTCCAACGTTGACGACTGCTACAGTGCTTGCTAACTACAACTGCTACCCATATAGAGTGTAGCGCGGATGACTACCACAGTGACCGCCGTAGCTACAGTGGCCACTAACTATTACAAAAGTTGGTCGTAGTTGACCACGCACACACTGGTCAACTTCGACCACACTGGTCGTAACGACCATGCACCAACTGGTTGTCTACGACTACACGGACTAGTCATTTGCGACCACACCTGGTTGCAGCGATCACTCGCAACATGGTCATAACTGACCACAGGCAACGTGGTTGAGACTGACCACACACAACGGGGTCGTAGTCGACCACAGACAATGTGGTCATTACCGACCACACACAACGTGGTCATGTCCGACCATAGACAACGTGGTTGTAGCTGACCACACACAACGTGGTAGTGTCCGACCACAGACAATGTGATCGTGACCGACCACACACAACATGGTCGTGACGACCACACGTAACCTGGTCATCTACGACTACAAACAACCTGGTTGTGACGACCACACACTACCTAGTCATCTACGACTACACAAAACCTGGTCATGACGACCACACATTGCCTGGTCGTCTACGACTACACAAAGCATGGTCGAGTCAGGTTTGTACGACCAAACACACCACCGCCTTTTCCGCACCACTGGTCGCCTCAGTCATCCTTTGAACACCATGCATGCCTGGCTGAGTTCCCTATGTCCTCCTCTCTGTTTTGCGCCCCTCCACTTGCTCTGCTATGCCTCACTATCGCTGGAGACCTTCGGTCCCTGAGCCACTGTCACTGTCATGTATGCCACCTTACCTCCACCTTAGCGCTAAGCCTGTGTGGTAACCCACTTGGCTGCCTACACAGCACCACTGAGCTGAGCTACATAGACCTGGTGTACGTAGATCTCTCTCCCCTGTTATTTTTTAGTGTTTTCCATCCGTCAAATCTTCCAAGTGTCCATTCTCCTTCATACGAACTTTGATTGACCCGATTTTTTTTCTAAATTCATATAAAATTTAGCTCTATATTTCAGCTCTGGTTTTGTCAATTTTGGATTTTATTTAAATTTATTTTCATGTCGTTCGCTTTCTCTCTCGTGTAGACAATGATTTCAAAGAAGTAGAAGTAGGATCAAGGAGTGGTAACTGAGCAAAACTAAGATAAGTCATAACCTTTGATCATGATGAACCTATTATTTCAAATTTAAATATTATAGGTCGTACTATTATGAGAATATTCTAGAAAAATACAATCGACAGTTTTAGGTCGAAGCTTTCATTTTTTGCAATGGTATACTAATTTTTGCCAAACACCTCCATGTTTGCAGAAAATTAACATTAGGTTTTCTCCTGTTCCATCTCTCATAAGGAGTAATCTCACTCTTTTTAGTAATTACTCTATTTAGGATAAAAGTTGTTGTTAATATAGCTTCCCCCACCATGTCTTAGGCATACCAACACTCTCTAACATGGCATTAACCAAGTCTGTTAGTGTCCGATTTTTTCTCTCAGCTACCCCATTTGATTGGGGTGAATATGGTGGTGTAAACTCATGGACTATTCCATGCTCAGAACATAATTGAGAAAATTTATAAGAGATGTACTCTCCTCTATGATCATACTTCAATTTTTTTATTTTCTTCTCTAGTTGGTTCTCAACCTCGACTTTGTAAGTCATAAAGTAGTTTGAAACATTGTCCCTAGTTTTAGCAAATATACATAGAAGTAGCATGTTGCATCATCAATAAAAGTTAAAAAAATATTTTTTGCCTCCTTTTTATCAACAATCCATTCATTTCACATAAATCTTAATGAATAAGATCTAATGGTGCCAAGTTCTTTTTTATCCTCTAATCTCTTATAGGGTTTTCGATACTGCTTTGCTTGCATACATGACTAGCACTTTGATTTTTTGACAATTTCATATTTTGGAATTAAATTTAATCTGGACATTCTAACAATACTATCAAAGCCAATATGACAGAAACGAGAATACCAAATATTAGTCTTATATTTATTTAAACCAGTTGCAATATTCATATTATAAAAAGACTCTAAAGTACTTAGGCATAACAAGCCTCCACTCTCATAGCCTTTACCAATAAAGTTTTCAAATTTAGACATTACAATTTTATTTGACTCAAAGACTAGCTTGTAACCATCCCTGCATAGTAGAGAACTACTAATGAGGTTCTTATTTATCGTAGGAGCATACTGCATGCTCTTCAAGTGAACAATCTTCTCTAAAATAAGCTTCAGATCCATCAAGCCAACACCAAGAACAGAAATATGTGACCCATTTCCCATTAGAACAGAGAATGCCCCCTAATGTCTGGTAAGAAGAAAACAAAAAAATATCATAGTATACATGAACATTAGCAACATGCTGAAAAGATAACAAGTGAATTACCATACCATCCTAGAGTCGAGACCTCACCTATGATCACATTAACAACCTTTTTCTTTGGCTGTTCACTATCTCTGCTCTTGCGGAAGCAATAGTACTTCGCCATATGACCATCGTTTTTGCACACAAAGTAGGTAATCTCACTCAAATCCTTTGTTTTAGTTTTCTTCTTCTTAAAGGTAGTTGTCTTGTCCGTTTGTTGAATTTATACTTCTTTTCAATTCTCTTTTTCTCTATGATATTGGCATTATTCTGATCAGAAGTGGTAGATCCATCTTTTGCTCGGATCTTTTCTTCCACATTGAAGGCAGCCAATGACATCCTCAATAGAAATCTCTTCCCTCTTGTGCTTTAAGCCAGTGGCAAAATCCCATCATGTAGTAGAGAGTTTGGCAACAATGCCCACAGCCACAATTTTAGGAGGCAACACACAGTCCAAGTGTGCAATCTCACCAATTAGTAGCTGAAGGTTATGAGCTTATCCAACTATAGACTTAGCCTTATCCACACTAAAGTCAAAGAATGGCTCACACATGTAGAGCCAGCAACCTACCTTTGCCTTTGCATATCTGTGCTCTAGTGCATCCCACAACTTTGTGATGAACTTGTAGTCAATATACATATCATAGAGCTAATCTGTCAGAATGGTCAGAATGTAGCCAAGAGAACTGTTGTTTGTACAAGAGAACTGCTCAATTGTAAATTGATACTGCGGGTGGATAACCTATCACAGTGCCAAAGACATAAGCCAAAACATGGCTCTAGTCTGCGACCTACAAAAGTTTTGACCAGAAAACCTCTTAGATTTAATCGAATCAGAAGCATTAGCCATTGTTGTATGACAAAAAAAAGTTCATAATAAGGCTTCTAGAATATTAGAAATGTAGATAATATTTTAATTCCAAATTTTACTAGGAGACAAATACAGTAAAAGACTAGTGATGCAAAACTCATAACTAACAGCAAGCTACTCATTGTACTTCAGAAAATATGCAGGAAAAATATAGTATCAAAGTTGATCGATGATTAAATGACTTATTGTTAGCCTTGATGAAGAACAAGAAGCAGTGCAGACTCGATATAGTGCAGAACATAGATGAAGTAGAGTAGGAGTGGTTACGCAAATACACTGCCCAGAAACCTTATTGGCACCTGTTGACACCAATTTTGTCCGAAATTTTTACGGCACGTTACCTTCCAAGATTTTTGCGTACCGTACATATTACATTTGAGCGGCGAATTTTTATGACATGTTTGTGGTGCGAGTGAAAGTCTCGTGTCAAATTTTCAGCTCATTCGGAGTACATATGCTCACTCGAATAGGATAATACGGCCGGATGACGTACGCAAAATACAAATCCGCCTTCTAAGATTTTTGTGTGTGCTACATATTACAATCGAGTGGCGAATTTTTATGGCATGTTCGTGGTGCAAGTGAAAATCTCGTGTTTAATTTTTAAGTCATTCGGAGAACAAATGCTGCTCGAATAAATTGATATAGTCAAAAGACGTACGCAACTAAAAAAATACATGCCAATAGCCATATACACTCACGTGCTATATGCATGCATAAAGGAAAATCAAAATATTTGTGAGAACTAATTGCACTCTCCATAAATAAAAAAAAAGGGGAGCTTAACTACCCATCATGTGCATGCATGCATTAGGAGGGACCATGAACCCCACGTCCAGCACAGTTGGCTCATATATTTGCATGCTTGTACGTGTAGAGACTTTAGTAGCAATAAAAAATTAATAATAAAATTAAGAAAAGAAAATCAAAGTGGGAAGTTGCCATAACTTCTCCTCATAAACCACCCCTCATCCTTGCTCTATAAATAGGGGTAATGGTATGGAAAGAAAAGGGCTTTTGGAGGAAAGAAAGAAGGGAAAGGCTGTCCATTTGGAGAGAAGAAGAGAGCTTCGGCAAACACTTGAGAGGAGGATAACGATCTAGAGAGAAAGATAGAGGGAGAACCGGCGGGTGTTTTGAAGAAAAGGTGAGATACTCGCTCCCTCTCTTCGTCCTCCGATGTAGCCATGGTGGTAGGAATTAAGAAGCTTTCTTCTTCCTCTATCCTTTTTTTTTCTCTTTTATACTTTTTGCCCCCTTGGTTCGGTCCCGTTAGGCGGATACAAACCCAAAGAACGAGGGCTTGATCCCTCGTCTCTTAGGTTCGGTCCCCTACAAATGGATACAAATCGAGGCGAGGCATGAAGACTTCATCTACTTGGTTCGGTCCCGTTAGGTGGATACAAACCCAAAGAGCAAGGGCTCGATCCCTCGTCTCTTAGGTTCGGTCCCCCTACAAATGGATACAAACCGAGAGTAGAAAAAAAACCATTTCCTCCATTTGGTCCCCTCAAATGGACACGAATTAGGGGTGGGTGTATGCTGCAAAAAAAATAATAATGCATGAACAAATGTTAAAAAAAACAACCTTCACCTCGGTTACGCTACATGCTAGTGGTAATACAAGGTGGAGCCAAACCTTTAATTTATATTACATGACATACCCAAAGTCTATGGTATATTAGTAGTAATATAAATGTTAAAGAAACAAACTTCGTCTCGGTTACGCTACATGCAAGCGCTTGATATTTGCAAGCGCTATGCAATGCTAGTAGTAATACAAGGCGGAGCAAAACAATAAAATAAATAGTAGTTTTAAACTTTCATATACTACGTGCATAAAATCCATGGCGCACTAGTAGTAATATAAATATTAAAACAACAAACTTCGTCTCGGTTACGCTACATGCAAGCGCTCAATATTCGCAAGCGCTATGCAATGCTAGTAGTAATACTGTAACAGCCCAGCTGTTTATTTCAAAAATTTTAGTGAAAAAAATTAATTTAATTTAAAATAAAATCAAGTGTTCTTTGGTTGCTTGATTTTTTGGAGTTTTTGAATTTATTGGATTAAATTAAAGCTTAGAAAGTAAAAATGTTTAAATGGTTAAAATATACCTCAATTAAATCCGAAATTATTTTATTTGATATTTTCGTTTTCCAAGGTTATTTGTGGAATTTTCTTGAATTTTTTTTCGAATTTATTTTAGTTTATTATTTTTTTGGGAGAAAAATATATATTATTTTAATCCCTGTTTTCTCTCTCCTCCCATTCATCTTCTCCAACGTGCGTTTCTTGTCCAGAGCAATGGCGTGGCCATGAACGCAACTTTCAAGCTTTCATTCCTCTTGAATTTCTCCACCGTTTTTCATGAAATTAAGTGCATTCACTTGCTCTCTTCATGACTCCTCCATTCCCAACCGTTTCCCTCCACCTTTATGTGCATTTACACGAAAATGAAACCGTTGCTCTAAAAGACATCGTCGTTTGATCTCCCTCTCCTGTCCACCTCCACACCTATAAAAGGGAGCACCGTGAGCCCCTCCTCATCCTCACTCAACCCCGAAAATATCAAGTCCCCACTCCTCTTCTCTTGGGCGCAATCGGAGGTTTTCTTTTGTGTTCCAAGCGGCGTTCTTCGGCTTATTGCGCCTTGTCCGGTGGAGCCCCGCCACTTTTGAGCACATCCCCGGATTCGCCTCGTCGCGTTCTACGCGGTGCTCACCTCGCCTTCGCCGGAACTTCGCCGGAGCACCATCGCCACCGTGGGCCATAGCGCGTCGTCGTTCCTCGCGTCGCCACCGGCCGTCCGTGCATGCCCGACCAAAACCAAGGTGAGCATCACGTTCCCCACGTTCTCCTCTTCGTTTCGCCACAAACCCCACCTGCTAACTCCTCTCCGTTTGCCCGGAACGTCGATGTCAACCCGACGGTCGCAAAATGTCTTCTCCACCGTGTTCCGCCACCATCCGATGTCCTTTGGCTGAGCCGTTTGCACCGTTGAGTTTGCCTCGACGCGTTCTACATCGTGCTTCCATCGCCATCGCCAAAAGATTCCCCGAGTCCTCGTCGACCTTGTCAGGCCCAGACACTAAAATTGTACCTTCGCGCGTACCCACTTTTTCGGTGAGCGCTTTAATTTTTGTTCACGTCATATTGTGTCCTAGTCTTTAAGAAATTTTTCTACCATTTTGTTTAATTTTTCGTGGAGCCAATTGTCAGGAATTGAGCTTTCCGCGAAAATGGCCGTTTTTGACTCCCGACGTCGATTCGTCGCCTCCGGTAAGCCTTAGCCCATGCCGTATTTTTTCGTAGACTTACCTCGGCATGTTTTACGCCATGCTTCCTTCCTTTTCCCCAAAAAGTCTCCACAAATTTTCGCCTCCGACACCTTGCCATGGCCGCCAATGACATCTCGTGTCCCCATCTATCCGTTGGTGTTTTTCCCAATCCGTTCGCGTCATATCGTGCCAAACCATCCCATTTAGCTACCTTCCAAATGGTTTTAGATTCGCTTCACCAAGCACTAAGATATTAAGTTTTTCCTTTCTCTCTACCGTCGCCGTTCAAACGTCGATGGTATCGTCTCCGTTCCTCGTCGCCGTATCCATGTCACCACCTTCATCTCATCGCCAGGATTCCATTTTGCCCATTCGCTAGCCACCTCGCAGCCTACCGAGACCATATGTTCAAAAAGTAATTCTCAGATGTCGTTATCATTTCATGTGATGTCCAAAACCTCCAGATATTCGTTCTCCCTCATACAAACTCCGAATCTGTTGATTCTTTCTCCTAAATTCATCTAAGATCATTATCTATCTCCCAGTATATATTTTATAATTTTCGGATTTTATTTGGATTTTATTTGAGTTTATTTTGTTTGGTTCTTTGCGTGTAGACTACGACGAATCTGGAGAGTTCGATTTCGACGATTCGTAGCATCAAGTCTTTGAGCAAGGCAAGTTACACCTTTGATCATGTTGCTCCCACTAATTTAAATTATTTATGTTGTTTTTAAAATTATTATTGCATGCGTACTTTTATTCAAATTAGTTCAAATGTGCTTAAAACTTTAGTTACACCCAATTTCCTTTGTATGGCCAATCTTGATATTGAACAATCATACCTTGTCACCTTAGATGAAAACCTAGTTGGTACATTAGTATTAACTAGAACATTTTATGGAATTGCTTAGCCATGCTTAGAATAATTCGGGTGGGAAGAATTGTTTCACATAAAATGATAAGCTTTTGAATTGTATTCTTGACTTCGGTGAGTCAAGAAGGTTTATGAATTATGTTGAAAACAAATATAAAACTGGTTTAGACTTAGGCAATTGGTTAGAGTGGTGGGTGCAGGCATGCCCTGTTGGTTGGAGCCGCAGTGGTTGATTGTCGTGCACAGGGGATTGTGGTTGGGCCTAAGTCAGATTAAGGACCGGTCTGTGAGCTACTGTTGCAAAGCCCTATCGTACTACCACAAGGCTGGTATGGGACAGCCCTGGCTGAATAATTTGCGGGTCCCAACCTGAGCCATTTCGTAGGATGAAAGTGAGCGTGGCGTAGGCCATGAGAAGTCTCACTCGGCTCAAGAGGGGGTCTCGGTCTGGTGGATTCCTTACCGGGGTGAAACCTTAGAGTTGGCTTGGCCAGGTTGAAGGCTTTGCATTGTAAAGGCCTTGTCATGACTCCTAACCGCACACCTAAGGAAGTGTGTAATCTAGTGGTAAAACGGGATGATCGTGTCTTGTGGGTAAAGCTGTACAACCTCTGCAGAGTGTATAACCTATCCTGGATAGCCGTGCCCACGGTCATGGGCAAGCTGAGTAAAGTTTTTCATGGATTAGACTTTGTTTTTCAAAACATTTTCGAAAACCTTGTGGATGGATGGAATCCACGAGAGATGAAAACCTTGCGGATGGATGGAATCCGTGAGAGATGGAAATCTGGTGAATGGATGGAATTCATCAGAGTTGCGCAGTGAAAGCGTGTGGATGGATGGAATCCATACGTGAGCTTTTGAAAAAGATGGTCCGGGTGGGATGCCCGTGGATAGGTTAGTGTTTGGTTGGAGCCTGCACTAACGATATTATTTTGTTAAATTCTTGTTTCTATCTATTGTATCAAATTCAGCTTTTGCACTTACTTATGATATTTACTCCAATGTCGCCTTTTATGCAAATAAACCATATTATGCCTTCCTTTGATATTCCATATGCATGCATCTATTCTGTTAAACCTCCTGGTGTAACTTGTGGAGTACTTTTTGTACTCATGTTGCTATATCTAACTCTTTCCAGAGGAAGCCTTCGACGACTTCGGTGAGGATTGCGACTAGGCCACGTCTTACAGTCATTCGCCTTGTGGGAAGGCTGGATGGGCTGCTGCTTTATGTATTTCTTCCGCTGTCTTCTTTTGCTATTAT
The DNA here is from genome assembly GCA_017311315.1 of Dendrocalamus latiflorus. NCBI lineage: Eukaryota > Viridiplantae > Streptophyta > Magnoliopsida > Poales > Poaceae > Dendrocalamus > Dendrocalamus latiflorus. Next base: position 14,459,507 of record CM029614.1, on the reverse strand, counting down.
TGTAAACTTTGGCCATCAGGCTCATATTAGTTAAATAAAGTTTGTCATTACGCATGATAATTGTCTTTGTGATACTGTGTGCACTAGCTTTTCCTGGGATAGTGCGATTAACACAGAGGGTTCTGGAGTTGCTGCTCCGGGTCCCGACAGAGATGGTATCTGAGCAATAATGACTCTAAGACGTGACCGTAGATAGAATAGAATGGTTGGACCTTAAGGATTTATTTTACTAATCAGTAATTTCAAAAAGTTTTGCTTATTCTTACCTCTCAATCTATGCTACCCTTATCTCTTAATCTTTGCTTGCTCTCGTCTTCCAATTCTCGCTTATCTTTATGTCATTACTTGAAAGCCCATTTCTAAATCTTCCCTTGCTCAAAACAACTATAGATGGTCAGTAGTCCAGATTCATCGACTCTACCGCAACCTCAATCTTTGCACCAAAGGATCGTGCTTCGTACGTCAAGAGCTGCGAAAGATCACTCCAAGACAACCCTTACCCTTTTAGGTTAAGTTGTTAAGCTAGACAGTAGACGAGGTATGCGCTGTCAGTTTCCTCTTTTCTCGGCAGCCGTAACTATTGCTTGTTATTTGCTTAGTAAAGGTTTTGCTAGTTGTTTTGTTTTGGGTTGCGCAAAACGTCCGTTGTTCCCCCTTTGCCTTGAGTCTACCCTCTCCTAATCTTTGGAAGCATCAAGCTGAAGTGCCAACTGCCAACAACCTTTGCGAAGAGACGATTAAACCAGATCTCAGCTCAAGCCACAAAGAGTAAGATCCAAACCTATTTCTTTGCTAGCCCGTGCGAATCTCGGGGACGAGATTCTGTTTAAGGGGGGTAGTTTGTAACAGCCCAGCTGTTTATTTCAAAAATTTTAGTGAAAAAAATTAATTTAATTTAAAATAAAATCAAGTGTTCTTTGGTTGCTTGATTTTTTGGAGTTTTTGAATTTATTGGATTAAATTAAAGCTTAGAAAGTAAAAATGTTTAAATGGTTAAAATATACCTCAATTAAATCCGAAATTATTTTATTTGATATTTTCGTTTTCCAAGGTTATTTGTGGAATTTTCTTGAATTTTTTTTCGAATTTATTTTAGTTTATTATTTTTTTGGGAGAAAAATATATATTATTTTAATCCCTGTTTTCTCTCTCCTCCCATTCATCTTCTCCAACGTGCGTTTCTTGTCCAGAGCAATGGCGTGGCCATGAACGCAACTTTCAAGCTTTCATTCCTCTTGAATTTCTCCACCGTTTTTCATGAAATTAAGTGCATTCACTTGCTCTCTTCATGACTCCTCCATTCCCAACCGTTTCCCTCCACCTTTATGTGCATTTACACGAAAATGAAACCGTTGCTCTAAAAGACATCGTCGTTTGATCTCCCTCTCCTGTCCACCTCCACACCTATAAAAGGGAGCACCGTGAGCCCCTCCTCATCCTCACTCAACCCCGAAAATATCAAGTCCCCACTCCTCTTCTCTTGGGCGCAATCGGAGGTTTTCTTTTGTGTTCCAAGCGGCGTTCTTCGGCTTATTGCGCCTTGTCCGGTGGAGCCCCGCCACTTTTGAGCACATCCCCGGATTCGCCTCGTCGCGTTCTACGCGGTGCTCACCTCGCCTTCGCCGGAACTTCGCCGGAGCACCATCGCCACCGTGGGCCATAGCGCGTCGTCGTTCCTCGCGTCGCCACCGGCCGTCCGTGCATGCCCGACCAAAACCAAGGTGAGCATCACGTTCCCCACGTTCTCCTCTTCGTTTCGCCACAAACCCCACCTGCTAACTCCTCTCCGTTTGCCCGGAACGTCGATGTCAACCCGACGGTCGCAAAATGTCTTCTCCACCGTGTTCCGCCACCATCCGATGTCCTTTGGCTGAGCCGTTTGCACCGTTGAGTTTGCCTCGACGCGTTCTACATCGTGCTTCCATCGCCATCGCCAAAAGATTCCCCGAGTCCTCGTCGACCTTGTCAGGCCTAGACACTAAAATTGTACCTTCGCGCGTACCCACTTTTTCGGTGAGCGCTTTAATTTTTGTTCACGTCATATTGTGTCCTAGTCTTTAAGAAATTTTTCTACCATTTTGTTTAATTTTTCGTGGAGCCAATTGTCAGGAATTGAGCTTTCCGCGAAAATGGCCGTTTTTGACTCCCGACGTCGATTCGTCGCCTCCGGTAAGCCTTAGCCCATGCCGTATTTTTTCGTAGACTTACCTCGGCATGTTTTACGCCATGCTTCCTTCCTTTTCCCCAAAAAGTCTCCACAAATTTTCGCCTCCGACACCTTGCCATGGCCGCCAATGACATCTCGTGTCCCCATCTATCCGTTGGTGTTTTTCCCAATCCGTTCGCGTCATATCGTGCCAAACCATCCCATTTAGCTACCTTCCAAATGGTTTTAGATTCGCTTCACCAAGCACTAAGATATTAAGTTTTTCCTTTCTCTCTACCGTCGCCGTTCAAACGTCGATGGTATCGTCTCCGTTCCTCGTCGCCGTATCCATGTCACCACCTTCATCTCATCGCCAGGATTCCATTTTGCCCATTCGCTAGCCACCTCGCAGCCTACCGAGACCATATGTTCAAAAAGTAATTCTCAGATGTCGTTATCATTTCATGTGATGTCCAAAACCTCCAGATATTCGTTCTCCCTCATACAAACTCCGAATCTGTTGATTCTTTCTCCTAAATTCATCTAAGATCATTATCTATCTCCCAGTATATATTTTATAATTTTCGGATTTTATTTGGATTTTATTTGAGTTTATTTTGTTTGGTTCTTTGCGTGTAGACTACGACGAATCTGGAGAGTTCGATTTCGACGATTCGTAGCATCAAGTCTTTGAGCAAGGCAAGTTACACCTTTGATCATGTTGCTCCCACTAATTTAAATTATTTATGTTGTTTTTAAAATTATTATTGCATGCGTACTTTTATTCAAATTAGTTCAAATGTGCTTAAAACTTTAGTTACACCCAATTTCCTTTGTATGGCCAATCTTGATATTGAACAATCATACCTTGTCACCTTAGATGAAAACCTAGTTGGTACATTAGTATTAACTAGAACATTTTATGGAATTGCTTAGCCATGCTTAGAATAATTCGGGTGGGAAGAATTGTTTCACATAAAATGATAAGCTTTTGAATTGTATTCTTGACTTCGGTGAGTCAAGAAGGTTTATGAATTATGTTGAAAACAAATATAAAACTGGTTTAGACTTAGGCAATTGGTTAGAGTGGTGGGTGCAGGCATGCCCTGTTGGTTGGAGCCGCAGTGGTTGATTGTCGTGCACAGGGGATTGTGGTTGGGCCTAAGTCAGATTAAGGACCGGTCTGTGAGCTACTGTTGCAAAGCCCTATCGTACTACCACAAGGCTGGTATGGGACAGCCCTGGCTGAATAATTTGCGGGTCCCAACCTGAGCCATTTCGTAGGATGAAAGTGAGCGTGGCGTAGGCCATGAGAAGTCTCACTCGGCTCAAGAGGGGGTCTCGGTCTGGTGGATTCCTTACCGGGGTGAAACCTTAGAGTTGGCTTGGCCAGGTTGAAGGCTTTGCATTGTAAAGGCCTTGTCATGACTCCTAACCGCACACCTAAGGAAGTGTGTAATCTAGTGGTAAAACGGGATGATCGTGTCTTGTGGGTAAAGCTGTACAACCTCTGCAGAGTGTATAACCTATCCTGGATAGCCGTGCCCACGGTCATGGGCAAGCTGAGTAAAGTTTTTCATGGATTAGACTTTGTTTTTCAAAACATTTTCGAAAACCTTGTGGATGGATGGAATCCACGAGAGATGAAAACCTTGCGGATGGATGGAATCCGTGAGAGATGGAAATCTGGTGAATGGATGGAATTCATCAGAGTTGCGCAGTGAAAGCGTGTGGATGGATGGAATCCATATGTGAGCTTTTGAAAAAGATGGTCCGGGTGGGATGCCCGTGGATAGGTTAGTGTTTGGTTGGAGCCTGCACTAACGATATTATTTTGTTAAATTCTTGTTTCTATCTATTGTATCAAATTCAGCTTTTGCACTTACTTATGATATTTACTCCAATGTCGCCTTTTATGCAAATAAACCATATTATGCCTTCCTTTGATATTCCATATGCATGCATCTATTCTGTTAAACCTCCTGGTGTAACTTGTGGAGTACTTTTTGTACTCATGTTGCTATATCTAACTCTTTCCAGAGGAAGCCTTCGACGACTTCGGTGAGGATTGCGACTAGGCCACGTCTTACAGTCATTCGCCTTGTGGGAAGGCTGGATGGGCTGCTGCTTTATGTATTTCTTCCGCTGTCTTCTTTTGCTATTATTGTAAACTTTGGCCATCAGGCTCATATTAGTTAAATAAAGTTTGTCATTACGCATGATAATTGTCTTTGTGATACTGTGTGCACTAGCTTTTCCTGGGATAGTGCGATTAACACAGAGGGTTCTGGAGTTGCTGCTCCGGGTCCCGACAAATACAAGGCGGGGCAAAATAATAAAATAATTAGTTCTAAATTTTCATACATTATGCGCATAAAATCAATGGCGCACTAGTAGTAATAAAAATATTAAGAAACAAACTTTGCCTTGGTTACGCTACATGCAAGCGCTCAACATTTGTAAGCGCTATGCAATGCTAGTAGTAATACAAGGTGGGGCAAAACAATAAAAAATATAAAATGATGACATACTTCTATCACGCTACATGCCTAAAATATATGGCATGTAGCAATGCAAAGGTTAAAGAAATAAACTTCGCCTCGGTTACGCTACATGCAAGCACTTGATATTTGCAAGCGCTATGCAATACTAGTAGTAATACAAGGCGGAGCAAAACAAAAGTAAAACAAAATAGTGAAACACTCAAATTACACTACGTGCAGTAATAAAATATTTAAAAAAACTAAACTCCAATCAGGCAACCCTCATAAGTTCATCAAAATTAAATGCTATGACGTGTTAGCCAAATAATATGAATACAACTGAGATACTCAGAAGACATAGGGGTCAATATCCAAATGAGGCCTTTTTTTTATAGCTTAAATCAATATAAAAAATCGAGTTTGGCATACATATTCCCTCTGTAAAAAAAAGAGAGTGAGACAAATGTATAGCTTCCTTAAGCTAGCTTACGTATGCATGCAAGAGTTAAAATCTTTTAGCAAAATAAGCTGCAGCATTCATGAAGGGATTAATTATCTTCTCAAATTATTGAAATTAATTATTAAAATGGTGATAATACACAGAAAAGCTAAAAAAATAAATTCCATGCAAACAACCATGTGCGCCCACATGACATGCATGCTCGTGTGCTGTAGCCCAGAAAATAGAGGTTTTGGCAGTCTCTGATAGCAAAGGAAAAATGCTAAAGAAATGAAAACTATTAAGCCACGTCTATACTAAGGTTGCATGCATGCATGGTCCATTAATTAGTTACCTTGCTTGTTGATTAGCCTATTAAAGATCAAGACAAATAGCACTCGCATGGAGGTTCTCCGCTGCCAAAACCAATCACAATGCTTCAATTGTTCACCCACAATAATATACATACAATTGAAATAACCCCCCGAGCAAACATCCATCAGCGACGCCAAGATTGAAGACCTATTCTTTTATATTTTTGTAATAGTCATATATTGTAATATGTTGTAATGTTTATGTTGGAATTCTTAATCAGGGGTTTTCTCGCAAAGAGATGTAATTAACAGAATTTTTATGTAAATGTATTAATTCTGGAAGTAATGGACCTGCAATACTTGATTCCTTTGTCTCATTTTCAATTAAATTTAATTAACTTGTCTCTAATGACGCGGATGCGTATTCACGCCCATTTTCCCGTCATCAGCACCGTGTAAGCATTCTCTATGGCAATTGCTCGGAGATAGCCGCTCTCCCTCCTTCCAGGGCACGCTGAGGAGAAAGGATGGTGAGGCTTGGTCGCGCAGCACACCAACACAAATCAGTAGAGGAGAAAGTAGAAGAAGAATGATTTTTCAGTCACACTAGTTTGGACGTCTCCAGGTCTTTTATAGACGTTTCCAACAATTGACACCATTAATTCAATTAAATTGAATTGATCAAGTAACTAACATCATTAACCGAGTTAATTTAGATGTTTGAATTCACATTCAAATAGAGAGAGAGAGAGAGAGAGAGAGATGCACAATCAGCAAAAATAAGGTGAACTTGGTTTGCCAAGTAGCGTGCCACGTCATGACATGGTCACGTGTCGCAAGTCATAAGTCATGCAATTTTTCACACGAAAATACGCGAATGCGTGCACACGTGCGCGCACTTGTGTTTAGCTAAAACCCTTCTCATGTCATTTCCATCCATGTATCACATGTTTCAAAAGTGGTAAGGACTCTACCTTATGAATTGTTTCCTCTACTTTGTTTTAGCAATATGGTACTAAACCATACATGCTTTGAAATTATAGGAAATATGTGTCATTCATATGGGCTTATTTCTATCAGTTGTGACTGATGACCTTAGTATTCAAGTCATGGCCCCACGCCACCGTGACAGGGCATTGGAACCCTAACACTGCGTAGGCACTAGTCCAGCATGACGCTCATGTACTCGTCTTGCCGTCTATTTGTTAGCGATATGTTGATACTAGTTTTAGCTGTAGTGGTTACTATTAGGAAAAAGTCCATATAACATCTCAAATTTTGCTCGAAAGTCCATCCAATACCCTGAACTATGAAATCAGATATTTGACTCCTCAAACTTTGTAATCTTGTTCAAATAACAGTATGACCTAGTTTTAGATGATGGTATTACCCATGTAACATGATGAGTAAATGGTTTTACTATGTAGAATGACACATTAGGGCGCGATCAACATGGCTGCGCTACAGTGCTGCGGGCTTATTTGGCACTATTCATAAGTTTCATCTTTTTCTGAAATTTTGGGTTTTTGTTGAGTTTTTTTGCCGGTTCTTTTTTCCCCGTATGTGTTTGTATTATACGTAATGGGCTAACATATTTTTTATATTTTTTTAAATTTAATTATGCTAAATAAGTCTCTGTCAGCTACAGTGCTTTTTTCAGCCAGCTACAGTGTTTTCAGCCATAAGCTACGAGCTTTTCAGCCGAACCGATCACCCCCTTAATTTAAGTTTAAGTGAATGACAGTTAAAACCCATAGGGGCCTTCCCTTTCATTCAGCCCTATTTGTTAGCGATATGTTGATACTAGTTTTACCTGTAGTGGTTAGTATTATATGATGACTGCCTGCCTGGAATGCACGAGGAGACGAGTGGAGATTAATTGACGGTATGATTTAAACCTATATAATTTAGTGCAATAATAATTGCGGGGGCAATTAATTAGCGTTGATTTCGGGCGGTCTGTCCCTCTCGTCGTCAATAGCGATCATTCAATGGGCGAATCGATGGAGTGCACCAAAAGTCAAACCCAATGCCAACCGCAATCGTAAATATAATTGTTCAATCAAATGGAGACAGCTAGGCGTTTGAATCCGATCAAAGAATGCTTGTGTAACCTTTTCACTGAAATCTTTTCATTGAAACCGATCATAAAACAGACACGACTAGACGTTTCTGAATCGTAACTAAGGGTGGAAACGAGCCGATCCGGGCCAGCCTAACTCATTCAATCTCGGCTGGGCATGTGGCTCAGCTGGCCTCTACTCATCATTAAGTAACGAGTCAGAAGTTATGCTCAGCTCGGCTTGTAAGGTGGCTCGAGCTGGCTCATGAGCTCGTGAGCCGGCTTGGTATAGTACTGACCAATGAAATTGACGAAGTCTCCAGTTTCATTTTATTCAAAAGATTGATGAAGTGTTACAGCCAACACGGAGCTTACGGGGTGCTCAAAATGGCTTTTTTTAGTGGTTTATAGCTGAAAAATATTGTAGCTAACTAATTGCACTATAGTTGATGGTGGCTTATTTGGCGTAATTAAATTTAAAAAATAAAAATAGAAAAAACAGATTAACCCATCACGGACAGTACAAACAAATACGGGAAAAAAGAATCGACAAAAAAGCTAAAAAAACCAAAAAACCAGAAAAAGACGAAATTGTTGAATAGTGGAAAATAAGTCAGAAGCCATAAACTTAATCCATTTTGAGCGGTCCAGATTTACCTAAAAGCATAGTGGAAAATACTCCTCGAACCATACTGCTGGAATAAAAGTAGCAGATTCCAACAAAAGCTAAACATCACAGAAACAAAAACATCAAAGAAACAAAAATATCATAGATTTCCAACTCAGGCCGACAACACAGCAGAACCAATCCTATTGACGTCTTCAATCGCTTGATCAAATTCATACACGACACTATTCCCTGAATCAGTAGATAGTGCTCACAGGTACATTGCTGCATCATTTCATACACGACAAATACCATACCATTACATTACCAGAGTTCAAATAGACCGCGTCGGGTCCAGTTTACAATAGGGCTATCAGGCCAAATGTTTACATACATAAGATGCGGAAGCGGAAATGTACATAAATGTGGTAAGACACAACTCGCCACAGGCAAGTGACTGAGACAACTTAGGTGCCACCGATATTAGTCAGAGACCTGACTAGTAACGGATACGCCTGCAAACTAGTCTGGTCGACTGGACTGAGGTGAGGGGCAAGACTACCGAAGCCTATTCTAGTCTCCACCATCTTCATTGCCTTCATCGTCCTGGTCCTCATAGTAGACATGGTGCCCTTGATTTATGGTCTCTGAAGAGGAGATTAAGAGCAAGAGTGAGCACAATCAACTGTACTCCGCGAGCCAACACACAGAATGTATGTAATTACCGATGTAAGGTTAAACAAGGGTGGCTCAGGTTCTTTTATTTGCTTAAAGTGACTTTTGGAATAATTATAGCTAAAATTTCCTATGACCTATAATTTCACAAAAACATGCGCTTAGGAGTTTGAAATTGTGCAATATTTATAGCGGTGTAGTTCCATCCACTGATTTCATGGTTCCATCCACCTATGCTAGCTTTTGACCATTAGGTTACTTCCACCTTATCATTAACGCTGGAGTACATCCCTCCAGGAAAATTCCCAAAGTCAGGTTTACTTCCGCGTGACAGTTTTCTCTCCACCCTCAAAAGTTTTGAAATAGAACTAACTCGAGGAAGATTTCCATGTCTGCCCTTGACCATGGGCATGTCTGTTCGAACAGTTGTATACTCTTAAGAGACTGTACATCTTTACCCACAAGAGATAATCATCCCAATGGTTCTACATGATTCCTTAGCCATGCAGATCGAGAGATTATCACGAGACCTTTACAATACCTCGCCCTCTAGCATCTCACTCCTATGGGGTTGCTTCCATAGGTTGTGTGGGATGTCTACCATAGGTTAGCGCAGTCGGACTCCACTCTCCACAAACGCTAGCCCTGGCAACGTCACCTCCAACCGGTGTCCTATTCCACGTGGGGCTTTTATTACCCACCTACACACGTCCTCCGTGAGATGACTAGAGAGTCTAGTAAATTATTCAGCCAAGCCTACATTTTGCCAGCTTGTGGTTGGACTGTTGTACACGGAGAGGTCATCACAGGATTAAGTCCTTAATTTGTCTGGGCGGTTCATTCCATTAACCATAGACCTTGTGTTACATCCGCACCCACCACACTTACCATCTGCCCAAACAGGTATAGCAAATTTTTAGGATTTTGAGAAGCATAACATAAGTTATCATAATTATTCAGTCACTTACTTCCCGTGACTGCCCAAAACAAATTCTCATGTTTAAAAATTGATGATTAGGGAAACTAGTGCCCTGGACTCTAGGCAAGACTAGCATGGCAATTAAGTTTAACTTATAGCTATCAATATTAATAGTATAATCTAGGGCGACTCAAGAGTCATGGATAGGGTATCATATTACTAGGTAGAGAAGTGGATGTTTAACTACCTTAAAAGTAACATACATTTGCATATAAAGTAAAGCATGCAATTTTGATAGGTTGAATGGGCATAGTTTCACATGAAATATAGGCACAAAATGATCAAAGTATTGACTCGCCGGGATCAAAAGCTTGGGGGTCTTGTGCTGCTTCAATCGGAGGCTCATTCACTTCTTCGAGCTCTACTCGGAAGAACGCAGAAAAACAACACAAACGAGCGAAAGCAAGTAAATACCAAACAAAATAAAACAAAATTCAAATGAACTCAAAATTGAACCAAACCAGTACCAATAGGTAGATCATGATTTTATAAAAATTTAGAAACTAGTTTCGTTAAATTTGGAGTTACGACGAGGGAGAATGAGCCATTCAAAGTTTTGTTTCCAGGAAAATCAAGAAAATAGAAAGGGAAAGAGAGTGTGACTAGCTGACAAGGTGGGGCCCGAGGAGTAATAAATAGCGTTCGGATTTCCACTGCGCTTCGGTGGCTGACTTGTGGGCCTTCAATTAACAACGTTAATAGCGGTTAACGGCCGGTTAGGACAGTCATTAGTTAGCTTAATTAAAGCGCTAATTAACTACTCTCTCTAGTTCGTCCTGGCTGTGAGGGAGGTGGAGCCGACCGGTGGCGAGGGGGTCATGGTGGCGCGACGGAGAGGGAGCTCAGCGAGGTGGGGGTTGACTTCGTGGTGGCTGGGCGGTGCTCCAGGCGTGGGCAATTGGCTCGGGGTGTGGCGGTTCACCAAGGAGGCTTGGCGCCGGAGTTGGTGAAGGAGGGGGCTCGCCGGCGGCCTGCAGGGGGAGAAAAGCCGATTAGGCGGGGAGGGAGAGGGAGGGACGGCGAGCCGACGTGCGGCCAGGGCGCCGGACCACAGTGGCGCTGCAGCGCACGAGGGGAACGGGCCCAAGGCACTACCATGGCAGGGCGCTGAAGACGAGGTCGCCGGCTGTAACATCCTGAAAATTTAAATTTGAAAATATGAAGCTCTTGAATTATTTTGCAATATGTTTTATTGGAATTCGGATATTATGGTGTTTTCCTGAATTTTGTTGAGGTTCCGAAAGTTGAAGAAATTCAAAAAAGACAAAGACAAACATTAGTAATGCCAAAAAGGAAATATGCAAACAATAGAGAACTAAAATTTTAAATACGAATCTGAAAAGATTATCCAGTATAAGGAGGGAGAAACCTGAGTTAAAATATAAAGTCTTACTATAATAGCATAATTAGTAATAAAAGTAAAAGAATAAAACACAAACATAAACATACACACACACACATATATATATATAAATACAAACTGAGCATGTGCAAGAAAAGGGTCTAGTAATATAGGGAGTAGAAATATTAAAAATTGGCCCGGCCCACTTCCTCCCTCTCTCCTACTCTCTGTCTAGTGGGCCCGCCCACCCCCACACTATTTCTTCTCCTTCCTCCCCGTCTCACTCCCCACTCTGCACCCGCTCTCCCCGTGGCGCACATGCACTACCGTCGCCAGCCGTGCTCGCAACTCGCCCCCGGTCTCCCCGAGCTGTCCCATCGCCCGAGTGGCGCGCTCGCACACCGCCCCCGGTTTTCGCCACCCTACCCACGGCGCGGCGCCATCTGCCCCAGTTTCTTCCCCCACTCCATCGCGTCGTTCGGCCACGTGGCGCAAGCCTTCTGCCGCCCAGCACAAAGCTGCAACACCGCACCGAGTTGTCACGCGTGAAATCTCCCGGAATCCCGCTGCAGCCGCCGTCTACCACCGCCGCCTGCCCCGACAAGACAACACAGCCACCCCGCCCATTGCCGGCCCCCTTTAGCCGCCTATAAAGCCCGCGCACCCATCTGTTCGCTCCACCACACCTCCCTCTACCTCCCATCCCGAGCGATTGCACCACCGACTCCGTAGCCGTTGGAAAGCCATTCTTCTTCAACTCCGGTCACCCGGCCCGCCGACAAATTGGGGCAACGCCGAGCCAATTCCTCTTCCCCGAAGCATCTTTGGAGCAAGGCGAAGCCGTCCTCGCTGCCGGCCGAGCTTCCCGCAGCCCGAGCCGAGCCCGCGCCGTGCTCCTTCTTTGCTTGTCGTCGCCGGCCCGCCCCGAAGCTTCCTGGTCCTCGTCAACGCCACCCTCGGTATCCCCTCGGCGTAGCGTTCTGTTTTTGTCGTCGCCCGCTCCTCTCCGGCCACCCCTCGCCGGCGACGCCACCGGCCGTAGCTGCCCCGAGCCTCCTCTGCTCCCGCGCCAGCAACGTCGACTCATCTGATTTCCGTCGCCTCGGTCGTCAGGTAACACCCCCGAGCCGACTGGCTAGCAGCGTGCATGCTCAGCCCCGCGACCCAGCTTTGAATCCCCGCTCCGCAGCACTAGTAGTTAGGTTTTAAAAACTTTTTGGTAGCAGTTCCAGTAAAGAGAAATTAAGGGAAAATCAGAAATAAATATATAGAAGATGTTAAAATTCTTAGGATATAAATGAGCTTATAAAATGTTCAGACAGGGATTAATCAATGCTAATAATACCTAATTAACGGTTAATATTGTCATAAATGATGATACTGGATTATTACATCAAACCTCTTACTGACATGTGGGCCATACCCCCATAAATGAGCACAGTAGCTGGCCCCACATGTCACTGGCACAGAGAAAAGGAAATAAAAATAAAAGAAAAACTTAAAAATAGGTAGTGGACCCACCTGTCAGAGTTTTATTATTTTCTAGATTTATTTGAACTGAGAACTTTAAATAGGTATAACTTATTCATCTTAACTCCAAATCAAGTGAAACAAATTTGTAAAATCATCTAAATTCAAGATCTATCTAATGGAACCAAAACCATGATTTTTTAAGATCATTTGAATTTTTGGTGAAACTTTGTTTAATTTATTAATTTTTATCCAAATTTTCGTGCATCGGAAAAATAGCGTACGAAGCCTAGGAGGAAGAATCCAAGGCCGAAGTCAACCTCGACAGTCAAGACCAAAACACCGGTGACCAAGGCGAGTCAACACTTTGATCATATTGAACCCATGTTTATGCAATTTACTTTCTTTTTAAATTATCAATATGCATGCTATTATTTCATGTGTTATTTTATGTTCAATTTCAACATGTTAGCTATACGCCCATTATTACCCTTGTGAATATTGCTCTCCTTGACAACCTCGGACATGTGAGCCTTATCACCCTAGCAAAATTATAATACTATAGCTTTCGAAAATAAGTCTAAAGTTATCCGCTTGCTTAGCATTTTCTTAGATAATCGGGGGCACCAAAATACCCCGAGAAACACTTTTACTCATGAGTAACCTACTTGGGAAGTCATGGTGGAAATGACTGGTGAATTTTAACGTGATTATTTTATGCTCCCAAAAACCCCAACTTGCTTGAATATCTGGGCGAATGGTTTGGGGGCTGGTACGTGGTGCAGTGGAAGCATAGATTACGGAATGTGGTAGAACCGCCCAGATAATCCTAAGGACCGAATCTTGTCATGATACTCTGTGTAAAACAGTACAACCACAAGCCTGTAAAATACAACTTGGCTAAGTAAATTTATCGAAACTCCCGGACTCATCTCACCGGTAGTGGATTCCAAGAGTGGATAATGCAAGGGCAAGGGGAGGCCTAAAGGGACACCGAGTGGAGAGTGAAGTTTTCCAATCGTACTAGCGTTGCGGGGAGTGGAGCCCGAATGCGCTAGTAGCCATGGTGAACATCCCGTGCAACGTATGGGACCCACCGCAAGTGGGAGCAGCCCATAGGGTGAGATGACAAAAGGAACTAGATATTTTGAAAAGTCACTGTGATAGTCTACTCAACCACATGACTAAGGAATCATGTGAAGCAACGAGCTGATTGTCTCTTGTGGTGAAAGTGTACAAACTCTGCAGAGTCAAAACTATTCGAATAGTCGTACCCACGGTCAAGGGCGGACATGAGAACCTTACTGGATATAGTTCTGTTTCAAAATGCTTTATGGATGGATTGGAAAAGTGGAGGGCAGTGGAAAGCCCAAGTTTGAATTGCCCTAGGTGTCGTCCCAGTGATAAGGTAAGCGGCTATAATGCTGAAAGCTAGTATATGGTGCAGATGCCACGTAACGGTGGATGGAATCTGGATCACTATTATTGTTACATTCTTTTAGACAATGATAAAAATCTGTTTTAGTTAAAGCTGCTAGGTTTCAGAAAATTTCTATGAATCATATTTCAAATGCAATTTATGGTAAATAAAATAACCTGAGCATTCCTTTGATAAGCCATGCATGATATCTATTTGCATTATGTGTATTGGCTCGCGGAGCATGGCGGTTTGTGCTCACCCTCGCTCTCACAATTTATTCAGAACCAGGAGTCAGATCGCAACACTTCAACATTTCACTTGGTCAGGATGGTGAAGAGAATGAAGATGTCAATAACTAGGTCGTGAACCTCCAGTTGGCTACTTGTGGGCATGTCCTGAGGGTCCCACATGTGTGCTTCGTTCTTCTACTGCTGCAATTTAATGATTTCGGCCTGGTCGGCCCATGAGTAAGTCTATTATTTTAATTACGCTTCCGCATGATATGTATTTGATGACCAATACTGTATCTGTGAGCACTATCTACTGATCCAAGTAATAGTGCTGTGGAATCACAGAAGATTCCGTATTGAAAAATCTGGGTCTTACACCGGCGCTGAAGACAAGGTGGTCAATGTCTTCTCCGATCGTCGGTGGCACGAGGAGGAAGAAAGGGGAGGGAGAGGAGCGAGTGGGCGACGACGGGAGAGGGAGGAGGCGCTGCGGGAGAGGAGGGAGGAGCTGAGGGGGAAAACGGTAGGGGGTTTATAAAATTTTCTTTTCCTTTTTATTTCTTCCTGTTTTCTATTATATTTTTTTTCTAGAAAGATAAAAGCAAAATTCGAAAGTTCTGAGTTTGGAGGACTATGAATTCTTCTTTGGCTAGCAAAATAATTATTTACTCATTTTAAATATTTCTTCATTTTTCTTTGAATGGCAAAAGGATTTCTAGATTAGAAAATAACCTTCTTTGAATTTGGAACATAAACTTTGAAATTTTGCACAACTTCAAAAATGGGATGTTACAGTTTGTCGCCTAGGACTAGCCGTTTCCCGTGCCGTAGGAAAAAAAAAGAGAAGAGCCTGCATATCAGTTTGTCC
The DNA here is from genome assembly GCA_017311315.1 of Dendrocalamus latiflorus. Lineage (NCBI taxonomy): Eukaryota > Viridiplantae > Streptophyta > Magnoliopsida > Poales > Poaceae > Dendrocalamus > Dendrocalamus latiflorus. Next base: position 14,444,472 of record CM029614.1, on the reverse strand, counting down.
AAACAGGCTGGTTTGTGATCAAAGACCATGTCACTCCTGTTGGTCCATCTCGCCCAACGCCCAAGTGACAACTGCAATTTCAAATAGAGATGGCGTCAAACGATTATTATTACCTTGCAGTCAGTTGTCCTAAACTTCTTACAAAGAGACGGGAAATGAAGACATCAAGATTTAACAACAGAAGTAATTGCAGAAAAGAAAATTTTCCTCTGGCAGACTGGTGAGCCGGCTTGGCATAGTACCACCATCATCGCAAATTGCACAGACATGGTCCCACTGCACACAAAGAAGATTGATATTAGCTTGGTGAAATTGGATGAACACTGTAGATTGATATTAGCCCACTCTGCAATTAGAGTAAAAGAGTTTCCAGAGAGGTGAACAGACAAAAGGCACTTAGATTTTACTCTGAAAGTGAAAACCCAAACAACAGACTTGGTAAAAACCTATGGCTATCAACATACCTGCAAACATAAACCCACTGAATTAGAAAGTGAATCTGGACTGGAGCCAGATCCTCCAACCCAGAGGCATGAAAGAGTCTGGAAAGTCCATAGCCAACTAATCCTGCAACGTAGTGACAGTATTTATCATAGTCCTCAACAGTTTCAACCTACATAAAGAAGGTTCGTTCATATTAGTTCACAGCAAGATCAAATCATTATGTACTGAAAAACAAGCTGCAGGGGAAAAACACATCATATGATCTTGCAAATGACTCCTAGGCAATATGATACAAGTAAAACATGCAAAAGCTACTTTTAGCTACAAGTGAGCTCATTGCCCAAAAGCTAAAGGCACAAAAAATAGCCTATGATGAACAGCTAAATATTTGTGACAATCTAGATGTTATACTTTAGATATACCAACAGACCTCCTTGCATATAAATTTTGCCATTCCTGGACCCATTCTCCTGGTAATTTCTTCGGGGTGTGTATAGGTATCACCTAGATGTTTTCTTCCCAACAATCATCCAAATTTTGGACCATTGGATTAGAGATCCAACGGTCTTTTTTTTTGGAGGGGGGAGAATTTTTTTTTGGAGGGGGTGAGTTTTTTTTTGGAGGGGTGGGGAGAATTTGTGGCCATTGGATCTCTAATCCAACGGTCACAAATCTAGATGATAGTTAGAAAGAAAACATCCGGATGATGTTTATCAATACCCATTTCTTCAATGGACATTTGATATCTGGATGTGCTGTACCGAATTTACAACAACTTCAACCTGAAACATGCCAACGACAGCCATTAAATATAAATTCAAGAGAGGAAACTGCTGATCATGAAATCAAACTGTGAATGCTAAGCAGCTAACTGTGCTTCTTTCATTTCTGTCAATGTCTGTTGATTTCTGTCAATGTCTGTTGATATTCAATGTCACTGTATCAAAACATCCAGTTACCTCATTTTGCAGCAAGCTGATACAACTCTTAACCATGCAATGATGTTTTGAGGTGGACCATCATCTGAAGTATCTGGTAACAAATAACCAAAAGCTTAATTTCGAATTTGCAAGCTACTGGGAATTGAGTGCATTGCACATAAGTGGCAAGTGGCAACAAACTAATAAAGGAAAAAAATAACTGTATGGAACCAACCTACAACCTCAAATTCAAAACTGCAAGACTGCATCATCTCACGTTCATCATCGCTGGTTGGCGCGGGGTCATGCGGCGGCTCTAAACTGAAGTCCACGAGGCCAACGGCGGCGGACTTCTTTTCTCGGCGCACACAAGACTCCAAGATCGGCTGACGGTCCATACAGCGGTTGGATTTGTGTGGAGGGCGAATCTAGGGTTGGGGACTGGTGCGGTTTCAGGTGATTGACCAACCGTCGTCGGGGAGAAGGATGGGCGGCGGTGGGGGAGAAGGAGCGGCGGCCGTCGGGGAGAAGGAGCGGCGGCCGTCGGGGCGAATGAGCGGCGACGGTGGTAAGAGGGCGGTGGGGGAGAAGGAGCGGCGGCCGCCGGCCAGGTGAGTTTTTTGTTATTATGGTACCCTCTAAGTTGGGCTTCGCTGAAACGGTACTTATAACGTGGGCTTCTCCCAAATATTACCCTTGTACTTAAGACTTCTCTCAAATAGTATTCTCAAGGATTTTAACTCAAATAATTTGATTTTCGAATTTGTACTCCCCCAATTGACTGAACTGCCCCTGCTCATTTTGTTTAACCCTAATCACTTTTATTTTCTTCTTTTCACATCGTTTGGGTTTCATTGGCGATGGCGGCACGCCGACTGGCCGATCGGAATACTCGGCGCAGCGCCGTCAACGCCAGGCGAGAGCGCGGCAAGGATCGCACGGGAGTGCGCGCACCCCAGGCCACGGACGATCGCACGCCAGCCAGGGACGGTCGCACGTCGGCAGGGGCAACCGGACCACGTACGCGGCAGGGGCACCTTCTGTACCTTCTACAATAGGGATACCTGCCGATCACACCTGCCGCGTACGTGGTCTGGTCGCCCCTGCCGACGTGCGACCGTCCCTGGCTGGCGTGCGATCGTCTGTGGCCTGGGGTGTGCGCACTCCCGTGCGATCCTTGCCGCGCTCTCGCCTGGCGTTGACGGCGCCGCGCCGAGTATTCCGATCGGCCAGTCGGCGTGCCGCCGTCGCCAATGAAACCCAAACGATGTGAAAAGAAGAAAATAAAAGTGATTAGGGTTAAACAAAATGAGCAGGGGCAGTTCAGTCAATTGGGGGAGTACAAATTCGAAAATCAAATTATTTGAGTTAAAATCCCTGAGAATACTATTTGAGAGAAGTCTTAAGTACAAGGGTACTATTTGGGAGAAGCCCACGGTATAAGTACCGTTTCAGTGAAGCCCAACTTAGAGGGTACCATAATAGCAAAAAAAAACTCCGGCCAGGTAGAAGGGGCGCGACGGTGGACCAGAGAAGCAAGTGGTGCCGGATCGGGGCTGGATGGAACCTGGAAGGGCAGAGAATACAAGGAACTGAGATTCGTTGACTAGTCGTGGACTATGGGTTGGGTAATTGGGTTGGCTCTGCGCTACGTGTGGGCGGCTTGACCGAGCAAACACCAGCGGTTTTTACTTGACTCGTAGGCCAGTCTCACTGAGAGTTTCATCTGCATTTAATAGGTTACCACATAGATATTTTTGATGATATGACAACATTTTTAAGAAGAGAGAGAAGAAGTGGGTTTCATTTAGATGAAACTCTCTTGGCACGATTACCAACTCTATATGAGTCATGAAATTAAATGTCTATGAAACAATAGAATGAAACTATGCATGATGTTTCATCCATGTTTCATTTCATTTTACATGATGTGGCAGTCTTGAAAACAACGCTATGAAACTCTCCACTGAAAATAGCCTTAGGGCATGTCCAATGGTGATTTATGAGCTAGCTCTAAACATATTATTTCATATTTTAATAGAAGAGAGAGAAAAGCTAGCTCTTGATCAAGAGCTAGTCTCATACACACATTCCAAGATTATATGAGGATGTCATATAGGACTATTCATGTTATGAGCTATATGCTAAAAGTTAATATCATTGGAGAAGTTAGCTTAGAGCTAGTAACTAGCTCATACCATTGTACATGCCCTTAGTGAAACAAGCTGCCAACGAGGCTTAGCTCGGTGGCTTATGTTTCGGGAACAAGTTAAATCGACTTTAAGGTTGAGTGGCCTTGAGCTTTTCTCTCAACTCTAATTATAACATTTACAAATAATTAGGAAACTCACGTAACATAGGTTTAAATTTTAGAAAACTAGAGAAAAGTCATACTCCCTCCAATCAAGAATACATGACACTTTGGACAAGACATGGTTTCCAATAAATAACTTTGATCATCAATTTTTCATAGTAATATATTAGTTAAAAGTATAAAAATATTATATTCTAAACGTACTTCTTGTAACAAATCTAATAATATTATTTTCACATGATCAATCTAAATAGTTTTACACATACTAGTGATCAAAGTTAAGTACTTCTTGTAACAAATCTAATAATATTATTTTCACATGATCAATCTAAATAGTTTTACACATACTAGTGATCAAAGTTAAGGAAGCTTGGCTGCTCAAATTCTAATACATCACATATTTCTAAACGAAGGGAGTAGTAGATTGCTTATATGGCATTCCCTCCGTTTAAAAATATAGTGTATCTTTGAAATGGTTTTGTCCACAAATATATAATATATTTTATATTCTAATACAAAATAAGTATGTTTTACTTTTTATATTCCCTACATATATGTATTGAATATAGTACTTAAAGATAATAATTAGGGTTTTCGGTATCTCCTTTGGTCTGTATGCAAGACAAAATTCGCTCTATAAGTTTGGACGGAGAGAGTATATAAATCACCAAATAGTATATCGAACGCTCATGGGCAACCATGTAAGAAATTAGGGGATGGTTTTTTATTTCAGTAAGGTGTTTGGTTTGGAAGAATGTAATTACAAAACACAAATGGTGGTTTCACTGAGCTGCCATACCAACAATAATGAATGGTCTGATCAACATGTTAGGCGTACATGTTAATACACGATCAACAAGCGAATCAATAACATGTGCTGAAACTCTGGAAGTGACGTGATGTACATGGATCAATGAAACAAGCTCCAAACCAAAGAAAAATTAAGCAGTTGTTAATACATGATGTGCGTGTCACATCATAATAGAAAGCTCTAAAATTCCCAGCAGTCCAAACTCAAATGAAATCTTTTGAACTTTAAGTGCAAATTATGCTACGGAACAAAACTTGAGCTGAGGTCATACAACACAGAAGCACATGTCATGTTATTACAAAAGAAAGTTATAAATTCTTGGTAACTTAAACTCTGAAGAAGTGTCTACAACTTCATGTCCAAACTCTTCATTCTTTTTCTTCCAGAACAACCACCTGTCCCCTATGTGGTAACTTCCAAAGTTAAGTAGTTGAAAAGCCGAAAGCCAATAGCAGTAGTTTCTCATCTTCTATTTGCGTCATCTAGCAAAGCATAAGAGAAGTTAGATGTGAGTAAAAGCAAGATGTGTCTAATAAAAAAATAAAGAAGGCTTTCACCAGCAGACCATGGACAATATCAGTCCTAAATATCAGGATGGATAGCTAATTAGTGTTAAGGATAGAATAGGAAATAGGATAAGACTGATATTTGTTTCCTTATATTCCTTGTATTCCTTCTATATATCCCCCTTGTACTCTCTATATATATTGCCTTTTGGGCCTCATGAATACATGCACAATATTCATAACATGGTATCAGAGCAAAGGTTAGGGTTAGGGCTCTGACCTTGTTTCTTCCGCTGCCTCTGTTGCCGCCGCCACCGGGGCTGTCGTTGCCCGAGCTGCCGCCACCGCCGCTGCCTGGGCTGTCGTCACCCGAGCCGCCGCCGCCACCCGGCCGCTACCCTTGTCACCACAGCCGCCGTCCGGGCCGTCACCGCTCGAGCCGCTGCCGCCGCTCATGCCGTCTCCGTCCGAGCCGCCGCCGCCGACGTCGCCAGGACTGCGGACGCCCGAGCCGTCGCCAAATCCGATCTGGCGCCGCTAGATCCGATCGGTTGCTGCCGCCGCCGTCGCCCACTGCGCCGGGTCGCCGCCGCAGTCGCCCGCTCCGTCGGCTGCGTCGGGTCGCCGTCGCCCGCTCCGTCGACTGTGTTGGGCCACCGTAGTCGCCCGCTTCGTTGGTTGCGCCGGGCGCCGCCGTCGTCACCGGCCGCCGCTCCGACGGCTACGTCAGGTCGCCACCGCCGTCGCCCGCTCCGTCGACTGCGCCAGGCCACCGCAGTCGCCCACTTCGTCGGTTGCGCCGGGAGCCACCGCCGCCAGCGGTCCGCTTCAGCCGAGCTCTGCTGGTTTCCAAGTGAAGTGAGCCAGTGAAGAGTGGCTAGTTGTTTTATAGTCTTGTAAAAAAAAGCAAAAAAGCCAAAAAAAATGTTGTTCTAACAGCCGCGCCGTCCAGCGCCGCCTGTTAGACTTCATTGCCTTGGTCGCCGCGCCGTCCAGCGCCGCCTACCGATGGCTTCTATTCTATTTGCTGCGATCCCATTCTCGGGAATAAAACTACATAGAACGAACTACAGGTTATGGTCTTCCCTCATGGAGATCACGCTTGATGGTCTCCGCCTTTGGGGACATGTTACCGGTGCTCGTCCTTCTCCGCCACCGTCGGTTCAGCCTCCTCTTAGGTAGCCTACTTCTGCATCCCCTGGAGTAGATGAAGCTGCTAAGAAGAAGACAGAGGCTGATGCTGCTGCTGACGCTGCTTATGAGGCTTTTCAGTATGCTATTGACGCTTTCGAACGTTGGTGTGCTGATGAGGCCCATGTTCGTGCCATCCTTGTGGTCAGCGTCGACGACTCCATTCGGCCAGATATTGTTGGTCTGCGATCTACTCGACAGATCTGGGAGTACTTGCGTGAGCGATACCAGCAAAGCAGTGATGCTCAATTCTTTTCGCATCAGCGTGAGTTGGAGACGCTTCACCAGGGAGATTCTTCCGTCGATGACTTCTTCTGAGTTCTGGCTAGTCTCTGGCGACAGCTAGATGAGCTGGCTTCTCCACTGTGCCAAGAATGCCACAAAGTTCAGAAAGCGGATCATGATCGCCTTCGTCTTTATGATTTCGTCTGCCGTCTTCGCCCAGAGTTTGAGCCTGTCAGAGCTCAACTGCTAAGCCGTTTGCCACGACCGACTGTCACAGAGGCTCTTTCGACACTTCGGGCTGAGGAGCTTCGTCTCGGGTTACTACCTCTCCCAGCAGAAGTATGTCCAGGATCTTCTTAATCGATCTGGTCTGACTGATACTCGCACTGCTGAGACTCCTATGGAGCTCTCTCTTCAGCTTTCATGCTACTGATGGTGATCTTCTTGAGGATCCTACTCGGTATCACCATCTTGTTGGGAGTTTGGTATATCTTATGAGCATTCGTCTTGATATTGCTCATGTTGTCCATATCTTGAGTCAGTTCATGGCTTGTCCTACTCATCTTCAATACAGTCATCTTCTTCGTGTTCTTCGCTACTTGCGCGGGACCATCTCTCGTCGCTTATTTTTCCCTAGCTCTACCTCACTCCAGCTTCAGGCGTACTCTGATGCGACCTGGGCTAGTGATCCTTCTGATTGTCGTTCTCTTTCTGCTTACTGTATTTTTCTTGGCTCCTCCTTGATTGCCTGGAAGACAAAGAAGCAGACTGCAGTTTCCCGTGCGAGTGTAGAGGCTGAGTTGAGAGCTATGACAGCTGTGACAACAGAGATTACTTGGTTGAGATGGCTACTTACGGATTTTGGCGTACCTGTGAGGGGACCTACTGCTCTTATGACTGATAGTACATGAGCTATCAGCATTGCTCGTGATCTAGTGAAGCATGAGCTCACCAAGTACATTGGTGTGGATACTTCATACACTCGCTCCCAGGTGCAGGAGGATGTACTTGCTCTTCAGTTTGTGTCCTCAGAGTTACAGATTGCTGACTTCTTCACGAAGCCACAGACTATAGCACAACATTTGTATTTTCTCTCCAAACTCAGTGTGTGATCCACCATGAGTTTGAGGGGGTTGTTAAGGATAGAATAGGAAATAGAACAAGACTGATATTTGTTTCCTTATATGACTTGTATTCCTTCTGTATATCCTCCTTGTACTCTCTATATATATTGCCATTTGGGCCTCATGAATACATGCACAATATTCATAACAATTAGTACAAGTACAATCTCTCAAATAAATGTAATACTGGAGTAGATTAGTACTATTTTTACTCTTCCAGCTAACAACTCCAAAATAGCTAAGCCAACTGGCCAAGATACCTTATAGCTTAAATTCTGAAAGGAAAAAATATTGTCTTACTGAACAAGGAGAATAAAAACATGCTTGTTAATCTTTAACAATCTTCTTGAACAAAGTAATGTTTTCCATGTGTCCAGAACAAACGGTAGCAAACTATAATGGTTGGGCAGCACATAACTAAGATTGAGCATTTGTAATTTCGATAGTACATATCAAGGAGAATTTAAGCTAGCTAGCTTCACATTTATTCTTTAAGATTGCCATTTCACCTTCATGGTTGGTAGTAATCAGTAACTTAATCTTGTTTAGTAAACTGGCATACAACAGTGAACAAATGGTACTTCTAATCCAAGGGTGCATAGACAAAAGACCACATCGTCGGGCTTTATTTCAATTCGAAGTAACAAAAAAAAGGCATTAAGGTGGACAAGGAAGTAGTATAGGGCATCATGAACATGAGTACAGTTTGAAAAATTGTAAATTTAATTTACCACTCAGTATCTTCAGCACATACTCCTTCAAAGTATCTGGAAGTGTAAGAAGCATATGCATCTGGTCCAACGCTCTTGCAATATGCTTGCAGCATTGACAATTTTAGATTTAGTGAAACCAAGCTTAAGCAATTCAGCAATTGCTTTTTCTTTTATATTTTGTTGAGCCTCCTCTTGCATTGCTTTCTTGTACATCACCGCTTCATGCTCCATTGTTGCTGCCATTGAGCCAACATGATGAGCAAAACTCTTCACTTAACCATGAACATCACTAAACATAGCTAGAAAAGGGTTACTTAATTCAGATTCCTTCCTTTGTGCATTGTCTTTCTTTCACCTCTTAGACCTTGATGTCCACAAATCGTCTAGGTGTTTCTCTGGACATTTGTCTTCTTCATCCTCTTCCACGTTGCCAATCCCAGCAGCAATTTCATTCTCCAAGTTTGTAACAGCCTCCCCAAACCCTTCCACACCTTCTCTGATGGCATCGTCCTTGCTATAAATAGCAGCAATGTTTCAAAGTAAGGAAATGGAACACCATATAGACCATTGGCCTCATTGTGATCATGCATAAGACAAAAAAGTTAAATAGGAATGATATGTTGCAAAGAGAGCAACTACCAGCAGTGATTTATCTTGCAATGAGCATCATATTGCTGCTTCTCACATTGAAGTTTTTTCATGTCCACATCCAATGAGAACCCAGTTTTGGATAGCATGACTTCAAGTGCACCATACTTTCTCATAAAGTGCCTCACTCTAGACTCGATGTGTGGGATAACTATTAGACCACACTCTGGCAAAGTTTTTTCTGCAAGAAGATGCTCAACTATTGATGAGTACCCATTCTTAAAACTCCATCACCTTTCCACCTCAGATCTAAAGATAGCTCATATAGTGCTCCGATGAGTTTGTCATCCTCAAACAAAGTCCACTTCCTTTTATTTCCCCCTTCCACGCACAATATTTGAGCTTTCAGCATAATCCATGTCTGCAAAAGTGTCAAAATTAATTAGTCTATAAAATATTATGTGAACATCCTTTAAAATACAAACCTCAGTGAGATCTAGCAGCCCTATATCTATTATACATCTCTTGAGCAAGAACATCACAAAAACTAGTCCAACCATTAGAAGTCGAGACAACTGTGATAAATTTTGGTTTGCTGAGTTCTCTCTCCGTGACTTCCATCGATTCCTCACTTTCAAATGGATCTCTAGAAATCTTTTGCAAAATCAAATAATGCAATATAGCACCATGGTGCCCATGCTTCATGATTAAGACTTTTCATCCATGATTGAGATTTTTCATTCATGATTAAGATTTTCCATCTTGATATATTATATATTATTGCACTTACATGCATATAAAAGCAATCCAAAGGCAGAGAGGCTAAGTGTCCAGACACCATGGTGTCCCATTTCAGCGTCCTATATATATATATATATATATATATATATATATATATATATATATATATATATATATATATATATATATATATATATATATATATATATATATATATATATATATATATATATATATATATATATATGAACATTTAGTGGCCTACAAAATCTAGTACCTGAGTTTGATACAAATTTCAATCTAGAATATACATGCAAACCCATTAAATTCAAAATACATATATAGATTAAATTCGGAATTAAAATAAATTAGGAAACAAAACTGAATTCAGAAAATATAAGTGAAGATTTATACCAATTTAAGAAAAAATATTCTGAATATATAAAATAAAAAATCTTTACTGCCCAAGCATATGAAAATTGGAAGTAAAATTACAGAAAATAAATTTGATTGTCAAAATTCAGTATTATGAAAGTTTTAATTTTAATGTTTCTAGATTGATTATAGTGTTGTATTGAAAATCCATGCTCACTAAAAAAAAGATAAAGTTTGAAATGTCCAAACTAATAAATGATCAAGATTTTATTCTAATCTGATTATAATTCATGCATGTTCTTTAGCACTAAAAAAAATACATGTACGTACAGCTTCAAATGTGAAATGTAGACAATCTGGTGTAATCAACAATAACAACAGTATTAACCAATAAACGATTAAGTAATTTGGGATGCTGCTCTGTGGGGAAAGAACTACATGTTATGTTCTCTGGGATTACTCAGGAAACCTTACAGACAACATTAGCAATTTTGATTGAGCGAAAGGGGGAGAGACTGACAGCATCTGTGGAAGGCTACACATATGAACTAATATTCCTATGAAACTTAGCAATACCCATTGATGCCCAAGCAAAAGATATTAGGAATCAATTAGAAAGTTTTCCTACACATGAATGGAGGTATCCAAAGTTGCTTGCTGGTCTCGTTAAAAATATTTCACATTCAGAGAGAAGAAATTGGGGGGAAAACTAGGAAGATATAGGATGATGCCAAATATTTCATTAAACTGAAAAATGATATCTAATCGTGCTTCAACATTCAGTACACTTGTCTAACAAATTGATCATTAAATAAAGTCATGAAATTTTTCGTGTAATTTTGCCCCTCAAGTAAAAGAAAAGAGAAATGGCTGGCTTCTTGCTAAATTATAAAATAAAAACATGTTAACGATCCTGACCTCGCCGGTGGTTGGTGTGCGGAGTGTGGTAAAGCAACAGGCGGAGGATAAGGAAGAGGAGGTGCTGATTCCTCTCCCGCTCCCAGCACACCTACGTCACTACCCGCCGCCATCGCCATTACAACAAGACTACTCACCAGGCAAGAGGAGAAAGGAAAAATTACTACCAGATCCAAAGCAGGGAATCCAACAGGAGAGTAGAAAGGGCGATGTGGGTGTGGTTTACTTTGGGCTGGGGTGGTGTGGGTGGTGTCAGAGATCGGGGTGGCGAAGGAGACCTTCGCGACTAGAGGCGAGGGGAATCACGTTTGGGGTGGAGGCGAGATGCCGACGTGCAAAGGTGAGGGGAATCGCATCAGGGATGGAAGCGAGGAGCGAGGAGGGATCGAGACGCGGGGTCCGAGGTGAGGAAAGTGTGTGATGGATATGATACCGCTTGAATTTGATTACACGGTATCGGATGACAGCCCATGCAAACTAAACAGGAACTAATGGAATCCATTCACATTGGGATAGAATTACACCCAAAAGTAGCCCAACCAAAACACCATCTCAATGTGAGATTATATTTATTTAGGTTGACTAAAACACGATTATTAATTCTGTTGTATAGCTGAAATACCACAAATATTTTACCATTATACAAGTTAAATGGATATCTAATCTGATCTAATGGAGTAGATACTTGATTAGAATTTGTAATCACTATAACATTCGATTATTATCCACATTGCAACATATTCGAACTTGTTTATATAATATAGATGTGAATATGGTTTGAGCACAATTCAATTCGTTTTCAAGGCCAACTCCCCGGCCGAATTGGCCGGTGAGACTTCGTCTTCGGTAGGTGCGAGCGCGCCGAGCGTCGGCCGGAGGAAGAAGATTGTAACATCCCAAATTTTGGATATTCAAAAAATGTGGAATTTTTAAAATTTTCTTGCATTTTGCTAGCACTCAAAATTCCTTCTGAATGTTTATTTGAAATCTTTTTGAGTTTTGTGACATACAAATTAATAATCAAGAATACTCCCCAATGCAAATAATAGTCTTGTAAATTATAAAAATGGAAAATGTCATTACAGATCATGAATTCAAAATACTAACATCTCGAATTCAAACTCAGGTCAATAAAATGAATCCATAAAGAATATTAGAATATATCCATAAATATCTAAATCAAAAATATCTTCTTTTAATTCAATCAATAAACCAAAATCCACGGTTGAATATTCAAAATTTATATATATACAACCCATAACAAAATAGTGTCAAAATCAAAATCCAAGGGCGAATTAGATAAAATCGAAAATAGATGAATATTAAATTTATATTAAATTTTATATCTGGATACTTGAATCAAAACTCGAGTTATAAGTCAAAAATTGAAATCAATAATTTTAGATATGAAAAAGAAATATAAAATCAAAAGCATTCAAATTGCAAAAATTATTCCTAAGCCTTTTTCCTCCCTTCCTTTCACTCTTTTCTCTCTATTACATGTGGGCCCCAGCCCTTTTCTTTCTCCTCCCTCCCTTTTCTTTTCTTCCCCTTTCTCCATTTTTCTTCCGGCTGAGCTTGCTCCACGTTCTTCTTAATGTGCGCCCGCCGCGCCCACGTTAGCGCCGCCTGCCGCCCCACCATGCCTCGCGCCATGTCCTGCGCTGCCTGGTCTCCCGAACCCTGTCCCGTTCCATCAAGCACGTCGCCACGCCCCTGCGTCCACCGCCCGGTTCTTCCGCCGCCGCCGCCGCCCTACCGCCCAACCCGCACGCCGCCCGGTCGGCTCGGGGTCTTTAAAAGCGAAAGATCACCCCCCATCCGCCTCACCTCCTCCCTCTTATCCTCCCACTGCCGAGAATCGGCCTCTGGAGCCTCACCGCCCACCGGCCGCTCCCTTCCTCTTTAACTCCGGCGAACCAAGGCCCGGCCAAATGTGACCACCACGGGTCAATTGCTTCCGGCTAGAGCGGCAGTGGAGTCCGGCGACACCTTCCCCGCCGTTGGCCTGAGCTGTCGCCGCCTATAATCCGCCAGCACCGAGCGCCTCCGCCGTCCGAACCCGCCTCACGCCGCCGGCACACCATGGGCCCTCTCCGGCTCGGCCGTTGGCGCGGTACGCTCTCCTTCCCCTCTCTCTTGCTCAAGCGCCCAGCACTTGCCCCCTTCCTCCACGCTGGCGCCATCGCCCCGCGCTCACCTCACCGCCGGCCGCCCCGAACAGCCGCCCGCCCACCTTACCGCCGCTCCGACCTGTGTGCTGCTTCCCAGAGCCCCCTTGCCTCCCTAACAACCCATTTTGGCGATCCCCAACCTCCCTCCGGCTGCCGCTCGCCGCCGGCGAGGTTCCCCTCCATCGGCTCCGCCTTGCTCTGTTTTGGAGCATCTTCACCACTCTACCTCTTCCTAATTGTTTTCTCTTTTTGTGTCAGCCGAAAGCCCCTACCCACTTGGTTAGCCCAGCAAACACTTTAGCCACTATACCCCAGGTCTTGAGTTCGATTCCCATCCTTTTCCCCATTCCCATTTGTTTTGTATTTTGTTTCCTTTACTTTATTTCAATTAGGAAAAATTAAGGTAAAAATATAAAATTAGTCCATGGAAGCCAACGAAATCTTATTAAGATGTAAATGAAATTGTTTAAAATTTAATATTGGTTAGTTACCATATGTGCATAATTAATGTGTCTTTATTAATTATCTTAATCTGAATATTAAGTGAAGGCAATAATAACAGAGGGATCTAAAATTTATAAACACCCAATCAAAAAGACATCCAAGTTAAAGCTAGGGAAAAATAAAATTTGATACCATATTTGACTATAAAAATAAGGATTTAAATTAAAGATTACCCAATTATAATATATGCCCTAACATTTGGCATGCCATCTTAAATAAACCTTAGAGGTAGATTTTGCTAAATAACAAATATTAAAATATAACCCTATGTAACCAGTTTTGCCCAGATAAATAAATTTAAACTAAAACTAAAACTAAGCCTAATAATAATAATTGAAGTATAGACGAAATGATAAGATTCCATAAGTTAAACCTTAACGTTAGATTTAGTAAACAAAAATACTGAGCATGATTGAATATGGCAAGCTAGGACCTGAACACATGGATTCTAATTCAAATGATGTCTAGTAATAACTAAGGGTCGTATAAAATGCCATATACCAAATTACTAGTAATATGAATTAATCCGATAAGCTAAAAATTTGTATACATCGCATATATAGTTCGACAAAATAATACCCAGCTGGACTTGTATACCAACCCATAGATATAACCTAACTCATGGAACATCCTTAATAAATATAAGAATAATGAGAGGGATTATTGATAAAAAGATCAAGCCAACGTATCCTACCACCGGCCTTGCCTCAAATCATCCGAATAACCCATTAACTCGTAATAAAACTAAAATTTAGTTTATTTGGATTTATTTGGATCTTTTGAGTTACTTGCTTTTATTTGGATTCAGTCGGATCTTTTGAGTTACTTGCTTTTATTTGGATTCAGTCGTTTATCACGCAATTAGAAACTAGAGTCCTGAAGATTCCACGGATCAAGCGTGGTCAGAGCAAAGGGAAGATAAAGAATAGAAACTCAAGAGAGAGTATTGTGTGAGCTCAAGTCCGCGGTAAACCGCGCTAGGCGAGTCAATATTTTGATCATGTTGATCCTATATTTTCTACAAATTTTTTTTAAATTATCAAATTGCATGCTGTTATTTTATATGCAAATACATGATTAATTCAGGATTTTAGCTATATGCCCATTATTTAACTTGATTAATATTACATCTCTTTTGGAATATTTGAATGTGTGAACGTTGTCGCCCTAGAAAAATTATAATAGTAATCTTTCGAAAATAAAGTCTCTAATTATACACTATGCTTAGTACTGCATAAATACTCAGGGGTGTTGAAATGCCCCAAGCATCATTATCATTTTCAATCATGAGAAACTGGTTGGAAAGTCATGGTGGTAATGACTGGTATATGTTGGTATGATTATTTTATTTTCCCAAAAACCCCAACTTACTTAAATATCTAGGCGAATGGTTCGAGTGTGTATGTGGTGCAGTGGAAGCACAAAGTGGTTAGTGGTAAATCCGCCCAGATAACCCTAAGGACCGAATCTTGTCATGACCTCCTGTGTAAAACAAGTATAACCACAAGTCTGTAAAGTACAACTTGGCTTAGTAAATTTACCGGACCCTGAAAGTCATCATCATGGCAGTAGTGTAAGTGGCGCCCTGGGTGGCAGGCTTGAATGGGACACCCGCAAGCGGCGACCTGGGTGGCAGGCTTGAGGGTGAAGTTCTTCTAAGACGCGCTAGCAGTGTGGGTAGCCAGCTGCTAGGCGCATAGGAGGAGAGCATCCCGCAACGTATGGGTCCCACCGCAAATGGGAGCAACCCATAGGGTGAGATGATGGATGGGGCGAGGTACTTTGAACGGTTACTATGATGGTTTGCTCAACCGCATGGCTAAGGAATCGTGTGGGGCAACGAGTGAATTGTCTCTTGTGGGTAAAGTGTACAAACTCTGCAGAGATAAAACTATTCGAATAGCCGTGCCCACGGTCAAGGGCGGACATGGGAACTTAACCAGATATAGTTCTATTTCAAAATGCCTTATGAATGGGATTGGAAAAGTGGAGGGCAGCGGAAAGCCCTGATTTGAGTTGTCCTGGGTGTCGTCCGAGAGGTAATGTAAGCGGTAATAACGCTGAAATGTTAGCATATGGTGCAGATGCCATGTAACGGTGGATGAAAATCTGGATCACTATTACTGTTATTGCATTCTTTACACACATTATGTTTTTGTTCAAAACTGCTAGGTCTCAGAAATTTTTATGTATTATTTTCAAATAGTGACACTTCTGTTCTTACAAAATAAAAACATAGGGAGAAATAAATAAGAGTCGTGAGTAAAGGAGATGGATGTTTTTAGTATACACATAAAGGTATTGGTGGATTCATGTCGATCATAAATAGGAAACGATAGTGTGGATTCTGGAGAAATAAATTGGTGGAGCCTAAATGAATATATAGACCAGTTAGATGATTTAAATGATTCTTGGAGAATTAGGGAGTGCAAAGGTAATTGTTGGATTAATTCTTGGAAGTTGTTGACAATGTTGGGATTAATAGAACCGATTACTAGATGAGTCAATTGGATTTTTTGGGAATTTGGAGGTATGATAACAATTCTTGGAGTATAGACTTGATCAAAGATACTCTTGGTGGAGGTATACTAGTAAATTAGTTAGAGATAGATAATGGAAAATAAGGTCGATTATTGGAAGAGCAAATTATGGTTGTGGATCAATACAAAAGGATTGGATTGTTAGGAAATTAGATTACAAAAGATATTGGCGGATTAACTAGATAAATGATGTCACTAGTTGTTTGGGGATTTAGGCAGCAATTGATTGGTGGATTGTATAATTGATGATATTCGCTGTTTGGAGTCTTAGATAGCGATCGATATAGAAAGAGTAAGATCGGTGGACTAGTTAAATGACGTCACTCGCTGTTTGGAGTCTTAGACAGCAACCAAATAAAGAAAGTGTATTTTCGGTGGATTAAGTCAATTATGGCAATCGTTGTATGGAGTCTAGGTAGCGACCATAACACTGTGATTAAATAATAATGCTACCGAAAGCGGTTTTTGCAAATAAAATAACCCGAGCCTCTCCTTTGATAAGCCGTGCATACTATTTATTTGCATTCTGTGTATTGGCTCGCGGAGCACGGTGGTTTGTGCTCACACTCGCTTTCACAACAAATCTAGAAATCAGGAATCAGACCACTACAAATCGGCAACACTATTGGACATGATGGCAAAGAAGATGAAGATGTCAAGGGCTAGGTCGCGAACCTCCAGTTAGCTGCCTGTGGGCATGTCTTGAAGGTCTCACCTGTGTGCTTCGTTCTTCTGCTGCTGCAATTTATTGATTTCGGCCTAATCGGCCCATGAGTAAGTTTGCTATTATATATTTACGCTTCCACATGATATGTACTTTGATAATCAGAACTGTAATCTGTGAGCACTATCTACTAATCCAGGGAATAGTGCGGTGGAATCACAGAGAAATCCGGATTGTAAAATCTGGATACTACAAAGATGCACTGTAGCCGCGTGATTAAATCCCGATTAAGACAGAGTTAATGCTAATGAGGAGTAATTAATACTGATGATGAGTAGTTAATAACAAATAGTTCACTAACATGTGGGCCATACCAGTAACCGGTCCCATCTGTCATAGGTACAGAGATTAGAAAATAAAAATAAAAGAAAAATTTTAAAAACTTGCTGTGAGTCCCACCTATCAGATTTTATTTATTTTTGGATTTATTTAAATTGAGAACTTCAAAAGGGCATAACTTATTCATTTTAACTTCAAATTCAGTGAAACAAATTTATAAATTCATCTAAATTCAATATCTATCCAATGGAACTGAAACCATAATTTTTGAATCTCATTTGAATTTTTGCTGAGAGTTTGTGTGGTTTACTGATTTTTATCTAAATTTTCACGCAACACAAAAATAGCATACGAGGCCCAAGAGAAAGAAACTGAGGTTGAAACAACCCTCGATGATCAAGACCAAGTCAACTGTGACCCAGGCAAGTCAATACTTTGATTATGTTAAACCTACATTTTCTGCGAATTTACTTTTGTTTAAATTAGCAAATTGCATGCTGTTATTTCGTATGCAAATATATGTTCGATCTGCTAGTATTACATCTCCTTTGGAATATTGGAATACTTGAACCTTGTCACCCTAGGAAAAATTATAACGGTAAAACCTTCCAAAACTAAGTCCTTAATTATATGTCCTACTTACTACTGCTTAGATATTCAGGGCACCAAACTACCCCAAGTATCACTTTTAAATATGAACAAATGATTGGGGAAGTTATGGTAGAAATAATTGGTACATTTGGCTTATGATTATTTTATGCTCTCAAAAACCCCAACTTGCTTAAATACTGGGCGGAAGGTACGGGGTCAATGTATGGTGCAGTGGAAGCATGGTATGTGGTTTGTGGTAGAACCGCCCAGATGCCATTAAGAACTGAATCTTGTCATGACATCCTATGTACAACAGTGTCTACAAAGTGCAACTTGGCTAAGTAAATCTATCGAAACCCCCGGACTCATCTCACCGGTAGTGGAAAGGAGGGGATCATTGCAAGGGCAAGAGGAGGCCTAAAGGGACACCGAGTGGAGCGTGAAGTAACCAGTCGTGCTAGTGTTGTGGGGAGTGGAGTTCGAATGCGCTAGTATCCGTGATTACATCCCGTGCAACGTATGAGACCCACCGCAAGTGGGAGCAACCCATAGGGTGAGATGACAATAGGGGCTAGATATTAGCTCGCGGAGCACGGTGGATTTGTGTTCACCCTTGTATTACCAAAATCAGAAATAGGAACCCAAGATCACTATGCCTACGAGGAAACCCCTGCTATGGATGGAGGAACCAACAAAGCAAACTAAGGCGGCTTCTACGATTTCGGGTCCTAGACAAGTAGACTTAATGGAGATTGCGTGCATATATGTTACCTAAGTCAAGATAATATATGTTGTACACATTTGCCCCTCAGTCACTTGCCTGTGGATTATGGTATTACTTTTGCTTATATTTCCGCTGTTGCATTTTGTATGTAGATATTTGGCCTGGTCGGCACTTGTGTAAAACTGTCGCCCGACGCGATATATTTCAAAATCTGATATGTAATATTATGGTTTATTATGCTTCATGCGATATTTGAGATGATGCAGCAATGTACTTGTAAGCACTATCTATTGATCCAGAGGATAGTGCGGTGTTTCACAGAGGATTCTGGATTAAAAAATCTGGATCTGACAAGGCCTCTTTTTGAACCCAAAAATAACCTATAAGAACTGGACTATTTCTATCAAATTCCTACTGCAAATAGGCCCTAAGCCTATTCCTTCACCCATTATTGCAAGTTGCAACTGCACTGAGGCCCCCTCCAACAGAGAAGAAATTAAGATTTGAACGTCGATTCACCAGCTTCTAAAAAAGAGAAAATTGAGAATATGCCCTTCAACTAGATGGAAATCTAGGATATACCCTTCTTTAGATCCTAATTGATAATATACCCTCCTTTAGAGTGTTTTGTTGAGAAAATGCCCTTTTTATACCTTTTCATTAGTTTCTATTGTATTTCTCTTTATTCCTTCACTTAAAATGGCCTATTTACCCCTGAGTACTTCTTGTGCATCATTTGAGCACCCATTAGCCTTCCCAGGCGTGGGCCAGGGCCAGCGCGGGCGTGCGGCTAGCGGCCGACGGCGCGGTCCAGGGTGGCACGCGACCGATTTTCCCGATTTTAAGTGAAGGCCAAATCATCCTAGGAAGGCTAATGGGTGCTCAAATGATACACAAGAAATACTCAAGGGTAAATAGGTCATTTTAAGTGAAGGAATACAGAGAAATACAATAGAAACTAATGAAAAGGTATAAAAAGGGCATTTTCTCAATAAAACACTCTAAAGGAGGGTATATTATCAATTAGGATCTAAAAGAGGGTATATCCTAGATTTCCATCTAGTTGGAGGGCATATTCTCAATTCTCTCTCTAAAAAAAGATTGATTCACCCGGTACTAGATAAATAAATAAAAGGTTGATTCTCCGGGTTCTAGAACGGAGGGAGAAGAATCGCCAAATTTACCAAGGAGAAATCCTCCTCCTTTTTCTCTGACGGCGGAGAAATCATTCGGACACCACATCGAATAGAACCGAGAGCACAGCAGAAATATCTGAAAAGCTGCTCTCAATTTCCTTTCCACGGGTTAGTTGAGAGAGGGCTCTCCCACCACCACCGCCACCCCACCCACCAGGCCAGCCCAGGCCACCACTCCTCCCTCCCTCCCTCCCTCCCTCCCTACTTTTCTCCCCTTCTCCTCACCCCACCCCATCCTCTTCCTTGGCCTTCTTTTGCTCCTCGCTACCGAGAAGGGAATCTTGTTGATCTTGGAGGACGAGAGATGGGCGGGCGGGTGAATCACGAGTACTCGTACCTGTTCAAGATGGTGCTGATCGGCGACAGCGGCGTCGGCAAGTCCAACATCCTCTCCCGCTTCACCCGCAACCACTTCTCCCTCGACTCCAAGTCCACCATCGGCGTCGAGTTCGCCACCAAGTCCTTACAGGTCACCAGCCGCGCCGCATTCGCTTCCTTCTCCTTTCTGGTTGTTGTAATCTGCAGCTTTTCTACACGCGTGCGTGCGTCCGTGGATGGTCTCGTCTCGATTCCAACCCACCAGATCTTGTTCTTCTTGATCTTGATGGTGCGAAGGCTAATTTTGTCGCCATGATTGCATTTGCCACCCTACAAGAATGCTGCTCGTTTCATGATGCGAGGTGCCGACAAGTTTTTCTTTCATAGATGGATGGATGGCTCGTTCGGGACTTTACAATGATGTGTCAAATCTTCTTGGATGGATCGTTATGAAGGAACTCTGTTTCAAATTGGATCATCTGTTCACAAATAGCAAATGCATTGTTCCATTGATTGCCTTTTGTCTTGCCAATTAGCCATCAGACTAGTTGTTAGACTTTTGTTGTGACCTCAAATCTGTCCTTGAGTTAGAGAAATTTTTTGCATGCTAGATTTGCCTTGTTCCCCTGGATCACATCATTCGTTGTTTCATGGACTGATTGATAGGTTGATATGCCAGCTGCTACCTCTGGAATGTATGTGGCATCCTGTCTGTCCTCGAGTGTTAGGTAGCCTGCCATTTTAAAATTTCTCGTCTTCGTTTATGCCGGCTCCTTTTCTTTTTCTTTTGTTTCTTCGCATTGTAATTCCATTGATCTGAAAAATGTCCTGACATGATGACATTGCCATTCCATATTTATTGTTGTACTAGACAGCCTCTTTTCTAGTTGAACAGGACCGCTACTATTCCTGTGCATTTAGCATGCAGCATGACCTATTCAAAATGTCTGATCTCAATACCAAGTACAACATCGGAAGGTTGTTTGTCTTTGTAAGCATGAATTTATTGGTCCAGCTACTCATCGCTGTCTGATTGTGAAAACTATTGTTAACAGATGGAAGGCAAAACAATAAAGGCTCAGATCTGGGACACAGCCGGCCAAGAGAGGTACCGTGCCATTACAAGTGCGTACTACCGGGGTGCTGTAGGGGCTCTCCTTGTATACGACATCACAAAGAGGCAGAGCTTTGACAATGTTCACAGGTGGCTTCGCGAGCTCCGTGACCACGCTGACTCTAGCATTGTGATCATGATGGTTGGTAACAAGTCCGACCTGACTCATCTAAGAGCCGTCTCCGAGGATGAAGGCAAGGCATTGGCTGAAAAGGAGGGGCTATTTTTCCTTGAGACATCAGCTATGGAGGCTGTAAATGTAGAGGAAGCCTTCCAGACTATCATCACAGAGGTCTATGGCATTGTTATCAGGAAAGCGCTGGCCTCCAAAGAAGCAGCTGCTGCTACTGCTCCGCTGCCTTCCCCGGGCAAAACCATCAGCATTGACAGCACTGCGGGAAATTCAAAGAGGACATGCTGCTCTACTTAAAATGTAATCGAGCTTTCAGCATCATATTGTAGAGAACCAGGAGCGAGAATCATCTTAGAGCGGAGCATAGTGATCTCAAATGGTGTGGAGGCAATTTCTACATTTTTTGTATCTTTGTTGCGTGAACATCCTGGAGTATATGGCTGCAGACACAGTTAGTTCCGTGTTTCTGAATCAAAAGTTAGATGTGTGTATTAGGATTATGGCTGCAGACACAGTTAGTTCCGTGTTTCTGAATCAAAAGTTAGATGTGTGTATTAGGATTCGTTCCATTTCCGTTCTGAAAGTTACATGGTACTGCAATATATCTCGGATTATACAGTGCAAATTATAGGATGCAAATGTCGTTTGGTTACCTCTTGCTTAGTCTATACTCTGTATTGCTGATTTGCTGAGCATGTTGGTTTTACTGATCAGTTACGCAGCTTGTGCTGCTGCTTATTTCGGATAAAAGTCTGTTGCATATTGGTACTGAATCTTGCTTCATGATAATAAAGGATGTTGGAATTATCGACCCAGTTAGTGGGTGGTTTCATTTTGGAGGTTTCTGAATGTCCTAACGTGAGTTGCTTATGGCATGTTTATGCTTATTGGTTGTCAAAGTTTCTCAATGGTATAATCCCTTCTTATTCCAGTGGGCTGGGATGACAGACTGGACTCTGTCACCTTGATTCCTTACCAGGATCGATCAGTTAATTATGTATGCTTTTCAGTTGTCAAACTGCACTAGCTTTGGCTACAAATTACGAGGTTAATTATTTTTTGGCGTGTCTTCATTCTCTTGGTGATTTTGGTACATTTGAATTCAATAAGCTGTTCTCCAGCGTCTGGTGCACATGAGGGTCATTGAGTGAATATTTTCTGATACAAATTACTACCTCTTATTCCGACTGTTCATTTTGGAATCTATGCCAGTCAAATATTTTTTAACTTTACCATCAATATAGACTTACCAAGATTGACAATATAAAATTGGTACTCCCTCTAATTCACAAAAACAAGTCGTTTTTAGAATACGTGTAGTCAAACTTTGAAAACTTTGGCTATCGATATCTTTTTAAGTATTTAGATTAGATACATGAAAAGTTATATTTATAGATTCGTCTCAAAAAATACTTTTATAATATTATAATTTTGTTGGGTTTTACAAATATATTATAATAGTAATTAGTGGTCAAAGTTGTATTTTAAAGATCGTGTCGATGTTCAAAACGACTTATTTTTATGAACTGGAGGGAGTATCACTAGATCCATCATAGAATATGTTTTCATAATGTATAATTATTTTTATTTAAAATAGCATATTTTCATATAAATGCTCAAAGTATCACTTTATAGAGACCGTGTCAATGTCTTAGATGAGTATTTCTTAATTCCCATGTAGTGTCCTCCTCGAATTGGCTGTCAGAAGAATTGGGTAGGAAATTATGGTTCTACAGCATTGAGGGGTGTCATGATGAGAGGATTTGGCCCGATCTTCCGATGAGAATGATAACTACGATTATTTGATATGATGTTGACGATGAGGCTACTTGACCGAAACAACCAAGTCCGTCATGCAATCGCTACACCACACCCTTGTCGTTACCAACCGTGCCCAACACAGATGATCTTTTCTACAAGCAATTGAGAATCAAGCAAGAAAGAAATAAGTGTGATCTGAATTTGCGAATGAAATACAAAGTTTCATTGAACAATGGAGAGGCACGAAGTCGCTGTTTGGTCTAGTCGACATAAGTACACAATAGATGTTTTCTGAACGAAAATCAATCTAAACAAGTCTAAACCCTAAAATTGGCATCCCTGGTAGCTTTTATGGTGCTACGGACGTGGGGGGGGGGGGCATGTCCGTGAGAGTGGAGGGAACATCCCACTACAACTCTCTAGTTGGGCTTAAACTGATGCAAGGCCCAAAGCTCATGTTTAGAACAGATTCAGATTTGTTTTATACATTATGCCATGCTCAGGTGAAGTTTTGAGGTGGGACCAGAACTATTGGAAAGCGGACATCAAAAACATTCCAACAAGTCCAAGATCACCTCATTTGGACTCCGTATGCATCTTCTATGCTCGTTTAAAGTCAGTGCTGTCTTCGGAGGTCGAACTGGATTCTAGAACATGCCCAGCTTTCGTTCTTGGTCGTTCTGGGCTCAAAGTGACGTGGTGATCTCCAATGTTCATCACAAGCATATCCATTACTCCATGTGCCTCTGCTTGGTCCTTACTCATGTTCCTAAGCACAATCACATCACAAACATCAGGCAGCAACCCATTCTCAGAAGCTGAATTATACATCCCTAAGAATAAACTCACCTGATAATTCAACTTGTGTGAGCGTGCCCTCATCATAGTTCCTTGCCTATCATCTTATACATGAGTGTTGTGTATATCCAAAAAAGTGATGTCCTCATCATCCTCCTCCTCTTGAATTGGAGTCGTTCTCGACTTAATCTCATCTTCCTCTCTCAGGTATGGCTTTAAATCTACAATGTTAAATGTGGGACTAATCCCAAACTCTACAGGCAACTCAAGCTTGTATGCATTATCATTAATCTTTTCAATAATCTTAAAAGGACTATCAGCTCTAGGCATCAACTTAGACTTTCTCAATTATGGAAATCTATCTTTTCTCAAATACAACCAAACAACATCACCATGTTTAAAAATTATTTCTTTTCTACATTTACTATTAGCAACCCTATATTTCTCATTCTTACACACTATGCTTTCTTTAATGGTTTCATGCAACTTACGAACAAATTCAGCACATTTCTCAGCATCTAAATTTACCCTCTCTGAAGATGGTAGAGGTAACAAATCAATTGGTATGCAAGCGTCATAGCCATATATTGAAAAGGGCTCGTCTTTGTGGTTGAATGCATCGAACGATTATGGGCAAATTCCACGTGAGGTAGGCATTCTTCCTATATCTTCAAGTTCTTCAAAATGGCCCTCAACATTGTTGATAAGATACGGTTGATGACCACAGTTTGTCCATCAGTTTGGGGGATGACAAGTAGTTGAAAACAGTAGTTTCGTCCCAAGTTTTCCCCAACATGTCCTCTAAAAGTGACTTAGAAACTTCGCGTCACGATCTAAAACAATTGTCTTTGGTACATCATGTAGTCGAACAATCTCCTTGAAAAATAAATCAGCAACATATGTAGCATCATCACTCTTATGACAAGAAATAAAATGTGCCATCTTAAAACAACTTATCCACTACAACAAAAACACTATCCCTCCCAATGTTTGTCCTAGGCAATCCTAAAATAAAGTCCATAGAAATATCCTCCCAAGAAACACTTGGAAGAGGAAGAGGCATGTATAAGCCATGTGGATTCAGTCGTGACTTAGCTTTTTGGTATGTAGTGCATTGTGAAACATAGCGCTTGACATCGCACCTCATCCTTGGCCAATAGAAGTGTTCAGCAAGGATGTCCTCTGTCTTTTTTACGCTAAAGTGTCCCATTAGTCCTCCTCCATGCATCTCCTGTAATAACAAAAGATGAACGGAGCTAGCTGGAATGCGTAGCTTATTAGTTCTAAATAAGAAACCATCATTAAAAATAAATTCGTTCCAACTTTTACTATCTTTACAATTGGATAAGGCATCTTTTAATTCATCATCAGAAGCATATAAATCTTTTATTGTCTCTAAGCTCAAAATTCTACAATCAAGTTGAGACAACAAAGTATACCGTCTACATAAAGCATCAGCAATCACATTTTCTTTCCCTTTCTTGTGTTTAATGACATAAGGAAAAGATTCAATAAATTCAACCCAATGCGCATGTCTACAATTTAGTTTAGATTGACTTCTAATATGTTTCAAAGATTCATGATCAGAATGTATAACAAATTCTTTAGGCTATAAATAATGTTGTCATGTTTCTAAAGTTCGAACTAGAGCGTATAATTTTTTTTATCATAAGTTGAATATTTTAAACTAGGCCTACTCAATTTCTCATTGAAATAAGCAACATGTTTACCTTCTTGTATCAACACACCACAAATTCCAATTCCACTAGCATCACACTCAAGTTTAAAAGTCTTACCAAAGTCAGGAAGTTGAAGCAATGGAGCATTTGTGAGCTTTTCTTTGAGAAGATTGAAAACTTCTTCTTACTCTTGTCCCCATTTGAAAGGAACACCTTTGTTTTTGTCAATTCATTAAGTGGTGCAGCGATGGTGCTGAGATCCTTCACAAAGCGGTGATAGAATCCAGCAAGCTCATGAAAGCTCCACACTTGTGTGACCATTTGTGGTGTCGGCCAACTCTTTATAGCTCGTCCTTGGACGAATTTTCATGTGCCGGTCCATAAGTGTGTCCAAGCTTTCTTCTCTATTGCAGTAGTTTCAGAGATTGGTAATGGGGCTGCAACTTTGTTTTGGACTGACAGGTGGATTTACGGCCAGAGTATAGCTGATCTTGCCCCTCAAGTCTTGGCTTTAGTTTCCAAAAGGAAAAGGAACAAGAGAACAGTTCTAGAAGCTTTAACTAACCTTACCTGGGTTAGGGATATTTAGGGCGCCTTATCTGCTGCTTTTTTCATAGAGTTTTTTTGCCCTTTGGGATATCATCTCAGAAGTGGTGCTACAACCAGAGGTGGAAGACACTCATGTTTGGAGGTTCTCTGGTGATGGGCATTATTCAGCAAAATCCGCCTATGAAAGCCTGTTTCTTGGTACGGTAATTTTCAGATCTTATGAGAGGATTTGGAAAACTTGGGCACCTGGGAAATGCCGTTTTTTCATGTGGCTAGTGATCCGTGAAAGGTGTTGGACGGCTGATCGGTTGGCACGAAGGGGGCTTCCTCACCCTTCCTGTTGCCCACTTTGTGACCAAGAGGAGGAAAATATTAACCATTTGCTGTCGACATGCGTCTTTGCACGAGAATTTTGGTTTTTCCTTCTGCGCCGAATTGGACTACACAGTCTCACTCCCCTATCTGACGAGATCTCCTTTGATGATTGGTGGGATAAAAGCTCAAGAAGGGTGCCTGATCATTTAAAAAAGGGTTTCAATTCCATCATCACCTTAGGGGCTTGGACTTTGTGGAATCTTCGTAATCGTTGTGTGTTTGATGGTGAACCTCCTAACCTAGCTAGAGCACTTTTGCTTGCTAGTGAGGAGCTTCATTTTTGGGGTTTTGCTGGGGCGAGAGGCATAAATCTTCTCCTTGCCCAGGGGCTGTTCGTGTATTGAGTGTGGTAGTGTTTTGAGTGTGGTAGCGGTCGTCTCCAACTCTTGTTAAGGGCGCGACTGTTTGTTTAGGTTCCTAGTGGTTTTGTGTTTTGCGTGTGTTAGGTTTCTTGTTTGGGTTCTTGCCCCTCTTTTCTTCTTAATATAATGATACGCAGCTCTCCTGCGTATTCGATAAAAAAAATCTTAGCTTCATCTACCTCAATTCCCTGTGGAGTAACAATATAGCCAAGAAAACAAACTTGATCGGTGAAAAAGGTGCACTTTTTGAGGTTACCAAACAAATGTGCATCTTTTAAAGCAATAACAGCGCGTAAGTGTTCAAGATGTTTATCAAGTGACTTGCTGTAAATTAATATATCATCAAAGTAAACTACCAGACATTTACCAATGAAAGCATGTAAAACTTCATTCATTAGTCTCATGAAACTGTTAGGTGCATTAGTTAAACCAAAAGGCATCACTAACCACTCATATAACCTGAACTTAGTTTTAAATGCAGCCTTCCATTCATCTCCAAATTTTATTCTAATTTGGTGGTATCCACTACGCAAGTTAACTTTAGAGAGAATCACTCAATTCATCAAGCATATTATCTAACCTAGGAACAGGATGACGATATCTAATAGTGATATTATTAATCACTCTACAATCAGCACACATGCGCAAAGATCCATCTTTCTTAGGAACTAAAATTATAGGAACGACACAAGGACTAATACTTTCACGTATGTACCCTTTGTCAAGCAAGTATTGCACTTGATATTGAATTTCCTTAGTCTCCTCTGGATTAGTCCTACATGGTGCACGGTTTGGCAAAGAAGCTCTCGGGATCATGTCAGTTTGATGCTCAATTCCCCTAATAGGTGGCAGCCCGAGGTATTTTAGATGGAAACACATCATTAAACTCCTGCAAAAGGTTAGTGACAGAAGAAGGCAAAGATGCGGGCAAATACTCAAGTGAAAATAAAGCATATCTGCAAAGTAAGGCATATCAAACATAATTTTCCACTTCCAAGTCATTGAAATAATATTTAGTAGCTAATAGAACATCACCTTTCAGTTTAATTTCATTCTTTCTAGCATTTAATTCTTTTGTTTCTTTAATTTAGTTGGAAAGCATTCTTTAGCTATTAGTTGATTCTCACTTTTAGCATTCTTCTTTTTCTCACATTCAGATCGTTCAATTTCATCTTTAATAATTTCTTGAGGAGACATTGGGTGTAAAACAATTTTCTTACTCTTATGCATGAGAGTATATTGATTAGTTTTATTATGATGAGTGGAATCCTTATGAAATTACCATGGTCTACCTAAAAGTAAGGAGCATGCTTGCATAGGTACGATATCACAATTAACATAATCATGATATGAACCAAGTGAAAATTGTACTCTCGTAGTTTTGATTACCTTCAACTTACCACATGAATTGAACCATTGGATATAGTAAGGACGTGGATGAGGATTCGTGATCAAGCCAAGTTTCTCAACCATCTCCAACCTAACCAAGTTGTTGCAGCTTTCTCCATCGATGATGACACGACACGAGCGTTCCTTAATGACGAACTTGGTTTAAAATAAATTGTGTCGTTGGTCCTGTTCAACACTCTCCATTTGTGCACTAAGCACATGCTTCACTATAAGACTCATATACTTGTTTGAAGCTTAAGAACTCAAGTGTTCTTCTTGTTATTACTAGTGTCAATCTCATCATCTGCATGATCATTCGCAACAAGTGTATATTCTTCATAAATGTCACTAGTTGAAATATACTCACTATCTTCTCTCATAGTGAAAGCTCGCTGACTTGGGCACTCTCTCATGAAATGCCCAAAACCTTTGCACTTGTGACATTGGATATCCTTTATACGTCCTGTGGAAGCAACTGAAGATGCACTCATTGTTGGAGCAGATTTGGTGGGAGCTTGAACGGTTGTAGCTTTGTTTGCTTCGGGTGCATGTGAGGGCATAGAAGTACAAGTAGAGCGCCCTCGGCTTGGTGTAGATGGAAGGGGTACCCTTGCTGTTTTGGTACTTTGTTTGGACGAAGAATAACCCCCAAAATGACTCCTTGTCTCATGTGTCGCCCCTGTACTTTCCTTTCAGCTTTGCAGGCAAGATGAAATAAACGGGTGATAGAATTGTATTCCTTATAGTCAAGTATGTGCTGAATTTCCCAGTTAAACCCTCCCAAAATTCTAGCCATTTTAGCTTCTTCAGTTCTAAACCAAAATGCAATAAACCAATTTGCAATTCTTGATAGTATTCCTCTACTGATCTATTGCTTTGTTTTAAGCATTGCAATTTATTTAACATATCACGTGAAAAGTATGAAGATACAAATCTAGCTCTCATAACTCTTTTTAAAGCATCTCAAGTTCTAGATACATGTGGTAGCGTACATTGTTCCCTCTACCAAATTGATGCAAAATCAGTGAATTCACTAGTAGTAGCCCTAACTCTTTTATTATCAGGAAACTCATGGCATGATAATTTTTGATCTAATTGTAATTCCCAATCAAGATAAGCTTCAAGGTCATATCTACCAGCAAATGGAGAATTGTAAACTTGACTTTAGTGAATGCATCATCATCACGTACCTCCTTTTGTAACCTAGGTATCACTATTGCGATCGTGGTCATCGGGGCCCTCAACATCAGTGTCAGCATTACTTTTGTTCTCTTCAACATCATCATCCTCACTCGCCGAAGAGTAAGGGGGAAACAAAGCACGTCGCGCAACTGGTGGTTGTGAACATTGCTCAAGCTTCTCAATTCCGTTGTTGATGGTGGTGAGGGTGTCATTGAGTCAATCCAACACATTATAGATCTCCTTCGTTCTCTTGTTGACCTCACAGTTGAAGTGTTACACAAGCATCCTTGTGCAAGGAATGAGAGGTCCGGCACTCTCAAGTTCAAAAGATTGGTCACCATCCTTGCCACCATGTTTCGAATTCTATGAACTTGCCATTGTTAGTAGAACACATGAACTCACAAGAAAATTTGTTAGCTCCCTATCAACTACTAGGTGTTATAGGATACAGAGGTCTCACACTCTCAAGCTCTTATCAAATGCTTACAAGATTCTTACCAAGCAAAGCAAGTGGTACAACCGGTGGCTGGTTCGTGGTAACTTGACTAGAGTGATGAGTATAGCGATTGCCGATACGTCGAGACCTGTTCAGTTAGTAGTATGTGGAGCTTAGATAGGCAATATATAAGTAGCAAAGGAATGACAATATTTAATTTTAGAATTACACTAGCTGAATAATAGTCCAAAGTACTGGTCTAAATTGCTGGCACAAACTAGTACTCGACCATAGCTTAAGCAAGCAAACACTAGATGACACAAGAGCTATACCAAGAGAGCTCAAAATTTGGAAATGAACGATGCTGCAAAATTTTCTTCTTTTTCTTATTCTTCTTACTTGTGTGGCTCTTTTCTTTTTGCACTTGCCTCTTTTCTTCTTTTTTTTATATCTTGTGTAGCTTTTTTTTGCACTTGCCTCTTTTTTTCTTTTTAGAGCAACAAGAATATTAAACTCACTAAATTATGATATAGAAATAAAGATTACACAATCTGGAATGAAAGAAAACTCAAAATAGATGGCAAACGGGTGCTGAAACTTCGAATGCCATTTTAAGGCCCTAAACGACCTTTTTTTGGTTGGGTTTTCACATTTTTTGAAGGCTTGTGTATACCATTAGACCTATCATTTATTGATTTTTGGATGTAACTTTTTTTAGCTTTCCAATGAGCCAAAGAATGCCGCAATCCTGTTCGTATGCAAAAGTTATGGTTGTTTTAGTGAACGTTGCACGAAACTGTCCTGAACTCGGTCTAAAGAAAATCAGAACTTGAATAAAACTCTATCCCAGGTGATTCGGCTAACCAGCAAGACATGGAAATTGAGTTGATCTTTGACTCCAACGATCTGGTGGTGCAGACACAAACCCTAGCCCTTTCCAAACTCGGTAGCGAAGAGCAACAGTGGCAAGGGAGGGGGTAAACTCTTGATCTAACCAACAATTTTTTTATTTTCAGATGTGATACCCAAAACTAAAGTCAAAGCACTAGACTTAGATCAGCAACTAGAACATAACAATGGATGAAAATTCAACACGGTAAAACAGAAACCGAAATTGCAAAGGCACAACTAGGGTTCGGTTTTGGTGATTTTCGATGAATATAATATTTTTGTGGGGCAATTTTCTAGTTATAGGTATGAAAAACAAATCTAAAATAGGAATCTCACTGGGCAACCCATGCTATGATACCAACTGATGAGGGGATTGGGTCCAATCTTTCGATGAGAATGATAACTACGATTATTTGATATGATGTTGATGATGAGGCTACTTGACCGAAACAACCAAGTGCGTCCTGCAATCGCTACACCACACCATTGTCATGCAAGAAAGAAATTAGGAACCTTTCATAGATGATCTTTCCTGCAAAGAATCAAGAAAGAAAGAAATAAGTACGATATGAATTTGTGAATGAAATATAAAGTTTCATTGAACAAAGCGCATTGGAACTAGAGTGCTCATGGTGGGGAAGGTATGGTGAGTGGATAGGAACCTTTCCCCATGGAGTATACTGTCAAGCATGAACCAGGGATGGCGGTGACCATTGGCGTGGATGGAGATCAAGGATTGCCATGCACGCCCACTGGTGTGAGCTCTGGCGGCACAGCGATGCCAGGGGCGGAAGCGGCAACGCCCACGATGCCGGGCACAGTGGAATTCACCTCGTCGCCACCAACCAACCCGCGATCCCTGTAGGCCACCAACCCATTGGGCTCAAGTGGGTCTACAAGGTGCAGCATGACGAACATGGCGCCATTGCCAAGTACAAGGCATGGCTAGTCAGAAGGGCTATGTGTAGCTGGCCGATATCAACTTTGAGGAAGTGTTCGCTCTCGTGGCACGCAGTCAGTCTGATTGCTGCTTGCTATGGTAGCGCACAAGGGGTGGCAAGTCTATCACTATCGGACACTGGGTTAATAAACCCAGATCCTCTGTGATTCCACCGCACTATTCCCTGGATCAGTAGATAGTGTTCACAGATACAACACTATATACCAAAAATATATCATGCGGAAGCGTAAATAACACAGTAATAACTTACTCATGGGCTGATTAGGCCGAAAACAAGAAATGCAGCAGCGGAAACTCCACACAGTAATAACTTACTCATGGGCTGATCAAGGATGGCTTGAGGTCTTTTTAGTTGCTAAAAGCATTGTTTTGAGATTACAATAAGTAAGAAAATTCCCGAGACTTAACAATTTCAACTAAAACAAATTTTATGAATTGATTGTGAGAATGCAATAATAATAGTAGTGCAGGTTACATCCACCAATGTAAGTTTTCACCACTGGAGTATTTCTCTCTAGGAAAAATCAAAGTCAGATTACTTCCCTCTGACAGGTTTTTATCCAACATAAAAAGGTTTTTGAAATAGAACTAACCCAAGGAAGTTCCCATGTCCGCCCATGACCGTAGGCACGGCTATTCTAATAGTTTATTCTCTGCAGAGATTGTACACTTTACCCACAAGAGACAATCAGCTTGACGTGCCCACATGATTCCTTTGTCATGTAGATTGAGAGATCGTCACGAGGCCTTTACAATAACTCGTCCTATCACCCTCTCACCCTTATCGGCTTATCCCTTACCAAAGGGTCCCATAAGTTGTGCGGGAAGTTCCACCACAACGTCTAGCGTAGCTGGACTTCTATCTCCACAATGTCTAGCACTGCTGGCGAACATCACCGATAAGCGGTGTCCCGTTCAGGCTGGATTAGTATACCTCCTACACAATCCCTTCTTTCCCCTACATGTGAGATGGTTTAAAGGGTCTAGTAAATTATTTAGCCAAGCCTACAGTTTGCCAGCTTGTGGTTGTACTATTTTACACAAGGAGGTCATCAAAAGATTCAGTCCTTAATTTGTCCAGGCGGTTCTTACCACAAACCACAAGTTCTCGTGCGACATCGGCACCATCCACTCTTACCATCCACCCCGACAGATATAGCAGCTTTTAGAATTTGGAGAAGCATAAATTAAGTTGTCACAAATATTCAGTCACTTACATCCCGTGACTGTCCCAAAATAGGTTCTCATGTTTTAAAGTTGGTTATCAGGGCGGCTAGTGCCTTGGACTTGACCAAACTAGCATGGCATTCAATATGTCTTATAACTAATAAAGTTATCATTAAAATCTAGGGTGACAATGGCCAGGTGATTCAAGCATCATGGAATGGCATATTAAAATTAATACAGAGGCGAGTGGGCATGTAGCTTCCTTAAATTTGGACATACATTTGCGTAGTGAATTTAAGCATGCGAGTTGATAATTCAAAGGAACATAATTTTGCAGAAATTATAGGATCAATATGATCAAAGTGATGACTTGCTTTGCTTGGTTTACCACGGCCTTGATCCAACTCAAAGCCTATTCAGTCAGTGATCTTAAATTACTGATCCTTGCTTTTATCCAAGTCTTGATCCTGTTCGGATCCGTCACTTCGTCGAATCTTCAAATTCTAACGCATAGCAACAAATGAAAGACCAAATAAATCCAAATACTATAAATGCCAAGTTTAATTTAAATTATAAATTTATTACGATTTGAGAATAGAAAGATGATTCGGATTAGTGTGCCGTAAACACAACGGTAGCTAAATTGATCAAAAGAACGAGTTGTCTGAGTAGCTTTACCGTGAGAGAAAATTAAGGATTAGGAGGGATCAAAAATGAAGAAGTATCTACAAAAATTTATCCACTTTGGAAAAAGGGAGGATACATTGATGCACATGAGCTTGAGGCCAAACTTCCAGTTGGGCCCACCCGTCATACAGAGACGCAAAGGAAAGGGTTGCTCGGTCGGCTGAAATAGAGCAGAGGGAAGAAGCAGTAGAAAATAGGGGAAGCAGGGTGGCAGTGGAGCCGGGCGGCATCGCCGGCGGGGGACGGCCGAGGAGGAGGCGATGACCGGCAAAATGGGTTGTCCAATTGACAAGGAGGCTCTGGGAGGCGGATGCTTTAGATGGGATGGCGCCAAGGCGGGCTGGCGGTAGCCCTAGGCTGCCGGCGGTGAGGGGGAAATGTGGCGCCGGCGGTCGGAAGAGAGAAGGAAGGAGGTGGGGCGTGCATGAGCATGAGTAGGGTGCTAGGAGCTCACCTGAGCAGTTGAATTGACCGGAGGGAGACCGAGGCGAGCTAGCGATGGTGACCAGGGGCGGCGGCAGGTGGCTCGCACGGTGGGGAAGCTTGGGCAGCGGAGGGTGTCAGCCCTCACCGCGCGGAATTGGACTAGGGTCGATCGAGGGGGAGGCAGCGGCGAAAGCGGTGGTGGTCGACCGAAAGCGAACACGGAAAGGGCGCAGCGTGCTCAACCGATGATTCCTCGATTAACCGAGTGGGAAGGTAGAGGACGTCCGGGGGCATGCTGTGACGCGGTCACTTTGTGGAATATTTGCCGGAGGTGGCCGGGATGGGGTAGTGGCCAGCGGTGCACACATAGGCAACTCG
Organism: Dendrocalamus latiflorus; assembly: GCA_017311315.1. Taxonomy (NCBI): domain Eukaryota; kingdom Viridiplantae; phylum Streptophyta; class Magnoliopsida; order Poales; family Poaceae; genus Dendrocalamus; species Dendrocalamus latiflorus. The sequence goes on along the minus strand of CM029614.1, from coordinate 14,410,264 downwards.
AGCTGAGCTCGGTTTGAGGGAGGAGGAGTGGGGAGGAGGTGAGCCTAGTGCTTCTTATAGGTGAGAAAAGGGAGTGGTTGAGCTTCATTGAAGACGGAGTAATGCTGGTATGGGCGAGGAGTAACGCCGGGGCATGGGTAGTAGCATTGAAGACAGAACAGAGAGTAGGGGAATGGCGCTGGGGTAGGTCGGTGGTAGGCATGATAGCTGGGCATACGGAGGCGAGGCCGGGGCAAGCGGTAGCCGGTGGGCGCATGACGACGGGCTATCTGCCTGGGCGGCAGCGCCATGAATAGAGGGAGGCTGCAGAAAGAAAATAGAGGAAGGAAAAGGCGTTTGCTGCAATTGGGCCAGGACCAGGAGAAAAGGAGGCAGGCCGGACGGGTTGGGAAAGAAAAGAAGAAAGAAGAAAAAAAAGGAAGATGGGCCGGGAAAGAAAATGGGTCGGGCCCAAGAGATTTTGGTGATTTTAAGAATTTCCAAATTTTGGATTTTAGATTTAGGTTTTGTGACTAGGTTTTGAATTTGAAAACTTGGGTCAAAATTTTGGACTCAACTTTTGAATTTTAAGTTTGTCGAGTTTTGAGAAATAATTCCTAATTTTCCAAATTTAAATTTTCAGATATGCAAATTGGATGGAAAGGATTTTATATTGGTTTCCAATTTCTATTCCTGGTTTTGACTCTCCAGATTTCGGAGTTTTAGATTTGAATTCCAGACTTCCATGGGGATTTGGTTTTCTAAGTTCTAAATTTTAAATTTTGGTTGTTGATTCCCAGGTTTGGATTTTTATTAATCGAGCATTTTGGCAAGAGACCAAATTAAGAAATTCGAATAACACCAAAATTTTTGAGATACACTGGAAAAATGATAAAAAGGTTTTATAATTTTCGCAATTACAATAGTTCCCTTTTTGGTATGTTATAATCACATGTATGTCAAGTTTGTGTTCCTCAATGGTGACCTAACGGAGAAGGTATATGTGTGTTAGCCACCTGGTTTCGTCATTGACAACGGTGAGCGCAAGGTACTCTGACTTCGAATCGAAAGGTGTTCTACAGACTTCACCAAGCACCCAGAGTGCAGAACGCCATGCTCGTTGCCAACCTCTCCTGACTGCGGTTTTATAGAGCGTCTTTGAGCATGTAGTGTACACACAGAGATGTGGGGCATCGGCTAATTGTCGGAGTGTATGTCGATGACCTAATCATCACTAACACTGAAGTCATCGACATTCGCACGTTTAAGGCCAAGATGAAGAAGATGTTTCGGATAAGCGATCTTGGGTTGCTTTCCTACTACCTTAGCATCGAAGTGAGCAAGGGCCAAGTGGCATCTCCTTTGCCAATCGGCCTACGCGCTCAAGGTGCTCGAGAAGAGCAGTATGGAGGATTGCAATAGTTGTCAATCGCCGATGGAAGGTCGCCTGAAGCTGAGCAAGTCGAGCTCCTGTCTGTCGGTAAATGCCACTCAATACCCAAGTATCATTGGCAGTCTTCGGTATTTGGTGAATACGTGGTCGGACATAGCCTATGCGGTGGGCTACACAAGCCGGTTCATGGAAGAACCACACGAAGACCACTTGGTCGAGGTCAAGCACATATTGCGTTACATCATTGGAACACACAATCATGAAGTCCGCTACGCAAGGAAGAAAGACGGTTGGCCACTGTTGTTGGGATTCAGTGACAGCGACATGGCCGGTGACATCGACAACTGTAGAAGCACCACTAGAGTGCTCTTCTTCCTTGGAAACAACCCCATCGCCTGGCAGTCACAAAAGCAGAGGGTGGTGGCACTGTCATCCTGCGAGGTGGAGTACATCACCACAACGACCACGGCATGTCAAGGCATCTGGCTAGCTCAGCTCATGGGCAAATTTCTTTGCTCAGAGCCCAGCGTGCCAGTGCTCAAGGTGGACAACAAGTCTGCCATTCCTTTAACCAAGAATTGTGTCTTCCATGACCGGAGCAAGCACATTGACACCTACTTTTACTTCATTTGGGAGTGTGTTGATGGAGGCAAAGTTATCCTTGAGCATACTCACACAGAGGAGCAGCTCGCAGACATTCTCATGAAGCTACTAGGGCGTGTCAAGTTCCAGGACTAGTGCACAAGGATTGGCATCGTCGAGATCACATGTGAATGAAGCAAGGATTAGGGGGGTGAATGTTGAATAATCCAGCTAGCTCAATGTGGTTGAAGAGTCAGTCGAAGTGACTATGGTCGTAAGTTGTACTCGTAAGATTACTGTAGCATCATGGCTGTAAGTCATAGATACACTGTAGTAGTTGTAGTGGCCATGGTTGAAAGATCACTTAGCAGTCAGTCATCGTGGTTGAAAGATCACTATAGCAGTCGTAGTGGTCACAGTCGAAAGATCACTGTAGTAGTTGTAAACACTCGACACGTGCTCAGTCCATGCGAGAGCGGTTTTCTTGGTTTGTTAGCGTCGTGTGCGATATGGCTTGGATCCATGGGATCATGCAGGAGGTGACGCATAATAAGGGCGGCTTAACCACCAAAGTTAGACTAGGATTTTCTTTAAATATCAGTCTAATACGATAGCAAAAAGCTTCCCAGTTGTCCAACAGCGCAAAAACTCTTGTGTTCTTGCTCTGTGTTTTCAACTTCGTGTGTGGTCGTGTGTGAGCTCAGTTGTGTTGATCAGCCGAAGTTCCTGACAGAGCAGGGGGGAGTCGACGTCCCCTGCTGCGATGCCACCAAATCCTGGGAGACGGCGCAGAGAGGGAACCATTGGGGGAGGGGAGGCGTGCAGGGTGGAGTCGCTGGTAGGTGAGGAGTAGGTGGGGGGAGTTGGTGGCCCAAGTGCACAAGCTGGCTAGGTCACGGCACAAGTCCAGCGCCACAAGGGGATAAGGATGTTGGGGAGCGAGGAGTTAAGGGAAAAGTGGACCGGTGGATCTCTATCTAATAGAAAATAAAAGAAAATAGAATGTTGATTTTTCTTTGTTCATCTCGTCTAGATCTTGCTTATTTCAGTTTGAGCTTCTAGTTTCTGGTTTATTTTCACTATTTATAAATTTCATCTTTTTTGAGTTTTTTGGTTTTTTTGAGCTTTTTTGCCAATTCTTTTTCTCCTATTCGTTTGCATTGTTCGTGATAGGTTAACTTGTTTTTCTATTTTTAAATTTTTTAAATTTAATTATACCAAATAGACTCTTTTAGCTACAGTGTAATTTCAGCCAGATCAATATAATTTTAGCCATAAACTACTATTTTTCAACCCAAATGTGCGGCACCCTAGTCTAGTCTGGTGTGGTGCTCACCGTTTAGGTTTACGTCTCCTGTACGTCCGCCACCGACCTTGAATTTGCCAAACTGACTAGAGCGGGCCATAGGAAAATAGAATCAAATGGACAATAGGAAAATAAAATCTTGTTTGAAGAGGCGTTGGGCGATAGCGGCAAAGAAGAATTCACACATTCCAGATTGAACTTGAGAAGATCACTAAACTAGCAGGGAAAGCATTCCTCGAGTACCACAGAATTCACATGTTCTCAACTTACAAGGATCAAACCAAGTCTTGGCAATGATCGATTGAAAAATTCAAGCAACAATTTCAGGCAACCCTCGGTAGCTAACTTTTGTTCTAACTCATGTAACAAAATTAGGTCCTCATAAGACAATTGCCGGCAAAATTAGGTCCTAACAAAGCCGAGAGCTAATATCACATGGTCAGTCTTCCTCCTCGTCACCATCGTCTCCGCCGACACCAGAAGCTTTCTTTTAGTTCTTTCTCTTGACCCTTCCAGGCTCACCACCACCAAGTGGGCTGGTAAGGGAGAAGTCGATGTGCTTCTCTGAGTCAACTCTCACGATGAATGAGGGAATGTTGACAAGCTGCCTCCCAACTCTGCAGAAAGAGATTCAATTACATCTGGGAAAATAAAGCTTTCAACATGCAACATAAATTAAATCCATTGAACATAAAACCATAACATGTATATGAATATTGTAGGTTTGAAAAATTAAATCATAATTATCATCCTTTACATGTTGACAGAATCACCAATTTATTTTTTGATGAAAAATAAAAAAAACAAGACAGAGATACATCATACATGAATATTACTAATGTGAGAATGACTACCTAGAACAACATTAGTCAGGAAATTGTTAAGATAAACAGACACCAAGGTTTTGTCCACATTTGGGTCCCATAGAGCAATTCCAATGCTTATAAACACAGTCATCTAGTAAACCAAGTACAAAATTAAGGTACTATTCGACAAACACAAAGCTGACAGGTATATGATCCTACAAGTCAAAGAAAATTTGTCGTCAAAATCATATTTCAGCTGAGAAAAAAGAACCCAGCATAAATACTGTTTGGGAAAAAAGCTTATCAAGTAAGAAATATTTAAAGAGGCACTCAGAATGAAAAGGACATTTGGAGTCATTGGCCTTTTGACCTCCAAGATACATTAGCAAAATTAGTTCCTCACCGTGCCACCAAATATGCAGAGCAACACAACTTTTTTGATGTAGTGATGAATCCATTTCATGACTGAAATAAGTATGAACTGACAGGGAAATTGCAACCTACTCGTCAACAAATTATTAGTCAGCAAAAACAGTTGTGATGTCCAATTTTTTTAAGCAATGCTGGTAGCTCCAAGAGAAGAGCAGGAATGGAAGAAAAAAATCAAAGAGATAAAACTAAACAAAATGGCCAAGTTGTATACTAAGACATACAAACTTTAGTCGTAAGAAACAGCAAGGACTTCACCAGTAAAGTCTTTAACAGTTATTTCCAATAACCACTAAAGCAATTAAGTGGTATCAGCAGTAGGATCGACACCACTAAATCCACACAAAAGTATCCAAACAAGATCATCATTCAAGCAAGCCAATTACGATATTTCAAACTAACAATACATCGCAGTGCTGAACGTACCAAACTCTAAAGGGCGCTAAATAAATCAAATAGATGCCAATTTACAGTGTGTGTCCTTAAAACATTCACTAAATGCAACCACAAAAATAACCCCAGAAAGAAGGAATGTAAAAAAAAAAATCACCGCCACTAAACACCGGTGGCATCTAACCTAGCATTATTATCATTCCAATGCAAAGCATCATCTCCCCGATTCAACAACTTGTTAAGACAGTACCAAATCGTGCTATAACCTATATACCAATACAACATTATCTTAGCATTATTGCAGGTTTGAAACAGTTCAAAAATCAATAATGAAATATAGAGTGCAAGGAAACACTAAAAACTAAGATAAATCTATATGTTCTCATCTATGAAGTTCGAACTTCTCTGCAGACGATGTTTTTAGTGAAGGTCCTATGAGCCTTCCTAGAATTGCGCCACTTGTCCTCCTTATCCGGGACAGCAAGGATCTTGATATTGCTTCTAGCGGTGGCTCTAGATAGGGAGACGTACAACTGTTCGTGAGAGAACACTGGATCAGGAAGGTAGACACCAATGTTCAGGATGGTCTGGGCTTGGGCCTTGTTTATCGTCATCACGAAGCTTAGCTTGACAGGGAACTACTTGCTCTTGAATCCAAAAGGGAACATATCATCGTCGGAAGGGCAGAGAGGTATCAGAGGCAGGAACACCTGCTTCTCGGCATGCTAGCCCAACACGATCTCCATGTCTATCACATTCTTCTGGAAGCCCCGGACTACCAACCTCGTCCCATTGCATACTTCATTAGCGGGGTCAATATTTTGCAGTAGTATCACAGGACAATTAATCTTGAGTTTGAGTACATAAGGAGGCAGCCTATTAGGGGTCAAGGTGTTTAAGAACTCAAGGATAGAAGTTGTGGGGATCATCCTCTGCTCAGTCAAAGCTATGGTACACCATCTCTTCCCGGCCAAACAAGTTAATCACCTTCATATTGATCTGTCGATGTACTCATTTCGGGTCAACAGGATGGCCTAAGATTTGATATAGTTTGGGTTTGAAAAATTCTCATCTAGCATAGGGAACTAGCTTCGTATGAGTTTATCAAGGTCGGTGTCCTTCCCAGTATGTGACACGTAGATCTCATCTGGTGGATGTATGTAGCCATCCTCATTGGTCTCCTCAGTGCCATTCCTGACTCGAAGTAGGAACGTTGCAAACTCCAGATCACTTTAGGCCCTCATGTTACAGATGAGCCTGAGCTAACGCATGCATTCCCATAGGTATGACATATGTAGAATCATGTCGGTTATCTGCGACCTCGTGCTCTTGCGAACAACCGAAAGCACCTACCAGAAGTCCCCATCGAACACAACTGTCTTGCCTTTAAATGGTATGTTGCGTCAGTGCATGATATCCTACATGCTACTGTCCAGGGCCTCGACCACCTGCCGCTTCATCATCAAGGTGTTGTCCCATATGATGAGTGAAGCCCACTGAAGAAGATTAACGATACTGCTTTGCTTTGTGAAGCTGCAATCCACCCCATATTCAATGTTGAGTGGGATCTTAAACCTCTAGTGCGCTATCCTGCCTCTAGGCATGATGGAGGTAGTGATGCCAGATGTCACGGTTGCACTGCTATCTTGCCCTCTCCTTGGACCTTTTGCGAGCAATGCTTTATACAAGAATGTCTTCCTTGTGCCACTTGGGCCATCTACGAAGAAGATGCCTCTGTCGCCACTATCAATCATATATATTATCTCATCGTAGACGATCCTCTACTCTCGATTAAGGGAGGATGATAAAGATGCATGCTGATGGTCTACCTCCATCGTTGACTCCTCGATGATCTCCCTAGCCTCTCCGCCAACGCTGTCATGTGGCTCATTGATAGCGGGGAGAGGGAATGATGTTATGTCCTTCCCCTTGGACTAGAGTATATCTCTGATATCCAACAACACCATTTGCTTGATCGTGCATGGGCATGCGTGGGATCGGTGGTAGTTGTCTAACATTCCTTCAAGATGCCTATCCTAGAGGTCACGCATGTTGCTTGGCTCATAGAAGTCCAATATAGTCATGAACAACCTCTAGAGTGAGGATGGCATCTGGAACAGCTCTGCCTATGTAAGGCACTATTCGAGTGTATTGTTGGCCTCAACAAGTCCCCTCTTTTCAGTGGCTTCACATAAGAATGGGTAAACTACACTACACCACACACTGTCCTGAGGTCTTCAAAGGAGGTGGCTGCAAGCACGTGGTTTAGGAGCACCTAAGATAGTAACGCTCCCCCTCGTTCAGATGAGCCAATGCGATTCTGCCAACCTACGTGCGTTCTGTCCTTGTCTTCCATTGCTTCTGACTTGGCTACCACACAAGCACCACTGGAAAATCCCAATAAAGGATGCCTCGAGTCTTCTCACTTGTCCGGTTCATCCTAAAATACCCCATAAGCATGGACATCTCGACGTCGTGCCTAGTGACGACATCTTGAAGATCCTATTCTATGCAGAACGAGCCCATGTGCATGTTCGAGAGATGTAGTTGCATCTGCAACATAGGTGGGGAGACGTTGCTGAGTTCAAAACTCTAGATCCTCTACAGAGCTTCCGACGGGGTAAGCCACCTCGTGTCCTTGAACTATTTGATCTTGTCAATGTTGCCATTTCTATTGGGTTCATCAAGAGAAACAAAAGCCCTATCGTGACTCTTGTAAATGTATTTGAAAAGATACTTCATGAGAGACCATGTGGAGGTGACCACATGCTTATGATGAGTAATTGACAAGTATTTTGGAAAGAATGAGTTTGGTTTGTGCGTTTCGTGCTATGATGGCATTTGGCTCAGTCGGGTTTGGTTAGTCGGATTTGAGGCGCATTCTTCTTCCCGTTTGTGCTTTTGGGCCATTTCATGCTTAAGTATGTTTCATTGATGCTAATCGTGATTACATGTTTTGAGCGGTGCTATGTGATGTGTTTCTTGTCTGTGATGGCTGCAGGACGTCGAGGCGGAGTCGTGGCGAGGCACGGGATGACCGGACTAGGCGCGGGCGGTGCCGAGGTCAGAACGGTCGAGGTGTGTCGAAGACGATGTGGACTCGAGGTGGTTGCGAGGCTTGAGCGGCAAGAAAGGAGGAAGCTTCCCGGAAGGTGCACGAGGGCCGTTTTGGTGAATACGCAAAGCTGCACTAAAGGAAGTGGATTTGGATAAAGCACAAGAGTTGGTAGAGGCTTAGTGGGTAAAGAGAAAATCAAACCCATTAGTAGGAGGCTATAAAAGGAGGAGTGTCTCCTGCATGGTCTTCAAGTTTTTAGGGATTGGTTTTGCTTTGCATCTCTTTTGTTTTAGTTGTTGTAGTAGTTGAGAGAGGGCAGAAAGTTGGCTCATGTCTCCTGTGTGTTCTTGAGGTTTCTTGAGACTATGAGAGGGAGAAGATGAGTTGAGACTTCTTGTAATCATTCCTTTGTATGCAATAGCGTATGGGGACGTCTCTGTAATACTTGGTTCTCTAGGAATGAATCCTTTCAAGAAGTCATTTGAGTTCTTGCCTCTCTGTTTGGTTTTTATCTCTCGATGTTCTTCTCTGTTTGATTTTTCCCTTTTGTGTTTTGGTGTTGGTTCTTGTTGAGGAGTAGCAAAATGGATTGCTCTTTGATGGGATTGTATTTCTAGACCCTTTGGTTAGCTAATCCCAAGAGCAAAATGATTGAATCGGAAGAATCAATTTTTATTGTTAGCCTGTGCCCTGTTCGTTCTCTGTTTAGTGTTCTAGGGTTTGATGGTGCTTTTGATTTTTCTCCAAAAGAGTGTGCCCAAGTTTGAGTCTCAGAGTCTTAAGGCTATTCCCTAGTTAATCTCTTGGTTTCATGGTCAAAGAATCAAGGATTAGGTGGGAATTTGATTCTTGGTGCAGCTCTCTGTATTTTTTTTTAGATTTTGGCTCAAATCTGAAATTCTTTATCTTGAATTGAACTCTGTTGTTTCCCAAGCCCCTCTTGCTATTTAGGATATTGTTGTGCTGCACTGGGCTGAAAAGATTGGGAGCAAACGCCCAATTTCTCAGGTTTTTCAAGATTTGAAATATTTTTGTGTTTCAGTTTTCAGTCTGCACTCTCGGGTTGCTCTGGGATCAGGGGACTGGTTAGACCGGTTTGTGAGAGGCGGTCAAACCGGCCGATGGTTGGTGGTCAGACCGGCCGTGGGCGGTCAGACCGGCTGGCAGTCAGACCGAACTCAGATTGGCGGTCTAACCGGCTTGGTGCGAGCGGTCTGACCGGCCAGTGCACTGCGGTCTGACCGGTCCAAGATTGTTTTTACAGATTTTGTTCCTTGCTGCCTTGTCTCATTTATTGTCTTTCTTAGGCCTCTTTTTCAGTTAGTGTAGATTTCTAGTAAGCGCTTGTTCTTCCTCTTCATAGTTCTTCATAGCTATTGAAGTGGAGTTTCTTTTGTGGTTACTTGGGGGCAAGGTTTTAAAGGAGTAACATTCACTCCCCTTTGTCGCCAACTTCGATCCAACAATTGGTATCAGAGCCGGTTAGCTCTTCTCGATAGATCTTAACCGGTCTTTAGAGCCATGACGACAGACAAGTACTCCACCAAGGCTCCCATTTTTGATGGCGTCGATTATCCCTTCTGGAAGAGCCGGATGGAGACCTACATCTAGGCTCAGGGTTATGCCATCTGGAGGAAAGTCAAGACCCAATATGTTGTTCCTGCCGATGAGAACATCAACGCTGGAAATATGCTTGATGTTGAGGCGAACGCTAAGGCGAGGAACATCATAATTCAGGGTCTGAGCAGAAGCAAGTTCGATCGCATCTCTCATCTGACGTCGGCCTTCGACATCTGGGAGACCCTCGATGCATACCATGAGGGCACCACCCAGATTAAGACGGTTCGACAGGACCAGTTCAAGCGAGATTACAACAAGTTTGAAATGCTTGCTGGTGAGTCCTTGGATGAGTGCTTCGTGCATTTTCACAAGATTCTGAGCAACCTCTGAGCGGTCGGTCTCACATACTCCGACTCGGACAATGCTCGACAGATGCTGTCTGCTCTCGATTTGCGCGTTTGGGAGATGAAGGTGACCACGATTAAAGACATGACTGACCTCTCGACCCTGACTCTTGACACGTTGTACTCACGCCTCAAGACTCACGAGATTGACATAGTCTCTCGTAGGTCGAAGTCACAGTCGATGGCCTTAGTCACCGATCCCGGCTCTGCTTCTGGATCTTCTGACTTTTCTTCTGGATTTTCTCTTGCTGCTCTGTGTGAAATTTCCGATGATCAACTAGAGCAGCTTCCAGAAAACCAACTCGCTCTCTTAGCCAGAAAGTTTTTCCACGCATACAAGAGAGTGAGAGATCGGAAGAGGAGTGGCCCGATCATTTGCTTCGAGTGTGGTGGCCCCAACCACATTCGAGCAAATTGCCCCAAGCTGGAGATGGGCAAGAGCGACTACGGTGGCGTGAACAAGAACGACTACATCGACAAGAACCGCAACAAGAAGCCTCCAGTTCACGCTCAAGGCAAGAAGAAGTTCCGCGACCTTAGAAAAGCCAAGAAGCTCTTCCACCGCGTCCTCACCGCCTTCGACGACCTCAACCTCAGCGAGGTGGAGGGGTGGAGCGACGACGATGGGACGGACGAGCAAGAACCCAAGGGCGGCGACGACTTCTCCAGCATGTGCTTCATGGCCCTTGAGGGTGAGATCAACGACAGCGAGCTCTATTCCAACTCCGATGAGGTATACCCCTCCTATGACCAGCTTAATGATGCTTTTCTTAAGCTAGAGAAATTCAATGCTAGATCTAGAGCTAGGTGTAGCGAGTTGGAGAAGAAAGTGGAGAGCTTGTCACGGGAGCTTACTTCACTTAGATCTGCTCCCTCCCGTGACGATTGTGTTGTTTGTACTGCTTTGCTCGATGACTTGGAGAAGCTAAGGACCTTGCATGATAGTGTGTCCTCTGAGTTAGACATAGTTAAGGTGGAGAATGTTAGTCTACTTGCTGAACTAGAGATGAGTAGGATTGTTACTCCTTCATCTATTGTTGTTGAGACTACATCTTGCACCTCATGTGAGGATAAGGACAATGCGTTTAGAGGTCTTTATACCATGCTCCTTGATCTGCCCGAGTCTTGTGAAAATTACAATAATTTGAAATTGAACTTAAAAAGGGCAGATCATAAAATTGCTGAGTTACATGCCTCCTTGCTTGAGCCAATTGCTTCATGTATGAACTGTCCCAAATTAACTGCTGAATTTGAATCTGTCTCAAAACAGTTTCAAGAAATGATTGAACACAACAAGAAAATGGCTCAATATGCTTCTAAGGATCCTGTTAGCTCACCATGCAATAATTGTGAAAAACTAAAATCTGAGTTGATTGCATTAGATGACAAATGTGTGAAGCTAACTAAGGACCTTCTAGAGAAGTCACAATCTCCTTGTGATGTGATTGCTGGTGTGGGGGAGAAGCCCAAAGGAGTAGAGACGCTTAGGCACGATGACCAAACAGCTAGAGGTAGGGTTGTCCCTTCTAGTCCTTACGAAGACCTCAATGTTGAGGCGGCTGTGCGTGCACATGCCATTCCTTCTTCTGTTGTTGGTTCTTCCTCTTCTCCTGCTGCTATCTCTTCTTCCCCCTGCTCTTCTTGCACCTCTCTCTTTCGGGAGTGTCAGTACCTTATGAACACTCTCGAGAGGTTTGTAGGAGGCAAGAAGAAGCTAAATCTTATTCTAGACCAGTCCAAGATTTGCAAATTCAATCAAGGTCTAGGATATGATTTTCTTGAGGATGTTAGGAAGCATCCACCTGCCGTGCTCAGACCCATAGCTGCAGGTGTGATCGAGGTCAAGCCAAGAACTGAGAAAGTTCAATTCAAGTCATCGGGCTTTGTCCAAGGGATTTCTAACAGCAAGGTGATTCCACCTGTTGCTTCGGCCTCTCAGGAGGCGAAGCCCCATCGTGCTACTTCTACCTCTCAGAAGGTGAAGTATCATTGCACCTTCTGTCAGAAGGATGGGCACTTGATCGAGCGATGCTTCAGGCGCACCAAGATCGCACGTAGAGACCGTGTTGAGGCTCTTAGGCGTATTCAGGGTCAGCCCCAGACCTTGAGTGCACCTAAGACCAAGACGAGGTCTAGACTTGCTTCTGTTGATGGGTTGGGCATCATCGAGGACTTGGTTTTTCTGAGTTTTCTGGTTTTTGTCCTCGATATGCCTCTGGTCGTGACTTCCGCCGTTCTGAGGGTAGATCTCGCTTTCCCGGTCGAGATGGCTACCCGCGGCGTGATCAGCGTGTTGTTGGTACTCCGACTCGCTCTCCCATAGCAGTCGGGCTCAACAACAGCTTCAGGTCTACTCGTAGACCTTTGGACTTGTTGAGCGACAGGGAGCGTAGGGTAGCTAGAGGTCAGTCGTGTGTGGCTACTTCTTCTACTCGACGTGTTACTCAGTATTGGGTGCCAAAATCATTCTTGATTTACCCCAGTACTGAGACTTTACTCTCTCGTTGACTCAGGATCACCGGGTAGGGAAGAGAGAGGTTTGGCTCGTTGACTCTGGGTGTTCTTGACACATGACTGGAGACTCTCGTTGGTTCTCTTCCCTAGCTCGTGCTCCAGGTGATGAGACGATCACCTTCGGAGACGCTTCGTCTGGGCGCATCATCGCCAAAGGTACAGTGCGCGTTACTGGGTCTTTTATTTTGAAAGATGTTGCCTTGGTTAGTAAGCTGCAGTATAATTTGTTTTCTGTTTCTCAGCTTACCGATGACGGCTTTGAGACGAGCTTTAAGAAAAACGCTTGCAAAATTCTTGATTCTTCGTGTAGTCTGGTGGGATTTCTCGTTATGGGAGGATCTTTTGTGCTGATTTTTCTGAGTCTTCTGGTGATCCTCTCCGGTGTTTAGTTGCTTCTGAGTCCAGTGACCTTACCTTCAGGCATAGGAGACTTGGTCATATTGGATTTGACCATTTGACTCGAGTTAGCGGCCACGATCTCATTCTTGGTCTGCCGAAACTCATGATGGTCAAAGATCTTGTTTGCGCTCCTTGCCGGCACGGCAAGATGGTTGCCACTTCTCACCCTCCGGTCACAGTGACTATGACCGATGCACCAGGACAGCTGCTCCACATGGACACCGTTGGACCAGCTCGAGTGCAGTCAGCAGGAGGGAAGTGGTATGTTATTGTCGTGGTCGATGACTTCTCGAGGTTCTCTTGGGTGTTTTTCTTAGCCTCGAAGGATGAGACGTTTACATATTTTCGAGGTCTTTTCAGTAGGCTTTCTGTTGAGCTCCCGGGTGCCTTACGAGTGATCCACAGTGACAATGGCACGGAGTTCAAGAATTCCTACTTTGAGAAGTTCTGCGATGAGACAGGTGTAGAGCACCAGTTCTCTTCTCCGCACGTCCCACAGCAGAATGGCATCGTGGAGAGGAAGAACCGTACCTTGGTCGAGATGGCCAGGACAATGCTCGATGAGTATTCTACACCTAGGAAGTTTTGGGCTGAGGCCATAGCGACCGCGTGCCATGTTTCGAACAGATTTTTTCTTCGGGCACACTTGCATCGCACTTCCTATGAGTTGAGATACGGGCGAAAGCCCAGTGTCTCGTATTTTCATGTGTTTGGTTGCAAGTGTTTCATTTTGAAGTTCGGGAACCTAGATAAGTTCGAGTCACGTTCTTGTGATGATATCTTTCTAGGTTACTCGACTTCTTCGCGGGTGTATAGGGTTTGGAACTGCGAGTCTAGTAAGTTGGTAGAAACTTCTGAGGTGACCTTCGACGAGGCCAGTCCAGGGACTAGGCCCGATATCTCAGGTTCTTTAGAGCAGTCTGAGCCCATCCTTGTGAATGATGAGGAGGATGGAGATGAAGGTTGTCTACCTGATCCAGTTCCTCATCCTCCACTTGAGGTGTCTTCGTTTACGGCACCTCTAGGTGATCAGCCCATGCCTTCTGCTTCCTCTGGAGCTAGTGGCTCTGTTTCTACCTCATCAGCTCATGAGGTAGAGGCCACTTCTTCATCTCATCCAGGACCTCCCCGACATATCCAGAAAGACCATCCTTCTGAGCAGATGATTAGAGACCTCTTTGAGCGCGTCACTCGCTCAAAGTCTAGCATGTCACATTTCTGTCTCCATTCTGCCTTTGTTGCCGCCTTTGAGCCCAAAGATGTTAGTCATGCTCTATCTGATGAGTCTTGGGTCAATGCCATGCATGAGGAGTTAGAGAATTTTGAGAGAAACAAGGTCTGATCACTTGTTGAGCCCTCTCGAGGTCACAATATCATTGGGACTAAGTGGGTGTTCAAGAACAAGCAAAGTGAGGATGGGGTTGTCATTCGGAACAAGGCTAGACTGGTAGCCCAGGGCTTCTCCCAGGTTGAGGGTTTAGATTTTGAGGAGACCTTTGCCCTGTAGCTAGACTTGAGGCTATTAGAATCCTGTTTGCTTTCACAGCTTCTAAGGGTTTCAAGCTGTACCAGATGGACGTCAAGAGTGCCTTCCTCAATGGGTTCATTGAGGAAGAGGTCTATGTGAGACAGCCTCCAGGTTTCGAGAACCCCAAATACCCAAACCATGTCTACAAGCTTTCCAAAGCCTTGTATGGACTTAAGCAGGCCCCTAGAGCTTAGTATGAGAGGCTTAAGTCCTATCTGTTGAGTCATGGTTTTGAGATAGGTAAAGTAGATAAGACCTTGTTCATCCGTAGGCATAGCACTGACCTACTGCTCGTCCAGATTTATGTGGATGACATCAGCTTTGGCGGCTCTTCTCATACTCTTGTTTCATAGTTCTCGGATGTGATGAGCACCGAGTTTGAGATGAGTACGATGGGCGAGTTGACCTTCTTCCTCGGCTTCCAGATCAAGCAGACTTGAGAGGGTACCTTCTTGCATCAGGGCAAGTACACTCATGACCTCCTGAGACGCTTTGACATGAGTGATGGTAAGCCCATGTCAACTCCCATGGCGTGCACAGCTTCGCTTGACCCAGACGAGGACGGTGAGCCAGTTGATCAGAAAGAGTATCGCAGCATGATTGGCTCCCTCTTGTACCTCACTGTCTCGAGACCGGACATACACTTCTCCTTGTGTCTGTGTGCTCGTTTTCAGGCTTCTCCTCACGTATCTCACCGCCAGGCGGTGAAGCGCATCCTTCGGTACCTTCGAGCTACCATTGATTATGGTATCTGGTACTCTTCCTCGTCCTGTCTTTCCTTGAGAGCCTACTCGGATGCAGACTTTGCTGGCTGTAGGATAGATAGGAAGAACACTTTTGGTACCTGCCAATTCATTGGCACTTCTCTTATTTCGTGGTCTTCTAGGAAGCAGTCTGGTGTTGCACAGTCCACCGTAGAGGCTGAGTACATTGCTGCCGCCAGCTGTTGCAGCCAAGTACTTTGGGTTAGCTATAGACAGTGTTCCACTCTTTTGTGATAACACTTCCGCCATTAACATTGCTAAGAACCCAGTGCAACATTCTCGGACCAAGCACATTGATATTAGATATCACTTCCTTCGAGACCATGTGGAGAAGGGTGACATAGTGCTTCAGTTTGTAGAGAGTGACCACCAGTTGGCTGATATCTTTACCAAGCCTTTGGATAGCTCTAGGTTTTCAGCCTTGTGGGGAGAGCTTGGGGTGGTTTGTCCTTATGGACTGTTGTGAGGTGGAGTTTTGTGCTTCATGTTTTATCATGTTTATTATGCTCTTACTCCTTTCTGTTGCATTGTATTTGGGTGCATTGGGGTTAGTCCTTCTAACATAGATTAGAGTGTTTCTCTTGTCTAGTTGCTTAGACTTCTTCCTCTCATCTTGTGATTCTAGGATGCTGCTTATTAGCTGTCTCTCTTCTCATTTGGTTGAGCTCACTCACTTCTTATAGGTTCTAGAGAGGGTTGGGCCACTCTCGGGTAGACAGGGTACGTGTTTGCTCCTTAGTGTGTTAGATAATCAGCTAATAGTCCTAGAGTCATATGGGGTAGATGAGAGTCAGTCTAAGCCATAGTATCCTCTATATCTTATCTATACTTTAAGGACTGCCTTTTCTAATTTTCTTGCCAGCTTCTCGAGTTTATTACTTTGGTTCAGGGGGAGTTCATTTGTGAGCTTCTAGATCTTAATATTGCCATAACTCAACTTGAACTAAAGTTGCATCACATGTTGAGGGGGAGCTGGATTTTCTGCGTTTCATTTCTGCATTGTAATATAACTACATGGAGCCTTGATTATTATCCTATTATGACATGTTATAATGAATTACATCTTGCCATGATCTTAACTTACTTGCTAGATATATCATGATTTTATATGTGTAATCTAGTCTTTGCCATGATAGGTTGATTAAAATGCTCAACTTGAACTAATTCATGTCATGTTAACTATTGAGACTAGTCTGCCTTTAGTTATCCTTTTATGAGTCATGCTATGTCAAATAGGCTGAGTTGAGTCTTGAATCTATATTGAGCTTTAGATTGAGCTATGTTAGTTCCTTGATGAAGCATAAGTTGATACAACCTTTTAAGAAAGCAAAAAGATCTCTTTTGTGCGAAAGAACTGATCTCACCAATTCTTTCTCATGAGACGGCTTGCCATTGTACTAGGCATGAACTCAGGTGGAGTTTTGGTTGACCAAGACTATCTTCTTAAGATTCTTGCTTGGAGTGGTCGCATAAACCTTGAGATCTAGCACATGACTAAACAAAAGTTTGGTTGGGAACGACCATAAGATTTCTAAAGAAAAACATGTCAATTGTGCTAAACTTGCTTAATTACACAAAGATCAAGTACTTAAACAAATGTCTCATTCTTGAACTTGTAGCACTCTAAATTGACTAAACACTAGCTTCTTGGTTCCACTTAGATTATTGACATGGCCTGCATCATCTTTAGATACCTTTAGCTTGACTATAATCATGGTTGACTTGACATGCTAAGCAATTCGAGTAATTTTCAGATTGTGACTTATTTGGCCTAGCTTGATTATACATGTATTGTCATGATCTTGATAGCATACTTATGTGTTATGGCTTGGTGTAATTCTCTTATGGTCATTTTGGATAATCTTTATGGCTCTAAATGCTTCAAATAAACAAACTTCAGCCATTTCATCCAACATCATGCCTTATTCTCTCTTTTACATCCTTGATGATTTTATTGCCAAAAGGGGGAGAATAGCGGAGAAAAAGCCATTTGGGAACCTTTTTAGAGTCTTGGAGAACAATTTGCTCTTTCTTTTGTTGCTCTAGTGTTCCTTTTGTTAACATGGTCATAAGCTTTTTTGATTTCTTTTGGACCATGTTTGACTTTCTTTCATTTTCAAACTCAACATTACGCTTTTTCTGGGTTTGTCAATATACTCATCAAGGGGGGAGATTGAGAGACCATGTGGAGGTGACCACATGCTTATGATGAGTAATTGACAAGTATTTTGGAAAGATTGAGTTTGGTTTATGCGTTTAGTGCCATGATGGCATTTGGCTCAGTCGGGTTTGGTTAGTCGGATTTGAGGCGTATTCTTCTTCACGTTTGTGCTTTTGGGCCATTTCATGCTTAAGTATGTTTCATTGATGCTAATCATGATTACATGTTTCGAGCGGTGCTATGTGATGTGTTTCTTTTCTATGATGGCTGCAGGACGTCGAGGTGGAGTTGTGGCGAGGCACGGGATGACCGAACTAGGCGCGGGCGGTGCCGAGGTCAGAACGGTCGAGGTGTGCCGAAGACGATGTGGACTCGAGGTGGTTGCGAGGCTTGAGCGGCAAGAAAGGAGGAAGCTTCCCGGAAGGTGCATGCAACATCCCAAAAATCCTCTTCCTGAAAAATTTAATTTCAAATGAATTATTTTAAAGTATTTGAGTTTTATTTGGATTTGCCCTGAATTTCTGTTTTTGAAAAAGCTAGATTTGAAAAATATTTTAAGTAAAACCTAAAAATATTATTAAATAAAAAGATATTTTGAATTTCTATAAAAATCCTAATTCAAATTAATTATTTGGAGTTATTTGGCTTTTATTTGGTTTCCTGGATTTTCTGGAGTTTAAAACCTATTTTTGAAAATAAAAAGTATTTCAAGTATGAAAATTAAGTACCAACATTAGTTGGAAGTATTTTTATTAAGTCCAAAATGTCACCAGGAGCTTCTGTGAATTTTCCTGGAATTTTTGGAAGTATTTTCATATTTTTCTGAGGCTTAAATAATTTTCCAGGCTTTTATGAAAATCCAAAATCAATTTTAAAAATAAAAATCCCAACCCCCTCCCTCCGGACGACACGTGGACGGCCCAGATCCGCCCACGTCGACGCCCGGATCCCGCCTACCCCGCCTCCCCGCTCGCCACGTGGGTGGCCGGGATCCTCCCGCCCCCACGCGCTCGGCCGATCCACCGTCCACCCCCGCCCTTCACCTCAGCCGCTCGATCTCCATCCGACGCACGCGCGCCCCCACTCCTTACTCTCTCTCTCCCTGCGCACCGGCCCACCTGTCGGCGCGCCTCCCCTCCGCCCCGTCTCTCTGCCCGCGGGCCCCGCCGTCAGCCGCCCCGCGCCCCCGCTTTCTCTGGCCGCCCGGGCCCGCCTGTCGGGGCCGTCTCCCACCTCCGGCCGCCTCCTTCCTTCTTCGGCCGCACCATCACCGCCGCCCCTCGCCCCGCCGATTCCTTTCCTTTTCCGCCGCCCGTGCGACCCGCGCCCTTTCCTTCTTCTCCCTCCCCGATTCCCTTCCATCTGCGGCCGCACCTTCCCTTTTCCCCTCTCCTCAATCCCCGCCGCCCGCGATCGCCGGCGAGGAATCCCCGCGGCCACGCCCTCCTCCGCCCCTATAAAAGCCCCTCCCCGGCTCCGTTTCTCCTCGCCCCACCTCGCTCCGCCTCCTTCTCCCTCTCTCGAGCCCCCTGCGCTCGCGCCAAGCGTCCTCTCCCCGAGCGCCGGCGAAAGTAACGGCGAGCAATCGCCGCCGTCTCCGGCCTCCCCGTGCCACGCTGTCGCCTCCCCCGGCTTCCTCGCCTCGCCTCGAAGCCCCTCCGCCGCTCCGCCGTGCTCCCCGGTCACCGGAGCGCTATCCCCGCTGTCGCCGAGCGCGTCCGCCACCGTCTAGAACTTCGGCGAGGAATCGTCGCCGCCTCGGGCCTCGCCGCGCCTCGTCGACTCCACTGCCGCCTTCGCCACGTCTGTGCGCACCCTGACCACCCCTCAGCCGCGCCTCTCCGCCACCGGAGCCCCCGCGCCACCGACGCCCGAGCGCTGCCTCCGCTCTGCGTTCTTCCATTTTCCCTCTTTTCAAACTTCCCGGAGCCCGTTCTTCTTTGTCCTAACTCCGTTTGAGCCCATTCAAATTTCTAAATTCACCAAAAATTCCAAACTATCCATTTCTTCAATCCTTTCAAATATTTGAAATTTATTTGATATATCAAATATTTAAATTTCAAATTCCAATGCCGAGTTTCATTTCAAGCCTCAGTTCCATTCCAAATTTTCTGTGCACTTTCAAAAATTTAAATTCAAACCTTGCAAAAATCTCCATAAACTCCATTCTATTTTCCTTGGCCCAAATATTGTCTCAGTAATTTCTTTTCCCAAACCGATCTTCCAGATATTCGTTCTCCCTCGTGTGATCCCCAAATCCGCTGAATCTTTGTCCTAAATTCGTATGAAATCATAAACTTACTTCCATTATATATATATATATTATATTTTTGTGATTTTATTTGTATTTATTTGCTTTGTTTGCTTCGTCTTTTCTCGCGTAGATTCCAACGTTGTCGACGATCACTCTACCCAACAGCAACAGGAAGACCCAGAAACCCTGCAAGAAGGCAAGTCTCCTTTGATCATCTTGAACCTATGATTTTGAAATGTTTTACTTATTCTAAATTATGTGCATTGCTATTTACATAAAATATTAGTTCAAATCTTAAGGTAATAGTTAATCCAACCTTGTTATGCCCTCACTTGAAGTTGATTGCCATGTACCTTTGAAACCCTAGAAATTCCTTTGGCTCATTAATGAGAGTAATATATTTAATTGTTGGTATTAGAATGGTAGAACAATGCTTAGCCATGCTATTGAATACCTCATAAACCTTGCAAATGGGAAATTATGAATTACTGTGATACCCTTGTTTTTACAAATTTAGTGGTAATTGGAGTTACCGCTGTTCTTTTAAAATAAACTAAAATGTGAAAGTTGGTTTAGATTAGGGTGGATGGTTGGTTTGGATTGGTGCAGGAAGCACGAGATCTTGTAAAGTGTATGTTCCACCCTAGTCAATTAAGGACCGACGCTTGTGTTTGTCCAGACTGAGCATTAACCGTACAACCACAAGTCTATATGGGTATGACCTAGCTGACTAACTTACGATAGTCTAGTTTAGGTGTCACCAGTGGAAAGTGGGTGCCAGGGATGGATTGGTTATTCACAGTGAGGGACAGGGATTTACTGTACTCATATGGCGCAAGAGGGGGCTTTGGTTCGGGCAGTTAGCCTACCTGCGGTGAAACCTCAGCGGGTGGTATCTAGCTAGATTAGAGTAAGGTAAAGGCTTTGTGATATTTTATCTGGGTCTCATGCCAAAGGAAGAGTGTTGACTTTTAGGATAATTTATCTCTTGTGGGTAAAGTTGTACAACCTCTGCAGAGTGTAAAACTATTCGAATAGCCGTGCCCACGGTCAAGGGCGGGCAAGGAATGCATGCACATGGTAGATTTCTGGTTTTATTTTAAAATCAAAAGTTTTGTATTCCGAGAGTGGAGGGAACTCTCGAAAGGGTATCCTGGCGGATGGAGCCAGAGAGGGTGGATGGAACCCGCAATTTCAAACTTGGTCAGTTAGACTTGATTAACTAGTGTTGGTAGATGGAACCTTCACTAGGGAACTATTGATAGTTTTGTTAAACATTTACTTTATTAAATTGATGCCTTTGAAAATAATTAGTAGTAATTGAATTTAAAATATTGCTTTGTGCAAAAGAACCATATAACCTTCATTTGTCAAGCCTTGCATCTATGCATTTTTCCCAAGACTTGTGGAGTACTTTATGTACTCACATGCTACACTCAAAAATAAATCTCAGAGGAAGTTGAAGCTCAAGAAGGTGACTATGACTACTGCTTCGCTTGTGGCTGTGACGGATTCTTCCCGGAGGACTAGGTCGCGCTTCCCCAGTCAATTGCCTGTGGCGTATTGATGGGTCTTCATCGAGTTATCATTTGCTTCCGCTGTGTTTCGTGTGTGCGAGGTCTTGAAACCTCCTTTGTAATAATGAGACCTTTTCGGTCAGTACTCTTAATTATTGTAATAAATCGTTGCTGGTTATGTATTCATTTCTGTTTAACTGTGTGCACTAGCTTTGATCTGGGACTAGTGCAGTAATACACAGAGGGTCCGGGTTCGGAAATCCGGGGTCCCGACAGAGGTGGTATCAGAGCCAATTAGTGGGAGGCTATAAAAGGAGGAGTGTCTCCTGCATGGTCTTCAAGTTTTTGGAGATTGGTTTTGCTTTGCATCTCTTTTGCTTTAGTTGTTGTAGTAGTTGAGAGAGGGCATAAAGTTGGCTCATGTCTCCTGTGTGTGTTCTTGAGGTTTCTTGAGACTATGAGAGGGAGAAGATGAGTTGAGACTTCTTGTATTCATTCCTTTGTATGCAATAGTGTATGGGGACATCTCTGTAATACTTGGTTCTCTGGGAATGAATCCTTTCAAGAAGTCATTTGAGTTCTTGCCTCTCTGTTTGGTTTTTATCTCTCGATGTTCTTCTCTGTTTGATTTCTCCCTTTTGTGTTTTGGTGTTGGTTCTTGTTGAGGAGTAGCAAAATGGATTACTCTTTGATGAGATTGTATTTCTAGACCCTTTGGTTAGCTAATCCCAAGAGCAAAATGATTGAATCAGAAGAATCAATTTTTATTGTTAGCCTGTGCCCTGTTCGTTCTCTGTTTACTGTTCTAGGGTTTGATGGTGCTTTTGATGTTTCTCCAAAAGAGTGTGCCCAAGTTTGAGTCTCAGAGTCTTAAGGCTATTCCCTAGTTAATCTCTTGGTTTCATGGTCAAAGAATCAAGGATTAGGTGGGAATTTGATTCTTGGTGCAGCTCTTTGTATTTTTTCAGATTTTGGCTCAAATATGAAATTCTTGATCTTGAATTGAACTCTGTTGTTTCCCAAGCCCCTCTTGCTTTTTAGGATATTGTTGTGCTGCTTTGGGCTGAAAAGATTGGGAGCAAACCCCCAATTTCTCAGGTTTTTCAAGTTCTGAAATATTTTTGTGTTTCAGTTTTCAGTCTGCACCTCGGGTTGCTCTGGGATCAGGGGACCGGTCAGACCGATTTGTGAGAGGCGGTCAGACCGGCCGTGGGCGGTCAGACCGGCTGGCGGTCAGACCGGACTCAGACTGGTGGTCTGACCGGCTTGGTGCGAGCGGTCTGACCGGCCAGCGCACTGCGGTCTGGCCGATCCAATATTGTTTTTACAGATTTTGTTCCTTGCTGCCTTGTCTCATTTATTGTCTTTCTTAGGCCTCTTTTTCAGTTAGTGTAGATTTCCAGTAAGCGCTTGTTCTTCCTCTTCATAGTTCTTCATAGCTATTGAAGTGGAGTTTCTTTTATGGTTACTTGGGGGCAAGGTTTTAAAGGAGCAACATTCACCCCCTCTATTGCCAACTTCGACCCAACACTTCGTAGCCTTTATACTTGAGCATACCTCCATGTTGATGTGGCAGTTGTATTTCCTTTGGGAGTAAGGGTTGTACGGCATAACCCACCTATTATCCAGTATCCA
Organism: Dendrocalamus latiflorus; assembly: GCA_017311315.1. Classification (NCBI taxonomy): domain Eukaryota; kingdom Viridiplantae; phylum Streptophyta; class Magnoliopsida; order Poales; family Poaceae; genus Dendrocalamus; species Dendrocalamus latiflorus. The sequence goes on along the minus strand of CM029614.1, from coordinate 14,387,582 downwards.
TCTTTGAACCTTTGCACGATGCCATCGTCTCGTCTCCTGTACACAGGGTATGAGTCCTTGCCCCGTAGGTTAGCTGCATTGAAAGGGTGTGGACAGTATTTTTTACATCTACCCTCATGCATGCATACATTCTTTGGATTTCGGACTCCGCATGGGCTGTGCATCATATGCTTGATGTAGGATCGAAAATGGCAACAGAGGGGGGGGGGGTGAATGGTGCCTTTAAAAATGCCCCCAAGTATCCACAATAACTCTTTCTCCGATAGCTACAAAAAGCTATGAAGAATGATGATTCATGCCTACTGAAAACAACACATACCATGCAAAGAAAAGAGGCACAGAGCAACAGAGCAAACCAGGGCCAAAAGCTGGGGGCCGGTCTGACCGGAGGTCATGGGTCGATCTGACGCATGGCCTCGGCCGGTCAGACCGCTGGTACATGACCGGTCTGACCGCTCTGCCAAAGCCAGTCAAACCGCCACAGTGCCACCGGTCTGACCGCTAGGGTTAGCGGTCAGACCGCCCTTCACCATCCAGTTTGACCGCCGATATAAAACCGGTCAAACCGGCCTTCAGTTCAGGCAGGGGCAGAAACCAGCAGGTGCTCGACAGAAGCTCTGAAAATACTCAAACTGACTAAAGTGCAATGAATTGACCAAATCTTACGGCTCTCTTTGGGTCAATTGATTAAGACTCTGAACTAAACAACAAATCAACCTTAGATAACAAGGGAATTCATCAAGGGAGCAAGAAACTGAGAATTGAGCAGAAATCTAAAAATTGAAATGAGAGTGAGGCTAATTTTCAGATTTCTCAAGATTCTTTAATCCTTCGCTTATGAGATACTGGAATACACCTGAAAACCATTCTCAAACAAGCAAATATGAAGCTAGGATCACTTCTCCCAGGCCATTCAAAGAGAGCTCAAGTTCCCCTGACTTCGAACCCTAGAGAGTTGGAAACAGAGGAAGTGCAGCGCAAAAATGAAAGAGGTGCAAACCCATTGATTCAACCATTTGCTCGCAGGAATAGATTGGCCAGGGAGGCTTGAGGATATTCCTAATTCAGATCAAGGAGATCAACCACAACCTCAACAAGAATTCACCTCAACATCAGGAAACACAGAGAGCAGTCAGAAAAAGCTTGGAGCAAACAGAAGGAGGCACAACACAAAAGACAGAAAAGACAACTAAGCATTTAAACCACAAAGCTTCTCATCTTAAATTCGATACATAGAGATGAATGATTACACATGAATTACAACCATCTCACTACATCCCCATACGCAATTGAATATGAGGAGGAACACACCACTGCTCTCACTACATGCTTACACACCCGAGGACACACTCCCTCAGCTCAAGCACACAGAGAGCACTCACTGCTTGCACGCCCTGCCTTCTGCCACCACCTCTCCATATGAAGGCTCCAGGCTCACACCCAAAAGGCAAATCAAGAAGTGGCATACCCTTCCCACTCCATGCTCCACACACAAAAGATGCAGGAGTCAAAGTCAACACAAAAAATGGAGGGAAAACCAGCCACTCCACTTGTGCTTGAGTCAATTCTCCAAATTGCCCCTCAAGCACCTTCTCGGAAGCTTCCCGCAACTGGCACCTTGACCGTCTGGACCTCGACTCCTCCCTGAGTCTAGTCCCGGTCTGCTCCGCTGCACACGACCGCACCGGCTTCCTGACCGTCTGGACCTCAACTCCTCGCTGAGCCTAGTCCTGGTCCACCTCGCCGCTGCCCGTCGTGTCCACCTGACTCCGACCGACTGGACCTCCGACTCCACCTGAGTCTAGTCCTGGTCTATTCCGTCGCACACGACCGCAACCGACATCCAACCGTCTGGACCTCCGACTCCACCTGAGTCTAGTCCCGGTCCACTCGTCGTTGCCCGTCGTGTCCACCGGTAGCTCCAGTTCTGGTTCCTCGTCTCCCGGTTCGCAATCACCTTAGCAGCCTCGATCATCTTTGGCATCTTTGACCGTCTGGACCTCAACACCTCCTGTGCATAGTCCCGGTCCTCCTCGCCTCACCATGACCTAGCTCCAAAGTCCTGCAGCTACACAGACAAGCAAACCGTCACATAGCACCACACGAAACAGCATAATCAACAATAGCATTAGTAAAAAGGTACTCAACCCTGGAATTTCCAAAACAAACTCAAACTCTCTAACACAACCGTCAATTACTCATCACAAACATGGGGACACCTCCACATGGTCTCTCAATCTCTCCCTTGATGAGTATATTGACAAACACAGAAAAAGCGCATAAAGTTGAGTTTGTTTGAAAGTCATACATGGTCTAAAAGAGAAGCAAAAAGATGCAAGACCCTGTCGACAAAGGAGCAAAAGAAAGAGCAAGTTTTCCTCAAAAGCTCCCAAAGCTCCCAAAAATTGGCTTTTTCTCCAATATTCACCCCCTTTTGGCAATAGAATCATCAAGATGCAAATGAGGGAATAAAACATGATACGGATGAAATGGCTGAATTTTATTCAATCTAAGCAATTAGAGCCATGAAGATTATCCAAAATGAGCATTGAGTATTACACCAAGCCATAACTCACATGAACGCTATCAAGATCATGACAAGATATGCATAATCAAGCCAAGCCACATAAGTAACAATCTGAATATTAGATGAATTTGTTAGCATGTCAAGCCATTCAAGATCAAAGTCTAGCTAGAGGTATCCAAAGATGATGCAAGCCATATCAATAATATAAGTGGAACCAAGAAGCTAGAATTGAGTCAATTTAGAGTGCTACAAGTTCAAGAATGAATTGTTTGTTCAAGGACTTGGTTCTGTTTATAGTTAAGCAAATTTAGCACAATTGACATGTTTTTCTTTTGAAACTCATGGTCGTTTCCAACCAAAATTTTAGTCATGTGCTAGATCTCAAGCCTTATGCGACCACTCCAAGCAATAAGCTTAAGAAGATGGTCTTGGTCATCCAAAACTCCCCCTGAGTTCATGCCTAATGCAATGGCAAGCAGTCTCATGAGAAAGAATTGGTGAGATCAGTTCTTTCGCACAAAAGAGATCTTTTTGCTTTTATTGAATTTAGTTCAAGAACAAGAACTAGCATAACTCAATCTAAGACTCAATAAAGGTTCAAGACTCAACTCAACTTATTTGACATGGCATGAATCATAAAAGGATAACTAAAGATAGACTAGTCTCAAGAGCTAACATGACATGTCTATTCAAGTTGTGCATGTTTAATTAACTTATCAATGGCAAAGACTTGACGACACATATAAAGTTATGATAAATCTAGCAATTAAGCACAGATCATGGCAAGATGTAAAGCATTGTAAACATGTTATATAAGGATAATAGTCAAGGCTCCATGAAGTTATATTACAATGCAGAATGCTGAAATGCAAGAAAATCCAACTCCCCCTCAACATGAGATGCAACTTTAGTTCAAGTTGAGTTATGTCAATATTAAGCTCCAGAAGCTCCCAAATGAACTCCCCCTAAACCAAAGCAATAAAAATGAGAAGTTGGGAAGAGAAACAGAAAAGACAGTCCTTAAAGCATAGACAAAATATAGAGGATACTATGGCTCAGATTGACTCTCATCTACCCCATATGACACTAGGACTATCAGCTGCTCTTCTAACACACTACGGGTGGCCCAGCCCTTGCTAGAACCTATAAGAAGTGAGTGAGCTCAACCTAGTGAGAAGAGAGACAGCTAATAAGTAGCATCCTAGAATCACAAGATGAGAGAAAGAAATCTAAGCAACTAGACAAGAGAACCACTCTAATCTATGCTAGGAGGACTAACCCAATGCACCCATATGCAATGCAACAAAACGAGAACAGGAGCATATAAACAAGATAAAGCATAAAGCACAAAGCTCCCCCTCACTACAGTCCATAAGGACAGACCACCCCAAGCTCTCCCAGTAAGGCTGAAAACCTAGAGCTATCCAAAGGCTTGGTAAAGATATCGGCCAACTGGTGGTCACTTGTAACAGCCCAGGTTTTTCTGAAAATAAAAATAAATAATTAAATAATAAAAATAGATTAAAATAAAATTTTAAACTAAAATAAGTATTTTTGTTGCCTAAATTTTAAATTTGGATTTGCCCTGAATTTCTGTTTTTGAAAAAAAAGATGGATTTAAAAAGTATTTTAAATGAAAACCTAAAATTATTATTAAATAAAATGATATTTTGATTTTATATGAAAATCCTAGTTCAAAATAATTATTTGGATTTATTTGGCTTTTATTTGGTTTCCTGGATTTTCTAGAGTTCAAAAATGTATTTTTGAAATTAAAAGGTATTTTAAAGTATGAAAAATAAATACCAATATTAGTTGGAAGTATTTTTATTAAATCCAAAATGTCTCCAGGAGCTTCTGTGTATTTTTCTGGAATTATTGGAAGTCATTTGGTATTTTTCTGAGGCTTAATAGATTTTCTGGGTTTTCTGAAAATCAAAAACCAAATTCAGAAAAATAAAATCCCAACCCTCCCCTCCGGCCGCCACGTGGACGGCCAGATCTTCTCCACGTTGCCCCATCCCCGCCATCACTCACCCCGCCTCCCTCTCTCTTCGGGCCGCCAAGTGTCCGGCCCAGATTTCCCCGCTCCCCGTACCTCGGCCCATCTGGCCATCCGCCTGCATAACCCCCCTAGCCACCCGATCCGCCTCCCCTGCCACGCGGCCAAATCACTGCCGCCCGCGCCTCCCGCTCTCGCTGCCATCTGGCCCCACCAGTCGGCGCCCCTCTTCTCTTCCCGTCCCTCTGCCGACCGGGGCCTACCCGTCAGCCACCCCGCCCCGCTGACCGCACGGGCCCACCTGTCAGCCCTTCCCCTACCTCCGGCCGCGCCCCTTCTCTCTCCTCCCGCTCGGCCGCGCCTTCACCACCGCCATTCCCGCTCTCTCTTCTTCCCCGACCTGACCCCGCCATCCCGCGCCCGAAATCCCTCCATCCCCGCCCCGTCCTCCCCTAATTCCGCCTGTAACTGCCGCCGCCCCGCGCATCTCCGGCGAGAAATTCGCCGCGCCTCCCCCCTACCCGACCCCTATAAAAGCCTCCCCCGGCCTCCCCTCACTCCGCACCACCTCCCCCTCCACTCCCCTCTCCCTCCCGGCCGTCCCACCGCCGCCGCGCCGTAGTCCCGAGCGCCGCCGCCGCCATGCGCTCACCGCCGGCCGTCTCCACTCGCCGCCGGTAAGGCCCGCGTCTTCCTTGGCCACTACAAGAAACATGGCCTTCTATGACTAATATGTGATGACAATAGAACAATCCGTCATTAAATGCTTCCGTTTATGACGTTTTTCATTAGCCGATCCTACTTAATGACAGAAATATATTATTCGTCATAAAGTCCAATCCAAAATCGTCATTAACTAGTTAAGCATAATGTTTGTGACAAATTTATATGACAATATATTGCTTTGTCATAGTTATTTAGTGAATAAAAAACAAATCTTATATATTCCACGTTAGCATCCACGTGCCCACTTGCTCAGTAAACCGTACCGGCTACATCGTCAAACGTGGCAATGTGGGGCCCACGTGTCTTCAAGTGTTGAAAATATGAAAAAGAAAAACAAAATTATCCCACTTGCCAAGTATTACATCGTGTCACCAGGAGTTGAAAATACGCAAAAAAAACATACCGGCTACATCGTCTAACGTGGCAGTGTGGGGCCCACGTGTCATCAAGAGTTGAAAATATGAAAAAAAACAAAATTAGCCCACTTGCCAAGTATTACATCGTGTCACCAGGAGTTGAAAATACGCAAAAAAACATACTAGCTGCATCGTGAAAAATACGAACAAAAAGATAATTAATAGCACTCAGCTAGGAATAGAATTGCTACCAATCAGCTTGAGGAAGGGGAGCACATACCACCGGACCATTGACATGCGTCATTTTTACATACATTTACCCGTCATTTTGCCCCATTATTTTTCGTATTTTGGGACCATTTATTACCATTTACACGTTGTTCTATATTTAATCGCTCAAAATGGACCATTTTACATTTTTCCATATTTTTCGGCAGGCCAGCGCGATCGAGGCACATAAACAACAAATTCGGCATTCTGAACTGCTCCATACAGATGTATGCGTTGTCACGAGCGCGTAGGATCTATCCGCGAAGAAATCGGAGCTCCAGAGGTCTAAATCAGAAGAAAATATATTGGAGAAGGACCTTATTGCAAACTCTAGAAATTTGGAGGGCTAAAACGCAAAATGCCAGAATCCCCAGCCGGCCTAAAACCCGCCGCCGCCGCCTGTGATTTCCCTGAGCCCGGCATTTCTTGCCTCCCCCCTCAATTCTCCTCAACATCCGGCCGCCGGCGAGGCCGGGCTGACTCGCCGGCGTGCCACTCGTGCGCCGCCACCCTGCATCTTCCCCTCTGTCGCATCCTCCATCGACGCCACCATACTTCTTCCCGAGCGCCGCCTTCCCCTTGCAACGCCGGTCCTCCTCGCCTTCCGCCTCCCATCCTCCATCAGCGCCGCCAAACCCCAGCCGCTCCTCCCATGCGCCGCCTCCTCCTCCACTAGCATCCTTGTGCCCTTCTCCGCCGTCCTTCTCCTCCCTCCTCCTCCACAACCGACTCGCCGGCGCCACCACTCACCACCTCCGGCTGCCGCTCCAGATCCACAAGGCACCGCCTCTTCCCGTGTGCCTCCCGCCGACCGCACCAACCTCGACGACCCCGATTCACTGCTCCGGCTTCTTCTACCAGGTCAGCGCGCATCACCTCTCCACCGACGGCGACTTCCCCCGCTGCTTCCCCTTCAGCGCCGCCGCCGGCCGCCGATTTCATCACCACCGACACCTTTTGATCCCCCAACTGATGCTTCATTTCTAGGTTGATTTTCCATTACCCTCCACTTTTTCTTGTTCTTAATTACTACTCTGTTATTATTTTTGTTAACTAATAATTACCATTTGCACCGTAATGATGAATTGTTGATTATGGATCTATGTTCTATGTGTATGAGAACTGATCAGTGGAAGTGTGATTGTGCTCTGTGGATGTGTAGATCAATAGATAGTAGAAGTACTATGCTGTTATATGATTTCTGTCATCCATGTTAGTTTGGTTAATTGTGATCTATTTTGGTTCTTAGAAATTATGGTGAATTGTTGCTGTGATACTTTAATTTATAATATGTAGCATTTATCTATGTTTGTGAGTAGTTTCTGTTAGGTGGAGATTTGTGGTTCATTATCCAGTGTTAGTTGTTTGTGTATTGTGTGTCTGTGTTGCGCAAATTAGCTAGTTAGCGACCGTTCCCTCTCTCTTGTTGTCTCGACCCTCTTGTGCTTCTCGTCCTCTCTCTTTTCTCCCTTCCGCGGTCGTTGATAGTTAAGTTGTGCGGCGTTTGTCGTGGTTTGTTGTTTGTGTTGTAGTGTGCCGTCGTCGTCTAGTTAGCCACCGACCGTCTTCTCCCTCATTCTCTCTCGACTCCCTCCATGCTTCTAGACTCCCCCAGTGCTTCTAGACTTCCTCTTTATGTCTAGCGGTTGGTAATTAGTTAGGTCATCGATCGGTAGTCGTGTTCGTACGCGTAGTCAGTGTCGTTAGTACATTGTTTGTGTAGTTAGTTGTCGTGTTGTTCGTTCGGTCGTACGACGTTGCCGAGTTGGGCTTTTGTGCATGATCGAGTCCCTTTGCCTTGCGCTGTGTTTTTTCCTTTTCTTTTCTATCTGACCGAACTCCCCTAGAACCCTTTAGCTGCAGCCACCTCTTAATACCCGTAATAAAATTTTCCGCCGTGGACAAAGTTGTAGAACCTTAAATTCTTTTTTTACACTAAGATCACCTTCATAGACCCTATATTTTGAGAGATATGATCGTTACAAAATGACTATTTTTCTAGGTTGAGAATCTGGACAGTTTCAGATCAAACATGTTTTTTGCCATCTTAATGGAATGATTGCAGCTTTATATCTGAACAAAAGTTGTAGTGTTTTTCTTCATCTTTCCAGATTGGTAGATGTAAATTTTATTTGGATCAGTATATCTCCAGTTATGAATTTTTGTTAAAGCAGTTTGCTTACTGAGATTTTCCATAAAACTCATACGTTACAGAACCTTATTACAATTGTGTTAAAAAAACTTGGTACTTCTCCATATATTCAATTATTAATCATTGACCTGTATTGGAAAAGAATGTTTTCATAAATCCATTAAGTTGATGTTTTTATAGCACTATAATAATTTGCTACTTGTTGTCCTATTTCCATATGCGACAGATGGACAGGAGTTGGATCAACTGTAGACTATTTAGCAAGTCGCATCTGGAAGGGGTCAGCGAGTTCATGGATTTTGTTTCAATGAGATTTGATAAGGATGAAGAGATACTTTGCCCATGCCGTAAGTGTTTGAATCAGATTTATGGTCATCAAGGAAATGTGGAGGATCACTTATATATTCATGGCATGGCTAGCACATATACTAGATGGATAAATCATGGAGAAGCAATGGAGATTGGAACTAAGGAAAATGCAGACCATCTAGATGAACATATTGGTTTCAATGAGGATGTTGGTATGGATGAGGACGAAGAAGATGGCACCGATGATAGAATTCCTGACATGGTAGAGGAGTTGTATGTGGCTGAAGAGGAAGGTATAGCGAAAAAATCTTTATTTGGAGATCTATTAGAAGAGATGAAGAAGGAACTTTACTTTGGTGCAGCTCATACAAGATTTTCTTTTGTGGTGAAGTTACTTCATATCAAGTCATTTTATCGAATCAGCAATGTTGCATTCACTGCATTATTGAAGTTGTTATCATTCGCATTCCCAGATTCCTCTATTCCTGCATCTTACCAGGAAGCAAAGCAACTTATTCGTGCATTGGGACTTGGATATGATTCAATTCATGTGTGCCCAAATAATTGTGTTTTGTTTCGGAAAAAATTAGTAAAAGAGGATGTATGTCCAGTTTGTGGTGCATCAAGATGGAAAAATACAGATAGAAGGAAGAAGATTCCTCAAAAAGTGTTGCGGCATTTTCCATTGATTCCAAGGTTGAAGAGGATGTTTACTTCCAAAAAAACAGCAGAGGAGGCACAATGGCACCAGCTGAAGAGGAAACCAGTGGAGAATGAGCTCAGTCATCCAGCTGATGGTGAGGCATGGAAAGAATTTGATAGAAAGTATGAGTGGTTTGCAAAAGATGCAAGGAATATTAGACATGGCCTTGCTACGGATGGTTTCAATCCGTTTGGCAAAATGAGCTCTTCATACAGCATGTGGCCTGTTTTTCTTGTCCCTTATAATTTTCCTCCATGGGACTGTATGGAGCAATCCAACTTCATGATGGGCCTACTTATCCCTGGTCCGGAATGCCCAGGAAAGGATTTTGATGTTTTCTTGGAGCCACTTATTGAGGAGTTGCTAGAGCTTTGAAAAGGTGTCCCTACTTTTGATGCACTCAGTGGAAAGAAGTTTAATCTACATGCTGCAATTATATGGTGCATTCATGATTATCCAGCTTTGAGCACATTGTCAAGTAGAGTCACAAGAGGTTATTATGCTTGTGTGCGATGTGACAAAATTCCTTGTTCCAGAAGAATAAGGAATAAGATATGTTATATTGGTCATCGACGATTCCTTGCAAAGGACCATCCCTGGAGGAAAAAGAGAAATTTTGATGGTAAGGTTGAAAATCGTGACAAGCCAGAGGAATTTAGTGTAGATGAGCTGATGGAGCAATTGGAGAGGGTCAAGGATGTTAGACCAGGAAAGCATCCTGAGAGCAAAAAGAGAAAGTGGGAAGCAGAAGGTCAATGTTGGAAGCGAAGGTCATGTTTGTGGGATTTGCCGTATTGGTCAAGTTTGAAGCTTCGACATAATCTTGATGTTATGCACATTGAAAAAAATATATGTGAGTACATTCTTGCTACATTTCTCGGCATCGTTGGGAAGACAAAGGACACTATAAATGGTAGACTTGATTTGGAAGACATGGGCATAAGGAAAAATTTACACTTGAAGCGTGATGGAAATTCGTATAGTGTTCCGCATGCCCCCTACACAATGACAAAAACTCAAAAAATTGCCTTTTGCGATTTTTTGAGAAGTGTAAAATTCCCTGATGGATATGCTTCTAACTTAGCAACATGTGTTACTGCTGATGGATGCAACCTCCAAGGATTGAAAACTCATGATTGTCATATCCTACTCCAGAGGATTTTACCTGCTGCCATTAGAGGAATCATGCATAAGGACATATATGAAGCACTTGCTGAATTAGGCAACTTCTTTCAGCAATTGTGTGCAAGAACTTTGAAGTTGGATGTGTTTGCAAAGAATGAAATCTGAAATCCCAATTATTCTCTGCAAACTTGAGATAATATTTCCTCCTTCTTTCTTTGATGTCATGCTACACTTGACTGTTCATTTACCTGATGAGGCAATTTTTAGAGGGCCGGTACAGTATGGATGGATGTACCCAGTAGAAAGAAGGTTGTATAAATTGAAACGTTTTGTGAATAACTTGGCAAGACCTGAAGGGTCCATTGCAGAATCATATGTTGCCGCTGAGTGCTTGACCATTTGCTCAAGGTACTTTGATGATGTTAATACACGACACAATCGCGAGGGCAGGAACAGGGAGCGTGTTGATTTGAGAAAAGGTGATCTATCTGTTTTCCAGCATGGAGTTGATACACTTGGAGCCCCAAAGGTTACATATGTTGAACATGATTATGATAAAATGGTCTGGTTTGTGCTAAACAATTGTCCAGAGGTTGAGCCATACATGGAGTAAGTCATCCCATATGAACTTTTAAATTTATATTATGTAACCCACTAATTATTATCGCTCATGTTTGAATTAACTATGGTCTGCAGGATATGCAAGAAAGAGTTAGAGACTGAAGGATATCCTGATGTCGAGAGAGCCCTCGAGAAGGAATTTTCCTCTTGGTTTAAGAATCATGTGAGTTTATTTCATATTGCCCCTACCAATGTTGCCTGTATTGCTAATTCACTTATGCATTGTATTTTACTTGTACAGATTGCAAGACTACGTCACATGGAAGGAGAAGACAGTAATGATGACCTATATGCATTGTCATGTGAACCGGATCTCCGAGTTCGAATTTTTTCAGCATGTCTTGTTGATGGTGTCCGATTCCACACATTTGACCGCGAAAAAAATAGTAGAACTCAGAATAGTGGAGTCATGACTGAGGGTACACATAATAGTGAAAATATTCATTTTTATGGTTGTTTGACTGAAATAATTGAGCTGCGGTATAACTCGGATTCGAGTGAGAGCCGGACAGTGGTTCTATTTCGATGTGATTGGTTTGACACACATGGCAAGCGAGTTAGAATGAAAGATGATGGATTTTTCAGAAGCATCAACCATAGCAGTTGTTGGTACAAGGATGATCCTTTTATTTTAGCAACACAGGCAACAAAAGTATTTTACTTGGAAGACACCAAGCATAGAGACAGTTGGAGAATTGTCCAAAAATTTACACATAGACATTTGTGGAGTGTGTCTGAAAATGACAATGTTGAAAGACCCAATGGTGTGGGATTGTCATACCAAGATGATGAATGTGACGATTTTCATGTCCAACTAAATGAAGGAAATCTGGAGAATGAACATCCAGCTCTGGCCGATGAAGATTCTCTTCAAGTTGATGCAAGCGCAGTTGATAAGCTTCGTAGTCAGAGGGTAGACGAAGTGCAAGAAAGCGAGTCAAGTGATGATGAAGATGAAACTAGATGGCAATATATCAGTGATAATGAAGGTCCAACACTCCCTAGCAATGATGATGATAATAGCGATATGGAGTAGCTCTGAGCATATTTGGCAGTAGTTTGGCAATAACCTCTTTTCTCATGTAAGATATTGCATTTCATTAGGTTTATTATTGTTAGAGATTGCAGTTCGGTAGCTCATATTGCTAATGTCAGTTATTATAATATATGGATCTTGCTTTTTAACTGTGTTAAACAATTATCTCTGATGACAACTATTTGACTTTTACAGGAGTTGAAGATGTATGATTTTGGTGGTTCTTCATTTCTTCCTCAAGACACAAGTGTCATCGAATTTTGCAGTTCATCAGTATTTATGGCTAAATACACTGCGGATTTACGATATAACTTCTAAAGCATTAGTGTAATAGCTTCTCATAGTGTCAGCCTTTTTTATCAAGTTTGAGTTGAATGCAGACCATATTTTATTTCTTGAACCTTGAAGCTTTTGTGTGTCCTTGGTCAGTCTGATGCTATATGTAAGAGCCATTCTGAAACAATGTTGATATATATTATCTGATCCTACTCCTATTTATGAGTAGTCAATATGTGTTTGCATGAGAGGTACTGATTCTCAACCCAATTGGCACCTTGGGATGATGCATGCAAACTAGCACCAAGTGCTTCTGATGATCTTGTACTGAGAACCATATGTAGATAATTTTCATTCCAGAGACACAAACAAGTAAAATTTCAGCCGGACGCATACAGATAATATCCATTCCAAGAATGACAAGTCTTATACAGCTGCCCAGAAGACAGTAGCTACACACCACACAACTTAATAATTAACTGCTTGCTATATATCAGCTAGACATACAAGTTGTTCATACACTATAGTACTCAAACACTTATACTATATAAAGCTAGCTACCATAAGCAGGTCACCATACATTTCCATTGCTGCATGCATCAACATATACATCACTTCTTGTCGATCAAGTACATGGTTTCCAAAAAGACAATAAAGATTAATAATGAAGAACTGTAAACTAAATTTAAGATACTATCAAAGAAGTCTCCCTCATAGGATTCAGCAGAAGTTCATGGCTTGTCCTGTGAATAAGAATAAAAATGAAGATGGATTAGTAATGGCAAAAAAGATATATTCACATGAGCCCTTTGGAATATGCAAAAAATAATTTAAAAATATTCACATTGAAAAAAGATTTGTGTTATTATATACAGGAGTTGACATTGAGTGGGGTATGAATTATTGACCTTGAAAAAACTAGAGTTTAAAGTATACAAACATTTAAGTTTTTCATTCCAAACTGACGCATGATCTTGAATTGCACGTGTAAAGTATATATTTGTCATTTAAAGATCTTTTTACAGCACATGTAGTTCAGATTTTAAGTAATTCTATAAATAATACATATTGTTGCCAAGAATTACAATTCAGTCGTTTACATAGACAAACCTGAATCATCACATGAGGTCGACGACCAAAAGCTTCCACATTCGCATTCACTTGGAATTAGGGTGAAAACGGATCGGATACGGACGAATAATGTATCTACCATATTTGCTTTCATATTTTTTCGGATATGGATACAAAAACGGATAACTCAAATACGAATAATATCGAATACAGATACGGATCAAATACGAATCGAAACGAATACGGTTACGAATATTTATCGGAACATGAAAACCCCTTAAACTATACATCTAAAATTAACGAAAATACGTAAATAGTTCATCTTGTCAAAACATTCATGAAATCTAAACAAGCATAGTCTTTTCATCCACAATGAAAATATACCCGATAGTCGATCATAACATAACTACATAAGTAGCAACAACGTGCAATTTATAGAATACATATGATCTGAGAACTATCCGATCTGAGAACTATCCGAAAAAATCCGATCCGACACAATCCATATCCGTATCCGTCCGGATCCGGCGGAAAATATCCGATCCGTTTTCACCCCTAGTTATGTCCCGGATATCCGGCGGAAAATATCCGATCCGTTTTCACCCCTAGTTATGTCCCGGATATCCGGTTTTGTATTATCCGGATTATCCGTATCTGTATCCGTATTCGACGGATACTAGGCTTACTGTATTCGTATCCGTATCCGATAAAAAAATCCGTATCCGTATCCGATCCGAGAACTATCCGGAAAAAAATCCGATCCGACACAATCCGTATCCGTATCTGTCCGGATCCGGCAGAAAATATCCGATCCGTTTTCACCCCTGCTCGGAATGTGGCGACACTGAGAGCGAATCTCGCGCACGGTGCTCCTATTGGACGAGTTATTGTCGACATACCCCTCCGAAGATGGGTCTTAATCGGAAGCGTCCACCAACGATGATATGTGAAGGAATCTTTTTTCTCAATGTTTCATATATATTCACAGTGTTTTAAATATATTTATATTTTATATTATGTATGTGCATCATGAATTGGTAATAGAACATTAACTATCTTTTATACAACATATGCATTATCTAGCATTTATACACATGTTATCCACTATTTAAATATTTTTAGTACAGTTATTATATACCGGGTAGATTAGATAAATAAGAATGGGCGCTAATTTGATGCAACATTTTTATCTGCCCGCGACGGACTGCCGCTCGCACATTACCACGTCGCCCTTATCCCATTCCCCACCTAGCGATCCCATTCCCCTTTCTCGGCGACGGTTCCTGCCTCCGCGGCCTCACCTTCCCTCTGCCCCCTCTCCCGTCGCCTCACCCCCTGATCCCAAGACCACAGCATCACCTCCCCTGTGCCTCAGGACGGCCGCATCGCCTCCCCTTCGGCCCAATACCGCCGGCCGCCGTCAACGTGCCCGTCGTCGATCTGCAACTCACCCCCTCCCAAGACCGACATGCCTCCTGGGAGGAAGGCACCACCAAAGACAAGGAAGCCCCTTGGTAATTTCATATGAATCCTTCCTCATGGTAGAGCGGGATCTGCAGTTTCGAGTAACAATTACGGTGGTGGCGAGGATCTGCAATTTCGAGTAGCAATTACGGTGGTAGCGAGGGTGGAAGGCAGTTAGGGCATGGGGGCAGGGCGACGGAGGGCGGCGACCAGGAGGCTGCGGTCTTGATTTGGTTCCGATCCCATCTTGCCTAATGCAGCGAACCGTGCATAGTGCTTGCTCTTTCGTGCAGCCTTGTCGGCCTAAGTTATGGTTATTTTGTATATTATCCTGTTAGGTTACATTACGTGTAGACCTATGTTTTTAGGGCATAATGCATATATCTGATTGATCGGTGCAATGGCAGTAGCTCATGCCGTTGGCTTCCTTGTCTTTTTAAGCAATGTCAGTAGCTAATGGTGTCAACTTCCTTGTTTTGTTGTGCAATGAGAGTAGCACATATTTCTTGTTAATCAGGAACATTTATCCTAGCAACTGTTTAAATGAATGTACAAAAGCACCATTATGTGAATATGAGAAGATAAGGGCTGAAAATATGATGAGGAACAATCAATTGTTGCAAAGACTTGGGGTCAATGCACTAGCTTCAATGGTTAACAATACAAGAGCAAGGAGCAAGGATGATAGTCATGAACAATCAGGATCCCTATATAATCCTCAGGGCGATGAGGGATCTGACCAAGATGAAGTCAGCAAGGTACCAAGCACTGTTCTTGCTAATTACCTATGGTTCTGCAATTTCATTAATTTGTAGCTAATTTTTCTTCTTTGCTGCCAAACGAGGCTTCTCAGGCTGCTGAGGACGTATGTAACAAGAGTTCCCATGATAAAAGGAACTTCTCTGCTAGAGGATCAAGCATATCAAAGAGAGTGGTGGCACCTCAGCAACAGGAGGAAACTACTAGAGTTACTAGGCAAAGAACTGCTGTCGCACAGGATGCATTGGTATCTACTACTACTAGCTAGAATGAGGAGCAGATCAACGTTAATGATGAAGGCAAGTGATTATCATATTTGGTCTCCATGTCAAATGTTGCTTATTATATTAACTAGATCTATGCCTGTGTATTGCAACGGGAGCAAAAAAAATCAACAAGGATCATACTAGTGATGATCCACTAAAGTAGCAAATATCATATTTCTGGTAACCCACTGAATTAGCAGATATTGTTGGTGACACATAGGACTGAACAGCTGAATCCTCGGAACCATAATGACTCACATGGTAGTAAAATTTAGTGTTTTTTGCATATTGTGGCATAGATGGGCAAATTCAATGAGGCAATGCAAGAAACCAGAGTATATATTTTTTTTCACCAATGAGAGTGAAAATCTCATAATCATTGAACGAAATCCAAACTGACCTCTCTTCTTTGCCCTCCAAAGGAATTTTCGGGTCAGGATCCTTATTGAGTGTCTTGCAACCTTTCACAAATCTGCTGCATGGAACCTGGGCCAAACTGGGGAAAACAATGCGGAATTCCGCCACTACTTTCAAAAAAATTATGTAGTTAGTATGGATTGGATAAACACACCTGATGTTCTACAGCATATGGTTTTAATCCAACCTAATGAGTTTCTGCCCATTGAACACAGCATCTGGTCGAACAAAGCGTAGGTCATTCAGATATACTACTATGATTACATTGCTTTACTGAATCATTCAGATATACTACTATGGTTGGATTGCTTTCCTTTTAGAATTAGAGTACTTGAATTGTATTACATAGGGTAGTATTGGTACTTAGATAGTACACAAAATTTAATATTTGACACTAAATCTGCAAAATGAAATTTTAATAGGTCCATTAACAGCAAATACACAAGAAGTGCCGAGAGGAATCAGTATGGGCAAAGAATTGGATTCGTTAAGCAGAGGATTAGGCACTAAGATTGAAATCAACATTACTGAAGGCAATAGAAGGCCACAGGCACCAATACAAGCCGCAAAGCTTGCTTCAGAGTCAGGCAACATATACCTATCTTTCCACATTGGAAGGAGTACAAGAAGCATGATCATCAAATTACAAACTACATTGGCAAACTTGGTGTAAGTCTATCTATTTGACTTGTCCAATCAAAGGTTATGGTGTCTATTGCATGTTCAAATCTGATGTTTATGCTCTTTACTAGGGACATTTCACCATGGACACCAATAGTAATGCTGTAAAAGATGCATGTGTTGATATGATGAAGGGTGGACAACGACAGATGAGGTATAGGCTGAAAAAGAAGTACTTTGATGGGGTTCCGGCAAATCAAGTGAGGACAATGTCGCCTTTGAAGTGTATGACTGATGATCAATGGAGAGCATTGGTGGGCATGTGGTCAAGCTCAAAGCACAAGGTACATCACATATGTACTAGCTTGATATTCACAGTTAAGCTCTGCTAGCTCTTAGATAGATTTTCAGACACAGTAGTGGTTTGGAAGTTGCATATCAAAAGTGTTTCACCTGGCCAGCCTCTGTATTGATTGCTGTTTGTGTCTCCCTATCTAGTAGCCACGTTGTAAACAAAAGTGTCTCATCTGAATCCTGGTAACTTTAGGTTGATAAACTGTATGCATGTATCTATAAATATAGCCACGTTGTACTGCTGTTTTAAGTCTATAAAAAATAACACATGATGAGAACTTGGTAGGGCTAGAATTTTAAGATGGAGGAATACAGCTGCTGAAATATTAAACAAACAAATATTTAGAGTTAAGGCAGCAGATTCTTGATATCAACTAGTTGAGTGCCCTTGCGTTGCTACGGGAGAAGAAAAATGAGTTTATAAGAAAACCTTTTTGGTCACTTTTGAAATCAAAGGAAATAATGTT
Organism: Dendrocalamus latiflorus; assembly: GCA_017311315.1. NCBI lineage: Eukaryota > Viridiplantae > Streptophyta > Magnoliopsida > Poales > Poaceae > Dendrocalamus > Dendrocalamus latiflorus. The sequence continues at coordinate 14,370,060 of CM029614.1, read as the reverse complement.
TGAGCTGTTTTAAAATTGCATACGTCACAGCTAATAGAACCTCTATGATGTTGATTGGGTACAAAAACTTTTTTGCAAGTACTATGATATTGGATTCTAATCAGAAGAAGGTGAAAAAAATTATCTGAGTATGCTTTTTGGCTCTTCCAAGCTGTTCCTGGTAATTTAAGTTTCAAATCTATGTGCTCTGCAAATGAGGTGGATTTCTCTGTTTCTAGACATAAAGATGGTTCAATTTCTTTTTCAATGCTTCCAAGCTACACGTTTACTTATTAATCTAAACTGAATTCATCACAGCTAGAGTTATGTTTTATCTAGCTACACATTTATAATTCTGTTGTCCACTCCTGTTATAGTGCAGCATGTCTTGATGCCATTCAGCTATCTCTGAGCTAGAGTGCAAATGGGATTATACTTGTGTTCTTTAAGTCCATAAATTGTGTACCCTGCATGACCATAAACTGCAAGTGTAAGTTGAAGATGATGTAGATTACAAAACAAAAAAAGCTATTTTTGGTATAGCATAGTCTGTCTTTTATGTCTCTCATTAATTGTTCCAGATTTCTTTGGAAGCACCTGTCAAAAATCAATCTCATCATTTTGTATTCTTTTTTTAGTATGCTGTTTGTATTACTCTTCTCTTATACAATTATGCAATCTTCAGGACAAATGCATCAAAAACCAATTGAACCGTGAGAAAGTCCAGTTCCAGCAGCGGACGGGTTCTCGTTGTTACCTTGAACATGCTTATGTCGTGGTAAGAACACCAGCAATGCAACAAAATTGCTTAGTCTTGACGTATGCATATTGGTTGCTACTCAGCCTTGTAGCAACCTAATAATTTTTGTCCAGTAGTGCTAAACTGATCTATCATAAATTACATATAATGTTTGTTGTTGTCTCGTCCGAATCACAATAATAAGCTGCTTTGCTCGATCTTTTTTCAGCATATAATGGAATTTATGTACTTGCTATAACCCATTGATCATGTGCCAATGAACAATACATGTTTAAAACTATTAAATGTGCTTGCATATATATGTCGAGGTTGTTCTGTTATTTGATACTACTTCATTGCCCATGCTTATGTTTTCCATTACAGACTACATTGCATTACTGGTAGCTCCATGATCTTATTTTAACCATTCGAGTCTATATGCATAGTAACTGACATCTAACATGATTACTCATCATATATGTTTCAATCTAACACTTTCAAACTGATTTCACATGTTTCAGAAGAAAGAAAAATATAAGGATACAGAACCCACTGCAATTGATCTCTTCAAGGACACACATTGAAGCAAGAAAATTGGTTTTAGTGAACCTGTGAAGAATGCTATCGTAAGTATTTGATTTCTCTTTTTTTTTGCCTCTTAGACATGAATATATTGGAAACTGCCCCCATAGTACAATATGAAAGACTAATTTAATTGTATATGATGCTAGGCTGCTATGGAAGCTATTGTGGCTGAACCAGTTGAAGAAGGACAGCAGCCAAAGTCTTCTACTGAAGTGGTTACCAAAGTTTTGCCAAAGTTGAGTTTCCTTCGAAATATGGGTCTGCAGTCTGCCACCAAGACAAGTGAAAGAGGTGCTGTTAGTGCGCAGGTGCAAGATCTCCAGGCTCAACTAGAGACGGAGAAGCAAGAATCTGCAGGACTTCGGGAAGAGGTTGGTATCTTGAAGGCGCAGGCAAAAGAATATGCACAAGAGATTGATAGTGTGAAGAAGGCACAATATGATACTCAACAGCTGGTTCGTCAACTACTTAACTTTAATCAGAGTCAGGTGACTCCTCCTTGAAATTTCAGGGCCTGCTTGTGAGCATGAGCACATACAAGTTTATGCTGTATCCATCACTTTTATTATGATGTTAGAGCTGTTCTGGTTAGTTGCTTTAAAGTTAGGTGACTTTACTGTTTTATTTTTGTAATTGGAGTTTTGGTTGAACTTGTACTGTTTCTTACTTGTGCTATTTGGTGAACTTATACTATGGTCTGATGGGTCTAATTTGGTTAAACTATGTTGCTGTTTCCAAATTTATGGTTGATGTATGAACTCTCATCTTTGTATGTATGCAATGAATTGATAAAATGTATTGTTGTTTATTGCAGCAATTTTCAAATAGGTACGGTGAAACAGTTCTGGCTGCTAAAGCCCAAATAATGAGGCCCATGAATTTATCCACGAATCAAAAAGCTAAATGGGTTTTAAATGGGCAAAAATTAGGCCTAAAGCCTATTTAAGAACAGGCTAAATTTTAGTCTAAACTAAATTTAAATGGGCCAAGCCCAATAATCTATGATGACGAAATTTGTCACGATATTCTTTACACGTCACTTGCCACGTCATCTGCCATGTCAACTTTGCCACGTCAGCGTCCATGTGGAAGCTCCCTAGGCAACGGTTCGTGATGTTTTTCATGACAATCTAGAGCGTCATAGTTGATTGTGACGAAAATGTACCGTCACTAAAACTATGACATTTTTTGTTGTTTCGTCATGGAAGGTGTTTAGAGACGCACCTTCTGTGATAGTAGCCTTTTCGTCACTGAGTCGTCACAAATTGGGTACAGTGATAAAAAAACCACTGTTTGTGACGATATTTAATTGTCATAGAAGGCCTGTTGTGTTGTAGCGTGGGTTCCCCCGCGCCTCCCCTCTCTCCCGCGCCACTCGCCGCCGCCCGCCGGAGCGCCGGCGGGGCTAGCTCCCCCGCGCGCCCTCCGGCCGGCTTGCCTCGTCAGCCCGACCACGCTTGCGTGGCAGCCGACGTGGTGCCGCGCCAGCGCCGCGTCGGCTCTCTCCTCGTCCGGTCAGCTCCACCTCGCCACCTCAGCGCCTCCCTTCTTCTGTGGGCTCGGTCCATGGACCAGGGGCCCACTATCAATCGGCCCTTCCCCTGGCTGAGGTCATGCTGGCGCAATAAAGCCATTTTTCCATTGAAAAATAAATCAGCCGAAAATAAAATCCCTGCTGACGCAATAATTAAGATTTTCCTTTAGAACAATAATTCCAAAAATCCTGATTTTCCATTTTCTCTCTTTTTAAACTTCCCGGAGCCCATTCTCCTTCGTCCTAACTCCGATTGAGCCCATTCAAATTTCTAAATTCATAAAAAAATTCCCCTCTATCCATTTCTGGCCTCAATTCAAATATTTGAAGTCAATTTGAATTTATTTTGAATTTAGTGGGTTATTTTCACGTGTAGACTTCGACGATTCGGGAGAATTCTTCGACAGAGATTCAAACCAAACTCAAGGGCAAGGCAAGTCACACTCCTTGATCATGTTGATCCTAGTTTTAAAAATAAAATTATATTGTTTTAAATTATATTGCATGCATATTTTTATTCAACGTATTTCAATTCAGTTTTAAATTTAGTTATTGCCTACTTGTTAATTCCTCCATTGATATTGAATTCCTCAATACCTTATCACCCTAGAATCAAACTCTAGTTAATACATTAGTGTTGGCTAGAGAGTTTTAATCAAATGCTTAGACCTGCTTAGTTATAATATTTGTTTTGGGATACCTTTTCACATGAAATGACGAACCTTTTACATAAAATGGTAAGCTTTTCAAAGCTACTCTTGACTTTGGTGCGTCAAGGAGGTTTATGAAATATTTTGAAAACAAAATATAAAAACTGGTTTAGACTTAGGCAGTTGGTTAGAATGGTGGGTGCAGGCATGCCCTGTTGGTCGGAGCCGCAGTGGTTGATTGTCGGGCACAGGGGGTATGTGGTCGAGCCTAAGTCAATTAAGGACCGGTCTGTGAGCTATTGTTGCAAAGCCCTAACGTACTACCACAAGGCTGGTATGGGACAGCCCTGGCTGAATAATTTGCGAGTCCCAACCTGGGTCATCTCGTAGGATGAAAGTGAGCGTGGCGTAGGCCATGAGAAGTCTCACTCGGCTTAAGAGGGGTCCTGGTCTGGTGGATTCCTTACTGGGGTGAAACCTTAGTGTTGGCTTGGCCAGGTTGAAGGCTTTGCATTGTAAAGACCTTGTCATGATCTCCCCGCCGCACACCTAAGGAAGTGTGTAACTCGCGTGGCAAAACGGGATGATCGTGTCTTGTGGGTAAAGCTGTACAACCTCTGCAGAGTATATAATCTATCCTGGATAGCCGTGCCCACGGTCATGGGCATGCTAAGTAAAAGTTTTTCATAGATTAGACTTTGTTTTTCAAAAATATGTTCGAAAACCTTGTGGATGGATGGAATCCACGAGAGATGAAAACCTTACAGATGGATGGAATCCGTGAGAGATTGAAACCTGGTGGATGGATGGAATCTATCCGAATTGCGCAGTGGAAGCGTGTGGATGGATGGAATCCACACGTGAACGATTTGGAAAAGACGGTCCGGGTGGGATGCCCATGGATAGGTTGGTGTTTGGTCGGAGCCTGCACTGACGGTATTATTTTTTATTACAAGTATTGTTTTTACTTATTGTATTAAATTCAGCAATTTTAATCTATCTACTGTATTTCGTTAAATGCTGTTTATGGAAATTAACCCCATAAGCCTTCCATTGATGCCTTTATCATTATATTGCATTTCTCCGTGTGACTTGCGGAGTACAAGTTTGTACTCACCTTGCTAACTCCACACAGAGGAAGACGCCTTCGACTACGGAGAAGATCAGAACGAGTAGGCCACGTCTTGCAGTTGTTTGCCTGTGGGCAGGCTTGGGCTTCACCTTTGCAACTTCGCTTCCGCAGTCTCTTTTGCAGTTATTTTTGCCAATGTGCGATGATGTAAACGCTGGCCATAAGGTCGTACTCTTTAAATTAAATAAATGTCATTATGCTTGGTATTTATCTTTGTTAACCACTGTGTGCACTAGCTGATCCTGGACTAGTACGATTTACACAGAGGATCTTGGAGTTGTTGCTCCGGGTTCCGACATCACTCTCCACAAATTGGAGCACTATGTCACCCTTCTCCACATGGTCTCTAAGAAAGTGATGTCTGATATCAATGTGCTTGGTTCGAAAGTGCTGCACTGGGTTCTTAGCAATGTTAATAGCAGACATGTTATCACAAAAGAGTGGAACACTGTCTATAACTAACCCAAAGTCCCGTAGGGTCGAAGCCAACAAAGTATCTGGCTACAGCAACTGGCGGCAGCAACATACTCGGCCTCTGCGGTGGACTGTGCAACACCGGACTATTTTCTAGAAGACCAGGAAGCTAGAGAAGTACCAATAAATTGGCAGGTGCGAGAAGTGCTCTTCCTATCTATCCTACAGCCAGCAAAGTCTGCGTCTGAGTAGGCTCTGAGAGAAAGATAGGAAGAGGAAGAGTACCAGATACTATAGTCTATGGTAGCTCGAAGGTACCGAAGGATGTGCTTCACCGCCTGGCGGTGAGATACGCGAGGAGAAGCCTGAAACCGAGCACATAGACACACAGAGAAGTGTGTGTCTGGTCTCAAGGCCGTGAGGTATAAGAGAGAGCCAATCATGGTTCTGTACTCTTTTTGATCAACTGGCTCGCCATCCTCATCTGGGTCAAGTGAAGCTGATGATGCCATCGGAGTTGACACTGGCTTACCATCGCTCATGTCAAAGCGTCTCAGGAGGTCTCGAGTGTACTTGCCCTGATGCAAGAAGGTACCCTGCCGAGTCTGCTTGATCTGGAATCCAAGGAAGAAGGTCAACTCGCCCATCATGTTCATCTCAAACTCGGTGCTCATGACATCCGAGAACTGTGAGACAAGAGCATGAGAAGAGCCGCCAAAGATGATATCATCCACATAAACCTAGACGAGTAGAAGGTCATTGCCATGCCTGCGAATGAACAAGGTCTTGTCTACCTCACCCATCTCAAACCCATGACTCAATAGATAGGACTTAAGCCTCTCATACCAAGCTCTAGGGGCTTGCTTAAGTCCATACAAGGCTTTGGAAAGCTTGTAGACATGGTTTGGGTATTTGGGGTTCTCAAAACCTAGAGGTTGTATAACATAGACCTCTTCCTCAATAAACCCATTGAGGAAGGCACTCTTGATGTCCATCTGGTAAAGCTTGAAGCCCTTAGACGCTGCGAACACAAGCAAGATCCTAATGGCCTCTAGCCTAGCTACAGGGGCAAAAGTCTCCGCAAATCTAGACCCTCGACCTGGGAGAAACCCTGAGCTACCAATCTAGCCTTGTTTCGAATGACTACCCCATCCTCACTCTGCTTGTTTTTAAACACCCACTTAGTACCTATGACATTATGACCTCTAGGGGGCTCAACAAGCGACCAGACCTTGTTTCTCTCAAAGTTTTCCAACTCCTCATGCATGGCATTGACCCAAGACTCATTAGAAAGAGCATGACTAACATCCTTGGGCTCGAAAGTGGCAACAAAAGAAAAATGGAGACAGAAGTGTGACATGCCAGACTTTGAGCATGTGACGCGCTCAAAGAGGTCTCCAATCATCTACTCTGAAGGATGGTCTTTTTGGATATGTTGGGGAGGTCCAGGATGAGATGAAGAAGTGGCCTCTACCTCATGAGCTGATGAGGTAGGAATAGAGCCACTATCTCCAGAAGAAGCAGAAGGCATGGGCTGATCTCCTCGAGGTGCAGTGGAAGAAGCAGGCACCTCAAGGGGAGGAGGAACTGAATCGGGTAAACGACCCTCATCTCCATCCTCCTCATCGTCCACAAAGATGAGCTCGGACTGCTCTACTGAACCTGAGATATCGGGCCTAGTCCCCGGACTGGCCTCATCGAAGGTCACCTCACAGATTTCTACCATTTTACTAGATTTGCAGTTCCAGACCCTATACGCCCGCGAGGAAGTCGAGTAACCTAGAAAAATTCCATCACAAGATCGTGACTCAAACTTATCTAGGTTCCCAGACTTTAGAATGAAGCACTTGCAACCAAACACACTAAAATGCGAGACGCTGGGCTTTCGCCCATATCTCAACTCATAAGAGGTGCGATGCAAGTGTGCCTTGAGAATAACTCTGTTGGAAACATGGCACGTGGTGGCTATGGCCTCAGCCCAAAACTTCCTAGGTGTAGAGTACTCATCAAGCATCATCCTGGCTATCTCGACCAAGGTACGGTTCTTCCTCTCCACAACACCATTTTGCTAGGGGACGTATGGAGACAAAAACTGATGCTCTACACCTGTCTCATCGCAAAACCTCTCAAAGTAGGAATTCTTGAACTCCGTGCCATTGTCACTACGGATCCCTCGTAAGGCACCCGGGAGCTCAACAGAAAGCCTACTAAACAAACTCCAAAAATGGGTAAATGTCTCATCCTTCGAGGCTAAGAAAAACACCCAAGAGTACATCGAGAAGTCATTGAAAACGACAAGAACATACCACTTCCCTCCCGCTGACTACACTCGAGCTGGGCCAACTGTGTCCATGTGGAGCAGCTGTCCTGGTGCATCGGTCATAGTCACTATGACCGGAGGATGAGAAGCGGCAACCATCTTGCCATGCCGGCAAGGAGCGCAAATAGATCTTTGACCATCTTGAGTTTATGCATACCACGAATGAGATCGTGGCCGCTAACTCGAGTCAAATGGTCAAATCCAATATGACCAAGTCTCCTATACCAGAAAGTGAGGTCACGGGACTCAAAAACAACTAAACACCTGAGAGGATCACCATAAGACTCAACAAAATCAGCACGAAATATCCTCCCATATCTAGAAATCCCGCAAACCAGACTCCCCGAAGAATCAATAATTTGGCAAGCATTTTTCTTAAAGCTCAGCTCGAAACCATCATTGGTAAGCTGGGAAACAGAAAGCAAATTGTACTACAGCTTACTCACTAAGGCAATATCTTTTAAAATGAAAGACTCATTAACGTGCACAGTACCTTTAGCGATGACGCGTCCAGATGAGGCATCTCCGAAGGTGATAGTCTCATCACCTGAAGCTCAGACAAGGAAAGAGAACCAACGAGAATCTCCGGTCATGTGTCGAGAACACCCGGAGTCCACAAGCCAAACCTCTCCCTTTCCTGCCCGGTGAACCTGAGTCAACAAGAGAGGGATGGCTCAGTACAGGGATAATCAAAAGAGATTTTGGAACCCGATACTGAGTCACACGACGAGCAGAAGTAGTCACACACGACTGACCTCTACCTACCCTACGCTCTCCGTCGCTCAGAAAGCCAGAAGGTGTATAAGCAGACCTGAAGCTATTGTTGGGATTAACTACTATGGAGGAGAGAGTCAAAGTACCAACAACATGCTTATCTTGCCGCGGGTAGCCATCTCGATAGGGCAAACGAGACCTATCCTCAGAACGGCGGAAGTCACGACCAGCGGCAAATCGAGGACAAAAATTAGAAAACTCAGAAAAGCCAAGTCCTCGATGCTGCCCAAACTCATCAACATGAGCAACTCTAGACCTCGTGTTGGTCTTAGGTGCACTCAAGGTTGGGGCTGACCCTGAATACGCCTAAGAGCCTGAACATGGTCTTTCCGCACGATCTTGGGCGCCTGAAGCATCTCTCAACCAAGTGTCCATCCTTCTGACAGAAGGTACAATGATACTTCAACTTCTGAGAGGTAGAAGTAGCATGATGGGGCTTCACTTTCTAAGAGGTTGAAGTAACAGGTGTTACCACCTTACTGTCAGAGATCCCTTGGATAAAGCCCGCAGATTTGAACTCAACTTTCTTAGTTCTAGGCTTGACCTCGATCACACCTGCTACTATGGGTCTGAGAACAGCAGGTGGATGCTTCCTAACATCCTCAAGAAAATCATATCCTAGACCTTGATTGAATTTGCAAATCTTGGATTGGTCTAGAATAAGATTCAGCTTCTTCTTACCTCCAACAAATCTCTCAAGAGTGTTCATAAGATATTGACACTCCTGAAAGAGAGGTGCAAGAAGAGCAGGGGGCAGAAGAGACAACAGAAGGTAAATGAGTAGAAGAAGAACCAACAGCAGAAGAACGGATGGCATGTGCACGCACAGCCGCCTCAGGAGGGACAGTCCTACTGCTAGCCATTTGGTTCACGTCGCTAAGCGTCCCTACCATACCCTCAGACTTCTTCCCCACAACAGCACACACATCACAAGTAGATGGTGACTTTTCTAGAAGGTCCTTAGTTAGCTTCACACATTTGTCATCCAAAGTAATCAACTCAGATTTTAGTTTTTCGCAGTTATTACATGGTGAGCTAACAGGGTCCTTAGAAGCATACTGAGCCATTTTCTTATTGTAATCAACCATTTCTTGAAACTGTTTTGAGATGGATTCAAGTTCAGCAGTTAATTTAGGACAGTTCATACATGAAGCAATAGGCTCAAGCAAAGAAGCATGCAATTCAACAATTTTATGATCTACCTTCTTTAGGTTCATTTTCAAGTTATTGCAATTTTCACATGTCTCAGGCAGATCGAGAAGCATGGTATAAAGACCTCTAAAAGCATTGTCCTTATCCTCACATGAGGTGCAAGAACTAGTCTCAACAATAATAGATGAAAGAGCGGCTACCCTACTCGTCTCTAGTTCAACAAGCAGACTAACATTCTCCACCTTAAGCAAATCTAGCTCAGAAGACACACTATCATGAGAGGTCCTTAATTTCTCCATATCACCAAGCAAAGAGGAGCATACATCACATTCGTCACGGGAGGGAGCAGATATAAGTGAAGTAAGCTCCCATGACAATCTCTCTACTTCCTTCTCCAACTCACTACACATAGCTCTAGATCTAGCATGAAATTTTTCTAGCTTAAGAAAAGCATCATTGAGCTGGTCATAGGAGGGATATACCTCATCGGAGTCAGAGTAGAGCTCGTTGTCGCTGAAGTCGCCCTCAAGGGCCATGAAGCACATGTCGGTGAAGTCATCGCTGTCCTTGGGATCTTGCTCGTCCTTCCCATCGTCGTCACTCCACCCCTCCATCTCACTGAGGTCGATGTCGTCGAAGGCGGTGAGGACGCGGTGGAAGAGCTTCTTGGCTTTGCCAAGGTTGCGGAACTTCTTCTTTTTGCTTGGGGGCTTCTTATTGCAGTTCTTGTTGGTGTAGTCGTTCTTGCTCGAACCGCCGTAGTCGTTCTTGCCCGAACCGCCGTAGTCGTTCTTGCCCTCCAGCGTGGGGCAGTTTGCTCGAATGTGGTTGGGGCCACCGCACTCAAAGCAAATCACATGTCCTCCTCTCTTTGTCTCCCTAACCCTCTTATATGCATGGGAGAATTTTCTAGCTAAGAGGGCTAGTTGGTTTTCTGGAAGCTGCTCTAGATGATCATCATCAATTTCACACAGAGCAGCAAGAGAGAAACCATAAACAATATCAGTAGAAGATCCAGGGGTAGGACTGGGATCAGTGACCAAAGCCATCGACTGTGACTTCGACTTGCGAGAGACAATGTCAATCTCGTGAGTCTTGAGGCGTGAGTACAACACATTAAGAGTCAAAATCGAAAGATCCGTCGTGTCCTTGATGGTGGTCACTTTCATCTCCCAAACACGCAAATCTAAGGCCGAAAGCATCTGACGAGCGTGGTCCAAGTCAGGGTATGTGAGACCGACCGCTTGGAGGTTGCTCAAGATCTTGTGAAACTGATAGACCTTGTGAAGGTGACCCCGTGTGTGTGATGAGTAACTGACATCGGTTTTAGGGAAGTTGAGTTTGGTTTGTGTGGTTAGGACCATGTCGTTGCACGGTGCAATCGGTTTCGGTCGGACTTGGTCAAACTTGGTCGAAGCGCATAGGATTTTTATCGTGTGATTCGACAGGTTTTGGTTTTTTCATGATTAAGATTTCTCTTAATGCTATCGTTGATCACATTATGTCGAGCGGTGCTATGTGATGTGTTTCTTATTTGTGATGGCTGCAGGACGTTGAGGCGAAGTCGTGGCGAGGCACACGATGACCAGACTAGGCGCAGGTGGTGCCGAGGTCAAAGCGGTCGAGGTGTGCCGAAGACAGCGAGGGCTCGAGGTAGCTGGAGACTTGGAAGGCAAGGAATGAGGAAGCTTCCCGGAAGGTGCAGGGGGGCGTTTTGGTAAATACGCAAAGCTGCACTAAAGGAAGTGGATTTGGATAAAGCACAAGAGTTGTTAGAGGCTTAGTGGGTAAAGAGAAAATCAAACCCATTAGTGGGAGGCTATAAAAGGAGGAGTGTCTCCTGCATGATTTTATGACCTGAGTGAGGAGTTGAAGTATATCTTGAGAGAGGGGTTAAAGCTTTAGTTTGTTGTGCTTTTCCTTTTGGGTAGTTGAGGAGCAGGTGATAGCAGCAGAGATGCCTCTGTTCGTTGCTTATTTTTCTGTGTGAGCTCCTCAAGTTTATGTGCCTCTCTAGCGTGTGCTGTCTAAGATTGAGAGAGATGAGCTGAAAAACCCACATATGTAATAGCCCTTGTCTCTGAATCTCTTTGAAATGAATTTTATTTGTGCTCTCTCAGTTTTTCGTATCGAGTGTTCTGTGGTGTTCAACTTTTTCATCTTGAGTTTCTCAGATTCAGTTAGGACTACAGAGCGCCTTGCGACCTCGGCCGAGAATTTGTTTTTTTGATTTCCTATCTTGGATTCATAGTCCGCTCTGATTCTTCCAATCGCTAGACCATTCCAGGATAAAGATTAAAATCTCCTAGCTATTTGGGATTGTCTAGCTACTTGGATTTTGTTTCTCGGCTAATCTTTTCAGTCGGTTTTTTTTAAAGTTTTCAGTCAGGCCGTGAGAAGACAAGGAGCTATATGCATTGCAATTTTTTTTGTTTTTTTTGGTCCTAGGCTGCTGCGTTCTCTATTTTTTAGTATGCTCCTGTGATGTCTTCTTCACTCGGTTGACTGCTCTAGTTTGTCTGCAGCTTTTAATTATTATTTTTTGGTTGGGTGTTGCTCTAGTTCTTGTTTCGGCAGTACAGGATGTGCTCTATTCTGCTGTTCGGTTTTTGATGTCCTGGCTCTTCGTTGTCAGTCCGATTACTTCTTCAAGCAGCAAGTTTGCTCTTTTGTTCTTTTTAGCAGCTGATTCCTGTTTGCAATCTGAACTGCTCTGTTTCAGTTAATTACTGCAGCCCTCTTGCTTGTTGTTTCTCTCTCCCTGAAAATCTGAAGTTCTCTTGCTCAATTCATTTTCTTTTGGGCTTAAAGTTCTAAACAAGTCTCTTGAAAATGACCTGCAATCAATGAATGTTAGTCTCAGTTTTGTCTCGGCATATATATTTACTGTACCAACAAAAGGCAGCTGCAGTTTTGTAGTTTTAGGCTGAAAAGGACAATCATCTTTCTTCAAGTATTAACTTTCGGTTGGCTACAGTTCCGAGTGTTCTCCCCTTGCTGCTCTTTTAGTTGTTCGTTTCCAGCTGAATTCCTTTACAGCAAAATGAGCTTTCGGCAGCTGCTGTAGTCTGCACTGCTTTAGTCTCCATGCTCTTTCAATCAGGTTTTCCTTTCTGATTTCAGTTCGGCTAAATTGCAGTTTGTTATTTTTGCTTTCCTTCGGCCAGCAAGCAAGTCTATGGTAATGATTTATTTCTTTCAGCCAGCAAGCAGTTGATCATTTATTGCTTCTTCAGCTCTTGGTAGATATTGCAGTTTTGGTAGTACGGCTGGGTCAGTTCTGCTTTCCGTTTAATTTGCTGTCTATGCTCCTTTTTCAGTAAAATTTCAAATTTCTTTTTCGTAGCTTTTTAGCTATCGGAGGAGAAATCGTGTGGATACTCGGGGTAGTTTTTGAAGGCACCATTCACCCCCCTCTGTTGTCGATTTCGATCCAACAATTGGTATCAGAGTCGGTTAGCTCTTCTCGATAGATCTTAACCGGTCTCTAGAGCCATGGCGACAGACAAGTACTCGACCAAGCCCCCGATCTTCGATGGGTTCGACTATCCCTTCTGGAAGAGTCAGATGGAGACCTACATCCAGGCTCAGGGCTACGCCATCTGGCGAAAGGTCAAGACCCGATATGTTGTTCCTGCCGATGAGAACATCAACGCCGGAAATATGCTTGATGTTGAGGCAAACGCTAAGGCGAGAAACATCATAATTCAGGGTCTGAGCAGAAGCGAGTTCGATCGCATCTCTCATCTAACGTCGGCTTTCGACATCTAGGTGACCCTCGATGCATACCATGAGGGCACCACCCAGATTAAGACGGTTCGACAGGACCAGTTCAAGCGAGATTGCAACAAGTTTGAAATGCTTGCTGGTGAGTCCTTGGATGAGTGTTTTGCGCGATTTCACAAGATTCTGAGCAACCTCTGAGCGGTCGGTCTCACATACCCCGACTCGGACAATGCTCGACAGATGCTCGCAGCTCTGGACTTGCGTGTTTGGAAGATGAAGGTGACTACCATCAAGGACACCACCGATCTTTTGACCTTGACTCTTGACGCGTTGTACTCACGCCTCAAGACTCACGAGATTGACATAGTCTCTCGTAGGTCGAAGTCGCAGTCGATGGCCTTAGTCACCGATCCCAGTCTGGTTTCTGGACCTTCTTCTAAGTCGATTTGTGGATTCTCTCTAGCTGCTCTCTGTGACGTAACTGATGATCAGTTAGAGTAGCTACCAGAGGACCAATTAGCCCTTCTAGCCAGAAAGTTTTCCCACGCGTACAAGAGAGTGAGGGACCGAAAGAGGAATGGCCCGATAATTTGCTTCGTGTGTGGTGGCCCCAACCACATTCGGGCGAATTGCCCCAAGCTGGGGGAAGGAAAGAACGACTACGGCGGCGTGAGCAAGAACGACTACATCGACAAGAACCGCAATAAGAAGCCCCCAGCTCATGTCCAAGGCAAGAAAAAGTTCTGCGACCTTGGCAAAGCCAAGAAGCTCTTCCACCGCGTCCTCACCGCCTTCGATGACCTCGATCTCAGCGAGGTGGAGGGGTGGAGCGACGACGATGGAAAGGACGAGCAAGACCCCAAGGATAGCGATGACTTGTCTGGCATGTGCTTCGTGGCCCTTGAGGGCGAGATCAGCGACAACGAGCTTTACTCCGACTCCGACGAGGTATACCCCTCATATGACCAGCTTAATGATGCTTTTCTTAAGTTAGGTAAATTTCATGCTAGATCTAGAGCTAGATGTAGCGAGTTAAAGAAGGAAGTGGATAGATTATCATGGGAGTTTACTTCACTTATATCTGCTCCCTCCCGTGACGAATGTGATACATGTTGTGCCTTGTTGGGTGACATGGAGAAATTAAGGACTTCTCATGATATTCTGTCCTTTGAGCTTGACATGATTAAGGTGGAGAATGTTAGTCTTCTTGCTGAGCTAGAGATGAGTAGGGTAGCCCTCTTTCATCTATTCCTGTTGAGGCTATTTCTTGCACCTCATGTGAGGATAAGGATAATGCTTTTAGAAGTCTTTATACCATGCTCCTTGATCTACCTGAGTCTTGTGAAAGCTGCACTAACTTGAAATTGAACCTAAAAAGGGCAGTGTTGTAGGGGTGGCCCCCTCCTAAGCCCAGCAGGCCTGTTAGAGGAATGTAAGGCCCAAAATGGGACATGTGTAATGACATAAGTGCCCCTGAGGGGAATACTCGGATGTAAGGGTACAATTGTAAAAGCACTCCCCATGTGGATATATATACAACATAGGCCACGGGGAGAAACCCTAATCCATTGCTCACCTAACTCTCCACTACCATACTCTCTCTCTGTTTGGTCTGTAACCACAACAGTTGGCGCCGTTCGTGGGGTGGACAAGAGCAAGCCTCCAGATCCGAAGAAGGATGGCACCAAAGAAAGCTTCATCGTCGGCGGTGAAGAAGAAGAAGAAGGTGGGAGCGGCGGAATCTCGTGTCAATACCAGAGCTTCGGCGTTGGCAGCCGCAGGCGTGGGTGGCGGTGCGGGTGTGACGGTCGCGAACACCGGTGTTCACGACGCGACGCCCGACCCCGCCACCACCGCTGCGACGCTCGACCCCGCCACCGCCGCGACGCTCGACCCCACCACCGCCACGACGCTCAACCCCGCCACCGCCGCGACGCTCGACCCCGCCACCGCCGCCATCGCAGCGACGCTCGACCCCACCACCGCCGTGACGTTCGACCCCGCCGCCGCCGCCACGACGACTAACCCCGCCACCGCCGCTGCGACAGTCGAAACCGCCCCACGCATGGTAGGTAACCCCACCGCAGGTACCGCGACAGTCGCCAGCAGTGTTGCTCGGGTGGTCGGAGGCAGCAATGCCAGTGCCCAAAATTTGTTTTGTGCCATTGTGTTGTTTGAGTTGCGTGGATTAGCGAACCGCCGACCGTTTCCTTTCCCCTTGCTGTCTCGACCCACCTAGTGCTTCTCGACTCCCCCTTCTCTTCTTTCCACAGTCGGTCGATAGTTAGGTCGTGCGTTCATAGTTGTATTTTGTTGTGTTGTCCTGCCGTCGTCATCTAGTTAGCCATCGACCGTTTTCTCCCTGGTTCTCTCTAGACTCCCTCAGTGCTTCTCGACTCTCTCTTTCTGTCTTGCGGTCGGTCGATAGTTAGATTGACGATCGGTAGTCGTGTTCGTTCGTTAAGTCGTCGTGTCGTTCGTTCGGTCGTACGACGTCCATTCGTACAGTCGTTCGTCCCGTCGTTGTTTAGTTCGCTCGTTTGTTTAGTCGTTCGTCGTTTTGTCCGTGCGAGTTAGAGGTCGTTCTGTAGTTCGTTCGTTCGGCTGATTCGGTAAACGTTTTAGGTTTAGTTCTCCCCGTTTTGATTGACCTAGCTTTAGCTGAGCACCGGTAGCCTCAGTCTAGTCCCTGTGGAGAACACGACACTCGTCGCTATTTCAGTGGCAGCCCGTGCACTTGCGGGTGTGCTATTTTTGCACAATCAAGTATTTTGGCGCCGTTGCCGGGGATTAGCTTAGAGCAACAGTGTTAGACTATAGACTAGGTCGTTGTTTGTTTTCTTTTGCTTGTTTTGTGTTTGTGCTGACCTGTCTTTCATTTCGTCATTGTTCATATTTGTGATATATTGTTAACCCCTAACCCTTTCCCTAGTTACTTCTCTCTTTCGCGATTTTCGTATCCATTCTTGCAGGTTGATTGATATAGGTACTCATTGAGGCTATGGCTTACTATTCTGATTCTCGTGGTTTTATGAGCACCGCTAGCACTTATGATACTCTTCAAGAACAGGTAAATCTATTGTCTCGCCAGTTAGAACGCTATGCTTTAGAGCGAGGAGTTGTGTTAGAGAGCGGGCATGATCAGTATAGTTCTTTATCAGGCGCTCGCTCTCCAGTTGTTCCTATATGCCAGACTTGTGGTTTTCAGGGCCATTACGCGCTGAGTGCCAGCGTGGTTATTTGTCCACTCCAGAGTGTTACGGGATGAGTTTTACTCAGCCAAGTGGCCCATACCCTGAACTTATCACCCTGGATAACCTGAGCCCTCGAGTTTGTCATATGGAAACAACAACCCTGATATCTCCTCATTTTCTTCTAGTACACCATTGCAGGGTTTTACATATGGAGATCAGGATAATTCTCATTGGTCACGCCAGCACTATCCTGTACCTCAGCGTCCACCTCCTACCCCTCAATCTGATCATATGTCCAAGATTGAGGAGATGGTGGCATCATATATTACTAGGGTGGACACTCAGTTTAGTGACGTAAAAAGCTAGTTGAGCGCATTGAGCACATTGATGTCAGAAGTGGAAGATCATAGAAATTCACTCCAGTCATTGAGTAGTTGCTTGGACAATTATGCCACATCACAGTCTTCATTTAGTGCCACTGAGATGCTCCCTATCTCCTTAGAGGTGCCCCGCTTTGATGATAATCCTTCTATTTGATGGACCTGAGCTAGAGTTAGTCACTTTTGATGCCATGGACTCACCATATATGGACCTTGATACTTGTGTTGATGAGCCTGAGCTTGAGACTCAGAGATTTGATATGGTAGATTCTCACTGCTTTGACCTCGATCCTGAGCTTCTCGAGACCGATATGGAGAGATTCACCTTTGAGGATGTGGGCAACTTAGATGATTCTTTGATCTTTGAGCCTGAGATGGAGATATTCATTCTTGATGATGAGGGGGTTGCTTCCGATATTGAGGAGTAGTACATTTGTATTGATCTACCACCAGCTACTTCCTTCGTCGACATCGCCCCTCTGGAGGTTTCTACTACCGTACGCTCTACTTCACCTACACTTTAGGTAGTTTGGAAACTCTTCCCCGATCACCTCAGGTTTGATTTCCTTGGCTTTGATGAGACATATGCTATTACTGATTGTGCTTATCTCACTTATAGTCCTCAAGATGTACTTTATCGATATGCCTACGTGATTGGATATTCGATTGATGACTTAGAGGGCGTCGACCCTATCACACATACTTGCCGTATTTTTGAGTTTATCTGCAGGGTTACGCTTGTGTACCATCGACTGCGAGTGGACTTGACTCGAGTCGACATTCCATGGGATCCAGGTGGATATCAAGGCATGCTGTTTCATGAGGAGGGCGGACATGTGCCTCATCCATGTCCCGTCCTTGGCCCTCCTCCCGCTACATCCAAATGAGCATCTCTTTATCTTTTTATTTCCATACATTTTGTTAGTTTTTGTTGGTTTCTTCTCTTTTCTTTCTTTTTATTTCAGGTCCCGTGCTAGATCTTCATTCTTATATATGCGAGAAGCCATGGGATAATTTGTCTACTTCCACTACATCTTATACGCCCGGTGAGCTGTTTCTTACCCCTTTAAGCATATTCTTGATTCATTGCTCGATTTAAGCTTGGGGGAGGACTTGTATGTGTATGGATGATGTTCTAGCATGTTTGTATTATATTTGTGAGCATTTGAGCTTATTGTCATGTAGTTGATGATGTATGGTCATTCTTGTGCTTCACATTATTCTTATGTTGATGATATATGGCCTTTACCATTGCTCTCATGTTATGCTTGATTGTACATCTTGGCCATGTGAGCCCATGCTATGATTAATCAAGAAAGGTCATGTCGAAATTTTCTTAATTGAGCTTTATTGTCACTAGTTCCTTGTATGTCTTAAGTCACTTGGCATCATTTTATAGAGCTTGAGCTTTGGTTATTATCCTTGATGTGCTTAGAAACCTTGTGATCCTATAGCATTTGATTCATTGCGAGTTACGCATGTGTTTTGACCATTTGCGGATTGAATTGGTTCTAGTCATCGCCTCTTGAATGATCATATCTTAGTTTCATGCTTTGGCATATGTTATTTTAGATATTGATACTTTGCTTGAATGGTAAATTTGTGAAAGGGGTAGTCCTATCTTGAGCCAATAACTTGGTTGATTTATCTAGGTAACCATGTCTCGGGACACGTGTTACTTAGCATTAATGAAAATCGGTTAAAGATGCTTAATCATAAGAAAATAAAAAGAAAAATTGTGATGCAATGTGTGAGTGTGTGGAATAAGTGACTATGTCACATTGGTTCGAAAATGTGTGAATAAGCGGCATGGTTTGCCCAAGGGTGTGAATAAGTGGCACAAGTGCCCATTGTGTTTTAAATTTGCTAAAAATCAACAAAAATTAGGTATCATGGCTCAAGTGTGGGCTTTTTCATAAATATCATGCAAGTATTAGTCTCTTTGTCTCAAATAGCAAATGCCTTAGCATGACCCTTTGCTATGCTCATTCTTGATGTTATACCTAGTTCCGATGCTTTACAATTTTGGTTAGATTCATGTGATCACTTAGTGCATTTCGACACTTGTGTGTAACTTGATTTGGTCAAATGTTGTAGTTATCACTTGAGATCTTTGCTTGATTCATTCTCATCTTGGATGGTCCTCAAAACTCGAGTTAGATAATTTCATTTTACATTGTTGTATGCCTCTTGACTTATTACACGCGGTTTATCCGCCCCAGCCCGCCTCTGCGGTGGCAGCTGTACACTGCTCGTGCTCCCTGGCTGTATATGGCCCAAGGAACATGCTTACCGCGCGTTCCGCGTCCTTCAAGCGCATTCCTAGGCGAGGCAAGAAGCATGGTTAAACGCAATGCAGCGAGCATGAATGGAAAGGAGGACACGGCCGAGGCTTACGAAGGTCGGAGGGTGCTGGTAGCGAACAAACGGACGGGCGGACGTTGTTGTCCCGGAGTTTCCCAGCAGTGAGGCGCCACTCATAGGCGAGCGGCGCCACGCCGTACATAACGTACTCCTCGGCGAGGTCGCGCATGTTGAAGCGAGCGGTAACCCCCACGAGTCTTCGCGCCCTTCGCCTATCCTCGGGGCCGAGCGTTATGCTAGGCGTGGTGTTGAACGCCATCGGCTGGCTCGTACACTCGAGGCCGCTACTGCTCACCACGCGGTGGTAGAACCACCGTCTTGCCCGCGCAACCCTCCGGCCTCCACCAGCGAAGGGCCAACCCCCGCGCCCTCATGATCGAGGAACAAAAGTAGGCCCATTCGTGAGAAGGTGACCGCATGCCGCGGCAAAGCGTACCCGGTGGGCCACAGAGCTCGGCATCAAGTCCAAGATAAGTATTTTCCGAAACTCGAGAAAGGCATCCCTTTTCATCACCATCCTATCGCCGTGCCTATCAGAATTAACCCCTATGAAAGATAGTGCAGGAAACTGACACATGTATACTCGTCGCGCCGAGGACCGACAGAAAGCTCAGCCAGTGGCACGCCAACCGACGCAACCGAATAGGCACAGATGCAAATCTGCCGGACAGCGCATGGCACGTCAATCATAACCTACCGCGTGTACACTCCCGGTGGGACAACACACACAGCTGCAACAGCCTGACAGCTCAGAGGTCGGCGCGATTCCAGGAGTCATTAAAGCGCATTACCGACCGCAGAGCCGCAATCACCCCGCGCCTAGGGGAATCTATGGCGCGAGGTCTGCCTCCGCTCCAACTTCGACTTCGACTTCGTAGCACAAAGAACCTGCGGTGGAGGGTGGCTAGGGCAATTAGTGGCCCCACCAAGTAAACTCCAAGCCCCTGGACGCCGAAGGCCCAAATGAACCGCGCGCTCAGTCGAGAAGCGAGATCGGCCATCGTCAGTAGGCTCTTACCGAACTCTCGTAAATAGGCCTCCATCAGTCCATCACCATCCTTTGCCATCAAGGAGTGCGCATGGACTGAGGAACACCTATCTACGAGGGCACGATCACCCTAGCTGTCCCCAGAACGCACGTCATATGCAGCAGCGCAACCGACGGACCACAGCGCCCGGTGCCAGGACGAAGATAAGTTTTTTTTGAAACTCGAGAATAGGCATCCTTCTGTTCATCAACATTCTATGACAATGCTCATCTACGCCAATCTTGCCGCAAAACAGTCCCCTCAAAAAATGCAGATGAACAGAGGCAGCCTATTTTCGAGACCAAGATCATCCCAGCCGTACCCGGGCGTGGCCCTATGAAGGGTGGCGTAGGACGACGGCGTATATATATATATATATATATATATATATATATATATATATATATATATATATATATATATATATATATATATATATATATATATATATATATATATATATATATATATACTCGCTGTGTCCCGGAGCCGACGGGAACCTCAACCGGTGGCTGCACATGCGAAAGCGCGACCGGCGGGAGCCCAGCGGTTCGGCTGCCTACGATCGGGAAGTGCAACCGCTGGTAGCTGGGGGCGCGCGCTGGTAGGTGGGCAAACTGTCAGACCCGGATTTTTCAATCCAGAATCTACTGTGTTAATTTCACTATTCCCTGGATAAGTAGATAGTGCACACAGGTACATTGCTGTATCACATCATACATCGCATGAACAATAATAATGTTGCAAAATTTAAAATACACCACGTTGGGTGAGAGTTTACAATAAGGGCCGCTTAGGCCAAATGTTTATCATTACAAACTTGCAGCGGAAATGTAAACAAAAGTGAAACCAACGCCACAGGCAAGCGACTGGGGGGTAAATGAAGGAATGCGTGTAGGCTACGCAAGCAGAAAACAAAACTTTTCTACCGCGCACACAAGGACATCATGCTAAAGGAGGGATCATGGATCGTTACCACTAGACGCGCAGCGCAGCGGAAGAAGAGTTGGAGAAGCCGATCCAACCACGCGCGTCGAGGTAGTAGTGGAATTAGCCGACCGTCCCGAACAGGTCGTCTCCTCCACGCGATAAACCACACCATGAGCAGATCCAATCTGTAGGTTGTTGATGCCGATCAGCACCGCAACAAGCAGCGCCTCCATCGGTATCCACACGTCCGGGGCTGGAACGCCGATCGCAAGTGTACTAGCACTCGTGAGCGGCTAGGGTTTGGCTCGGGAGGTGGCGGCTAGGGTTTGCTAGAGGTTCACAGAAAAACGTGTGTTCCTAAGCCCCTCGCCTCCATATATATAGACCTCCTCACTTGGGCCTTGTGGACCGAGGCCCAATAGGAGTCTATTCGAATCTCTATCCAAATTGAGCCCACATCCGAATCATATTCGAATTAGTGTTCCAACCCGTTAAGCGTGCGACCCTGTAGGTTCACGTATACTTGGTCGCGACCCGGAAACGCCTTTCCGGTCACTCTATTAATAGCGGCCTCTAGTAAGACATATTAACCCCAAAGTATACGTAAAGATCATATCGGCTGAACCTGTAATGTTCTCATGTACGAATCCCTTTGCCTCACGATATAGATTGAGCTCAAGGCGAGACATGTGTCATCCTCTTAATAGCTCAATCACTCTCTCGATTCCGTGATGGATTATAAACTTGTGATTGACTCCTCAATCACCTTGGCATGGCCATGCACTTTCATAATCCATTACATCGAGGGGCCCAGAGATATCTCTCCCATAAGGAGGGGCAAATTCTATCTTGATAATTCACATCCCACTACATGTTTCATGGCAAACCCGAAGACTACTTTTATGACTACCCAGTTACGGAGTAGTGTTTAGTAGTCCCAAAATAAGCTACTACGCATGTTGGGAACCATGATGATCTCAAGTCTAAGGATTCTACATAAACACTACTTGAGACCAACTGATGACACATGGAATCTCTGCAGTGTCTCATGGCGGGTCTATCCAACATATGTTCACTAACACATGTCCATATTATTGATTTGGTATCACCATACCATGATCCATGAGACATGATCATCAGTCAATACATATGCTGATCTTTGAATCATATTTGTTCCTCATATGATATATGATCAGGGATCATTTAGAAATAGCAACATTTTAGCATTAAGAGTCTCATGAATAAGTCACATACTCATTGATCAATAATGATAATGTCTATTTCAAGGAACAAAGTAATGCATCATAAACATAGTATGTGATATATATAACATCTCCATGTTGCCTCTAGGGCATATCACTAACAGTAAATATGCACCATATATATTATCTAGGCATAGGTAATATATGTGCACACAATCTCCATCAAGTCTTCTTGTCTATGACCCAAAATACGCATGTAGCGCCCTAATTATCGCCATTGCTTCCTCCATCATTGGTAGGGGCCTCCTCATGGTCATAGTGTCCTTGGGTTCCTGTCTCTGTTTTTGGGTAGGTGAGTGTGAGCACAAAACCACCGTGCTCAGTGAGCCGACACACAGAATGCAATACCTAACATGTACAACTTATCAAAGGATGGCTCAGGTTTATTTTATTTTGCGAAGAGTGCTTTTGAATGCAATTACTTAAAAATCGCTAAGACCTAGCATTTTAAATGTTACATCGTTACATTGTGAAATAAGCCAGAATAGTAGTGTTACAGATTCCATCCACCAATTACATGGCATCTGCACACCATATATCATTTTCTTGCAGCGTTATAGCCGCTTATTTTACCTCTGGGATGACACCCAGGACAATTCAAATGAGGACAGTCCTTTGCCCTTCATGTTTTAATTCGCAACCTCCAAGTTATTTTTAAATAGAACTATATCCGGTTAAGTTCCCATATTTACCCTTGACCGTGGGCTCGGCTATTCGAATAGTTTTTAACTCTGCAGAGTGGGTACACTTTCACCACAAGAGATAATCAACTCGTTGCCCCATATGATTCCCTAGACATATGGTTGAGCAGATCATCACAGTGACTTTTCAAACTATGTAGTCCCTTTTGTTATCTCACCCTATGGGCCGTTCCCACTTGCGGTGGGTCCCATACGTTGCACGGGATGTTTCCCACGGCTACTAGCGTTATTCGGGCTCCACTCCCCTCAGCGCTAGTACGACTGGGACACTTCACCCTCCACTCGGTGTCCCTTTAGGCCTTCCATTGCCCTTGCATAACCTCTCCTATCCGCTACCGGTGAGATGAGTCCGGGGATTCGATATATCTACTTAGCCCTGTTGTATTTTATAGACTTGTGGTTGTACGGTTTTACACAGGATAACATGACAAGATTCGGTCCTTAGGACTACCTGGATGGTTCTACCACATTTCATATTTTGTACGTCCACTGCACCACATTCCAGCCCCCAAACCATCCATCCAGGTACTTAAGAAATTTTGGGGTTTTTCGGAGACATAAAATATGGTGTCCACTTACTACAGTCATTCCATCCATGACTATCCCAAACATATCATACTTTGCAAGTGTTGTTTTTGGGGCAGCTATGTACCCCCGTTTTATCTAGCAATACTAAGCAACGCAGTATTTATATGGACTTACTTGTAAAAGCTACAATAATAAAATTTTGCTAAGGTGACAAGGTTCACATGTCCAAACATTTCAACGGAGCATTATTAACAAGCATTATATTAGGTGTATAACTAACATTTCCGAAGATGAACGTATTTTTCCACATAAAATAGCAGCATGCATGGTAATAATTTAAAGAAAATTAAATTTGCATAAACATAGGTTTAATATGATCACAGTGTTAACTCGCCTTGGTCATAGTGATCTGGGTCTTGGTGATCTGGTGCTTCTAGTGCTGCTGCTTCGACTTCTTCCTCTTGAGCCTCGTATGCTATTCAACATGCGCGAAAATTTGGATAAAAAGAAAAGCAACAAATCAAACCAAATAACACCAGAAATTCAAATGGACTCTAAAAATCATGATTTCAGTTCCATTGGATAGATCTTGAATTTAGATGAATTTAGAAATTTGTCTCACTCAATTTGGAGTTAAAATGAATAAGTTATGCCCACTTGAAAATCTCAGTTCTGTTAAATCCAAAAATTGTCAAATTTCTGTCAGGTGGGTCCCATATGTCATATTTTACATTTTATCCTTTTCTTTTATTATTTACTTTCTGTGTCTATGGCCAGTAGGGTCCACATGTCAGTGAAATCCATGGCCCACGGTCTCTGGCAAGTGGGACCCTCTGTCAGTGGCCGCAGGGGCTGTCGGCCACTGACAGGTGGGACCCTTCAGGCTCTGGGCCCACATGCCAGCGGGTAGTACTGACAGGCGGGTCCCAGATGTCAACCGGCCCACAGGCCGACAACGGCTGACAAGTGGAGCCCAGCTGTCAGTGCGGAAAATAAAAGAAATGGCTCAACCTCAGCGTGCAGAGCCGGGGGCTCGAACGCGCGCCGAGGGAGCCAGGGGGAAAGAAGAGAATCAGTGGGGCTAGCCAAGTGAGCACTCAGGTGTTTCTTACCCTATAAGGGTGAATATACCTTTTGAGGTATCCCTTGAAGGGGGAGGGCCGGCAGAGGAAATCGATGGCGGTGGTGCCGACGACGAGGGGTGGCCGGAGGGGTTCGGGTATGTCCAAAAACGCGTCCCCGGTGCGAAGGGGATGCCTGTTAGTGATATGCCCTAGAGGCAACATGGAGATGTTATATATATCACATACTATGTTTATAATGCATTAGTTTGTTCCTTGAAATAGACATTATCATTATTGATCAATGAGTATGTGACTTATTCATGAGACTCTTAATGCCAAAATGTTGCTATTTCTAAATGATCCCTGATTATATATCATATGAGGAACAAATATGATTCAAAGATCAGCATATGTATTGATTGATGATCATGTCTCATGGATCATGGCATGGAGATACCAAATCAATAATATGGACATGTGTTAGTGAACATATGTTGGACAGACCCGCCATGAGACACTACAGAGATTCCATGTGTCATCAGTTGGTCTCAAGTAGTGTTTATGTGGAATCCTTAGACTTGAGATCATCATGGTTCCCAACATGCGTAGTAGCTTATTTTGGGACTACTAAACACTACTCCGTAACTGGGTAGTCATAAAAGTAGTCTTTGGGTTTTCCATGAAACATGTAGTGGGATGTGAATGATCAAGATAGAATTTGCCCCTCCTTATGGGAGAGATATCTCTGGGCCCCTCGATGTAATGGATTATGAAAGTGCATGGCCATGCCAAGGTGATTGAGGAGTCAATCACGAGTTTATAATCCATCACGGAATCGAGAGAGTAATTGAACTATTAAGAGGATGACACAGGTCTCGCCTTGAGCTTAATCTATATCGTGAGGCAAAGGGTTTCGTACATGAGAACATTACAGGTTCAGCCGATATGATCTTTACGTATGCTTTGGGGTTAATATGTCTTACTAGAGGCCGCTATTAACAGGGTGACCGGAAAGGCGTTTCCGGGTCGCGACCAAGTATACGTGAACCTACAGGGTCGCACACTTAACGGGTTGGAACACTAATTCGAATGTGATTCGAATGTGGGCTCAATTCGGATAGAGATCCGGATAGACTCCTATTGGGCCTCGGTCCACGAGGCCCAAGTGAGGAGGTCTATATATAAGGAGGCCGGGGGGGGGGGGCTGAGGGGTGCATGCTTCTGTTCCTCCCGAGCAAAACCCTAGCCGCCACCTCCCGAGCCAAACCCTAGCCGCTCGCGAGTGCTGGTACACTCGCGATCGGCGTTCCAGCCCCGGACGTGTGGATACCGGTGGAGGCGCTGCTCGTTGCGGCGTTGATCGGCATCAACAACCTACAGATTGGATCTGCTCGTGGTGTGGTTGATCGCGTGGAGGAGACGATCTGTTCGGGACGATCGGCTACTTCCACTACTACCTCGACGCGCGTGGTTGGATCGGCTTCTCCAACTCTTCTTCCGCTGCGCTGCGCGTCTAGTGGTAACGATCCATGATCCCTCCTTAGCATGATGTCCTGGTGTGCGCGGTAGAAATTTTTGTTTTCTGCTCTCGTAGCATACGCGTATTCCTTCAATGCCGACGGTGGGGTCGGTGAGGGCCGAGAGACACCGGAGTTATGCCGGCGGCGTGCGGTGGTGGCGGCTCGGGAGGAGCTCTGGTGACAGCGAGCTACGGTCGGTGAGGCACTTGGGCGAGGGCGGGGTTGTCTTTGCGGTGAGCCGGAGGTGGTGTGGCGGCGGGGAATTGGATTCTAATTGCTCGGATTGGTGGATCGGGTGGTCGCCGGAGTTGGGGAGGGAGGTGCTCTCGCCGGCGGTTCAGTGGATTTTGGCGCAATTGCTTCCGGGGTTGTGCAGTGTGAAGTGTTGCGATGCAATTAAGGGGTTCCCGGGGATTTATAGGCGACAAGGCACGGCCAATTGCGGCAGTGGTCGTGTGCGCCCGTTCGGCTATCAGCGACGACAGCAGGCGGCAGGGGTAAGGCCGCATGGTACTGAGCTGCGCCCGCACGTCGCCCGTGTCGTGCGCCCCCGGGTCTCGCAGCTTTTGACCAGGATTGCACGGTGGAGACGAGCGGAGAGGAATGAGCCACCGCGCGGGGGGGGGGGGAGCAGAGAGGAGGGAAGAAGACAAATCTGACGGCTCGGGCCCACCCAGCAGCGAGAGAGAGAGGGCACGAGGGAACGGGCCCAGGCGGCAGCGGAAGCGGATGCGCGCGCGGGGTTTGGGCCGCGAGGGTGGAAGCGGGGCGGCTAGGCTGTCTGGCCGCAGTGGGAGAGGCGCAGGGAGAGATGGGCTGGGCCGGGGTGATGGCCGGCCTGGTTTCATTTCTCCCCCCTTTTCTTTTTAATTTCTTTTCCTACTCTCCTAGCTTTTATTTCATATTCTTAGCACTAATTTTTATAGGTGCCAAAGTTTTTATTATGTACCCATGTATATATGCATGTTGGCATTTTTCAATTGGTTTGCTTTCTCCTTATTATACCATTATTCTCAGACATAAGATTTTATATTTTAGGCCAAATCTCTCCCTTCCTTTTTATGGATCATCTTTTCAGATTTGCATTTTAAATTCAAATTTTCTAGTATTTGAACATGTTTGTTTTCTCCTTAACCCTCTTAGCTTTTTGGAACTTCAACCAAATTTTCAGAAAAAAAATCATACACTCCAAATTCAAATATAAACATACTACAAAATAATTCAAAAGCTCAACATATTCAGATTTACATTTTTCAGGGTGTTACATAGACAGCGCACGACACGCCCATGGCACCCTGCCACGTGTCCTGCCCTTCTAGGGAAAGGGCGAACGGTCGCGGTCGTGCGACCGCTAACAGCCCACGACGCGCTAATCATGGCCCGCCGCGTGCACACCCCGAGTGGAAAAGCACGTACGGCTACAGCAGCCTGCTCCTGCCATCCTAGGGGTCGGCGCGATTCCAGGAGCCATTAAGGCGCACTACCAAACTGCGGAGCCGCACCCACCTCGCGCCCCGGAAAAGCCATTGGCGCTAGGTCTGCCTCCGCTCCAACTTCGACTTCGCAGCCCAAAGAATCCGCGGCTGAGGGCGGCCCGGGCAACTACTGACCCTGCCAAGGCGGATGCGATTTCGACTCCGACTTCGACCCCGATTTCGACTCCGACTTCGACTCCGACTCATACACCGACGTCGGCCCCGATCTCGACGTCGAACTCGACTTCGACCTTCGGCCCGGAGGGCAACCTCGACCCCACTACTACAGGGCCCTGTGAATGACGAAGACTGCGCCAACTCGCCCAGCGTCATACCCTCGCGGCAGGGCGAACACTACACCAAACAATAAGGCTCCGCCGAACGTTGGGAAAGCTCACAGGCCGCAGGGACGGAGGGGGCCAAAGGGCTCGGCAACATGGCTTCGCCCCGTGAAGCCCTTCACCATGAGACGCTCCTGTTGTAGGGGTGGCCCCCACCTAAGCCCAGCAGGCCTGTTAGAGGAATGTAAGGCCCAAAATAGGACATGTGTAACGACATAAGTGCCCCTGAGGGGAATACTCGGATGTAAGGGTATAATTGTAAAAGCACTCCCCATGTGGATATATATACAACACAGGTAACGGGGAGAAACCCTAAGCCATTGCTCACCTAACTCTCCACTACCATACTCTCTCTCTGTTTGGTCTGTAACCACAACAGGCAGATCATAAAATTGCTGAGTTGCATGCTTCCCTGCTTGAGCCAATTGCTTCATGTATAAACTGTCACAAATTAACTGCTGAACTTGAATCTGTCTCAAAATAGTTTCAAGAAATGATTGACCACAACAAGAAGATGGCCCAATATGCTTCTAAGGACCCTGTTAGCTCACCATGCAATAATTGTGAAAAACTAAAATCTGAGTTGATTGCATTAGATGACAAATGTGTGAAGCTAACTAAGGATTTACTAGAGAAGCCACAATCTTGTTGTGATGTGTGTGCTGGTGTGTGGGAGAAGCCCAAGGGTAAGGTGGAGACGCTTAGCAACGTGAACCAAATGGCTAGTAGTAGGACTGTCCCCTCTAAGTCGGTTGTGCGTGCACAAGCTATTCGCTCTTTTGCTATTGGTTCTCCTTCTACTTCCTTACCTTCTGCTGTCTCTTCTTTCCCCTGCTCTTCCTGCACCTCTCTCTTTCGGGAGTGTTAGTATCTTATGAACACTCTCGAGAGATTTGTAGGAGGCAAGAAGAAGCTAAATCTTATTGTAGACCAATCTAAGATTTGCAAATTTAATCAAGGTCTAGGATACGATTTTTATGAGGACATGAGGAAGCATCCACCTACTGTTCTTCGATCCATAGCAGCAGGTGTGATCGGGATTGAGCCTAGTACTGAGAAAGTTCAATTCAAGTCAGCGGGCTTTGTCCAAGGGATTTCTAAAAGCAAGGTGATTCCACCTATTGCTTCGGCCTCTCCGAAGGCGTAGCCTCATCATGCTACTTCTACCTCTCAGAAGGTGAAGTATCATTGCACCTTTTGTCAGAAGGATGGACACTTGGTCGAGCGATGCTTCAGACGCGCCAAGATCGCGCGTAGAGACCGTGTTGAGGCTCTTAGGCGTATTCAGGGTCAACCTCAGACCTTGAGTGCACCTAAGACCAACTTGAGGTCTAGGTTTGCTTCTGTTGATGGGTTTGGGCAGTATCGAGGACTTGGCTTTTCTGGTTTTACTAATTTTTGTCCTCGATATGCCTTTGGTCGTGATTTCCGCCGTTCTGAGGGTAGATCTCGTTTCCCCCATTGAGATGGCTACCCGCGGCATGATCAGCATGTTACCGGTGATCCGACTCGCTCTCCCGTAGCAATCGGACCCAGCAACAGCTTCAGGTCTGCACATAGATCTTCTTCTTCTTTGAGCTTCAGCTTCAGTCGTGTTTGACTACTTCTGCTGCTCGATGTGTTACTCAGTATTGGGTGCCAAAATCACTCTTGATTTATGCCAGTACTGAGCCTTTACTCTCTGTTTGACACAGATTCGCCGGGCTGGGAAGGGAGAGGTTTGGCTCGTGGACTCCGGTTGTTCTCGCCATATGACCGAAGACTCTCGTTGGTTCTCTTCCTTAGCCCGAGCTCCAGGTGATGAGACGATCACCTTCAGAGATGCTTCGTCTGGGCGCGTTATCGCCAAAGGTACAGTGCGCGTTAATGAGTAATTTATTTTAAAAGATGTTGCCTTGGTTAGTAAGCTGCAGTATAATTTGCTTTCTGTTTCTCAGCTTACCGATGACGGTTTTGAGGTGAGCTTTAAGAAAAACAATTGCAAAATTCTTGATTCTTCTGGTAGTCTGGTTTGCGGGATTTCTCATTCCGGGAGGATCTTTCGTGCTGATTTTTCTGAGTCTTCCGGTGATCCTCTCAGATGTTTAGTTGCTTCTGAGTCCCGTGACCTTACCTTCTGGTATAGGAGACTTGGTCATATTGGATTTGACCATTTGACCTGAGTTAGCGGCCACGATCTCATTCGTGGTTTGCCGAAACTCAAGATGGTCAAAGATATTGTTTGCGCTCCTTGCCGGCACGGCAAGATGGTTGCCGCTTCTCACCCTCCGGTCATAGTGACTATGACCGATGCAGCTG
Source organism: Dendrocalamus latiflorus (assembly GCA_017311315.1). Taxonomy (NCBI): domain Eukaryota; kingdom Viridiplantae; phylum Streptophyta; class Magnoliopsida; order Poales; family Poaceae; genus Dendrocalamus; species Dendrocalamus latiflorus. Next base: position 14,339,970 of record CM029614.1, on the reverse strand, counting down.
CTCCATATGGACACAGTTGGACCAGCTCGAGTGCAGTCAGCAGGAGGGAAGTGGTATATTCTTGTCGTAGTCGATGACTTCTCGAGGTTCTCTTGGGTGTTTTTCTTAGCCTCGAAGGATGAGATGTTTACACATTTTTGAGGTCTTTTCAGTAGGCTTTCTATTGAGCCTCCGGGTGCCTTACGAGCGATCTGTAGTGACAATGGCACGGAGTTCAAGAATTCCTACTTTGAGAGGTTTTGTGGTGAGACAGGTGTAGAGCACCAGTTCTCTTCTCCGCACGTTCCACAGCAAAATGGTGTCGTGGAGAGGAAGAACCGTACCTTGGTCGAGATGGCCAGGACGATGCTTGATGAGTACTCTACACCCAGGAAGTTTTGGGCTGAGGCTATTGCGACCGTGTGCCATGTTTCGAATAGAGTCTTTCTTCGGGCACACTTGCATCGCACTTCCTATGAGTTGAGATACGGGCGAAAACCCAATGTCTCTCATTTTCGTGTGTTTGGTTGCAAGTGTTTCATTCTGAAGTCCGAGAACCTAGATAAGTTCGAGTCATGATCTTGTGATGTGATTTTTTTGGGCTACTCGACTTCGTCGCGGGCGTATAGGGTCTGGAACTACGAGTCTAGCAAAATGGTAGAGACATGTGAGGTGACTTTCGACAAGGCCAGTCTAGGGACTAGGCCCGGTATCTCAGGTTCTGTAGAGCAGTCCGAGCCCATCTTTGTGGACGATGAGGAGGATGGAGATGAGGGTTGTCTACCCAATCCAGTTCCTCATCCTCCCCTTGAGGTGCCTTCTTCCACTGCACCTCCAGGTGATCAGCCCATGCCTTCTGCTTCCTCTGGAGCTAGTGGCTCTGTTCCTACCTCGTCAGCTCATGAGGTAGAGGCCACTTCTTCAGCTCATCCAGGACTTCCCCGACATATCCAGAAAGACCATCCTTCCGAGCAGATGATTGGAGACCTCTTTGAGCGCGTCACTCGCTCAAAGTCTGGCATGTCACATTTCTGTGTTCATTCTGCCTTTGTTGCCACCTTTGAGCCCAAAGATGTTAATCATGCTCTTTCTAATGAGTCTTGGGTCAATGCCATGCATGAGGAGTTAGAAAATTTCAAGCGAAACAAGGTCTGGTCACTTGTTGAGCCCCCTCGAGGTCACAATGTCATTGGGACTAAGTGGGTGTTTCAAGAACAAGCAAAGTGAGCATGGGGTGGTTATTCGAAACATGGCTAGACTGGTAGCTCAGAGCTTCTCCCAGGTTGAGAGTCTAGACTTTGAGGAGATTTTTGCCACTGTAGCTAGACTTGAGGCCATTAGAATCCTGCTTGCTTTCGCAGCTTCTAAGGGTTTCAAGTTTTACCAGATGGATGTCAAGAGTGCCTTCCTCAATGGTTTTATTGAGGAGAAGTATATGTGAGACAGCCTCCAGGTTTCGAGAACCCCAAATACCCAAACCATGTCTACAAGCTTTCCAAGGCACTGTATGGACTTAAGCAGGCCCCTAGAGCTTGGTATGAGAGGCTTAAGTCCTATTTGTTGAGCCATGATTTTGAGATAGGTAAAGTGGATAAGACCTTGTTCATTCGTAGGCATGGCACTGATCTTTTACTCATCCAGATTTATGTGGATGACATCATCTTAGGCGGCTCCTCCCATGCTCTTGTCTCTCAGTTCTCCGATGTCATGAGCTCAGAGTTTGAGATGAGCATGATGGGCGAGTTGAGCTTCTTTCTTGGCTTTCAGATCAAGCAGACTCGGGAGGGTACCTTCTTGCATCAGGGCAAGTACACTCGAGACCTCCTGAGACGCTTTGACATGAGTGATGGTAAGCCGGTGTCCACTCCTATCGCTACATCAGCTTCACTCGACCCAGATGAGGACAGCGAGCCAGTTGATCAGAAGGAGTATCGTAGCATGATTGGCTCCCTCTTGTACCTCACTGCCTCGAGACCGGACATACACTTCTCCGTGTGTCTGTGCGCTCGATTTCAGGCTTCTCCTCGCATATCTCACCGTCAGGCGGTGAAGCGCATCCTTCGGTACCTTCAAGCTACCATTGACTATGGTATCTGGTACTCTTCCTCATCCTGTCTTTCCCTCAGAGCCTACTCGGACGCAGACTTTGCTGGCTGTAGGATAGATAGGAAGAGCACTTCTGGCACCTGCCAATTCATTGGCACTTCTCTTGTTTCCTGGTCTTCTAGGAAGCAGTCCGGTGTTGCACAGTCCACCGTAGAGGCCAAGTACATTGCTGCTGCCAGTTGCTGCAGCCAAGTGCTTTGGATGGTTCGACCTTGCGGGACTTTGGGTTAGCCATAGACAGTGTTGCACTCTTTTGTGATAACACTTCTGCCATTACACTTCTGCCATTAACATTGCCAAAAACCCAGTGCAGCATGCTCGGACCAAGCACATTGATATCAGATATCACTTCCTTCGAGGCCATGTGGAGAAGGGTGACATAGTGCTCCAGTTTGTGGAGAGTGACCACCAGTTGGCTGACATCTTTACCAAGCCTTTGGATAGCTCTAGGTTTTCAGCCTTGCGGGGAGAGGTTGGGGTGGTTTGTCCTTATGGATTGTTGTGATGGGGAGTCTTGTGCTTCATGCTTTATCCTGTTTATTATGCTCTTACTCCTTTTTGTTGCATTGCATATACGCATTGGGGTTAGTCCTTCTAGCATAGATTAGAGTGTTTCTCTTGTCTAGTTGTTTAAACATTTTCCTCTCATCTTGTGATTCTAGAATGCTGCTTATAAGTTGTTTCTATTCTCACTAGGTTGAGCTCACTCACTTCCTATAGGTTCTAGCAAGGGTTGGGCCACCCTTGGGTAGACAGGGTACGTGTTTGCTCCTTAGTGTGTTAGATGATCAGCTGATAGTCCTAGTATCATATGGGGTAGATGAGAGTCAGTCTGAGCCATAGTATCCTCTATATCTTATCTATGCTTTAAGGACTACCTTTTCTGTTTTTCTTGCCAGCTTCTCGTTTTATAGCTTTGGTTCAATGGGAGTTCATTTGGGAGGTTCTAGATCTTAATACTGTCGTAATTCAACTTGAACTAAACTTGCATCACATGTTGAGGGGGAGATGGATTTTCTTGCATATCATTCTGCATTGTAATATAACTACATGGAGCCTTGATTATTATCCTTTTATGACATATTTACAATGCATTACATCTTTCCATGATCTGTGCTTACTTGCTAAATTTATCATGACTTTATATGTGTAGTCAAGTCTTTGCCATGATAGGTTGATTAAAATGTACAACTTGAATTAATTCATGTCGGGTTAGCTCGTGAGACTAGTCTGTCTTTTGTTATCCTTTTATGATTTATGCCATGTCAAATAGGCTGAGTTGAGTCTTGAATCTTGGTTGAGCCTTATATTGAGCTATGCTAGTTCTTGATGAAGCATGAGTTGGTACGATTTTTAAGTAAGCAAAAAGATCTCTTTTGTGCGAAAAAACTGATCTCACCAATTCTTTCTCATGAGACAGCTTGCCATTGCACTAGGCATGAACTCAGGGGGAGTTTTGGTTGACCAAGACTATCTTCTTAAGCTTCTCGCTTGGAGTGGTTGTATAAGGCTTGAGATCTAGTACAAGACTAAACAAAAATCTGTTTAAAAAAACTATGAAATTTATAAAGAAAAATATGTCAATTGTGCTCCATTTGCTGAAAAATACAAAACTTGTAAGTACTTGAACAAATGTCTCATTCTTGAGCTTGTAGCACTCTAAATTGACTCAATACTAGCTTCTTGGTTCCACTTAGATTATTGACATGGCCTGCATCATCTTTGGATATCTTTAGCTAGACTATAATCATGGTTGACTTGACATGCTAAGAAATTCGCCTAATTTTCATATTGTGACTTATTTGGTTTAGCTTGATTATATATGTCTTGTCATGATCTTGATAGCATACTTGTATGTTATGGCTTGGTGTAATACTCAAATGGTCACTTTGAATAATCTTCATGGCTCTACATGCTTAAAATAAACAAACTTCAGCCATTTCATCCAACACCATGCCTTATTCTCTCTTTTGCATTCTTGATGATTTTATTGCCAAAAGGGGGAGAATATCGGAGAAAAAGCCATTTGGGAACCTCCTAGAGCTTTGGAGAACAATTTGCGCTTTCTTTTGTTGCTCTAGATTTGCTCTTTCTTTTGTTGCTCTAGTGTTCCTTTTTGTCGACATGGTCATAAGCTTCTTCATTTCTTTTGGACCATGTTTGACTTTTTTTTCATTTTCAATCTTAACTTTATGCTTTTTCTGGGTTTGTCAATATACTCATCAAGGGGGAGATTGATAGACCTTGTGAAGGTGGCCCCATGTGTGTGATGAGTAATTGACATCGGTTTTAGGGAAGTTGAGTTTGGTTTGTGTGGTTTGGACCATGTCGTTGCACGGTGCAATCGGTTTTGGTCGGACTTGGTCAAACTTGGTCGAAGCGCTTAGGATGTTTATTCGTGTGATTCGACAGGTTTTGGCTTTTTCATGCTTAAGATTTCTCTTAATGCTATCGTTGATCACATTATGTCGAGCGGTGCCATGTGATGTGTTTCTTGTTTGTGATGGCTGCAGGACTTCGAGACGAAGTCGTGGTGAGGCACACGATGACCGGACTAGGCGCAGGTGGTGCCGAGGTCAAAGCGCTCGAGGTGTGCCGAAGACGGCGAGGACTCGAGGTGGCTGCGTGGCTATAAATCAAACCCATTAGTGGGAGGCTATAAAAGGAGGAGTGTCTCCTACATGATTTTATGACTTGAGTGTGGAGCCGAAGTATATCTTGAGAGAGGGGTTAAAGCTTTAGTTTGTTGTGCTTTTCCTTTTGGGTAGTTGAGGAGCAGGTGATAGCAGCAGAGATGGCTCTGTTCGTTGCTTATTTTCCTGTGTGAGCTCGTCAAGTTTGTGTGCCTCTCTAGCGTGTGTTGTCTAAGATTGAGAGAGATGAGCTGAAAAACCCACATATGTAATAGCCCTTGCCTCCGAATCTCTTTGAAATGAATTTTATTTATGCTCTCTTAGTTTTTCGTATCGAGTGTTCTGTGGTGTTCAGCTTTTTCATCTTGAGTTGCTCAGATTCAGTTAGGACTACAGAGCACCTTGCGACCTCGGCCGAGAATTTGTTTTTTTGATTTCCTATCTCTAATTCATAGTCCGCTCTGATTCTTCCAATCGCTAGACCATTCCAGGATAAAGATTAAAATCTCCTAGCTATTTGGGATTGTCTAGCTGCTTGGATTTTGTTTCCCGACTAATCTTTTCAGTCGGTTTTTTTAAAGTTTTCAGTCAGGCTGTGAGAAGACAAGGAGCTATATGCATTGTAATTTTTTTTTCTGGTCTCAGGCTGCTGCATTCTCTGTTTTTAGTGTGCTCCTGTGATGTCTTCTTCATTCGATTGACTGCTCTAGGTTGTCGGCAGCTTTTAATTATTATTTTTTGGTTGGGTGCTGCTCTAGTTCTTGTTTCGGCAGTTAAGGATGTGCTCTATTCTGCTGTTCGGTTTTTGATGTCCTGGCTCTTCGTTGTCAGTCCGATTACTTCTTCAGGCAGCAAGTTTGCTCTTTTGTTCTTTTCAGCAGCTCCAAGATGATTCCTGTTTGCAATCTGAACTGCTCTGTTTTCAGTTAATTACTGCAGCCCTCTTGCTTGTTGTTTCTTCTCTGCCTGAAAATCTGAAGTTCTCCTGCTCAATTCATATTCTTTTGGGCTTAAAGTTCTAAACAAGTTTCTTGAAAAAGCGCTGCAATCAATGAATGATAATCTCAGTTTTGTCTCGGCATATATATTTACTGTACCAACAAAAGGCAGCTGCAGTTTTGTAGTTTTAGGCTGAAAAGGACAATCATCTTTCTTCAAGTATTAACTTTCAGTTGGCTGCAGTTCTGAGTGTTGTCCCCTTGTTGCTCTTTTAGTTGTTCGTTTCTAGCTGAATTCCTTTGCAGCAAAATGAGCTTTCGGCAGCTGCTATAGTCTGCACTGCTTTAGTCTCCATGCTCTTTCAATCAGGTTTTCCTTTCTGATTTCAGTTCGGCTAAATTGCAGTTTGTTATTTTTGCTTTCCTTCGGCCAGCAAGCAAGTATGTGGTAATGATTTATTTCTTTCGGCCAGCAAGCAGCCGATCATTTATTGCTTCTTCTGCTCTCGGTAGATATTGCAGTTTTGGTAGTACGGCTGGGTTAGTTCTGCTTTCCTTTTAATTTGCTGTCTATGCTCCTTTTTCAGTAAAATTTTATATTCCTTCTTCGTAGCTTTTTAGCTATCGGAGGAGAAATCGTGTGGATACTCGGGGTAGTTTTTGAAGGCACCATTCACCCCCCTCTGTTGCCGATTTTGATCCAACAATTGGTATCAGAGCCAGTTAGCTCTTCTCGATAAATCTTAACCGGTCTCTAGAGCCATGGCGACAGACAAGTACTCGACCAAGCCCCCGATCTTCGATGGGATCGACTATCCCTTCTGGAAGAGTCGGATGGAGACCTACATCCAGGCTCAGTGCTACGCCATCTGGCGAAAGGTCAAGACCCAATATGTTGTTCCTGCCGATGAGAACATCAACGCTGGAAATATGCTTGATGTTGAGGTGAACGCTCAGGCGAGGAACATCATAATTCAGGGTCAAACACAGAAAAAGCGCAAAGATTGATTTTGTTTGAAGTCAAACATGGTCCAAGAGAAAGAAAATGATGCTAATGACCATGTTGACATAAGGAGCAAAAGAAAGAGCAAGTTTTCCTCAAAACTCCCAAAGCTCCCAAAATGCGGCTTTTTTCCAACTATTCTCCCCCTTTTGGCAATAAAGTCATCAAGTTACTTGGAGGAAAATAAAACATGGTGTGGCTGAAATTTATTCAATGCTAAGCAAGTAGAGCCATGAAGATTATCCGAAATGACCATTAAGTATTACACCAAGCCATAATTCATAGAAATGCTATCAAGATCATGACAAGATATGCATAATCAAGCCAAGCCACATAAGTGATAATTTGTTAGCATGTAAGCCATTCAAGATCAAAGTCTAGCTAGAGGTATCCAAGGATGATGCAAGCCATGTCAATAGTCTAAGTGGAACCGAGAAGCTAGAATTGAGTCAATTTAGACTGCTACAAGTTCAAGAATGAATCATTTGTTCAAGTACTTGATTTTTTTAAAGCAAATTTAGCACAATTGACATTTTTCGTTGAAACTCATGGTCGTTTCCAACCAAAATTTTAGTCATGTGCTAGATCTCAAGCCTAATGCGACCATTCCAAGCAAGAAGCTTAAGGAGATGATCTTGGTCATCCAAAACTCCCCCTGAGTTCATGCCTAGTGCAATGACAAGCAGTCTCATGAGAAAGAATTGGTGAGATCAGTTCTTTCGCACATAAAAGAGATTTTTTTTGCTTTCTTAAACAATTGTACAAACTAATGATTTATCAAGAAACTAGTATAGCTCAATCTAAATCTCAATAAAGGTTCAAAGCTCAACTTAGCCTATTTGACATGGCATGAATCATAAGAGGATAACTAAAGACAGACTAGTCTCAAGAGCTAACATGACATGTTTTAATTCAAGTTGTGCAATTTTAATTAACTTATCAATGGCAAAGGCTTGACGACACATATAAAGACATGATAAATCTAGCAATAAAGCACAAATTATAGCAAGATGTAAAGCATTGTAAACATGTCAGCTAAGGATAATAACAAGGCTCCATGCAATTATATTACAATGCAAAATGCTAAAATGCAGAAAATCCATCTCCCCCTCAACATGTGATGCACGTTTAGTTCAAGTTGAGTTATGTCAATATTAAGCTCCAAAAGCTCCCAAATGAACTCCCCTTGAACCAAAGCAATAAATCGAGAAGCTGGGAAGAAAAACAGAAAAGGCAGTCCTTAAAGCATAGACAAGATATAGAGGATACTATGACTCAGACAGACTCTCATCTACCCCATATGACACTAGGACTATGAATTGCTCTACTAACCCACTAAGGAGCAAACACGTTCCCTGTCTACCCAAGGGTGGTCCAATCCTTGCTCAACCTAGTGAGAAGGGAAACAGCTAATAAGCAGCATCCTAGATCACAAGATGAGAGGAAGAAATCTAAGCAACTAGACAAGAGATACACTCTAATCTATGCTAGGAGGACTAACCCAAATGCACCCCGAATGCAATGCAACAAAATGAGAACAGGAGCATAATAAGCAAGATAAAGCAATAACGCACAAACTCCCCCTCACTACAGTCCATAAGGACAAACCACCCCAACTCTCCCTGCAAGGCTGAAAACCTAGAGCTATCCAAAGGCTTGGTAAAGATATCAGCCAACTGGTGGTCACTCTCCACAAACTGGAGCACTATGTTACTCTTCTCCACATGGTCTCTAAGAAAGTGATATCGGATATCAATGTGCTTGGTCCGAGAATGCTGCACTGGGTTCTTAGTAATGTTAATAGTAGAAGTGTTATCACAAAAGAGTGGAACACTGTCTATAACTAACCTAAAGTCCCGCAGGGTCGAAGCCATCCAAAGTACCTGGCTGCAGCAACTGGCTACGGCAACGTACTCGGCCTCTGTAGTGGACTGTGCAGCACCGCACTGTTTCCTAGAGGACCAAGAGACAAGAGAAGTGCCAATGAATTGGCAGGTGCTAGAAGTGCTCTTCCTATCTATCCTACAGCCAGCAAAGTCTGAGTCCGAGTAGGCTCTAAGGGAAAGACAGGAAGAGGAGGAGTACCAGATCCCATAGTCAATGGTAGCTCGAAGGTACCGAAGAATGCGCTTCACCGCCTGGCGGTGAGATACACGAGGAGAAGCCTGAAACGAGCACAAAGACACATAGAGAAGTGTATGCCCGGTCTCGAGGCAGTGAGGTACAAGAGGGAGCCAATCATGCTTCTGTAATCTTTTTGATCAACTGGCTCGCCATCCTCATCCAGGTCAAGTGAAGCTGTGGATGCCATGGGAGTTGACACCGGCTTACCATCACTCATGTCAAAGCGTCTCAGGAGGTCACGAGTCTACTTGCCTTGATGCAAGAAAGTACCCTCCCGAGTCTGCTTGATCTGGAAGCCAAGGAAGAAGGTCAACTCACCCATCATGCTCATCTCAAACTCAGTGCTCATGACATCCGAGAACTGTGAAACAAGAGCATGGGAAGAGCCGTCAAAGATGATGTCATCCACATAAATCTGGACGAGCAGAAGGTCAGTGCTATGCCGGCAAATGAACAAGGTCTTATCCACTTTACCCATCTCAAAACCATGACTCAACAGGTAGAACTTAAGCCTCTCATACCAAGCTCTAGGGGCCTGTTTAAGTCCATACAATGCTTTGGAAAGCTTGTAGACATGGTTTGGATATTTGGGGTTCTTGAAACCTGGAGGCTGTCTAACATAGACTTCTTCCTCAATAAACCCATTGAGGAAGACACTCTTGACATCCATCTGGTAGAGCTTGAAACCCTTAGAAGCTGCGAAAGCAAGCAGGATTCTAATGGCCTCAAGCCTAGCTACAGGGGCAAAGTGAGAGACCATGTGGAGGTGACCACATGCTTGTGATGAGTAATTGACAAGTAGTTTGGAAAGATTGAGTTTGGTTTGTTTGTTTCGTGCCATGGTGGCATTTGGCTCAGTCGGGGTTGGTCAGTTGGACTTGAGGCGTATTGCTCTTCCCATTTGAGCTTTTGGGCCATTTTATGCTTGAGTATGATCAATCGATGCTAATTGTGATTACATTTGTCGAGTGGTGCTATGTGATGTGTTTTTTGTCTGTGATGGTTGCAGGACATCGAGACGGAGACGTGGCGAGGCACGGGATGATCGGACTAGGCGCAGGTGGTGCCGAGGTCAAAGCGGTCGAGGTGTGCCAAAGACGGCGAGGACTCGAGGTGGCTGCGTGGCTTGGAGGGCAAGGAATGAGGAAGCTTCCTGGAAGGTATGCGAGGGGCGTTTTGGTGAATACGCAAAGCTGCACTAAAGGAAGTGGATTTGGTTAGAGTTAGTGGTTAAAGCGCAAAAGCTTAATGGGAAATGCAAATGTGAACCCATTATGAAGGGCTATAAATAGAGAGGTGCTCTCTAGTGCTAGATGTAGAATTTTAGAGAGATGGCTTGAGAGAGGGTTTTGGTGTGTTTGCCCTCCATGTATGAGTGAGTTCCTCAAATCCTAATTGCGTATGGGGATGTTGAGGGTGTGTTCTTGAGTGTGTGTTCTTATTTGGGTTGAGAAGGCTGTAAATGAACTCTTTGTAATCGCGTATCTCTCCGTATCAATTCCAATATGAGAGATTTTACTTGAGTTGCTCTACATGTAGATGAATCTTAAGGTCAAGTGACCACTGTGTTCCAAAAAGAGCAAGATGTTAACTTGAAGAGTTCTCTTGTTTCACTGTTTCGGTCTTCATATAGCATTTTCTGCTGTCCATTTCTTTGTTTTGCAGTCTTGGCAGCACTCGGTCTTATGTCCTTAAATTTAATCATCTAGTCAAAACCGGCTGCTAATTAATCCGTTCTCTTCAGTACTCTCAGTCCGGCTGCCCTGGCCGAATTAATTTTCGAGCTCTTTGATCTTGCCTGTTCTCTGTCCGAACTGCGTATCTTGTTTTTCTCAGCTTTCGGCTGGTCTGTTTTTAGTGAACAGTCCAGTTTTGATTTATACTTTATACTCTGCTGTCTCTTTGGGAAGTCCAGAACCAGTCAGCTGAAGGTTCTTGCTGTTTTTTTTGTTTGGCTGCACCGCAGGCTTTATTTCTGTACTTTTAGCTCTAAAGCTCCAATTGTGATTTCTCCTCTGTAGACTGCAGTAAAAACAAGGCATTTTACTGCATTAAATCTGGTAGTGATTTCGGCTTGTATTTGTTTCTTTGGATGTCAACTTTCGGTCGGCTTCAAGTCTCTGCTTGTCTTCATTTTGTTCGGGTTAATAGTTGGCGGTTTGTCTGATTTAGTTCCTGCAGTTGAATTGGTAGTAATTCTGCAGTCAAACTAATTTCTTTTATCCCGAGAAGGACAACAGTTAATTGATCTTTGTGGGATATTTGCTACTTTATTTCCCTTAGGTTGATCTGCAGACTTGCAGCTTGCAGAGCATTAAAATTTCAGTCAGCAGTCATAGTGAACAGTTTTCTGTTTTTCTTTTGGGGGCCTCTTGAGTGTTATTTCCTTGCTTCTCGGCAAAGCTCTTTTTGGTTCCAGAAAGCTTGAATATCATCTTTGTAGCTTCTATAGCTACCGGAGAAATTGAGTTTTTCGTGAATATTTTGGGGGCGATTTTTTAAAATGGCACCATTCACCCCCCTCTGTTGCCGATTTCGATCCAACAATTGGTATTAGAGCCGGTTAGCTCTTCCTCATAGATCTTAACCGGTCCCTAGAGCCATGGCGACAGACAAGTACTCGACCAAGCCCCCGATCTTCTATGGGATCGACTATCCCTTCTGGAAGAGTCGGATGGAGACCTACATCCAGACTCAGGGCTACGCCATCTGGTGGAAGGTCAAGACCCGGTATGTTGTTCCTGCCGATGAGAACATCAATGTGGCGAACATGCCCGATGTTGAGGCGAATGCGAAGGCAAGGAACATCATAATTCAGGATTTGAGCCGAAGCGAGTTCGATCGCATCTCTCATCTGACGTCGGCTTTCGACATCTGGGTGACTCTCGATGCATACCATGAGGGCACCACCTAGATCAAGACAGTTCGACAGGACCAGTTCAAGCGAGATTACAACAAGTTTGAAATGCTCGCTGGTGAGTCCCTCGATGAGTGCTTCGCGCGGTTCCACAAGATTTTGAGCAACCTCCGAGCGGTCGGTTTCACATACCCCAACTCGAACAATGCTCGCCAGATGCTTCCTGCTCTTGATTTGCGTGTTTGGGAGATGAAGGTGACCACGGTTAAAGACATGACCGACTTCTCGACCCTGACTCTTGACGCGTTGTACTCACGCCTCAAGACTCACGAGATTGACATTGTCTCTCATAAGTTGAAGTCGTAGTCGATGGCCTTAGTCACCGATCCCATTTCAGCTCCTGGATCTTCTTCCGAGTCGCTTGGTGGATTCTGTCTTGCTGCTCTATGTGACGTAACTGATGATTAGTTAGAGCAGCTTGCAGATGACCAGTTAGCCCTCCTAGCCAGAAAATTTTCCCATGCTTACAAGAGAAGGAGGGACAGAAAGAGAGGAGGACCTGTGATCTGCTTCGAGTGTGGTGGCCCCAACCACATTCGGGCAAACTGCCCCAAGCTGTAGAAGGGCAAGGGCGACTACGGCGGTGTGAGCAAGAATGACTACATCGACAAGAACCGCAACAAGAAGCCCTCAGCTCATGCCCAAGGCAAGAAGAAGTTCCGTGACCTTGGCAAAGCCAAGAGGCTCTTCCACCGAGTCCTCACCACCTTCGACAACCTCGACCTCAGCGAGGTGGAGGGGTGGAGCGACGACGATGGGACGGACGAGCAAGACCCCAAGGGCGGCGATGACTTCTCCGGCATGTGCTTCATGGCCCTTGAGGGAGAGATCAGTGACAGCGAGCTCTTTTCCGACTCCGATGAGGTATACCCTTCCTACGACAAGCTCAATGATTCTTTTCTTAAGCTAGGGAAATTCCATGCTAGATCTAGATCTAGGGTTAGCGAGTTGGAGAAGGAAGTAGAAAGCTTGTCACGGGAGCTTACTTCACTTAGATCTGCTTCCTCCCGTGACGATTGTGATGTATGTACTGCTTTGCTTGATGATATGGAGAAGCTAAGGACCTTGCATGATAGTGTGTCCTCTGAGTTAGACATGGCTAAGGTGGAGAATGTTAGTCTACTTGCTGAACTAGAGATGAGTAGGGTAATCACTTTTTCATCCCCTGCTGTTGAGACTACTTCTTGCACCTCATGTAAGGATAAGGACAATGCTTTTAGAGGTCTTTACTCCATGCTTCTCGATTTGCCCGAGACTTGTGAAAATTGTAACAATCTAAAGATGAATCTAAAAAGAGCAGATCATAAAATCGCTGAACTACAAGCTTCATTACTTGAGTGTAACAGCCCAGGTTTTTGTTAAAATAAAATAAAGAAATAAATAAATAAAAATCAATTAAAATTAAAATTTAATCTAAAATAAGTGTTTTGTTGCCTAAAGTTTAAATTTGGATTTGCTCTGAATTTCTGCTTTTGAAAAGCTGGATTTAAAAAGCATTTTCAGAAAAACCTAAAATTATTATTAAATAAAATGATATTTTGATTTTATATGAAAATCCTAGTTCAAATTAATTATTTGGAGTTATTTGGCTTTTATTTGGTTTCCTGGATTTTCTGGAGTTCAAAAATGTATTTTTGAAATTAAAAAGTATTTTAAAGTATGAAAATTAAATACCAACATTAGTTGGAAATATTTTTATTAAGTCCAAAATGTCACCAGGAGCTTCTGTGAATTTTCCTGGAATTTTTGGAAGTTATTTGGTATTTTTCTGAGGCCAATTGAATTTTCTGGGATTTTCTGAAAATCCTAAATTAAAAATCAAAAATAAAAATCCCCTCCTCTCCCTCCGGCCGCCACGTGGACGGCCGGATTGCGCCCACGTCACCCCGCCGCCTCATCCCGCCTTCCCCCTCCGGATGCCCGCCACGTCGCCCCCACTCCCATCCACCCGTCCGCCCCTCTCTCTCTCTTACCGCCCGGCCCCACCTGTCGGCAGACGCCCCGCTCACCCTCCTCTCTCTTCTCTCCCCGGCCCACCCGCCAGCGCCTTCCCCTCCCCTCTCCCGCTGCCGCCCGGGCCCGCCCGTCAGCACCTCCTTCCCCGCGCCCCTTCTTCCTCCTCCCGCTCGGCTGCGCCTTCACCGCCGCCATTCCCGCCGCCTTCCCCGACGCCTCTCCTCTCTCCCGCGCGCGCCGTGTCCCACGCGCGGACTCCCTCCGCCATCCCGCACCCAAATCCCCCTCTCCCCGCGCCGTGTCCCCTCCCCTAATTCCGCCGCGACCGCCGCCCCCGCGCCATCTCCGGCGACAAATCCGGCCCGCCTCCGCCCTCCCCGACCCCTATAAATACCGCCCCCGGCTTCCCCACTCTTCGCACCACCTCCCCCTCCACTCCCCTCTCCCTCCCGGCCGTCCCATCGCCGCCGCGCCGAAGCTCCCGAGCGCCGCCGCCGCCCTCCTCGCCGCCGGCCGCCCCGGTAACGCCCGCGCCTACCCCTGAGCTCCCCGTCTCGTCCTCTCTCTCCTCGGCCCCTCGCCGCCGGCCGCCGCCCGCCGGAGCGCCGGCGAGCCCCCGAACCCGAGCTCCTCCCTCCCTCCGGCCGGCCACCTCACCCCGCCCGGATGCCGTGTGGCGCCACCTCAGCGCCACGTCGGTGCCGTCCCGCCCCGTCGGCTGCCACGCCATCACCCCGCCACCTCAGCGCCTTCACCCGCCCGTGGACTCGGTCCATGGACCCATGGCCCACCTGTCAGCGGGATTTATCCCATGCTGACGTCATGATGACGCTTTAAACCCGAATTTCCCGTTGAAAAATATTTCGGCTGGAAATGAAAATCCCTGGCTGACGCAATGCTGACGCCATAAATTCTTTTCCTTTAGGAAAATAATTCCAAAAATCCTGATTTTCCATTTTCTCTGAATTTAAACTTCCCGGAGCCCGTTCTTCTTCGTTCTAACTCCGATTGAGCCCATTCAAATTTCTAAATTAATCAAAAATTCCCCTCTATCCATTTCTAGCCTCAATTCAAATATTTGAAGTCAATTTGAATTTAATTTGAATTTATTTGAATTTGGTGGGTTATTTTCACGTGTAGACTTCGACGATTCAGGAAATTTCTTCGACGAAGATTCAAGCCAAGTTGAAGAGCAAGGCAAGTCACACTCCTTGATCATGTTGATCCCAGAATTTCAAATAAAATTATGTTGATTTAAATTATATTGCATGCATAATTTTATTCAATGTATTTCAATTCGGTTTAAACTTTAGTTAATCCCTGTTTGTTAATACCTCCTTTGACATTGAAAATCCTTATACCTTGTCACCTTAGAATCAAACTCTGGTTAGTACACTAGTATTGGCTAGAGAATTTTAAATCAAATGCTTAGATCTGCTTAGATAAAATATTGATTTTGGGGTACCTTTTCGCATAAAATGATAACCCTGTTTACATAAAATGTGATGTATTCTTGACTTCGGTGAGTTAAGAAGGATTATGAAATATTTTCAAAATAAAATATAAAATCTGGTTTAGACTTAGGCTAATGGTTAGGTGGTGGGTGCAGGCATGCACTGTTGTTCGGAGACACAGTGTTGATTGTCGGGCACAGGGGGTATGTGGTTGAGCCTAAGTCAAATTAAGGACCGGTCTGTGAGCTACCGTTGCAAAGCCCTAACGTACTACCACAAGGCTGGTATGGGACAGCCCTGGCTGAATAATTTGCGGGTCCCAACCTGAGCCATTTCGTAGGATGAAAGTGAGCGTGGCGTAGGCCATGAGAAGTCTCACTCGGCTCAAGAGGGGGTCCCGGTCTGGTGGATTCCTTACTGGGGTGAAACCTTAGAGTTGGCTTGGCCAGGTTGAAGGCTTCGCATTGTAAAGGCCTTGTCACGACTCCTCGCCGCACACCAAAGGAAGTGTGTAAACCGGTGGCAATATGGGATGATCGTGTCTTGTGGGTAAAGCTGTACAACCTCTGCAGAGTGTATAATCTATCCTGGATAGCCGTGCCCACGGTCATGGGCATGCTGAGTAAAGTTTTTCATGGATTAGACTTTGTTTTTCAAAATTGTTTTCGAAAACCTTGTGGATGGATGGAATCCACGAGAGATGAAAACCTTGCGGATGGATGGAATCCGTGAGAGGTTGAAATCTGGTGAATGGATGGAATTCATCAGAGTTGCGCAGTGAAAGCGTGTGGATGGATGGAATCCATACGTGATCTTTTGGGAAAAGATGGTCCGGGTGGGATGCCCGTGGATAGGTTGGTGTTTGGTCGGAGCCTGCACTAACGGTAATATTTTCAATTACAAGTATTGTTTTACTTATTGTATCAAGTTCAGCAATTTCAATCTATTTACTGTATTTCATTAAATGCTGTTTTATGCAAACTAACCCTATGAGCCTTCCATTGAAGCCTTTATCATTATATTGCATTTCTCCGTGTGACTTGCGGAGTACAAGTTTGTACTCATTGTTGCTATCTCCACACAGAGGAAGATGACTTCGACTACGGTGAAGACCAGAACAAGTAGGCCACGTCTTGCAGTTGTTTGCCTGTGGGCAGGCTTGGGCTTCGTCTTTTCAGCTTCGCTTCCGCAGTTCTTTTGCAGTTATTTTGCCAATGTGCGATGATGTAAACGCTGGCCGTAAGGCCATACTCTTTAAATTAAATAAAGGTCATTATGCTTGGTATTTATCTTTGTTGTTCACTGTGTGCACTAGCTGATCCTGGACTAGTGCGATTTACACAGAGGATCCAGGAGTCGTTGCTCCGGGTTCCGACAGAGATGGTATCAGAGCCAGGTTGACTCCAAGACGTGACCGTAGGTAGAATAGATTGGTCAGACCATAAGGACTTATTTTTAATAATCAGTAGTTTCAAAAAGTTTTGCTTAAATCTTACCTTTCAAATCTTTGCTCATCCTTATCTCTCAATTCTTCCTCACCTTTGTATTATCATTCCAAAAATTTATTCCTAACTTACCTCTCATTCAAACAATTATAGATGAACACTTATGATGATGCACCCAATGATGGATGGAGTATGGGTCTTTGTCGACTGCTTCGTCGTTTGGGATTTCAACGTCGAGCTATCTACATACATAAACAAGATCACCATGGAGACCGGATAGTGGGACATCGCTTCACTCTACTCATTACCAAGCAAACTGGACAAGGAAGTCTACGTCTTCGCTTCAAGGGAAATGGATACTCGTTTAACAGAGCCAGACAAGAAGCCGCTCGTAAAGCAGTCCTTCGTCTATGCCACCTCTTCAGCCTCCGCATTGAAGGAGCTCGTATTGTGCCTCGACAGCCACGAAGGATGACTCCAAGACGACCCTTAACCCTTTAGGATAAGTTGTTAAGCTAGTTAATAAAACGTTGTTATGAGCTGTCAGTTTTCTCTTTTGTCGACAGCCATAACTATTAGTTAATAAAAGGGTTCTGCTGAATTTTGTTTGGGTTGTGCAAAATATCCCCTATTCCCCCTTTGCCTTGAGTCTCCTCTCTCCTAATTCTTAAAGCACCCAGCAGATGGTTAACACAAGGAGCAACAACAACGACAATGTTCACGACAACAACACTACTGGCAACCAGGCTGCACCTATCCCTCCACCACCTCCTGCCAATGGACCGGATTGGGCTCAAATGATGGCCAATCAGAATCAGCTTATCCAACTACTAGTTCAGACCATTAACAACCCTGCACAACCTGCTCCACTAGTGCCAGCACAAGCTCCCCAGCCAAGCCTGGCTGAATTTATGAGGTTGCGTCCCCCGACCTTCTCCAGCAGTGCTGACCCCATGGATGCAGATGACTGGCTTAGAGTCATAGGCAAAAAGCTGGACATCATCCAATGCAGTGACCGGGAAAAAGTCTTATTCGCTTCTCATCAGTTGAACGGACCAGCGTCAGAATGGTGGGACACTTACACCGCTGCTCATGCCAACGCACAAGCCATAACATGGGATGAGTTTGTGCGGAGTTTCCGCAAAGCTCATATTCCAACCGGCACCATCACTCTCAAGAAAAGGGAATTCCGAACTCTGCGCCAAGGAAGCTGCACCGTGAATGAGTATCTACGGAAGTTCAACCAATTGGCACGTTACGCGCCAGAAGACGTTGCTACCGATGAAGCTAAGCAGGAAAGGTTTCTTGAAGGACTCAATGATGACCTGTCGGTTCAACTTCTCTCCAACGACTACACTGACTTCCATCAGCTGGTCAGCAAGGCGATTCGCCAAGAGTCTAAGCACCAAGAAATGGAGAATCGGAAGAGACGGATGAACGCCCAACACATGAACACCAGAAGTTTTCCCAAGATCAGAAGGACTCCACCACATGCCAACAGATTTCAGTCTTCATCTTCAGCCGAAGAACAAGTCCAGACCAACACTTTCCCCGACACCGAAGACAACAAAGCCTTGGCAATTGGCTTCCCAAAGGACTCCAACCCTGCAGCCGGAGTCACCTGTTTCAACTGTCATGAGACCGGGCATTACGCCAACAACTGCCCCAAGAAGCAACAGGTAGTGAAGAATGGAACACCAGGAGCACCAACTGCCAACCACCTTCAAGCAGGAAGAAAAAGGCCCCAGAAGTTCGTGAAAGGACGACTGAATCAGATCTCGGCACAAACCATGCAGGGTAAGATCCAAACCCATTTCTTTGCTAGCCCGTGCGAATCTCGGGGACGAGATTCTTTTTAAGGAGGGTAGATTGTAACAGCCCAGGTTTTTGTTAAAATAAAATAAAGAAATAAATAAATAAAAATCAATTAAAATTAAAATTTAATCTAAAATAAGTGTTTTGTTGCCTAAAGTTTAAATTTGGATTTGCTCTGAATTTCTGCTTTTGAAAAGCTGGATTTAAAAAGCATTTTCAGAAAAACCTAAAATTATTATTAAATAAAATGATATTTTGATTTTATATGAAAATCCTAGTTCAAATTAATTATTTGGAGTTATTTGGCTTTTATTTGGTTTCCTGGATTTTCTGGAGTTCAAAAATGTATTTTTGAAATTAAAAAGTATTTTAAAGTATGAAAATTAAATACCAACATTAGTTGGAAATATTTTTATTAAGTCCAAAATGTCACCAGGAGCTTCTGTGAATTTTCCTGGAATTTTTGGAAGTTATTTGGTATTTTTCTGAGGCCAATTGAATTTTCTGGGATTTTCTGAAAATCCTAAATTAAAAATCAAAAATAAAAATCCCCTCCTCTCCCTCCGGCCGCCACGTGGACGGCCGGATTGCGCCCACGTCACCCCGCCGCCTCATCCCGCCTTCCCCCTCCGGATGCCCGCCACGTCGCCCCCACTCCCATCCACCCGTCCGCCCCTCTCTCTCTCTTACCGCCCGGCCCCACCTGTCGGCAGACGCCCCGCTCACCCTCCTCTCTCTTCTCTCCCCGGCCCACCCGCCAGCGCCTTCCCCTCCCCTCTCCCGCTGCCGCCCGGGCCCGCCCGTCAGCACCTCCTTCCCCGCGCCCCTTCTTCCTCCTCCCGCTCGGCTGCGCCTTCACCGCCGCCATTCCCGCCGCCTTCCCCGACGCCTCTCCTCTCTCCCGCGCGCGCCGTGTCCCACGCGCGGACTCCCTCCGCCATCCCGCACCCAAATCCCCCTCTCCCCGCGCCGTGTCCCCTCCCCTAATTCCGCCGCGACCGCCGCCCCCGCGCCATCTCCGGCGACAAATCCGGCCCGCCTCCGCCCTCCCCGACCCCTATAAATACCGCCCCTGGCTTCCCCACTCTTCGCACCACCTCCCCCTCCACTCCCCTCTCCCTCCCGGCCGTCCCATCGCCGCCGCGCCGAAGCTCCCGAGCGCCGCCGCCGCCCTCCTCGCCGCCGGCCTTCTCCCGGCCGCCCCGGTAACGCCCGCGCCTACCCCTGAGCTCCCCGTCTCGTCCTCTCTCTCCTCGGCCCCTCGCCGCCGGCCGCCGCCCGCCGGAGCGCCGGCGAGCCCCCGAACCCGAGCTCCTCCCTCCCTCCGGCCGGCCACCTCACCCCGCCCGGATGCCGTGTGGCGCCACCTCAGCGCCACGTCGGTGCTGTCCCGCCCCGTCGGCTGCCACGCCATCACCCCGCCACCTCAGCGCCTTCACCCGCCCGTGGACTCGGTCCATGGACCCATGGCCCACCTGTCAGCGGGATTTATCCCATGCTGACGTCATGATGACGCTTTAAACCCGAATTTCCCGTTGAAAAATATTTCGGCTGAAAATGAAAATCCCTGGCTGACGCAATGCTGACGCCATAAATTCTTTTCCTTTAGGAAAATAATTCCAAAAATCCTGATTTTCCATTTTCTCTGAATTTAAACTTCCCGGAGCCCGTTCTTCTTCGTTCTAACTCCGATTGAGCCCATTCAAATTTCTAAATTAATCAAAAATTCCCCTCTATCCATTTCTAGCCTCAATTCAAATATTTGAAGTCAATTTGAATTTATTTGAATTTGGTGGGTTATTTTCACGTGTAGACTTCGACGATTCAGGAAATTTCTTCGACGAAGATTCAAGCCAAGTTGAAGAGCAAGGCAAGTCACACTCCTTGATCATGTTGATCCCAGAATTTCAAATAAAATTATGTTGATTTAAATTATATTGCATGCATAATTTTATTCAATGTATTTCAATTCGGTTTAAACTTTAGTTAATCCCTGTTTGTTAATACCTCCTTTGACATTGAAAATCCTTATACCTTGTCACCTTAGAATCAAACTCTGGTTAGTACACTAGTATTGGCTAGAGAATTTTAAATCAAATGCTTAGATCTGCTTAGATAAAATATTGATTTTGGGGTACCTTTTCGCATAAAATGATAACCCTGTTTACATAAAATGTGATGTATTCTTGACTTCGGTGAGTTAAGAAGGATTATGAAATATTTTCAAAATAAAATATAAAATCTGGTTTAGACTTAGGCTAATGGTTAGGTGGTGGGTGCAGGCATGCACTGTTGTTCGGAGACACAGTGTTGATTGTCGGGCACAGGGGGTATGTGGTTGAGCCTAAGTCAAATTAAGGACCGGTCTGTGAGCTACCGTTGCAAAGCCCTAACGTACTACCACAAGGCTGGTATGGGACAGCCCTGGCTGAATAATTTGCGGGTCCCAACCTGAGCCATTTCGTAGGATGAAAGTGAGCGTGGCGTAGGCCATGAGAAGTCTCACTCGGCTCAAGAGGGGGTCCCGGTCTGGTGGATTCCTTACTGGGGTGAAACCTTAGAGTTGGCTTGGCCAGGTTGAAGGCTTCGCATTGTAAAGGCCTTGTCACGACTCCTCGCCGCACACCAAAGGAAGTGTGTAAACCGGTGGCAATATGGGATGATCGTGTCTTGTGGGTAAAGCTGTACAACCTCTGCAGAGTGTATAATCTATCCTGGATAGCCGTGCCCACGGTCATGGGCATGCTGAGTAAAGTTTTTCATGGATTAGACTTTGTTTTTCAAAATTGTTTTCGAAAACCTTGTGGATGGATGGAATCCACGAGAGATGAAAACCTTGCGGATGGATGGAATCCGTGAGAGGTTGAAATCTGGTGAATGGATGGAATTCATCAGAGTTGCGCAGTGAAAGTGTGTGGATGGATGGAATCCATACGTGATCTTTTGGGAAAAGATGGTCCGGGTGGGATGCCCGTGGATAGGTTGGTGTTTGGTCGGAGCCTGCACTGACGGTAATATTTTCAATTACAAGTATTGTTTTACTTATTGTATCAAGTTCAGCAATTTCAATCTATTTACTGTATTTCATTAAATGCTGTTTTATGCAAACTAACCCTATGAGCCTTCCATTGAAGCCTTTATCATTATATTGCATTTCTCCGTGTGACTTGCGGAGTACAAGTTTGTACTCATTGTTGCTATCTCCACACAGAGGAAGACGACTTCGACTACGGTGAAGACCAGAACGAGTAGGCCACGTCTTGCAGTTGTTTGCCTGTGGGCAGGCTTGGGCTTCGTCTTTTCAGCTTCGCTTCCGCAGTTCTTTTGCAGTTATTTTGCCAATGTGCGATGATGTAAACGCTGGCCGTAAGGCCATACTCTTTAAATTAAATAAAGGTCATTATGCTTGGTATTTATCTTTGTTGTTCACTGTGTGCACTAGCTGATCCTGGACTAGTGCGATTTACACAGAGGATCCAGGAGTCGTTGCTCCGGGTTCCGACATTGAGCCCATTGCTTCATGTTTGAACTGTCCTAAATTAACTACTGAACTTGAATTTGTCTCAAAACAGTTTCAAGAAATGATTGACCAAAACAATAGATTGGCTCATTATGCGACTAAGGACCCTGTTAGCTCACCTTGCAATAGTTGTGCAAAACTAAAACTTGAACTCGTTGCTTTGGATGATAAGTCTGTGAAGCTAACTAAGAACTTACTAGAGAAGCCACAATCTTGTTGTGATGTGTGTGCTGGTGCGGGGGAGAAGCCCAAGGGTAAGGAGGAGCAGGGCCGTCTCCAGAAATTTGGGGCCCCAGGGCGAATTGCAAAATGAGGCCCTCAATTTTTAAAAAATATTGGTCTAATATAACTAAGGCATACTATCGCACAATCATGTAAGATGTAACTTCAATATGTATTACTCCATACAAGATTTGGAAATATATCAAATATTAAGACCAAAAAAATATAGTACTGACCTCATGTTCTACTAAAAAGCATCATACGTCTTGTATTTCTTGAAATGAAATCTCCAATTATATCTTCATAATTAATCTTCTCCAAGACATCATTTTCAAGCGCTATTATCGCTAACCCATTGAGTCTTTCTTGTGTCATAGTAGAACGCAAGTAGGATTTCAACAACTTGAGTTTAGAAAAGCTCCTTTCCGCAGATGCAACAGTCACAGGAATGGTTAACAAAATTCTATATGCAATAACAGCGTTAGGATAAAAGGGGCGCTTCTTCAAAAACTTCAGACTATCAAGAGGACCCATAAATTCCTTAAGTAAATCTTGGATGAAAGTTAACTCCGCAAACAATTCCTGTCCATCAATATCTTTGTGTTCTCCATTCTTAAGTGCATCCTCAAGATTAACACAAGCAGCCATCAAATTCTTATCATCTAAGGATCGCAGCCTATCTGAAGTAAATAAGAAACCAAAAGTTTTTTCATACCCTTGATACTGTTCAAATCTCTTGGTAAGTGAAACTATAGCTTGATCAATAACGGCTATAAAATAATTAACCCGAAATGACTCCTCTTCAGATTGTGAAACAATGGATGCATCATCTGCGGCCTCATCAAAGTGTCTTTTTCTTTTGATTTTTCGCTTGGGTTGGAA
Organism: Dendrocalamus latiflorus; assembly: GCA_017311315.1. Lineage (NCBI taxonomy): Eukaryota > Viridiplantae > Streptophyta > Magnoliopsida > Poales > Poaceae > Dendrocalamus > Dendrocalamus latiflorus. Next base: position 14,316,976 of record CM029614.1, on the reverse strand, counting down.
CTCTGGATGAATATCCATCTCCATTGCAATTTCTTTTGCAGCTTCCAATGCTTTTGAAAAGCCGGTTTCTCTATACATTTTGAAAAAGGAAATCAGTCCCTGTACAGACTCAATTGCAACATCAATAAGCATATCTTTTGATTGTAGCTACTTGCTGATCAAATTAATAGCAGATAATATTTCATACCAGATGATTATTGCCACTAAAAATTCAAAGCTACCAAATTCATTTTCTGCCAATGATTTAGCTTCACTACTTTTCAATGGTGTTGGAAATATGCCCTAGAGGCAATCATAGAGATGATGATATTTCGTTGTATCCATGATTTAATAAATGTTCCTTGAATATTGCCTTTGTATTGATTAACAAGTATATGTGACTTGTTTGTGAAACTCTTTACTTGTATGGTTATTCTAAAGTTGTCCCTAGTCGAAGTTCATGTGTGGACACACGTGAATAATGGATTAGCACATGTATCGGTTGATGACCATGTTTCACAGGTCATAGACATGGAGATGTCAAACCAATAATGTGGACACATGTTTAGAACATGGGGTTGGACCGACCCAACATGAGACATAACAATTATACTTATGGTTCTCTCTCTACACAATGTGTACGCCTTGTCCTTAGACCTGAGATTGTCGCATGTACTTGAGATGTGAATCGACCTACTTAGGGGCTATCAAACGCTGCTCCGTAACTGGGTAGTTATAAAGGTAGCTTTCGGGTTTGTCATGAAGCATGCTGCGAGGCATGGTCAGTCGAGATGGGATTTGCCCCTCTCTACCTGAGAGAGATATCTCTGGGCCCCTCGAGTGATCGGATCCAGAAATGCATGGCCATGCTACTTAAGGTTAAGAGTTAACCTAGTAAGGGATTCCGGATCACAGGATCGAGAAAGAGTGGTCAGCTTGGAGCTCGACCAAATATCGTGAGGCAAAGGGATTGGCATGTACATAAAGTTGTGATGGTTCGTTCGATATGATCTTTATGTATGTTTAGGAGTTGGCACGTCTTGCTAGAGGCCGCTACCAACTATTGACCGAGTAGGTAAACTCGTGTCATGTCTAAACATACGTGAACCCATAGGGTCACACACTTAAGGGCTGAAGCCTAATTCGGATTGGATCCGGGTTGGACTGGGTATTGAGTCCTAATGGGCCTCCATTCGTAGAAGCCCATTGTGAGGACGTCTATAAAAGGAGGGCAAGGGCGCACAAGGGAGAGGGGTCTTTTTCCCGTGACATCCTCAAACCCTGGCCGCCACCCCTCCCACGCCCTGGGCGCTCGCGCGGATCTAGTAATCCGGCGTGCGTCGCTTCCTCCCGTACGTGTGGATACCTTTTGGCGGCGCTGCATCTGTAGCGTTTGGACGAACCGCAATAGAGGAGTTGTACGTGGGACGCCGCGACGTGGACGAGGAAGTAGTACGACTACTCTGCCCCGACGTGCTGCATCGACGTAGTACGACTACTCTGCCCCGACGTGCTGCATCAATTCCGCACCTGCGCGTCTAGTGGTAATTCCGTGATCTATAACTGCAGTGATCTTGGTTTACGGGTAGAAAATTTTTAATTTGCGCTATCGTAGCCTGCCCGTAGTCCTTCAAATGGGTCATCATCACTTTCAGCCACCTGTAGTAAAGCCTCTCTTATTTCTGGGATCTGAAACCTTATAGCCTTAACACTATCAAGACGACTCTCCCAACGAGTAGATGACAATGATTTAAGAGTCAATCCTGTTATGTTTTCTTTAAGAATTTGCCACCTTTTTGTAGAATTGGCAAATGTCGTATAGATGCGTTGGATAACTCCAAAAAATTCTGTTGCTTTACAACAAGACTTTGCCATATCACATAGTGTCAAATTCAGACTATGGCAACCACAAGCTGAATAAAAGCTCTTGGATTTATATCCAAAACTTTCTTTTGTACCCCAATAATTTTTCCTTTCATATTGGACCCATTATCATATCCCTGTCCTCTCACATTGTCTACATCAAGGTCAAGACTTTTCAATTCCTCTAGTAGAGCATCAAACAATCCTTGCCCAGTGGTATCATTGACATCCAAAAAACCTAAGAATGATTCTTCAATGCAAACAGAACTTGAAGATGTATCATCATATCTTATTATCAAAGACATCTGCTCTTGGTGGCTTGCATCAGGAGTACAATCAAGTATAATTGAGAAGTACTTTGCTTCTTTTACCTTTGCAACAATTGCAGACCTGATTGCAGAAGCTAACAAATTTATTAACTCATTCTGGATGGAAGGACCAAGATAATGATCACGGATTTTGTCATTGGTGATTCGATCCACATGCTCTTTGACAACTGGGTCAAATTCAGCCAACATTTGAACCAGTCCTAAGAAATTCCCATTACATTCTTGGTATAACTTGCTATTAGTGCCACGAAATGCTATATTATGTTCTGCGATGGGCGAGCTGACGTGATCAACCACCCCAGCCCCTCGTTCCCCGACAGCAAGCGCGAGGGTGCCGAGTGGTGAGCCGATGCAATTGGTAGCTTGCAGACCCCAGAGGCAATGCCTACGAAAAAATCAACGAACTCCAACGCTGAATCTCGCGCCGTCCTGCCGAGGCGATGCGAAGTCTTGTGCGGGAGCCATGCCGTCCCGCCGAGGCAATGCCTACGAGGTGGACGGCGAAGTCTAGCGCCGGAACCATGCCGCCCCGCCGAGGCAATGCCTACGAGGCAGATGGCGGAGTTGAGCGCCGAGGACGTGCCGTCCCGCCGAGGTGATGCCTACGGGGTGGACGGCGAAGCCGAGCGCCGAGGACGTGCCGTCCCGCCGAGGCGATGCCTACGAGGCGAACGGCGAAGTCCTGCGCCGAAGCCGTGCCGTCCCGCTGAGGCGATGCCTACGAGGCGGACGGCGAAGTCCTGTGCCGGAGCCATGCCGTCCCGCCGAGGCGACACCTGCAAGGCGGACGGCGAAGCCGAGCACCGAGGATGTGCCGTCCCGCCGAGGCGATGCCTACGAGACGTACGGCGAAGTCCTACGCTGGAGCCGTGCCGTCCCACCGAGGCGATGTCTACGAGGCGGACGGCGAAGTCGAACGCCGAGGACGTGCCGTCCCGCCGAGGCGATGCCTACAAGGTGGACAGCGAAGTCCTACGCCGGAGCCGTGCCGACCCGCTGAGCCGATGCCTACGAGGCGAACGGCGAAGTCGAGCGCCGAGGACGTGCCGTCCCGCTGAGGCGCTGCCTGCGAGGTGGGCGGCGAAGTCGAGCGCTGACGACGTGCCATCCCGTCGAGGTGATGCCTACAAGGTGGACGGCAAAGTCCTGCGCCGGAGCCATATCGTCCCGCCAAGGCGACGCCTACAAGGCGGACGGCGAAGTCAAGCGTCAGAGACGTGCCACCCCGCCGAGGCGACGCCTACAAGGCGGGTGGCGAGGCGGTGCTGCCGTTCCCCTACCTTCAAAAACAGTGCCCGCGGAGAGCGGGCGCTTGTGGCGTAGGCCGAAAGCGATACGCGCGCGGAGGCAGGGAGGCGGAGCCGCTGTTCCCCTACCATCAAAAACAGTGCTCGCGGAGAGCGGGTGCTTGCGGCGTAGGCCTAGGGCGATACGCGCGTGGAGGCAGGGAGGCGGAGCCGCCGTTCCCCTACCTTCAAAAACAGTGCCCGCGGAGAGGGGGCGCTTGCCGCGTAGGCCTAGGGCGCTACGCACGCCGAGGTAGGGAGGCGATACCGCCGTTCCCCTACCTTCAAAAACAGTGCCCGCGGAGAGGGGGCGCTTGCCGCGTAGGCCGAGGGCGCTACGCACACCGAGGCAAGGAGGCGACACCGCCGTTCCCCTACCTACAAAAACAGGGCCCGCGAAGAGCGGGCGCTTGCAGCGTAGGCCGAGGGCCCTACGCACGCCGAGGCAGGGAGGCGATACCGCCGTTCCCCTACCTTCAAAAATAGTGCCCGCGGAGAGCGGGCGCTTGCGGCGTAGGCCGAGGGCCCTACGCACACCGAGGCAGGGAGGCGATACCGCCGTTCCCCTACCTTCAAAAACAGGGCCCGCGGAGAGCGGACGCTTGCGGCGTACGCCGAGGGCGCTACGCACGCCGAGGCAGGGAGGCGATACCGCCGTTCCCCTACCTTCAAAAACCGGGCCCGCGGAGAGCGGGCGCTTGCGGTGTAGGCCGAGGGCGCTACGCACGCCGAGGCAGGGAGGCGATACCGTCGTTCCCCTACCTTCAAAAATAGTGCCCGCGGAGAGCGAGCGCTTTCGGCGTAGGACGAGGGCGCTACGCACGCCGAGGCAGGGAGGCGATACCGCCGTTCCCATACCTTCAAAAACAGGGCCCACGGAGAGCGGGCGCTTGCGGCGTAGGCCGAGGGCGCTACGCACGCCGAGATAGGGAGGCGATACCGCCGTTCCCCTACCTTCAAAAACAGGGCCCACGGAGAGCGGGCGCTTGCGGCGTAGGCCGAGGGCGCGCGGAGGCAAGGAGGCGGAGCCACCATTCCCCTACCTTCAAAAACTCGCGGTGCACACCCTGGTGCAACGCGCGCGAGGGCGCAATATCCATGTGGTGCGCCGCTTAAAGCGAGGCACTCCCTGGTGTCTCGGCCATGTCGCAATTTTTATACTCCGTAGAGTGCGTGGGAACTTCAACCACGTCTATTTATACTCCGGAGAGTACGTGCGGGAGCGACACCCACACGTGTGCGGGACATTCGTGTCTTGTTTATACTAAGTAGAGTGCGCAGGGACAACATCCGCGTCTTATTTGTACTCCGTAGAGTGCGTGCGGAGGCGGACCTCGGCGCTACGTCTTATTTAGAGTCCGTAGACTGCACGCGGGGGCAAGCCCCCGCGCGTTGCAGGCGGTGAAGGTGCGTGCGGAGGCGGACCTCGACACTACGTCTTATTTATACTCTGTAGAGTGCGCGCAGAGGCGTCCCCCACTGCGTCATATTTATACTCCGTAGAGTGTGTGCGGAGGCGGACCTCGACGCTACGTCTTATTTAGAGTCCGTAGACTGCGCGCGGAGGCAAGCCTCCGCGCGTTGCAGGCGGTGAAGGTGCATGCGGAGGCGGACCTCGACGCTATGTCTTATTTATACTCCGTAGAGTACGCCGACGCTGAAGGCAATCGTGCGATTTAAATTAAAAACAAGGACCAAAACAGAGGCATCAAAGAAATGGCCAAAGTCTTACGACAACAAAACGCTCCAGAATGCAAGACTGGAAAAACCTACGGTAGCCCAAAACAGGCCAAAACCGAAGAAGCAAACACGGCCAAATCAAATGCTCTCAGAATGGAACGGGCGGGCCGGTGGCGACGCAGAGTAGGCTCCGCCGGTGCGAAGACCTTGATGTCCTCTCCAACTCATGTGGGGACGAAGCACACGAGCCATGCATGCTCATAGGCCATGCTTGCAACGCAGCCTGGGTGCATGCATGTGACAAGTGCGTACGCCTCGCACACATACGCCGGGACTTCGGGAGCTCGAGAAGGACTTCGGATGGTTAGGCGAAGACCACTCCGATCTTGGCGGGGGCTTCATCGAGGATAGAGCAGACCTCACCGGTGTGTGCCGCATCAACATATGCATGCACGCATGCATATGCGTGTACTTGTAGCCATATTGCACGTAGAGTCGGCAGTGCGCAGTGGTGAGTCGCGCGGAGCCGGCAAAATGAAGGCCGAGGATGCACGGAGACAGCTCTTGGCACGGAGACGGACTCCGGTGAAGCGAAGTTCGAGTGCACGGTTGCAGCAACTAGGCCTTCACCAAGATCGGAGTGGACCTCGTCATGCGATGTCCCTGGCCTAGTTCGGTGCATGCATCGCCGATGTGGATCGCGGAGTGAGCTTTATTGGCACGGAGACTGATGCGGAGTCTGCGATCGACTCGGAGGAGACTTCGCAGGCGCGGAGTAGAGACTGCAGCGCGGAGTGGAAGCTGTGGCCAGCTCGGAGGAGACTTCGCAGGAGACTTCGCAGGCGCGGAGGCTTCGCTCGACTCGACTCGGAGGAGACTTCGCAGGCGCGGAGGCTTCGCTCGACTCGACTCGGAGGAGACTTCGCAGGCGCGGAGGCTTCGCTCGACTCGACTCGGAGGAGACTTCGCAGGCGCGGAGGCTTCGCTCGACTCGACTCGGAGGAGAGATTTCGCAGGCGCGGAGTAGAGACTGTAGCGCGGAGTGGAAGATGCGGCCAGCTCGGAGGAGACTTTGCAGGCGCGGAGGCTTTGCTCGACTCGACTCGATGGAGACTTCGAAGGCGCGGAGGCTTCGCTCGACTCGACTCGGAGGAGACTTCGCAGGCGTGGAGGTTTTGCTCGACTCGACTCGGAGGAGACTTCGCAGGCGCGGAGTAGAGACTGCAGCGCGGAGTGGAAGCTGTGGCCAGCTCGGAGAAGACTTCGCAGGCGTGGAGTGCGGCGCGGAGGCTTCGCGAAGCTCAGGCATACGTCGCGAAGGCCGGGTCTTGAGTGGAACCGAGCACGCCGAGGCAAGGTCCGAAAGCTTCATCGCTGAGACGAGGTCCTGCGTGGAGCCGAGCACGTGGAGGCGATACGGGACCGAGACCAGTCGTAGTGAAGGCTGCTGCTCCGCCTGCGGCGCTCCTCGTCCAGCTCGCAGCTCCTCCGCCCGCGAGTCTGTCTGCGGTTGCCCTGTGCCGCCGCACGCGAGACCCGCCCCGCGCGAGGGATCCTGCCTGGGATCGCATTAGCGCAACCCGCCCGGGGCGTTCGCCTGCACCGCGGCCTGCCCTGCTGCGAAAGAAATGCCGCACGGAGGCGAGGTCCGAGACGAGTACGGAGACGTCGCTCGGAACGTGGCCGCGCCATGGCAGCGTGCGTGCGCAGAGTCACGCCCGCCCATGGTGCACCACTCGAGGTGCGCGGTGATCAGGTCCAGCATCGATCCCGAGCACCCCGGCATCCCGTGTAGGGACGTTGTATTCCCAGTGTCGCTGGCATGCCGGCGAAGTTGTCGCGGAGCCGGGGCAAGGGCTTCGACCGCGCAGAGGCCGGAGGCCCATCCTGGCGTGGAGGCTTCGCTGTGGCGGGCCGCGACGTGGAGCTTGGCGCGAAGACCTTGATGCAGAATACCGCTAGGATGGATGGTCCTGGGCTCGCCGTCGCCGACTAGCCCCTACACCTCCTCCCAGAGCCCGTCCTTGCCGACGCTGGCCAGCCCGAGCGAGGCGGGGCTGCAGGCGGTGACAAGCCACAGCCCCACATGGCCGCGAAGGTGGTCTGCGAACCAGTCGAGGTCGACGGACGGTGCGGCACCGTCTACTGCTCGTTGGAGTGGAGCCTTGTTCTTCTCTGCCTGGAGTCCGACGCCGCGCATAGGAAGCCCGAACGAAGGCCGGCGCTTCGCACGTGAAGTCTGACACGGCGCATGCGGTGACCGAGCGAAAATCGAGGTTGCGCGGAGAGAGTTCCATGGCGAGGCTGGCGGGGACCATCCGAGGCGCATATGCAGAGAACGAGCCTGGCGGAGTGACGCGAAGCTTTGGCTGGTACAGAAATCGACGCCGCGGAGGTCGACGCGATGTCGCACGGACGTGGAGCCTGACGCCGAGCCGACGCCATGAGTCCACGCTTGCCACCGCCGGCGCAGCACCTGCTCGCAGACGCATGAACGTGGAGGGACCGAGGGAGAGAGAAGCAGTTCACGCGTGTATGCTTGTGCGGATGGTTATTTCATGCACGCCTAAAGGATGTGATGCCTGCATGGAGCGCGGCAGAGCGGAAGCAGCGTCAGCGCGAAGACGCGGCTTTGCTCGACACGTGGAGGCCAGTGGGCTACGGAGCCAACACGCGCGGAGCCAAGGTCGAGAATGCGGACGCGGAGCCTGGCGCAGCGCATGCGAGCACACATACACTAATTGCGGAGCTAGCTACGCATGCATGCAAAGTATACTAGCGCTCATACTACGCATGCAGAATTGGTTAGCCACTCACCAATCCTATGCATGCACATGCTGAGAGAACTCACGTAAGGTGCATGCACCCAAAAGTTTCCATGCTGGACGCCTTCTCCAAGTCGCACGCGTTTGGATGGATAGATTTTTGGTGCACGCACGCAAACTTCACGGATGGATAAACTTTTGCATGGAAGGATACGCGGAGCTCGCTGATGTGCGGAGACTCGGTGGAGGCTGACGCGAGGGAGTCGAAGGCGCACGAGCTAACTTCGCGGACGCATCCTCTACTTTTTCCTGCATGAACACCCCCAACAGGGCGGAGGTAGCAGCAATATAAAAAATGGAAGATTTGATTAGACCTGTTTGGTACACCATCTACAGCACATGGCGAAGCATACAGGCAAAGCCCATATGACTAGATCTATTCGATGCACCTCCATAATCAGGACGGTTTGCTTTTTAGCGAGCAAGCTACTTATCTGTTGTTGTATGCTTCCAGGAACAGAGAAGATTCACATAGCCGTCGCCTTTGTTGAACGCTGGAGAAATCTCTCCCGTACGTGACTCCTAGTCATCCCCACAGACGGCGCCATCTGTTGTGGCTTCCAGGCCAAACAGAGAGAATGGGGACTAGTAGAAGAGGAAGAGAAGAGCTAGATCTGTGGGAGAGTTAGTAAGAATGAGAGGATGCCCCCTCCTGCCCCTCCTCGGGTTTATATATATGAGTGGGTAGAATGGGAAATCCCTATTCTACCCCTTAGTACTTACAAAGGATGAGGGTACATTGGTATATTTACACTGGTATATTCCTCTACACTATTGGGCCTATTACATGTTGGACTAGTTACACGGTCCAGTCGCGGGGGTTGGGCCACCCCCACAACACCATCATTTGCTAACTGACCTCTCACAAGCCCCTTTCTTAATAATTTGCAGCAAAAACAAAATACTTTATCAAGCTCTTTGCTGTATACAAGCTATTCTCTGTCACAATTTTCTCCGTTTGAGAGAACTCTGGTGTAATGCAATGCAGAAAATCTTCTAGAATATTTGTCTCTTGGACCATGCTCAATAGACAGGTCTCTTTTAGGACCCTTTTGCACCAAAATATCAATCATTTTAGGATCAAGTGCATCCCAAGTTCTTGGATCAAATATATCAGGCTGAAAAGAATTATCGGCATCATGGCCTTCATCAATTTCTATAGTGTGAGCCTCAACCTCTACTGCATCATCGCTTTCACCAATTTCTATAGTGTTAGCCTCAACCTCTGGATCATCACCTTCATTATTTTTTGTAATGTGAGCCTCGACCTCTACTGTGTCATCACCATGGCTATCATCAACATTAGCATCTGCAATTTCTCTCACAAAAAATCTGTCAAGAGCACCCTTTTGAGATTGAGCTACTGCTTCTAGTCTTTGTCTCTTCTTACGCTTTTCAGCACCAGAATCATACTTCCTATTTCTTGTAGACATGATGAGGATTGACTGATTGAGAAAACAAATGTCTTCCTGTTTTTTTAAAGAAGTAGCTGATTACAGAACAAATAAAAATTCTAACCATTGCTGATCAATCTAATCACTAATTAAACCTGATCAACAAAATTCGTAGATGCCCTGATTAACCAGCCTCTACTCCAACCACAGTATATACGTTAATTTCCTACGTGCGAAAACGAAAGAGTTTCTACTTTCTAGCTAGTTACGTATGTACCGGAGGTCTCCTGGGAAGCCTGCGCCAGGAACGCGGTGACCTCCCGCTTGCGCTCGCTGTCGTCGCCTGTGTCGCCGAAGGACGGGAACGCGCCGGCCGCGGCGACGAAGGCGTCGTATGAACCACTGATGCTAGCGGCACCATCGTCGTCACCACATCAGCGGCCGCAGAATTGAAGAAACCCTAGCAGGCACGCCATGCGCATCGGCAGGAGCCGCAGGACCGGGACCGGCTGTACATAATGCGTATTACGTATAGGCCTATAGCATGGTTTGGGGGCCCTGTGCCATCGCTCAGGTTGCATGCCCTCATCAACGGGCCTGAGGAGGAGACGCTTAGTGACGTAAACCAAATGGCTAGCAGTAGGACTGTCCCTTCTGAGTCGGCTGTGCATGCACAAGCCATTCACTCTTCTGCTACTGGTTCTTCTTCTTCTACTCCCTTACCATCTGCTGTCTCTCCTTCCCCCTGCTCTTCTTGCACCTCTCTCTTTCGGGAGTGTCAGTATCTTAGAACACTCTCGAGAGGTTTGTAGGAGGCAAGAAGAAGTTAAATCTTATTCTAGACCAGTCTAAGATTTGCAAATTCAATCAAGGTCTAGGATATGATTTTCTGGAGGATGTTAGGAAGCATCCACCTGCCGTGCTCAGACCCATAGCCGTAGGTGTGATCGAGGTCAAGCCCAGAACTAAGAAAGTTCAATTCAAGTCAGCGAGCTTTGTCCAAGGGATTTCTGACAGCAAGGTGATTCCACCTGTTGCTTCGGCCACTCAGAAGGCGAAGCCTCATTGTGAAGCTTTTACCTCTCAGAAGGTGAAGTATCATTGCTCAGAAGGATGGACACTTGGTTGAGCGATGCTTCAGGCGCGCCAAGATCGCGCGTAGAGACCGTGTTGCAGCTCTTAGGCATATTCAGGGTCAACTCCAGACCTTGAGTGCACCTAAGACCAATACGAGGTCTAGGGTTGATCACTCTGAGGGTTTTAGGCAGTATTGAGGACTTGGCTTTTCTGGTGTTTCTGATTTTCGTCCTCGGTTTGCCTCTACTCAGGATATCCGCCGTCCTAAGGGTAGATATCGGTTCCCCCGTCGAGATAGCTACCCGCGGTGTGATCAGCACGTTGCTGGTGTCTTGACTCGCTCCTCCGTAGCAGTCAAGCCCAACAACAGCTTCAGGTCTGCACACAGACCTTCTGCCTTGTTGAGCGACGGAGAGCATAGGGTAGCTAGAGGTCAGTCGTGTGTGGCTACTTCTTCTACCCGACGTGTTACTCAGTATTGGGTGCCAAAATCATTCTTGATTTACCCCAGTACTGAGACTTTACTCTCTCGTTGACTCAGGTTCGCCGGGCAGGGAAGAGAGAGTTTGGCTCGTTGACTCCGGTTGTTCTTTACACATGACCGGAGACTCTCGTTGGTTCTCTTCCCTAGCTCGTGCTCCAGGTGATGAGACTATCACCTTTGGAGACGCTTCATCTGGGCGCGTCATCGCCAAAGGTACAGTTCGTGTTAATCAGTCTTTTATATTAAAAGATGTTGCCTTGGTTAGTAAGCTGTAGTATAATTTGCTTTCTGTTTCTCAGCTTACCGATGACGGCTTTGAGGTGAGCTTTAAGAAAAACGCTTGCAAAATTCTTGATTCTTCGGATAGTCTGGTTTGCGGGATTTCTCGTTATGGGAGGATCTTTCGTGCTGATTTTTCTGAGTCTTCTGGTGTTCCTCTCCGGTGTTTAGTTGCTTCTGAGTCCCGTGACCTTACTTTCTGGCATAGGAGACCCGAGTTAGCGGCCACGATCTCATTCGTGGTTTGCCGAAACTCAAGATGGTCAAAGATATTGTTTGCGCTCCATGCCGGCACGGCAAGATGGTTGCTGCTTCTCATCCTTCGGTCACAGTGACTATGACCGATGCACCAGGATAGTTGCTCCATATGGATACAGTTGGACCAGCTCGAGTGCAGCCAGTAGGAGGGAAGTGGTATGTTCTTGTCGTGGTCGATGACTTCTCGAGGTTTTCTTGGGTGTTTTTCTTAGCCTCGAAGGATGAGACGTTTACACATGTTCGAGGTCTTTTCAGTAGGCTTTCTGTTGAGCTTTCGGGTGCCTTACGAGCGATCCGCAGTGACAATGGTACGGAGTTCATGAATTCCTACTTTGAGAGGTTTTGCGATGAGAAAGGTGTAGAACACCAGTTCTCTTCTCCGCACGTCCCACAGCAGAATGGCGTTGTGGAGAGGAAGAACCGTACTTTGGTCGAGATGGCTAGGATGATGCTTTATGAGTATTCTACACCTAGGAAGTTTTGGGCTGCGGCTATAGCGACTGCGTGCCATGTTTCGAACAGAGTTTTTCTTCGGGCACACTTGCATCGCACTTCCTATGAGCTGAGATATGGGTGAAAGCCCAGTGTCTCTTATTTTCATGTGTTTGGTTGCAAGTGTTTCATTCTGAAGTCCGGGAACCTAGATAAATTCGAGTCACGATCTTGTGATGGGATCTTTCTAGGTTACTTGACTTCTTCGCGGGCGTATAGGGTTTGGAACTACGAGTCTAGTAAGTTGGTAGAGACCTGTAAGGTGACTTTCGACGAGGCCAGTCCGGAGACAAGGCCCGATATCTCAGGTTCTTTAGAGCAGTCCGAACCCATCTTTGTGGATGATGAGGAGGATGGAAATGAGGGTTGTCTATCCGATCCAGTTCTTCATCCTCCCCTTGAGGTGCCTTCTTCCAATGCACCTCCAGGTGATCAGCCCATGCCTTCTGCTTCATCTGGAGCTAGTGGCTCTGTTCCTACTTCATCAGCTCATGAGGTAGAGGCCACTTCTTCATCTCATCCTGGACCTCCCCGACATATCCAGAAAGACCATCCTTCCGAGCAGATTATTGGAGATCTCTTTGAGCACGTCACTCGCTCAAAGTCTGGCATGTCACATTTCTATCTCTATTCTGCCTTTGTTGCCACCTTTGAGCCCAAGGATGTTAGTCATGTTGTATCTGATGAGTCTTGGGTCAATGCCATGCATGAGGAGTTAGAGAATCTCGAGAAAAATAAGGTATGGTCGCTTGTTGAGCCCCCTCGAGGTCACAATGTCATTGGAACTAAGTGGGTGTTCAAGAACAAGTAGAGTGAGGATGGGGTGGTTATTCGAAACAAGGCTAGACTGGTAGCTCAGGGGTTCTCCTAGGTTGAGTGTCTAGATTTTGAGGAGACCTTTGCCCCTGTAGCTAGACTTGAGGCCATTAGAATCTTGCTTGCTTTTGCGGCTTCTAAGGGTTTCAAGATTTACCAGATGGATGTCAAGAGTTCCTTCCTCAATGTCTTTATTGAGGAAGAGGTCTATGTGAGACAGCCTCCAGGTTTCGACAACCCCAAATACCCAAACTAAGTCTACAAGCTTTCCAAAGCCTTGTATTGACTTAAGCAGGCCCCTAGAGCTTGGTATGAGAGGCTTATGTCCTACCTGTTGAGTCATGGTTTTGAGATGGGTAAGGTAGATAAGACCTTGTTCATTTGGCGACATGGCGCTGACCTTCTGCTCGTCCAGATTTATGTGGATGACATTATCTTTGGCGGCTCTTCCCATGCTCTCGTTTCACAGTTCTCAGATGTCATGAGCACCGAGTTTGAGATGAGCATGATGGGCGAGTTGACCTTCTTCCTTGGCTTCCAGATCAAGCAGACTCAGGAGGGTACCTTCTTGCATCAGGGCAAGTACACTCGTGACCTCCTGAGACGCTTTGACATGAGTGATGGTAAGCCCGTGTCAACTCCCATAGCATCCACAGCTTCTCTTGACCTAGATGAGTACGGCGAGCCAGTTGATCAGAATGAGTATCGTAGCATGATTGGCTCCCACTTGTACCTCACTGCCTCGAGACCGGACATACACTTTGCTGTGTGTCTTTGTGCTCGGTTTTAGGCTTCTCCTCGCGTATCTCACCGCAGGCGGTGAAGCACATCCTTCGGTACCTTCGAGCTACCATAGACTATGGTATCTGGTACTCTTCCTCATCCTGCCTTTCCTTGAGAGCCTATTCAGATGTAGACTTTGCTGGCTGTAGGATAGATAGGGAGAGCACTTCTGGTACCTGCCAATTTATTTGCACTTCTCTTGTTTCCTGGTCTTCGAGGAAGCAGTCCGGTGTTGCACAGTCCACCGCAGAGACCGAGTGCGTTGCTGTCGCCAGTTGTTGCAGCCAGGTGGTCTTGACCCTGCGTGACTTTGGGTTAGTTATCGACAGTGTTCCACTTTTTTGTGATAACACTTCTGCGATTAACATTGCTAAGAACCCAGTGCAACATTCTCGAACTAAGCACATTGATATTAGATATCACTTCCTTCGAGACCATGTGGAGAAGGGTGACATAGTGCTTCAGTTTGTGGAGAGTGACCACCAGTTGGCTGATATCTTTACCAAGGCTTTGGATAGCTCTAGGTTTTCAGCCTTGCGAGGAGAGCTTGGGGTGGTTTGTCCTTATGGACTGTTGTGAGGGGAAGTTTTGTGCTTCATTGATATATCATGTTTATTATGCTCTTACTCTTTTCTGTTGCATTGCATTCGGGTGGATTTGGGATAGTCCTTCTAGCATAGGTTAGAGTGGTTCTCGTGCCTAGTTGTTTAGACTTCTTTCTCTCATCTTGTGATTCTAGGATGTTGCTTATTAGCTGCTTCACGTCTCACTAGGTTGAACTCACTCACTTCTTATAGGTTCTAGCAAGGGTTGGGCCACCCTCGGGTAGACAGGGTATGTGTTTGCTCCTTCGTGTGTTAGTTGATCAGCTGATAGTCCTAGAGTCATATGGGGTAGATGAGAGTCAGTCTGAGCTATAGTATCCTCTATATCCTATCTATGCTTTAAGGACTGCCTCTTCTGATTTTCTTGCCATCTTCTCGATTTTATTGCTTTGGTTCAGGGGGAGTTCATTTGGGAGCTTCTAGATCTTAATGTTGTCATAACTCAACTTGAACTAAAAGTTGCATCACATGTTAAGGGAGAGCTGGATTTGCTTACATGTCATTCTGCATTGTAATATAATTACATGGAGCCTTCATTATTATCCATTTATGACATGTTTACAATGCATTACATCTTGCCATGATCACACTTACTTGCTAGATATATCATGACTATATATGTGTAGTCAAGTCTTTGCCATAATAGGTTGATTAAAAATGCACAACTTGAATTAATTCATGTCATGTTAGCACTTGAGACTAGTCTGTCTTTAGTTATCCCTTTATGATTCATGCCATGTCAAATAGGCTGAGTTGAGTCTTGAATCTTTATTGAGCTTTAAATTGAGCTATACTAGTTTCTTGATGAAACATGAGTTGGTACAATTTTTAAGTAAGCAAAAAGATCTCTTTTGTGCGAAAAAACTGATCTCACCAATTCTTCTCATGAGACGGCTTGCCATTGCACTAGATATGAACTCAGGGGGAGTTTTGGATGACCAAGATCATCTTCTTAAGCTTATTGCTTGGAGTGGTCGCATAAGGCTTGAGATCTAGCACATGACTAAAATTTTGGTTGGAAACGACCATGAGTTTCAAAGACAAAACATGTCAAATGTGCTCAATTTGCTAAAATTACAAAATTACAAGTATTTGAACAAATGTCTCTGTTGGACCGAAATGGCGACAGAGGGGGGGGTGAATGTCGACCCTTAAAAAAATGCTCCCACAAAAAGACTTCTCCGATAGCTACAAAGCTATGAAGGAGACATCAAATGCACACTGGAAACCCCAAAAACTCAGAGAAGAAAACAAGGCCTAAACCAACACCAAAGAAACACTCCTCACTGCAGGGTAGTGGGCCGGTCAGACCGCCCAGTTGCCGCTGGTCTGACCGATCCCATAAAGCCAGTCTGACCGCTTGCTTTAATCCGGTCTGACCGCTGAGGGGGAAGCGGTCTGACCGCTCTTCGGGCAGACAGGCCCAGACAAATTCCGAAAACCTACTGCAACCCTGAAATTTCAGACTTTGATCAATTCACAGAAAATGGAGAAAATCTCCTGAACCTTTTAGACCAACAGAGCAAGACCAAGAAGGAAATAACATCAGGGACCAAAGAGCCAAAGAAAATCAAGGAGAGAGCAAGTATTTCAGATTTGAGCCCAAAATCTGAAAACTCACAGAGGACTTCCTCAAAAGTCAAATTGCCATATTGATTTAGCTTTTCTGAGCATAAAACTTGGAGAATAACTTGGGAATAACCTTGGGAGACAGAAACTACAACCTGGGCACAAATTCTTGAAGCAAATTTGAAAAACTCCTCAAACCCTAGAAACTGAAAATATGCAGGGAGCAGTACCAAAATTCAAATTCCCATCTAACCTTTGATCCTTTGGCAATGAAACTTTGAGGATAGCTAAAAGATAGCCTCTGGATTCTAGAAACCAAGTTTCATGCCATCTCATGAAGGGAATCAAAAATCTCACCAAAACCCTAGAACCAAGAACAAGAACAGAGGAGGCCCAAAAAGCAAAACTGAAATTAAATGAGATTAGCTCTTGGGAAAATCGATCAAATGATCTTGGGGCATCATCCCAGCATAGAGCAACCCATTTTGGACCTTCTCAAAGAGAAACAACAAGAAAATGCAAAAACACAAAAATCACCAAAAGAAGGCATCGAAGAACAGAAACAACAGAGAGCTCAAGAACTGAAACAAACACATCTCATATTGATAAAGAGGAAAGGAGATACATGATTGATACAAGAGGAATGATTACAAGCTCATCAATCCATCCTCTCCCTCTCCCAAACTCAAGAACACACCCACTACATGTTTCTTCGAGAGGAGACAAGCAACAGAGAAGCTACGATGAAGACACCCCCACTACCTCTCCTGCTCTCAACCACTAAAGCCTCACCAACTAAAGCCTAAAGCCAAAACAAACTCTCCAAAGCTCATTTTGACTAAAGCAAGCCCTACCAACCTCTAAAACCCTAGGAATGCATGAGGGGGCATGCAGCCACTCCCTCCTATTTATAGCCCTTGGCCAACGGGTCTCCAACCCGTTATGCCTGCTAAACCCGAACGGAACCGTCTCCCGCTTGTGCAGCCTTGCGTTTTTCCCGAAACGCCCTTCCTGCACCTTCCGGGAAGCTTCCTCGTATCTTGTCGTCCAAGCCTCGCAACCACCTCGCGTCTCCGCCGTCTTCGACACATCTCGACCGTTCTAACCTCGACACCGCCCGTGTCTAGTCCGGTCACCTCGTGTCTCGCCACGACTCCGCCTCAACGTCCTGCAGCCAACACAGACAAGAAACACATCAAATAGCACCGCTCGATACATGAAGGCATAAATGCATTAATGAAATAGCCCAAACCTGACAAGTCGACATAATATACATCCTAACCATTTTGACCAGATTTGACCAAGTCCAACCGAGCTCGATTGCACCACGCAACGTCAAGGTCCGAACCAACCAAATCAAACTCGACTTCCCTAAACCGATGTTAATTACTCATCACACACATGGGATGACCTCCACATGGTCTCTCAATCTCCCCCTTGATGAGTATATTGACAAACCCCCAGAAAGCACAAAGTTGAGTTTGAAATGAAAGTCAAACATGGTCCAAAGGGAGAAAATGATGCTAATGACCATGTCGACACAAGGAGCAAAAGAAAGAACAAGTTTTCCTCAAAGCTCCCGAAATGGCTTTTTCTACCACTATTCTTCCCCTTTTGGCAATAAACACATCAAGGATGCAAGGAAGAGGACAGGTCATGGAAATGTATGAAATGGCTGAAGTTTGATTATTCTAAGCATTTAGAGCCATAAGAATTATCCAAAATGACCATTAAGTATTACATTAAGCCATAACTCAATAGAATGCTATCTAGATCATGACAGGATATATATAAGCCAGCTAAACCAAATAGATGACAACCTGAAATTTAGTGCAATTTGTGAGCATGTCAAGTCATCCATGATCAAAGTCTAGCTAGAGGTATGCAAGGATGATGCAAACCATGTCAATAAGCTAAGCGGAACCAAGAAGCTAGTGTTGAGCCAAAATAGAGTGCTACAAGTTCAAAAATGAGACAATGGTTGAAGTACTTGGTTCTTTTGTAATTAAGCAAATTGAGCACATTTGTCATGAATTTTCATTTAAAGCTCATGGTTGATTCTAACCAAAATTTTTATCATGTGCTAGATCTCAAGCCTTATGCGACCACTCCAAGCAAGAAGCTTAAGAAGATAGTCTAGGTCATCTAAAACTCCCCCTGAGTTTATGCCTAGTGCAATAGCAAGCCGTCTCATGAGAAAGAATTGGTGAGATAAGTTTTTTCGCACAAAAGAGATCTTTTTGCTTTTTAAACAAGTTGTACTAACTCATGCTACATAAAGAGACTAAAATAGCTCAATCTAAGGCTCAATAGAGATTCAATGCTCAACTCAGCCTATTTGACATGGTATGAATCATAAAAGGATAACTCAAGAAAGACTAGTCTCGAGTGGTAACATGACAAGTTTTAGTTCAATTTGAGCAAGTTTAATTAACTTATCATGGCAAAAGCTAGTCTACACATATGAAGTCATGATAAATCTAGCAAATAAGCACAAGTCATGGCAAGGTGTAGAGCATTGTAAACATGTCATAGCAGGATAATAATCAAGGCTCAATGTAGTTATATTACAATGCAGAATGCTAAAAATGCAAGAAAATCTAGCTCCTCCTCAACATGAGATGCAACTTTTAGTTCAAGTTGAGTTATGATAATATTAAGCTTCAGAAGCTCCCAAATGAACTCCCCCTAAACCAAAGCAATAAAATCGAGAAGCTGGCAAAGCAAACCAAACAGGCAGTCCTTAAAGCATTGATAAGATATAGAGGATATTATGGCTTAGACTGACTCTCATCTACCCCATATGACTCTAGGACTATCAACTGATCAACTAACACACTAAGGAGCAAACACGTACCCTGTCTACCCGAGGGTGGCCCGACCCTCGCTAGAACCTATAAGTAGTGAGTGAGCTCAACCTAGTGAGAAGAGAAACAGTTAATAAGCAGCATACTAGAATCATAAGATAAGAGCAAGAAGTCTAAGCAGCCAGACAAGAGAACCACTCTAGCCTATGCTAGAAGGACTAAACCCAATGCACCCGTATGCAACGCAATTAGAATGGAGCAAGAGCATAATCAATATGATAAAGCAGTAAAGTACAAAGCTCCCCCTCACAACAGTCCATAAGGACAAACCACCCCAAGCTCTCCCCGCAGAGCTGAAAACCTAGAGCTATCCAAAGGCTTGGTGAAGATATCAGCCAACTGGTGGTCACTCTCCACAAACTGGAGCACGATGTCACCCTTCTCTACATGGGGTCTAAGGAAGTGATAGCGAATATCGATATGCTTGGTCCGAGAATGCTGCTCTGGGTTCTTAGCAATGTTAATCGCAGAAGTGTTATCACAAAAGAGTGGAAAACTATCGATAACTAACCCAAAGTCCCGCAGGGTCGAGAGCATACAGAGAACATGGCTACAGCAACTGGCTGCAGCAACGTACTCAGCCTCTGCGGTGGACTGTGCAACACCGGACTGCTTTCTAGAAGACCAGAAAACGAGAGAAGTGCCAATGAATTGGCAGGTGCCAGAAGTGCTCTTCCTATCTATCCTACAGCCGGCAAAGTATGCATTCGAATAGGCTCTCAAGGAAAGACAGGAAAAGGAAGAGTACCTGATACCATAGTCAATGGTAGCTCGAAGGTACCGAAGAATGCGCTTCACCGCCTAGCAGTGAGATACGCGAGGAGAAGCCTGAAATCGAGCACATAGACACACAGCAAAGTGTATGTCCGGTCTCGAGGCAGTGAGGTACAAAAGGGAGCCTATCATGCTACGATACTCCTTCTGATCAACTGGCTCGCCGTCCTCATCTGGGTCAAATGTGGCGGAAGATGCCATGGGAGTTGACATCACTCATGTCAAAGTATCTCAGGAGGTTGCGAGTGTACTTGCCCTGATGCAAGAAAGTACCCTCCCGAGTCTGCTTGATCTGGAAGCCAAGGAAGAAGGTCAACTCACCCATCATGCTCATCTCAAATTCGGTGCACATGACATCCGAGAACTGGGAAACGAGAGCATGAGAAGAGCCGCCAAAGATGATGTCATCCACATAAATCTAGATGAGCAGAAGATCAGTGCCATGCCGGCGGATGAACAAGGTCTTGTCTACTTTACCCATCTCGAAACCATGACTCAACAAGTAGGACTTAAGCCTCTCATACCAAGCTCTAGGGGCCTGCTTAAGTCCATACAAAGCTTTTGGAAAGCTTGTAGACATGGTTTGGGTACTTGGGGTTCTTGAAACCTGAAGGCTGTCTCACATAGACTTCTTCCTCAATAAAGCCATTGAGGAATGCACTCTTGACATCCATCTGGTAAAGCTTGAAATCCTTAGAAGCTGCAAAGGCCAGCAGGATTCTAATGGCTTCAAGTCTAGCTACAGAGGCAAAGGTCTCCTCGAAATCTAGACCCTCAACCTGGGAGAACCCCTAAGCTACCAGTCTAGCCTTGTTTCGAACAACCACCCCATCCTCACTCTGCTTGTTCTTAAACACCCACTTAGTCCCAATGACATTGTGACCTCGAGGGGGCTCAACAAGCGGCCAGACCTTGTTCCTCTCGAAATTCTCTAGCTCTTCATGCATGGCATTGACCCAAGACTCGTCGGAAATAGCATGACTAACATCCTTGGGCTCAAAGGTGGCACCGAAAGCAGAATGGAGATAGAAATGCGACATGCCAGACTTCGAACGAGTGACTCGCTTAAAGAAGTCTCCAATAATCTGCTCAGAAGGATGAGCTTTCTGGATATGTCGAGGAGGTCCAGGATGAGAAGAAGAAGTGGCCTCTACCTCGTGAGTTGAAGGGGTTGGAACAGAGCCACTAGCTCCAGAAGAGGCAGAAGGCATGCGCTGATCGCCTCGAGGTGTAGTGGAAGAAGGCACCTCAAGGGGTGAATGAGGAACTAGATCGGGTAGACAACCCTCATCTCCATCGTCCTCATCATCCACAAAGATGGGCTCGGACTGCTCTAAAGAACCTGAGATATCGAGCCTAGTCCCCGGACTGGCCTCGTCGAAGGTCACCTCACAGGTCTCTACCAAGTTGCTAGACTTGCAGTTCCAAACCCGATAAGCCCGCGAAGAAGTCGAGTAACCTAGAAAGATCCCATCACAAGAACGTGGCTCGAACTTGTCTAGGTTCCCGGACTTCAGAATAAAGCACTTGTAACCAAACACACAAAAATGAGATACACTGGGCTTTCGCCCATATCTCAACTCATAAGAAGTGCGGTGCAAGTGAGCCCGAAGGAAAACTCGATTTGAGACATGGCACGCGGTAGCTATAGCCTCAGCCCAAAACTTCCGCGGTGTAGAGTACTCATCAAGCATCGTCCTGGCCATCTCGACCAAGGTACGGTTCTTCCTCTCCATGATGCCATTCTGCTGTGGGACGTGCGGAGAAGAGAACTGGTGCTCTACACCTGTCTCATCATAGAACCTCTCAAAGTAGGAATTCTTGAACTTCGTGCCATTGTCACTGCAGATCGCTCGTAAGGCACCAGGGAGCCCAACAGAAAGCCTACTGAAAAGACCTCGGAAATGTGTAAACATCTCATCCTTCGAGGCTAAGAAAAACACCCAAGAGTACCTCGAGAAGTCATTGACCACAACAAGGACATACCACTTCCCTCCTGCTGACTGCACTCGAACTGGTCCAACTATGTCCATGTGGAGCAGCTATCCTAGTGCATCGATCATAGTCACTGTGACCGGATGATGAGAAACGGCAACCATCTTGCCGTGCCGGCAAGGAGCACAAACTAGATCTTTGACCATCTTGAGCTTCGGTAGACCACGAATGAGATTGTGGCCGCTAACTCAGATCAAATGGTCAAATCCAATATGACCAAGTCTCCTATGCCAGAAAGACAGGTCGCGGGACTCAGAAGCAACTAAACATCTAAGAGGATCACCAGAAGACTCAGAAAAATCAGCACGAAAGATCCTCCCAAAACCAGAAATCCCGCAAACCAGACTACCCGAAGAATTAAGAATTTTGCAAGCATTTTTTTTGAAGCTCACCTCGAAACTGTCATCGGTAAGCTGAGAGACTGAAAGAAAATTATACTGCAGCTTACTAACCAGGGCAACATCCTCCAAAATGAAAGAATCATTAATGCGCACTGTACTTTTGGCGATGACGCGCCCAGATGAAGCGTCTCTCAAGGTGATCGTCTCATCACCTGGAGCACGGGCAAGGGAAGAAAACCAACGGGAGTCTCCGGTCATGTGTCGAGAACACCCGGAGTCTACGAGCCAAACCTTTCCCTTCCCTGCCCGGCGAACCTGAGTCAACAAGAGAGTAAAGTCTCAGTACTGGGATAAATCAAGAGTGATTTTGGCACCCAATACCGAGTAACACGTCGAGCAGATGAAGTAGTCAAACACGACTGACCTCTATCTACCCTACGCTCTCTGTCACTCAAAGAAGCAGAAGGTCTACGTGTAGACTGATAGCTGCTGCTGGGTCCGACTGCTACGGGAGAGCGAGTCGGAGCACCAGCAACATGCTGATCACACCACGGGTAGCCATCTCGACGGGGAAAACGAGATCTACCCTCAGAACGGTGGAAGTCATGACCAAAGGGAGCTTGAGGACGAAAACCAGAAAACTCGAAAAAACCAAGTCCTCGATGCTGCCCAAACCCATCAACAGAAGCCAGCCTAGACCTCGTGTTGGTCTTAGGTGCACTCAAGCTCTGGGGCTGACCCTGAATATGCCTAAGATCATGAACACGGTCTCTACGCACGATCTTGGCACGCCTGAAGCATCGATCGATCAAATGCCCATCCTTCTGACAGAAGGTGCAGTGATACTTCACCTTCTGAGAGGTAGAAGTAACACGGTGAGCCTTCGCCTTTTGAGAGGCCGAAGCTGCAGGGGGAATCACCTTGCTGTCAGAAATCCCTTGGACAAAGCCCGCTGACTTAAATTGGACTTTCTCGGTCCTGGGCTCAGTCTCGATCACACCTGGTGCTATGGGTCTGAGCACGGCAGGTGGATGCTTCCTCATGTCCTCATAGAAATCATATCCTAGACCCTGATTAAATCTGCAAATCTTGGATTGGTCTAGAATAAGATTAAACTTCTTCTTGCCTCCTACAAATCTCTCAAGAGTGTTCATAAGATACTGACACTCCCGAAAGAGAGAGGTGCAAGAAGAGCAAGGGGAAGAAGAGATAGCAGAAGGTAAGTGAGCAGAAGAAGAACCAATAGTAGAGGAAAGAACGGCTTGTGCACGCACAGCCGACTCTGAGGGGACAATCCTACTACTAGCCAGTTGGTTCATGTTGCTAAGCGTCTCCACCTTACCCTTGGGCTCCTCCCCCTTCTCAGCAATCACATTACAAGCAGAAAGTGGCTTCTCTAGAAAGTCCTTAGTTAGCTTCACACATTTTTCATCCAATGCAATCAAGTCAAATTTTAGTTTGTTACAATTAATGCATGGTGAGCTAACAGGGTCCTTAGAAGCAGATTGAGCCAATCTATTATTGTCATCAACTAATTCTTGAAACTGCTTGGAGACAGAATCAAGTTCAGCAGTAAGCTTGGGACAATTCACACACACGAAGCAATAGGCTCAAGAAAAAAAGCTTGTAATTCAGCAATTTTATGATCTGCCCGTTTTAGGTTCATCTTCATATTATTGCAATTTTCACAAGTCTCCGGCAGATCGAGAAGCATGGTATATAGACCTCTAAAAGCATTGTCCTTATCCTCATATGAGGTGCAAGCACTAGTCTCAACAGAAGTAGATGAAACAGGAACTACCCTACTCATCTCAAGCTCAGCCAAGAGATGAATATTCTCCACCTTAACAATATCAAGTTCAGAGGACAGACTATCATGCGAGGTCCTTAATTTCTCCATGTCACCCAACAGAGCACAGCATGTATCACAATCATCACGGGAGGGAGCAGATCTAAGTGAAGTAAGCTCCCGTGATAATCTATCTACTTCCTTCTCCAACTCGTTACACCTAGCTCTAGATCTAGCATGGAATCTACCTAGCTTAAGAAAAGCATCATTAAGCTGGTCGTAGGTGGGGGATACCTCATCGGAGTCGGAGTACAGCTCGCTGTCGCTCAGTTCGCCCTCAAGGGCCACGAAGCACATGCCGGAGAAGTCGTCGCCGCCCTTGGGATCTTTCTCGTCCATTCCATCATCGTCGCTCCACCCCTCCTGACGAGGACATCCGTTCCATAGATACAACTGTGCCAACTCCACAACAAACTCCACAAACTCAAGGACCAATAACTCGAGCACGAGCACGTCAACTTAACCATCAGGTGAATGCGTTCCTAAGTTTGCATACAAATATTTCAAAGAATGGTATACTACTTAATTCTTGTGATGATTTAATTGTTTTAGGAACCATAGTGAAGAACCACTTGAGCTCAAGTGTAGAAGTGGAACCGTCAAGCGCAATCCAAGTCCTGTTCATGAGTTCGATTCAGATTCGGCCTTTGCAACAGTGTCTACTTCAAACGGCCATAACTTTTGATCCAGAAGGCTTCTCGGGGCCCAGGAGTACTCGTTGGAAAGCTCTTGAAGTCTACTTTCAGATGGATCTAGTCTCACATCCAAACTCTATCCGAGCAGATCAAAACCTGCAAAAGAAGACAGGTCACTTTTTTAGTCCGAGTCAAAGTGGGCCGAGGGCCTTGTAACTTAGACTATTTGGGCCGGTACTGTTCACATAAACAGTACCACGGCCATGTGAACAGTAACTTCAAATAGTACCACATCCCTTTTCATTAGATAAGTGCGGCTTCCCCCTCCTCTATTTAAGGAGGTCGCACCCCTTTAGTTTTCCTCGGGTTTTTCTTAAGAGATTATTCTGCTTAGCAGTTTCGCCGCATGTTTGGTTGAGGAACCCCAACTTGTGAACTTAATCTTTATTCGTAATACAGATTGCATCTTTTACTCTCTTGCTCGTGTTCTCGATTCGCTTGCAGGAGATGGCCTTCTTGGCGAGGTCAACCGTGTTCGGCACGGTTGATAACCAACGGAGCAGTGGTGTAGTGATTGCGAGGGGTTCGATCTGTTTTGGTCGAAGCCTTTGGATCATCAACGTCGAGTTCTTCACAATCGACTTATCAGTACCTCTCAGAAGATCGGGCCATCGTCACATCAGTTGGTATCAGAGCAACGGTTGCCCGTGAGGCAATTCGTCCCTTTTAGATTAGTTTATATTCATCGTATTGTCCCATAAACTCCAGAAAATTAGCCAAAAAAATTCGTAGTGTTCTTCCGCTGTCCCATTACCCCTTGTGCCTTTGCAATTTTCTTTTCGGTATTGCTTGTTGAATTTTTGGTTGCATTATCGTGTTCAAGTTGATGATTGCTAGTCTAGTCAGAGTTTAGTTTGTCATTGTCCTGTTGCATCTCGTGTTCTTTTGCGTAGCTTCGTCGTTGTGTGTTCTTGATCCTTGCCGCCCCCGATCCCCCATCCTTTCCGCGCCGCCATCCTTGATACCATCCGCTGCCAACCCTAGCCGCGACCCCCTTGCCGCCCCCATCCTTGCCGCGCCGCCACCCTTGCTACAGCCTTCCATCCGCTGCCAACCCTAGCCGCGACCCCCTTGCCGCGACCCCCCAGGCGTTTCCATCCTCTGTCGTGCCTCCCACTTGTGCAAAAAAAAATTAGGGTTTCGGACTCAAAAGAGAGAGAGAGAGAGAGAGAGAGAGAGAGAGTTGATTTCGGTTGTTAAAAAAAGAAAAAAAGAGAGAAAAAAGGGGAAAAAAGAGAGGAAAAAAAAGGAAAGCCTCCAGAAATTTGGAAATTTGGAGAGAGAGAGTCCCTCATTGCCGAAATTTAGGACGTGCATAAAACCTTGGCCAAAAATAGTGTAAATTGGTGGAGCTGTTCTTCATACATCCAAAAGCCTCCAAAAAAACATTTGAGCAATTTCGGCCACGGAATCAAAAGTTATTGCAGTTTCAATTGAGGCCAAAACGAATTCGAGTCCGTTTCCGACACACCTTCAGTAAAACGGGCATAACTTTTGCATACAGTGTCCGTTTTTGACGTTCTTGTACTCGTTGGAAAGCTAACGACGACGCGCATTTGAGGATCTGATAGGCGAGTGCGCCTGTCACCCTCCAAGACCCTCAAAATCGGCCATCTTTAGCTCCAAAAGCGCGTCGCAAGATTTCACTTTTCAGTCTTTGGCGATTTTGTCGGTCTTCCCTTCGGAATGTGGGTTTTGTTCAGTTGAAAAAGTTGTAGATCTCATCGAAACCTTTCAAACGAGTATATATAAGCCATATAAAACTCTACCTTTTCATCATTTGAGACTAGCTATTGTATCTGTTCAATCTGGAGGGCTGTTCGCGATTTATCGATATCGCTGTTTTGTGCTCTACATCGCGTGAATAATTTTGTGCCTTCCAAGCTCCATATACTCTTGATCAGAACAGGTCCCCTCTTGCAATCGTACCCACGCTCGACACGGTGTCACGAACCAGCCACCGGTTGTACCATCTGCTGCATTGGTAAGAACACTGGTAAGAGTGTGGTAAGATGCTTGAGAGTGTGTGATTCCACTTCCCGCCACCTAGTAGTTGATAGGGATAATACCTTTGTGTTGTCTTTTGTTTGCTACTAACCATGGCAGGTGAGATGTCTGATGCACAAGAGTGTGTTTTAAAGGGAGAGCTCATGACGCTTTTGGATGAATAACGTGCTACCATTACTGAGGACATTGATAGGAAGATGGATACAATGCAGCGTTCCATCAATGAGAGCATTGCAACACTCACTGCACACCTTGAAAGAATATCGAATCGGCTGCCAAACAATGGACGTAAGTATGATCACTATGCAGGCCAAGATCTCAAAGAGGAAGATGATAATGAGAGACAAGACTGTGACGCCGGCGCTGCATTTGCTGCCCAAGATGCACGCCAACGACACCACCTACATCAAAACCGTCACGGTATGGGAGGTAATAATTTTTAGCACCACAATGCTCGTGCTCATGATAACCTATTTGTTAAAGTCAAATTTACCATACCATCTTTTGCGGGTACTTATGATGCTGAAACTTATCTAGATTGGGAGATGACAGTTGAACAAAAATTTAATACCCATCTAGTTCCTGAAATGCATAGAGTTAGACAAGCCACTAGTGAATTTAAAGATTTTGCTATCATTTGGTGGACTCAAGTAGTTAATTCTGGTTTAAGACCTGATACATGGAATAGATTGAAGGAAGCTATGCGTGCTAGATTTGTCCCTCCTGCTTTTAAACGTGAAATGCGTAAGAAATTGCAGCGCTTAGACCAAGGTAATAGATCTGTCGAGGAATATTATCAAGAACTGCAAATAGGCATGATGCGTTGTAATCTTGTAGAGGATGACGAGGATAAGATGGCTCATTTTTATGGGGGCTTAAGGCATGAAATTCAGGACATAATTGATTACAAAGAGTATAATGATATCAATAGATTGTTCCAGCTTGCTTGTTTGGCAGAGAAAGAATTGCAGGGTAGGCAACAAAGGACAAGGAGCAACTTTGGAGGTACGTCTACATCGAGATCAACGCCTGGGCAAGCCAAGACAGCCCCACCTCCTATTTTTTGAGCTGCTGCCCCGTATGTGAGTAGGGTGCGTTCAGCAGCACCGCCGCCACCATCATGCGCACCCGAGACGAGCAAATCTACTAGTGTGCAAGCACCAACAAAGAGCTCTTCATTGGATGCTTCCACGAGCCGTACAACGGGCATTGTGTGCCACCATTGTAAAGGGATGGGCCACGTCATGAGAGATTGCCCAAGTCAGCGGGCGTACATTGCGACAGAAGATGGTGGTTATGTAAGTGCTAGTGATGTTGAGGATGAATATGTTCTTGCAGCTAACCTTGCAGGTAATGGTGATGATCATGAGACAGATAGCGATGGTGAGGAAATTTTAGGTGCCGCTGCTACGGCGAATTAAGAAGCTTGGCTTGACCACACGTGCGCACCCTCACCCATACCACATTCAGTGGTTCAACAACAGCGGTAAGGTGAAGGTAACACAATCTGCGAGAGTGCATTTTTCCATTGGTTCCTATCATGATGTTGCTGATTTCGATGTAGTACCTATGCAAGCATGCTCACTTTTATTAGGTCGCCCATGGGAATTTGATACCGATGCAACTCATCATGGTAGAAGTAATAAATACTCTCTTGTGTACAAAGGAAAGAAAATAACTTTGCTACCTTTGACACCTACTGAAATTGCTAATTGTGATAAGGAGCTAGCTGAAAATAAGAAGAAAGAACTTGAACATGACTCTGAAAATCAGCAAGTAGTGAAGCATGTTTTCCCACCTAAGAAAGAGAGGTTGCCATCTTGTTCTAGGACCGAGGGAATTAAATTAAAGGGTTGTGTCATGCTTGCAACCAAATCTGATCTTGCTGAAATTTGTCGTGATGAAATGCCATGCTATGCTTTGATATGCAAAGATGCTTTATTTTCACTTGATGATGTATCTAGCTCTTTGCCGTCTGCTGTCACTAACCTTTTGCAGGAGTTAGAGGATGTGTTTCCTGCTGAGATACCCCCAGGGCTGCCACCAATTAGGGGTATTGAACATCAAATTGATTTGATCCCAGGAGCTTCCCTACCCAACCGCGCGCCCTACCGAACCAACCCGAAGGAGACTAAGGAGATTGAGCGTCAAGTTCGAGACTTGCTAGACAAAGGGTACGTACGTGAGAGCCTTAGTCCATGTGTTGTTCCTGTACTTTTGGTTCTAAAGAAAGATGGGTCATGGAGTATGTGTGTTGATTGTAGAGCTATCAATAAAATTACCATTAGATACCGTCATCCTATTCCTAGGTTAGACGACATGCTTGATGAATTAAGTGGCTCTACAATGTTTTCTAAAGTTGACTTGCGTAGTGGATACCACCAAATTAGAATGAAACTTGGAGATGAATGGAAGACGTCATTTAAAACTAAGTTCGGGTTATATGAGTGGCTAGTGATGCATTTTGGTTTAACTAATGCCCCTAGCACTTTCATGAGATTAATGAACGAAGTTTTACGTGCTTTCATTGATAAATTTGTGGTAGTTTACTTTGATGATATATTGATTTACAGCAAGTCACTAGATGAACATCTTGAACACTTACGTGCTGTTTTTGTTGCCTTGAGAGATGCACGTTTGTTTGGTAACCTCGAAAAGTGCACCTTTTGCACCGATCGAGTTTGTTTTCTTGGCTATGTTGTTACTCCACAAGGCATTGAGGTTGATTAAGCCAAGATCATCGCTATCCAGAGTTGGTCGCCTCCTAAAACGGTCACACAAGTGCGGAGTTTTCTCGGGCTCGCTGGTTTCTATCGGCGTTTTGTTCGGGATTTCAGCACCCTTGCTGCACCATTGAATGAGCTTACAAAGAAGGGTGTTCCTTTTACTTGGGCCACCAATCATCAACAAGCTTTCGACACTCTCAAAGATAAGTTAACACATGCCCCTTTGCTTCAACTTCCTGATTTCAGCAAGACTTTTGAATTAGAATGTGATGCTAGTGGCATAGGTCTTGGGGGTGTGTTAATGCAAGAAGGAAAACCTGTTGCTTACTTTAATGAAAAGTTAAGTGGACCTAGTTTGAACTATTCTACCTATGATAAAGAATTATATGCTCTAGTTTGAACTTTGGAAACATGGCAGCATTATTTATGGCCCAAAGAGTTTGTAATACATTCTGATCATGAATCCTTGAAACATATTCGAAGTCAAACCAACCTGAACCGGATGATGTGACCACGCCACCAACACACACGACCATAGCGGTCAATATCAAGATTGAACTAAAGGTGAATTCGTTTCTTCAACTTCAACACATTTTAAATGAGAATATGATGCTACCTAATGATGAAAAAATATATATTTGTAGCACCACATCACTTTGGAACCAATTGAAGCAAGGGTTCAAGTTGGATAGGTTTTGGAATCCAATTCAGCCTCCAAATCAATTCGGATTCAGCCTGATAGGCCAATTTCAAACGGCCATAACTTTTGATCCAGAAGGCTTCTCCGGGCCCGTGAGTACTTGTTGGAAAGCTCTTGCAGTCTACTTTCAGATGGATCTAGTCTCACCTCCAAACTCCATCTGAGCAGATCAGAAACTATAAAATAAGTCATGTCATTTTTCCAGTCCGAGTCAAAGTGGGCCGAGGGCCTTGTAACTTGGGCTATTTGGGCCAGTACTGTTCATGTGAACAGTACCATGGCCGCATGAACAGTAACTACGAATAGTACCATATCCCTTGTCATTAGATAAGTTTGGCTTTCCCCTCCCCTATTTAAGGAGGCCGCACCCCTTTAGTTTTCCCTGGGTTTTTCTTAAGAGATTATTCTGCTTAGCAGTTTCGCCGTATGTTCGGTTGAGAAACCCCAACTTGTGAACTTAATCTTTATTCGCAATTTCAGATTGCATCTTTTACTCTCTTGCTTGTGTTCTCGATTCGCTTGCAGGAGATAGCCTTCTTGGCGAGGTCAATCGTGTTCGGCACGGTTGATAACCAACGGAGCAGTGGTGTAGTGATTGCGAGGGGTTTGATCTGTTTTGGTCAGAGCCTTTGGATCATCAACGTCGAGATCTTCACAATCGACTTATCAGTACCTCTCGGAAGATCGGGCCATCGTCACACAAGTTGGTATCAAACCAACGGTTGCCCGTGAGTTAATTCTTGTATCCCTAGTTAGTATATTGGTTTTTATTTCCTATAGTCCAGAAAAAAAAATTGCCCCACAAAAAGAATTAATTCCGCTGTCATAAACCCCGTTGTGCCTTTCAATCTGTTAGTTTTGGTTTGCTAAATCGAATTTGTGTCCATATTAGCATTGTCTAGTTGCTGGTCATATCTTTGTTCCATTAAAAATCCAAACAAAAGAAAAACTCCCCACCCCAAACCCTAATTTCCAAATTCGGCTGATTTTTCCTATCTCTGCAGCCGCCACCAAAAATGTCATATCTCTTGATTCCGAGATTATTTTTGAGTGAGACCACCGCCATTAGATTAAAAAATTTTTTATCCATCTATCTGTAAAATTTCACATCATTCCAGCAAGGCAGTTAAGAGATATATGCGGTGAAAGTTGACGCAATTATCTGTTTGGAATCTGCAACTGTCAGCAGTTGTGATTTTTGTACGAATTTCTGTGTCGGGTTTCGGAAGTTGTCCCCAAAAGACAATCTGTAAAAAAAGCCGTCAGAAAACATAGAAAAAAGAATCAGTGAAAAAGAGGCATCTGACAAAAAGTTACGGCCAAAATACCGACATACTGTCCAGTGGACAGAAATCTTCAGTTTTTAGTTTTGGGTCAATCCTTGTGTTCTTCAATTCCAAATTGCTTTGTGATGAGGACATTACTTCTTTGGATACATACAACACTCCTCCACTTGACATTCAAGTACCAATCACTAGAGCTCGCGCCCGACAATTGAATTTACAGGTGAGCTCGTTCCTAAGTACTTCCTTTTGTTCATTTGAGAATAGATTGCTACCTAATGATTTAATTATGATTAGGAACCATGGAGAGGACCTGGAAATACTTGGAGAAGGGCTACAAGGCGCACAAGTCCAGCAAGGGCGGTCGAATCATGTTGGAGGCCCAACTCAAACCGACTTCGAATCCAATTCGGAGTCCAGGACCAGACCGCACTAAAACAGACGCCCAGATCGCATCCGGACTCCGTTTTGGACGTTCCACATATGTATGGAAAGCTGAGAAGACCACCTTTCCAATGACTTTGGTCCCATGTCAAAAATCCTTCTGAGTCAACAGGAATCGTCAAAACAAGTGGGCATTCAGAATCTGTCAGGGTGCAGCGCCACCGTCTTTTGGGCCGATCGGCTTTGTATCGTGTTGGAGCCCATTAGGGGCGCGTCCAGGGGTTTGCGCGCCCCTAACTCCTCTATATCCGGCCGCCACCCCCACCATTAGGGTTTGGGGTTTTGCTTAGATTGATTTGTCTTTGAACAATTCGCCGTTCATCGGTTTGTGAGACCCCAACTTTCGAGTGCTAAATCTATCCATCTGCAATTCAGTTGTGTTCTTCCTTGTTCTTGCTTGTGTTCTTCGATTCGCAGGCGAGGATTAGCCTTCTTGGCGAGGTCAACCAGGCTGCGCACGGTTGATAACCTGAGGAGACGTGGTGCTGCGATTGCGGGGTTCGGAACGTCTCGTTCGGAAGCCGGATCGATTTGTGTCGCGCCTCCACCAAATCGAATTTACCCAGAACCTGTTGGAAGATCGGGACCCCGTTCCCATCAAGTGGTAATCAGAGCTTCAGGTGTTCCTTCAGGTTCGCGTTACCCTCCTTTGTTGTTTTCGGTTTCGTCCTAGAGTCCATGAAAAAGCCCTACAAAAAAATTGTAGTCATAGGTTGTTTCCTGTCCTAGATCTCATTTAGCCTTTGCACAATTTGATTCCAGAGTCCGTAGTGTTGAGTTTGTGTCCTTAGTCGAGTTGTGTTGCTGGTTTAGATCGTGTTTTGTTTCGGGTTGTCTTGCTTCCGCTACATCTCTTTCATACAAACCCTAGCCGTCATCCATCGCGTTTTCCACCCTCTGTTTTTGTTTTCCCACCCATATCCCACCCTCTGTTTGAGTCATCCTTCACGTCTCGTGATCACACACCACCATCCCCCACCATTCCCCGAGCTTCCGCCACCCATTTCCACCAATTCCCTCCACCCGATTTCGTTTCGGCCTCCACAGAAACCATAACTCGGAGTCCCATCTTCAAACGGCCATAACTTTTGCATACGGACTCGAAATCAGGAGATTTTTTTTGAAATTGGGTGAAATTAAATTTTGCATCCGAAACCGACCTGACTCAGTCGGGTTTCGGCGAATTTATTTTGCCCAAATTCGGCCTGGAAAGTGCAGTACTCGAGCTCCGAAATTGATTCACCGAATTTCCAGCACATTCATTATTTTCTGTAGGCCACACCTTACATTAGATTGAGGTGAAACTTTGTGTGGTTCCTATTTTTGTGCTCTGCTTTGTGAAAAAAATAACAGAAAAAAGAAACAAAAAAAGAAAAATTTCGGCACCTGGTTTTGCCTGAGAGCAAAGGCACCTGAGTTCCGTGCCTAAAAGAAAAAAGAAAAAAAAAGAAAGAGCACAGTTTTAGGTGACAGAAATTCTTTTGTTTTGTGCTTATGCTGCATTAAGTCTCTCAGTGCCTGGCCATCTTTGTTGCTGTCTTTGCCTTACTATTCTGATCTTGACTCCTTGTTCATCATATCCTAACACTGATATAGGACACATTTAGGCCAGCAACTAGGACCAGTGCTTTGGACAATTATTCAGCATTACTATCTGTTATTGATTTGTGTTCCACTGACATATTTGGCCTTCCAAGCTCCATATATCTACTTCTGGATAGCACAGTTTTGACCCTTGCAATCGTACCCACACTCGTCATGGTTTCACGAACCAGCCACCAGTTGTACCACCTGCTGCTTTGGTAAGAACACTTGTAAGAGCTTGGTAAGACACATCCTTTGTGGATTTCCACTGCCTTCCTTTCTAGTTGATAGGGATAATCCTTTTGTTTTCCCTGTGTTTCCACTAACCATGGCAGGAGAC
This sequence comes from Dendrocalamus latiflorus, assembly GCA_017311315.1. NCBI lineage: Eukaryota > Viridiplantae > Streptophyta > Magnoliopsida > Poales > Poaceae > Dendrocalamus > Dendrocalamus latiflorus. The sequence goes on along the minus strand of CM029614.1, from coordinate 14,283,652 downwards.
GAAGGGGGCGAGACACCGGTCGATTTCAACGAGTGTGTTAGTCGCGGCCAGCTACAAGCTGCGCTCGACAAACAAAATGCTTCACTCGGCGCGAGAATGGACACCATCGTCGCCGCCATTGCCAAGTTGAACACCACGGAAGGCATTGAGCGGGTGGAGCGGCGGTTGGCTGACCTCACTGGTCGGATGGACACATTGGAGGCACGCCTGCCACCTGTCAATGATGGCCATCGTCCTGATGATGACACAGTGTATGATGCGGATGGCAACATTGATCAGCGGGCGACACAAGATGCACGACTACGTCGGCGTCTTCAGCAAAACCGACATGGTTTGGGAGGTAATAACCAGAACCGTCATGGTAACGATGACCCTTTTGCTAAAGTCAAGTTTACCATTCCATCTTTTGCTGGTCTTTACGATGCTGATATATATCTTGATTGGGAGATGACGGTAGAGCAGAAATTTAATTCTCACTTGGTTCCTGAAAAACATAGAGTTAGACAAGCTACTAGTGAGTTTAAGGACTTTGGTATTATCTGGTGGAATGAACTAAGTAACATGCGCTTACAACCTGATACATGGGAACGGTTAAAAGAAGATATGCGTAATCGTTTTGTTCCTCCCACATATAAACTTGATTTGCGAAAAAAATTGCAGCGCTTAGAACAAGGTGATCGTTCTGTTCAGGACTATTATGCTGAGCTTCAAAAGGGTATGATGCGTTGTGGGGTTGTTGAGGACACGGATGATAAGATTTGTCGTTTCTACGGGGGGTTACGGCGTGAAATTCAGGACATTGTTGATTATAAAGAATTTACTACTGTCAACCAGTTGTTCCAGCTTGCTATGCTTGCAGAAAAAGAATTGCAGGGACGCAAGGAATCAGCGAAGGCAAGCACCGGACGACCCTTCTACACGCCGTGCACGACTACATCGACGGGACTGCCCAAGTCTTCTTCGAGTTTTCGTTCTCCTCCACCACCTGTGAACAAGATTGCAGCAGCGCCACTGAAGCCACCTTCCACGACACGCTTTGCAGATGCTACAAAAAATTCTTTGCAGGTTCCAGCCAAGAGTTCTTCTTCCGTGGCTTCAATGGGCCGCTCCTCCGACATTCAGTGCCACCGCTGCCATGGGCTTGGTCATGTGCAGAAGAATTGCCCTAGCCAACGGGCATACATCGCCACAGAAGATGGAGGCTACATCAGCACTTCAGATGTCGAGGAGGATGATGATGTTGCTGCTGCCTCGGACGACAATGGCGGTGGTGATGACGACTTGGTCCTTGGTGGGGCGTCCACAGCGACGCTACGGAGCATCATTGTGCAGCGAGTCCTCAGCACACAGGTACAACAACCCGATAAGCTTCAACGCCATAATTTGTTTCAGACTTTCTTCGCAATCAAGAACCGGCGTGCACGTGTCATCATTGATGGAGGAAGCTGCAACAACTTGGTGAGTTCTGATTTGGTCAAGAAGCTTGGCTTGACCACGCGACCGCATCCCCATCCATATCATATTCAGTGGTTAAATGATTCTGGAAAAGCTAAGGTAACACAAACATGCCGAGTCCATTTTTCCATTGGTGGGTATGTTGATCATGTTGATTGTGATGTGGTTCCCATGCAAGCATGCTCTCTTTTATTGGGTCGACCTTGGGAATTTGATAATGATGCTTTACACCATGGTAGTAGTAACAAATACACTTTTATGCATAAGGGAAAGAAAGTTACTTTACTGCCTTTGACCCCAGCTGAGATTATAGAGGCCGATAGGGAGCGAGTTGCTGCTGCTAATGATACAAAGGAACATGATAAATCTGAAAAACAGCAAGTAATCCATTTGAAAAATTCTGTTATGCTTGCCACAAAATCAGACCTTGCTGAAATTGATGATGTTCATGATACATGCTATGCTTTTGTGTGCAAAGATGCCTTATTTTCTCTTGATAATATGCCTTGCACTTTGCCTGCTCCTGTCACTAACCTTTTGCAGGAGTTTAGAGATGTTTTCCCTGATGAGATACCTCCAGGACTTCCACCCATTCGAGGGATTGAGCACCAGATTGATTTGATCCCTGGAGCGAGTTTGCCAAACCGTGCGCCGTACAGGACCAATCCTGAAGAGACTAAGGAGATTCAGCGACAAGTCCAAGACCTTTTGGACCGTGGGTACATACGTGAGAGCCTTAGTCCTTGTGCTGTTCCTGTTCTTTTGGTTCCCAAAAAAGATGGTTCTTGGTGTATGTGTGTAGATTGTAGAGCCATTAACAACATTACTATAAGGTATCGTCATCCTATTCCTAGGCTAGACGACATGCTTGATGAGTTGTGTGGTGCTATAATTTTCACAAAGATTGACTTGCGTAGTGGATACCACCAAATAAGAATGAAACTTGGCGATGAATGGAAAACTGCTTTTAAAACTAAGTTCGGCTTGTATGAGTGGTTAGTCATGCCTTTTGGGTTAACAAATGCACCTAGCACTTTCATGAGATTAATGAACGAGGTTTTACGTCCTTTCATTGGCAAATTTGTGGTCGTTTACTTTGATGATATCTTGATTTATAGCAAGTCCATGGATGAACATTTGAATCACTTACGTGCTGTTTTTAATGCTTTGAGAGATGCACGTTTGTTTGTTAACCTTGACAAGTGCACCTTTTGCACGGATCGAGTCTCTTTTCTTGGCTATGTTGTGACTCCACAGGGCATTGAGGTTGATAGAGCCAAGGTGGAGGCGATATGGAGTTGGCCCACGCCCACGACGGTCTCCCAAGTGCGCAGTTTTCTTGGCCTTGCAGGATTTTATCGCCGCTTTGTCAAAGAATTCAGCACCATTGCGACACCATTGATTGAGTTGACAAAGAAGGGCGTCGTGTTCCATTGGGGGCCATCACAAGAGGAGTCCTTTAATCTTTTGAAGGACAAGCTTACACACGCATCATTGCTCCAACTTCCGGATTTTGGTAAGACTTTTGAGCTCGAATGTGATGCTAGCGGAATTGGTATTGGTGGTGTTTTGATGCAAGAAGGCAAACCTGTTGTCTACTTTAGTGAAAAATTAAATGGTCCTGCTCTTAATTATTCCACGTATGATAAAGAATTGTATGCTCTTGTTCGTTTTTTAGAGACGTGGCAACACTATTTATGGCCTAAAGAATTTGTCATTCATTCCGATCATGAATCACTTAAGCATATTCGTAGTCAAACCAATTTGAATCGTAGACATGCTAAGTGGGTTGAATTTATTGAATCTTTTCCTTATGTCATTAAACACAAGAAAGGGAAGGATAATGTGATTGCAGATGCTTTGTCTCGACGCTATACCATGTTGTCTCAACTTGATTGTCGCATTTTTGGTCTTGAAACTATTAAAGGACAATATGCTTTTGATGCTGATTTTAAGGATGTGTTGTTGCATTGTAAAGAGGGACAAGCATGGAATAAATTCATGATCAATGATGGGTATTTGTTTAGAGCTAACCGCCTATGCATTCCAGTTGGATCCGTTCGTCTTTTGTTGTTGCAGGAGGCGCATGGAGGTGGTTTAATGGGACATTTTGGTGCTAAGAAGACAGAGGATGTTCTGGCCACACACTTCTTTTGGCCAAAGATGAGGCGAGATGTTGAGCGGTTTGTTGCTCGCTGCACTACATGTCAAAAAGCTAAGTCTCGCTTGAATCCACGTGGTTTATATATGCCTCTTCCTGTTCCTTCTATTCCGTGGGCAGATATTTCTATGGACTTTGTTTTAGGATTGCCCAGGACTAAGAGGGGGAGGGATAGCATTTTTGTTGTTGTGGATCGCTTTTCTAAGATGGCTCACTTTATACCATGTCATAAAACCGATGATGCCGTTCATATTGCTGACCTCTTTTTCAAAGAGATAGTTCGTTTGCATGGTATGCCTTCTACTATTGTTTCAGATCGTGATGTCAAGTTCTTGAGTCACTTTTGGCGTACTCTATGGAACAAGTTGGGTACAAAGTTGCTGTTCTCTACAACATGTCACCCACAAACTGATGGCCAAACTGAGGTGGTGAACCGCACATTGTCTACCACGTTGAGAGCTATTTTGAAGAACAATTTGAAGTTGTGGGAAGAGTGTTTGCCGCATGTTGAGTTCGCATATAATCGAGCGGAACACTCCACCACTAAGGTAAGTCCTTTTCAGTTAGTGTATGGATTCAATCCCCGTGCCCCTATTGATATTTTACCTTTGCCTACTAGTGAGAGAGTTCATAATGATGCTAAGGAGCGTGCTGATTTTATTGTCAAAATGCATGAGACTACTAAGGCAAACATTGAAAAGATGAATGCAAAATATAGGATTGCTGGTAGTAAAGGTCGAAAGGAAGTTAAACTTGAACCGGGTGATTTTGTTTGGTTGCACTTGAGAAAGGATCGATTTCCTGAGTTAAGAAAATCAAAATTGATGCCTAGAGCTGCTGGTCCTTTTAAGATAATTGAGAAGATAAATGATAATGCATATAAACTTGAGTTGCCTCCCGAGTTTGGGGTTAGTCCCACCTTTAACATTTCAGATTTGAAGCCATACTTGGGAGAAGAAGATGAGGCTGAGTTGAGGACAACTCCGCTTCAAGAGGGGGAGGATGATGAGGACATTACTTCTTCGGATACATACAACACTCCTCCACTTGACATTCAAGGACCAATCACTAGAGCTCGCGCCCGACAATTGAATTTACAGGTGAGCTCGTTCCTAAGTACTTCCTTTTGTTCATTTGAGAATAGATTGCTACCTAATGATTTAATTATGATTAGGAACCATGGAGAGGACCTGGAAATACTTGGAGAAGGGTTACAAGGCGCACAAGTCCAGCAAGGGCGGTCGAATCATGTTGGAGGCCCAACTCAAACCGACTTCGAATCCAATTCGGAGTCCAGGACCAGACCGCACTAAAACGGACGCCCAGATCGCATCCGGACTCCGTTTTGGACGTTCCACATATGTATGGAAAGCTGAGAAGACCACCTTTCCAATGGCTTTGGTCCCTGTCAAAAATCCTTCTGAGTCAACAGGAATCGTCGAAACAAGTGGGCGTTCAGAATCTGTCAGGGTGCTGCGCCACCGTCTTTTGGGCCGATCGGCTTTGTATCGTGTTGGAGCCCATTAGGGGCGCGTCCAGGGGTTTGCGCGCCCCTAACTCCTCTATATCCAGCCGCCACCCCCACCATTAGGGTTTGGGGTTTTGCTTAGATTGATTTGTCTTTGAACAATTCGCCGTTCATCGGTTTGTGAGACCCCAACTTTCGAGTGCTTAATCTATCCATCTGCAATTCAGTTGTGTTCTTCCTTGTTCTTGCTTGTGTTCTTCGATTCGCAGGCGAGGATTAGCCTTCTTGGCGAGGTCAACCAGGCTGCGCACGGTTGATAACCTGAGGAGACGTGGTGCTGCGATTGCGGGGTTCGGAACGTCTCGTTCGGAAGCCGGATCGATTTGTGTCGCGCCTCCACCAAATCGAATTTACCCAGAACCTGTTGGAAGATCGGGACCCCGTTCCCATCACTTTGGATTGAATTATCTTGTATTTATCACTCATACACATTGCCATACACTTGTTTTTATCCTTCTTCCATTCTTGGTTGATCAGCAACATAGGCTAAGTGCTAGATACGGACTATAATTCAATTCTATGCAATTCTAAAATTAATTGATTGTTCTCCATTGCTACCATATTGTGCCTTCCAAGCTACACCTACTCTTGATTAGAACAGGTTCCCTCTTGCAATCGTACCCACGCTCGACACGGTGTCACGAACCAGCCACCGGTTGTACCACCTGCTGCATTGGTAAGAACACTTAAAAGAGTGTGGTAAGACGCTTGAGAATGTGTGATTCCACCTTCCACCACCTAGTAGTGGATAGGGATAATACCTTTGTGTTGTCTTTTGTTTTCTACTAACCATGACCGGTGGGTCGCCTGATGATCAAGTGTGTGTTTTAAAGGGAGAGCTCATGACACTCTGGGATGGACAACGCATCAATAGGAAGCTTCAAGCTTCGACGGACACATGGCAGCGTTCCATCAGTTCCATCAATGAGAGTATTACAACACTCACTGCACGCCTTGAAAGAATGGTGAATCGGCCACCAAACAATGGACGCGAGTATGATCACGATGCGGGCCAAGATCGTGAGGAGGGAGATGATAATGAGAGACAAAACCGCGACGCCAGTGCTTCATTTGCTGCCCAAGATGCACGCCCACGACACCGCCTACATCAAAACCGTCACGGTATGGGAGGTAATAATTTTCAGCACCACAATATCGTTCTAATCATGACCCTTTTGCTAAAGTCAAATTTACCATTCTATCTTTTTCTGGTCTTTATGATGCTGAAATATATCTTGATTGGGAGATGACGGTAGAGCAGAAGTTTAATTCTCACTTGGTTCCTGAACAACATAGAGTTAGACAAGCTACTAGTGAGTTTAAGGACTTTGCTATTATCTGGTGGAATGAACTGGGTACCATGCGCTTACAACCTGATACATGGGAGCGGTTAAAAGGAGCTATGCGTGCTAGATTTGTTCCTCCTGCTTTTAAACATGAAATGCATAAGAAATTGCAGTGCTTAGACCAAGGTAATAAATCTGTCGAGGAATATTATCAAGAACTACAAATAGGCATGTTGCGTTGTGGGGTTGTTGAGGAAACGGAGGATAAGATTTGTCGTTTTTACGGGGGGTTACGGCGTGAAATTCAGGACATTGTTGATTATAAAGATTTTACTACTGTCAACCAGTTGTTCCAGCTTGCTTGTTTGGCAGAAAAAGAATTGCAGGGTAGGCAACAAAGGACAAGGAGCAACTTTGGAGGTACGTCTACATCGAGATCAACGCCTGGGCAAGCCAAGATAGCCCCACCTCCTATTTGTCGAGCTGCTGCCCCTCTGTGAGTAGGGCGCGTTCAGTAGCACCGCCGCCACCATCACGCGCACCCGAGACGAGCAAATCTACTAGTGTGCAAGCACCAGCACAGAGCTCTTCATCGGTTGCTTTCACGGGCCGTACGACGGGCATTGTGTGCCACCGTTGTAAAGGGATGGGCCACGTCATGAGAGATTGCACAAGTCAGCGGGCGTACATTGCGACAGAAGATTGTGGTTATGTAAGTGCTAGTGATGTTGAGGATGAATATGCTCTTGCAGCTAACCTTGCAGGTAATGGTGATGATCATGAGAACAAACCTGTGTTTGTGCCATTTTCTGTGACTAACAACTTATAGGTAGTTGAGAACCATGCCAAAGAAGAGCATGAGTTGATTGAATCACTGACCCCATTGGTTGAGAATGAAAAGAAGGAGATGGATGCACTTACATCATCTGAGGAGAGCCAAAAAGGTAAATAACATGGTACTATCATCGTTCACGGTATTGATTTGGTGCTACAACAAGACATAGAGCAACCTTGTGAGTATATACCTGCTGTAGTGCAATCTTTTGATATTCCTAGTGTTGACTTAAATAAACCCTGTGCTCATCTAAATTCTCATAATTTTGCACATGTTAAATTAATAACACATAAAGAAGTTTTGACTAGAATTTCTCCTGCTAATTCATTGTGTTACATCATGTTAGATCTACCTATGAAATTGTCACATGCTATGGAGAAAATTTCTGAACTTGCATGTTCGAAATTCTTATTTAGTACCTACACCCCTGGATATAAGTTTAATTTGATTGGAGATTATGGTGTGGAAAATCAATTTCTTGTATATCGAATATGCATAACTTGCGATCACATGGATGAATTGAAACTTGTTGTTTGGGACAACAATTCTTGTATGCTGAATCATGTTGAATGTGAGAGGGAAGTAAAATTTAGTACTCATTCAATGCCTATGTGTTCATCTCTTTTTGCACCATCTAGTATAGACAATCTGAATAAAGATGATGAATTATGGCAGAACATACAAAGCTCTTCACTCTTACTAGATGAATTTGCTATTGTTCGATTGAGATATGATTATATAGATGAACTTTGCTTGATTCTAAAAGTTGTAGTTTTGCCCATATGTGCCACCACTACAAGTTTACAAATTCAAATATTTGAATTGCATAAATGCTTCACTTACATTTGCAAAACAAGTTGCAATAATTACTGTGTGAGAAATTTTGAATTGCTCATTAACATATATGATTACTCTTGGGTTAATAATACAACGAGCTTTTATGATCATTGATGTTTTATAACATTAATTGTGCAACAACGAAGAACGGTTAAAACGGATGACATATACATATACCATGCATACACCTTGGCTTCTTTGTTACCATTTTTTCAACTTATCAAAAGCCGAGGACGGCTTTGTTTGCAAGAAGGGGAGGATGATAAGAACATGTACCCTATGGATACAACCATATTTGCTATACTTGTTGTTTCAATTACAAGAGCTCCTACACATCACTTAAATTATGAGGTGAGCTCGTTTCAAAGAGATTTTACTTTATTTGATAAAGAACTTAAGATATTACATAATGAGACTTTGTTGCGTTTGTTATCATGTACCAAGATTTATGATCAACATCATGCAATACGTGATGCTACACCTATATTAAAACCGAGGACGGTTTTCTGTCAAGAAGGGGAGGATGATGTGACCACGCCACCAACACAAACGACCATAGCGGTCAATATCAAGATTGAACTAAAGGTGAATTCGTTTCTTCAACTTCAACACATTTTAAATGAGAATATGATGCTACCTAATGATGAAAAAATATATATTTGTAGCACCACATCACTTTGGAACCAATTGAAGCAAGGGTTCAAGTTGGACAGGTTTTGGAATCCAATTCGGCCTCCAGATCAATTCGGATTCAACCTGATAGGCCAATTTCAAACGGCCATAACTTTTGATCCAGAAGGTTTCTCAAGGACCGTGAGTACTCGTTGGAAAGCTCTTAGAGTCTACTTTCAGATGGATCTAGTCTCACCTCCAAACTCTATCCGAGCAGATCAGCAACTACAAAATAAGTCATATCACTTTTCCAGTCCGAGTCAAAGTGCGCCGAGGGCGTTGTAACTTGGGCTATTTGGGCCAGTACTGTTCATGTGAACAGTACCACGGCCGTGTGAACAGTAACTACGAATAGTACCATATCCCTTGTCATTAGATAAGTGCGACTTTCCCCTCCCCTATTTAAGGAGACCGCACCCCTTTAGTTTTCCTTGGGTTTTCTTAAGAGATTATTCTGCTTAGCAGTTTCGCCGCATGTTCGGTTGAGAAACCCCAACTTGTGAACTTAATCTTTGTTCGTAATTTCAGATTGCATCTTTTACTCTCTTGCTTGTGTTCTCGGTTCGCTTGCAGGAGATAGCCTTTTTGGCGAGGTCAATCGTGTTTGGCACGGTTGCTAACCAACGGAGCAGTGGTGTAGTGATTGCAAGGGGTTCATTCTGTTTTGGTCAGAGCCTTTGGATCATCAACGTCGAGATCTCCACAATCGATTTATCAGTACCTCTCGGAAGATTGGGCCATCGTCACATCAGTAGACATGCTAAGTGGATTGAGTTTATTGAATCTTTTCCCTATGTCATTAAATATAAAAAGGGCAAATAAAATGTGATAGCTGATGTGTTGTCTAGGAGATATACCATGCTTTCGCAACTTAATTTCAAAATCTTTGGGTTAGAGACAATAAAGGAGCAATATGTGCATGGTGCTGATTTTAAAGATGTGTTGCTAAATTGTCAAGAGGTGGAGAAAATCTTTGGGTTGGAATAAATTTGTTGTGCATGATGGGTTCATATACCGTGCTAGCAAGCTGTGCATTCCTGTTGGCTCCGTTCGTCTTTTGTTGTTACAGGAGGCGCATGGAGGAGGATTGATGGGCCACTTCGGTGTGTAGAAGACTGAGGACATTCTGTTCCACCATTTTTATTGGCCAAAGATGAGGCTTGACGTCGAACGCTTCATTTCTCGCTGCACCACGTGCCAAAAATCTAAGTCACGACTTAATCCTCACGGTTTATACATGCCTCTTCCTGTTCCAAGCATACCTTGGGAAGATATTTCTATGGACTTTGTGCTAGGGACGGGGTCCCGATCTTCCAACAGGTTCTGGATATGTTCGATTTGGTGGAGGCGCAACACAAATCGATCCAGCTTCCGAACGACACGTTCCGAACCCCGCAATCGCAGCACCACGTCTCCTCAGGTTATCAACCGTGCGCAGCCGGTTGACCTCGCCAAGAAGGCTAATCCTTGCCTGCGAATCGAAGAACACAAGCAAGAACAAGGAAGAACACAACTGAATTGCAGATCTATTGATTTAGCACTCGAAAGTCGGGGTCTCACAAACCGATGAACGATGATACTGTTCAAAGACAGAATTAATCTAAGCAAAACCCCTGGACGCGCCCTAATGGGCTCCAACACGATACAAAGCCGAAAGGCCCAAAAGACGGTGGCGCAGCACCCTAACAGATTCTGAACGCTCACTTGTTTCGACGATTACCGTTGACTCAGAAGGAATTTTGACATGGTACTAGAGCCATTGGAAAGGTAGTCTTCTCAGCTTTCCATACATATGTAGAACATCCAAAACGGAGTCCGGATGCGATCTGGCGTCCGTTTTAGTGTGGCCTGGTCCTGGACTCCGAATTGGATTCGAAGTCGGTTTGAATTGGGCCTCCAACATGATTCGACCGCCCTTGCTGGACTTGTGTGCCTCGTAGTCCTTCTCCAAGTACTTCTAGGTCCTCTCCATGGTTCCTAATCACAATTAAATCATTAGGTAGCAATCGATTGTCAAGTGAACAAAAAGAAGTACTTAGGAACGAGGTCACCTGTAAATTCAATTGTCGGGCGCGAGCTCTAGTGATTGGTCCTTGAATGTCAAGTGGAGGAGTGTTGTGTGTATCCGAAGAAGTGATGTCCTCATCACTTTGTTTTAGGGCTTCCTAGAACAAAGAAGGGGAGGGATAATATTTTTATTGTCGTGGATAGATTCTCTAAGATGGCTCATTTTATACCATGTCATAAAAGTGATGATGCTACACATGTTGCTGATTTGTTCTTTAAGGAAATTGTTCGCTTGCATGGTATCCCGAATACGATAGTTTCAGATCGTGATGCTAAATTTCTTAGTCATTTTTGGAGAACCTTGTGGGGAAAGTTGGGAACTAAACAGTTATTTTTCACTACTTGTCATCCCCAAACTGATGGACAAACTGAGGTAGTCAATAGAACATTGTCTACTATGCTTAGGGCTGTGCTTAAAAAGAACTTAAAAATGTGGGAGGAATGTTTGCCTCATGTGAAATTTGCTTGTAATCGTTCGTTGCATTCTACCACAAAGAAATGCCATTTTGAAATTGTTTATGGTTTCATACCTCGTGCACCTATCGACTTGTTGTCTCTTCCAGCTTCAGAGAAGATAAATTTTGATGCGCAACAACATGCTGATTTGATACATAAGATGCATGCGAGAACTAAATAGAACATTGAGATTATGAATGCTAAATATAAAGTGACTGGTAGTCAAGGACGCAAGCATATTACGTTTGAACCTGGTGATCTTGTGTGGTTACACTTGCGTAAAGAAAGATTTCCTGAATTGAGAAAGTCTAAACTCATGCCTCGTGCAGATGGTCCTTTTAGAGTGCTTGAACGTATTAATGATAATGCATATAAGTTAGACTTGCCTGCAGATTTTGGGGTTAGCCCCACCTTTAACATTGCAGATTTGCGACCTTGCTTGGGCATGGAAGATGAGCTTGAGTCGAGGACAACTCCAATTCAAGAAGGGAAGGATGATGAGGACATCCGTTCCATAGATACAATTGTGCCAACTCCACAACAAACTCCACAAACTCAAGGACCAATAACTCGAGCACGAGCACGTCAACTTAACCATCAGGTGAATGCATTCCTAAGTTTGCATACAAATATTTCAAAGAATGGCATACTACTTAATTCTTGTGATGATTTAATTGTTCTTAGGAACCATGGTGAAAAACCACTTGAGCTCAAGTGTAGAAGTGGAACCGTCAAGCGCAATCCAAGTCCTGTTCGCGAGTTCGATTCAGATTCGGCCTTTGCAACAGCGTCTACTTCAAACGGCCATAACGTTTGATCCAGAAGGCTTCTCGGGGCTCATGAGTACTCGTTGGAAAGCTCTTGAAGTCTACTTTCAGATGGATCTGGTCTACCATCCAAACTCCATCCGAGCAGATCAGAAACTACGAAAGAAGACACATTACTTTTTCAGTCCGAGTCAAAGTGGGCCGAGGGCCTTGTAACTTAGACTATTTGGGCCGGTACTGTTCACATAAACAGTACCACGGCCATGTGAACAGTAACTTCAAATAGTACCACATCCCTTTTCATTAGATAAGTGCGGCTTCCCCCTCCCCTATTTAAGGAGGTCGCACCCCTTTAGTTTTCCTAGGGTTTTTCTTAAGAGATTATTCTGCTTAGCAGTTTCGCCGCATGTTCGGTTGAGGAACCCCAACTTGTGAACTTAATCTTTATTCGCAATACAGATTGCATCTTTTACTCTCTTGCTCGTGTTCTCGATTCGCTTGCAGGAGATGGCCTTCTTGGCGAGGTCAACCGTGTTCGGCACAGTTGATAACCAACGGGGCAGTGGTGTAGTGATTGCGAGGGGTTCGATCTGTTTTGGTCAGAGCCTTTGGATCATCAACATCGAGTTCTCCACAATCGACTTATCAGTACCTCTCGGAAGATCAGGCCATCGTCACATCACCTCCACCTCGCTGAGATCGAGGTCGTCGAAGGCGGTGAGGACGCGGTGGAAGAGCTTCTTGGCCTTGCCAAGGTCGCGGAACTTCTTCTTACCTTGTGCGGGAGCTGAGGGCTTCTTGTTGCGGTTCTTGTCGATGTAGTCATTCTTGCCCAAACCGCCGTTGTCACCTTTGCCCTTCCCCAGCTTGGGGCAGTTTGCCCGAGTGTGGTTGGGGCCACCGCACTCGAAGCAAATCACGGGTCCTCCTCTCTTTCCATACCTCCTCCTCTTGTAAGCATTGGAGAATCTCCGAGCTAGGAGGGCTAACTACTCATCCGCAAGCTGCTCTAACTGATCATCAGTTATGTCACAGAGAGCAGCAAGGGAGAATCCACACAGCGAATCAGAAGAAAGACCGGAAGCCGAACTGGGATCGGTGACTAGGGCCATCGACTGTGACTTCGACTTGCGAGAGACAATGTCAATCTCGTGAGTCTTGAGGCGCGAGTACAGCGCATCAAGAGTCAAAGTCGAGAGGTCCGTGGTGTCCTTGATGGTAGTCACCTTCATCTCTCAAACACGAAGGTCGAGTGCAGCGAGCATCTGTCGAGCGTTATCCGAGTCGGGATATATAAGACCGACCGCTCAGAGGTTGCTCAGAATCTTGTGAAAATGCGCAAAACACTCATCGAGGGACTCGCCAGCGAGCATTTCAAACTTGTTGTAATCTCGCTTGAACTGGTCCTGTCGCACCATCTTTATTTGGGTGGTGCCCTCATGGTAAGCATCGAGGGTCTCCCAAATATCGAAGGCGGACGAAAGATGAGATATGCGGTCAAACTCGCTACGACTCAGACCCTGGATTATGATGTTCCTTGCCTTAGCGTTTGCCTCAACATCATGCATATTTCCAGCATTGATGTTCTCATCGGCAGGAACGACAAACCGGACCTGGACCTTACGCCAGATGGCGTACCCCTGAGCCTGGATGTATGTCTCCATTCGGTTCTTCCAGAAGGGGTAATCGATGTCATCAAAGACGGGAGGCTTAGTTGAGTACTTGTCCGTTGCCATGGCTCTAGAGACCGGTTAAGATCTATTGAGAAGAGCTAACCGGCTCTGATACCAATTGTTGGACCGAAATGGCGACAGAGGGGGGTAAATGTCGACCCTTAAAAAAATGCTCCCACAAAAAGACTTCTCCTCCGATAGCTACAAAGCTATGAAGGAGACATCAAATGAACACTGGAAACCCCAAAAACTCAAAGAAGCAAACAAGGCCTAAAGCAACACTAAAGAAACACTCCTCACTGCAGGGGGCCGGTCTGACCGCTTGTAGTGGGCCGGTCAGACCGCCCAGTTGCCGCCGGTCTGACCGGTCCCATAAAGCCGGTCTGACCGCTTGCTTTAATCCGGTCTGACCGCTGAGGGGGAAGCGGTCTGACCGCTCTTCGAACAGATAGGCCCAGACAAATTCAGAAAACCTACTGCAACCCTGAAATTTCAGACTTTCATCAATTCACAGAAAATGGAGAAAATCTCCTGAACCTTTTAGACCAACAGAGCAAGACCAAGAAGGAAATAACATCAGGGACCAAAGAGCCAAAGAAAATCAAGGAGAGAGCAAGTATTTCAGATTTGAGCCCAAAATCTGAAAACTCACAGAGGACTTCCTCAAAAGTCAAATTGCCATATTGATTTAGATTTTCTGAGCATAAAACTTGGAGAATAACTTGGGAATAACCTTGGGAGACAGAAACTACAACCTGGGCACAGATTCTTGAAGCAAATTTGAAAAACTCCTCAAACCCTAGAAACTTAAAATATGCAGGGAGCAGTACCAAAATTCAAATTCCCATCTAACCTTTGATCCTTTGGCAATGAAACTTTGAGGATAGCTAAAAGATAGCCTCTGGATTCTAGAAACCAAGTTTCATGCCATCTCATGAAGGGAATAAAAAATCTCACCAAAACCCTAGAACCAAGAACAAGAACAGAGGAGGCCCAAAAGGCAAAACTGAAATTAAATGAGATTAGCTCTTGAGAAAATCGATCAAATGATCTTGGGGCATCATCCCAGCATAGAGCAACCCATTTTTGACCTTCTCAAAGAGAAACAACAAGAAAATGCAAAAACACAAAAATCACCAAAAGAGGGCATCGAAGAACAGAAACAACAGAGAGCTCAAGAACTGAAATAAACACCATCTCATATTGATAAAGAGGAAAGGAGATACATGATTGATACAAGAGGAATGATTACAAGCTCATCAATCCATCCTCTCCCTCTCCCAAACTCAAGAACACACCCACTACATGTTTCTTGGAGAGGAGACAAGCAACAGAGAAGCTACGATGAAGACACCCCCCACTACCTCTCCTGCTCTCAACCACTAAAGCCTCACCAACTAAAGCTTAAAGCCAAAACAAACTCTCCAAAGCTCATTTTGACTAAAGCAAGCCCTACCAACCTCTAAAACCCTAGGAATGCATGAGGGGGCATGCAGCCACTCCCTCCTATTTATAGCCCTTAGCCAATGGGTCTCCAACCCGTTACGCCTGCTAAACCTGAACGGAACCGTCTCCCGCTTGTGCAGCCTTGCGTTTTTCCCGAAACGCCCCTCCTGCACCTTCCAGGAAGCTTCCTCGTGTCTTGTCGTCCAAGCCTCGCAACCACCTCGAGTCTCCGCCGTCTTCGACACATCTCGACCGTTCTGACCTCGACACCGCCCGTGTCTAGTCCGATCACCTCGTGTCTCGCCACGACTCCGCCTCGACGTCCTGCAGCCAACACAGACAAGAAACACATCAAATAGCACCGCTCGATACATGAAGGCATAAATGCATTAATGAAATAGCCCAAACCTGACAAGTCGATATAATATACATCCTAACCATTTTGACCAGGTTTGACCAAGTCCGACCGAGCCCGATTGCACCACGCAACGTCAAGGTCCGAACCAACCAAATCAAACTCGACTTCCCTAAACCGATGTCAATTACTCATCACACACATGGGATGACCTCCACATGGTCTCTCAGTCTCATTCTTGAACTTGTAGCACTTTAAATTGACTCAATACTAGCTTCTTGGTTCCACTTAGATTATTGACATGGCCTGCATCATCCTTAGATACCTCTAGCTAGACTATAATCATGGATGACTTGACATGCTAAGAAATTCGACTAAAATTCATATTATAACTTATTTGGCCTAACTTGATTATACATGTCTTGTCATGATCTTGATAGCATACTTATGTGTTATGGCTTAGTGTAATTCTCATATGGTCATTCTGGATAATCTTCATGGCTCTAAATGCTTAAAATAAACAAACTTCAGACATTTCATCCAACATCATGACTTATTCTTTCTTTTGCATCCTTGATGATTTTATTGCCAAAAGGGGGAGAATAGCGGAGAAAAAGCCATTTGGGAACTTTCTAGAGCTTTGGAGAATAATTTGCCCTTTCTTGTGTTGCTCTAGTGTTCCTTTTGTCGACATGGTCATAACCTTCTTTGATTTCTCTTGGACCATGTTTGACTCTTGTTTATTTTCAAACTCATCTTTACGCTTTTTTTGGGTTTGTCAATATACTCATCAAGGGGGAGATTGAGAGACCATGTGGAGGTGACCACATGCTTGTGATGAGTAATTGACAAGTAGTTTGGAAAGATTGAGTTTGGTTTGTTTGTTTCGTGCCATGGAGGCATTTGGCTCAATCGGGGTTGGTTAGTTGGACTTGAGGCGTATTCCTCTCCCCGTTTGAGCTTTTGGGTCATTTTATGCTAGAGTATGATCAATTGATGCTAATTGTGATTACATTTGTCGAGCGGTGCTATGTGATGTGTTTTTTGTCTCTGATGGCTGCAGGACATCGAGACGGAGTCGTGGCGAAGCACAGGATGACCGAACTAGGCGCAAGTGGTTCCGAGGTCAAAGCGGTCGAGGTGTGCCGAAGATGGCGATGACTCGAGGTGGCTGCGTGGCTTGGAGGGCAAGGAATGAGGAAGCTTCCTGGAAGGTGTGCGAGGGGCGTTTTGGTGAATACGCAAAGCTGCACTAAAGGAAATGGATTTGGTTAGAGTTAGTGGGTAAAGCACAAAAGCTTAATGGGCAAAGCAAATGTGAACCTATTATGAAGGGCTATAAATAGAAAGGTGCTCTCTAGTGCTAGATGCAGATTTTTAGAGAGATGGCTTGAGAGAGGGTTTTGGTGTGTTTGCCCTCCATGTATGAGTGAGTTCCTCAAATCCTAATTGCGTATGGGGATGTTGAGGGTGTGTTCTTGAGTGTGTGTTCTTATTTGGGTTGAGAAGGTTGTAAATCAACTCTTTGTAATCGCGTATCTCTCCGTATCAATTTCAATATGAGAGATTTTACTTGAGTTGCTCTAGACGTGGATGAATCTTAAGGTCAAGTGACCACTGTGTTCCCAAAAGAGCAAGATGTTAACTTGAAGAGTTCTCTCGTTTCTTTATTTCGGTCTTCAGATAGCATTTTCTGCTGTCCGTTTCTTTGTTTTGTAGTCTTGGCAGCACTCGGTCTTGAGTCCTTAAATTTAATCATATAGTCAAAATCGGCTGCTAATTAATCCGTTCTCTTGAGTACTCTTAGTCCGGCTGCCCTGGCCGAATTAATTTTCCATCTATTTGATCTTGCCTGTTCTCTATTCGAACTGCATATCTTGTTTTTCTCAGCTTTCAGCTGGTCTGTTTTTAGTGAACAGTCTAGTTTCGATTTATACTTTATACTCTGCTGTCTCTTTGGGAAGTCCAGAACTAGTCAGTTGAAGGTTCTTGCTGTTTTTTTTGTTTGGCTGCACCGCAGGCTTTATTTCTGTACTTTCTGCTCTAAAGCTCCAATTGTGATTTCTCCTCTGTAGACTGCAGTAAAAACAAGGCATTTTACTGCATTAAATCTGGTTGTGATTTCGGCTTGTATTCGTTTCTTTGGATGTCAACTTTCGGTCGGCTTCAAGTCTCTGCTTGTCTTCATTTTGTTCGGGTTAATAGTTGGCGGTTTGTCTGATTTAGTTCCTGCAGTTGAATTGGTAGTAATTCTGCAGTCAAACTAATTTCTTTTATCCCGAGAAGGACAGCAGTAAATTGATCTTTGTGGGATATTTGCTGCTCTATTTCCCTTAGGTTGATCTGCAGACTTGCAGCTTGCAGAGCATTAAAATTTCAGTCAGCAGTCTTAGTGAATAGTTTTCTATTTTTCTTTTGGGGGCCTCCTGAGTGTTATTTCCTTGCTTCTCGGCAAAGCTCTTTTTGGTTCCAGAACGCTTGAATATCATCTTTGTAGCTTTTATAGCTATCGGAGAAATTGAGTTTTTCGTGAATATTTTGGGGATGATTTTTTAAAATGGCACCATTCACCCCCCCCCCCGTGTTGCCGATTTCGATCCAACACAAAGGTCTCCTCAAAATCTAGACCATCAACCTGTGAGAAGCCCTAAGCTACCACTCTAGCCTTGTTCTGAATAACAACCCCATGCTCACTCTGCTTGTTCTTGAACACCCACTTAGTCCCAATGACATTGTGACCTCGAGGGGGCTCAACAAGCGACCAGACCTTGTTTCTCTCGAAATTTTCCAACTCCTCATGCATGGCATTGACTCAAGACTCATCAGATAGTGCATGACAAACATTCTTGGGCTCAAAGGAGGCAATGAAAGCAAAATGGAGTTAGAATTGTGACAAGCCAGACTTTGAGCGTGTGTCACATCCCAAAAATTTTGGCTTTTTGAAAAATTTAAATTCAAATAAATTATTTTAAGGTAATTGGATTTTACTTGGCTTTTATTTGCCTTTTTGGATTTTCTGGAATTTAAAAACTATTTTTAGAGCTTAAAAAGTAATTCAAAATATGAAAATTAAATATCAACAGTAGTTGGAAATAATTTTATTTAGTCCAAAATATGTCCAGGAGCTTCTGTGAATTTTTCTAGAATTTTTGGAGGTATTTTCATATTTTTCTGAGGCCTAAATAATTTTCTAGCCTTTTCTGAAATTAGAAATCAAATTCTGAAAAAAAAATAAAAATCTCCCTTTTCCTCCGGCCGACGCGTGGACGGCCCAGGGCCGCCCACGTCGCCGCTCGGCCAATCCAGGCCGTTCCCTCCTCTCTCTCTCGCCGCCAAGCGGGCCAGGCCCGTCAGCGACCCCCGCCTTCCCCTCCTCCTCGCCCGACGCGTGGACGGCTCAGATGAGCCGAGTCCCCGCGCGGACCATCCAGCCGCCCGCTCCCACCGCCTGTCTCGCCTCGCTGACCCGCGGGCCCCGCCCGTCAGCGGCGCACGCCTCCGCTCTCGCTGCCGCCCGGCCCCGCATGCCAGATCCGTCTCCCTCGCGGAGGCGGCACCTTCCTTCTCTCTTCCCCCTCTTTCCTTTCTCGCCGGCCGACCAAATCCGAGCCGGAGCCGGCCTTGCCTTCCCTGGCTCTCCCCGGTTTTGGAAACCCCGAGCCCCGCCGCGACCGAATCCCCAAATCCCCGCGCCTCCCTTCCTTCCGCGCCCCCTCCTTCCTTTCCTCCCCGCGCCCTTCCTTCTCCGGCCGCCAGCAACGGCGAGCAATTGCCGCGCCCCTGCTCCCCCTCCGCCCTATAAAAGCCCCCCTTGGCTCCGCCTTCTCCCGCACCACCTCCCAGAGCACTCCACCGCAGCTCCCGAGCCCTCTAGAGCCCGATCACCGTGCCACTCCTCCCCTCGAGCTCCGCCCAACTCCGGCGAGCTTTCCTCGCCGCCTCGGTCATCCCCGAAGCCCGCCGTCGCCACTCCGAGCATCCCCACGCCCGGGCGATCCTCCCCGACCCCTCGGCCGCCCCTCCCCGCCCCCTGAGCGCCGTCGCGTCGGAGCTCCCGATCCGTCGTCGCTGCCTCCTCGTCGCCGGCCACCTCCGTTCACCCCCGAGCCTCGCCGACCCCTCCAACCGGATCCCCTTCGCGCCAGGGTTACATTTCACGCGCCGCCCGAACCTCTCCGCCACTCCCTCGTCGCCGGCGCCGTCGCCTCCGACCATCTTCCCCGACCTCCCCTCCGGCAGGTACCTCAAAAGGTATGGTTGCCCTATATGGGTAGGCAAAGCCTCCCCCCGCCCATCTGGTTAGCCGCGCTCTCTCTCAACTCCCCGGTGCGCGTTCGAGCCCTCGGCTCCGTGCGCTGGGTTGAGTTTTTCGTTTAATTTTCGCGACTGACAAGCGGGCCCCACCCGTCAGCGGCCGCCGGTCTGCGCTGCCACTGCCGCCTGGGCCCCACCCGTCTGCGTCAGCCTCTGACAAGTGGGTCCAGACCCCAGTGGGTCCCACCTGTCAGTGACCAAGCAGATAGGGTCACTGACAGAGGGGTCCCACATGTCAGCGACCGCCAGAGGGTCTACTGTTCAGTGGGTCCCACCTGTCAATCTCTCAGATTAAAATAAAGATTTAAAAATTAAATATTCCAGTGGGCCCCACCTGTCAGAAATTTTCGAATTTCTGGATTTATTCAAATCTGAGATTTTCAAATGAGCATAACTTTCTCATTTTAACTCCAATTCCAGCCATTCAAATTTCTAAATTCATCTAAAATCATAATCTATCCAATTATGGCCTCTGTTGAATTTTTGGATTTTATTTGAATTTTCTTTTGTATTTATTTGTTTTGTTGCTTCGTCTTTCCTCGCGTAGATTCCAACGTTGTCGACGATCCCTCTTCACAGCAGCAAGAAGACCCAGAAACCCTGCAAGAAGGCAAGTCTCCTTTGATCATTTCGAGCCTATGCTTTTGAAATGTTTTTAAAATATTTTAAATTATGTGCATTGCTATTTACATAAAGTCACTAGTTCAAGTCTTTAGGAACTAGTTATTCCAACTTGCTATGCCCTCCATTGAAATTGAATGCCATGTACTCTTGTCACCATAGAACTCCCTTTGTCTCATTAATGAGAGTATTTAATTACCTGTTGATGTTAGTATGGTAGTATAATGCTTAGTCATGCTATCTAATAACTTTGGAAACTCTTGAAAAATGGGAAATTATGATTTATTATTAAATCCTTGTGTTTGAAAGTGAAGTGGCAATTGGAGTTGTCACTGTGTTTTTTTTTAAATAAAATAAAAATGTGAAAGTTGGTTTAGATTAGGGTGGATGGCTGTTTGGGTTGGTGCAGTAAGCACGAGAACTTGTTAAGTGTATGTTCCACCCTAGTCAATTAAGGACCGACGCTTGTGTTTGTCCAAACTGAGCATTAACCGTACAACCACAAGTCTATATGGGTACGACCTAGCTAACTAACCTATAAAGGTGTAGTTTAGATATCACCAGTGGTGTATTGAGTGCCAGGGCGTACTGGTTACTCATAGTGAGGGACAGGGTTACTGTACTCATATGGCGCAAGAGGGGGCTTCAGATTGGGCGGATTTAACCCTTCTGCGGTGAAACCTCAGCGGGTGGTATCTGGCTATACTGGAGTAGGTGAAAGGCTTTGTGATATTTTATCTGGGTCTCATGCCAAAGGAAGCATGTTGACTATTAAGATAATTTATCTCTTGTGGGTAAAGTTGTACAACCTCTGCAGAGTGTAAAACTATTCGAATAGCCGTGCCCACGGTCAAGGGCGGGCAAGGAATGCATTCACATGGTAGATTTCTGGTTTTGTTTTAAAATCAAAAGTTTTGTATTCCGAGGGTGGAGGGAACTCTCGGAAGGGAATCCTGGCGGATGGAGCCAGAGAGGGTGGATGGAACCCGCAGTTTAAAACTTGACCAATGGTAATTGGTTAGCTAGTGTTGGCAGTTGGAACCTTCACTAGAAAGTTAATTCTGTTAAAACATTTACTTCATTAAAATAATGCCTTCGAAAATAATTAGTAGTAATTGAATTTTAAAATGTTGCTTTGTGCAAAAGAACCATATGGCCTCCTTTGTTAAGCCTTGCATCTATGCATTTTTCCCAAGACTTGCGGAGTACTTTATGTACTCACATGCTACACTTAAAAATAACATCTCAGAGGAAGTTGAAGCTCAAGAAGGTGACTACGACTACTGCTTCGCTTGTGGCTGTGATGGATTCTTCCCGGAGGACTAGGTCGCGCTTCCCCAGTCAATTGCCTGTGGCGAATTGATGGGTCGTCCTCGAGTTTTATTTGCTTCCGCTGTGTTTGATTGTGCGAGGTCTTAAACCTCCCTTGTAATAATGAGACCCGGTGGTCAGTACTCTTATTTATTGTAATAAATCGTTGATGGTGATGTTTTCCATTCTGTTTGACTGTGTGCACTAGCTTTGATCTGGGACTAGTGCTGTAATACACAGAGGGTCCGGGTTCGGAAATCCGGGGTCCCGATAGAGATGGTATCAGAGCCAATTTGACTGTAGGACGTGACCTAGATTAGGAATGGCAAACCATAAGGACTTATATTTATAAAAAGAGTATATTAAAAATGTGTAAGCTTCTTTGCTTCTACTCTCCTCCTACTTAGAATCTCGTTCTTGTCTCCAACTCCATTTGTTAAAACTTTTACTAATCTTTTCTTTCTCTCAACTTTGTAGATGGCTGGTTCATCCTCCGCTGCCCCGTGGGACTACTACTCACATGGAGAGGATGCTGGAGCATTCGCTAGCCTTCTCCGGCAGCTGATGCAGTGTCTGGAGTACCGTCAGCCGCCCATCTTCAGGGGTCGGAAGACGCGGATCCTGGATCGAGACTCTTGGACGATGGAGGTATTCCTGTATGCACGGGAAGAGGAATTCAAGTCCCACACCTACCCCATCAAGCACCCTCGGTCCCGCTGTTTCGACGCTGTCCAGGACGCAGCACGCCTCGCCATTGACGAGTTGTGCCACCTGCACAAAGATGTTGTACATCAGTCCCCCTTTTGCTTCTTCATCAACCCTCGCCCAGGACAGAGGTATCCAGATCCCTTTGATATTCCAGCTGACGATCCTCGACTGTCACATCAGGTGCAGCTCACCCAGGCGATGGACATCACTTACGCTAGAGCTCAGGAGGAGATTGGACAACTCCGGATGCTTCTCACCTCCAGCTACCAGCATTCGGACACACTTCGCGCACAGCTTCTCCAGAGCCAGGCAGCTGAGTTTGAGCTGGGACGTCTCAGGGCCGCAGCTAACTACACGCCGTCTTCACCCGTAGTTGACTACACGCCGTCTTCTCCAGTACCAGCTGTCATCCCCAACAACCCGGCACCAGCTCGACTCTCGGGACTCCGCATCAGGATGACAGCACGCAAGAAGGTGCGACGCCCCAGTCCGCCACCTGTCATTACTCTCAAGAAGCGCAAGCCTTCTCCTTCCCGTTCTCGGTCGACTGCCTCCAGTCGTAACCGTGTCTCGGCCGAGTGTGACTGTTCACGTCACCACGTGAGAGAGCGCCAGGAAGACCCGGAGGAGGATCCAGAAGAGGACCCGGAAGAAGACCCTGAGGAGCGCGTCTTTGGAGAGGATTAGTAGTCTTTTGAGTCCGTAGTACCCAAATAAAATGTCCGCGTCCTTAGAACGCTTATTGTTATGTTTTGGTGTGCTAGATGGACTGTACCAGGCCTATGCGCACTTGTGGTACAGCCATCCTTGGAGTTATCTTGATTTTAATAAAAAGTTTTCCCTAAGTGGTTGCTAGTTCTTTCTTGTGTGTTGGCTTGGGATGTGGTTTAGTTCCCCTAATCTCTTACCTTTGCTATTTCCCTCTTACCTTCTGCTAACCTAAACCGCTTCAGATGGTGAACACGAGGAGCAACCCTGGCAGCAGCCGTGACGCCAACAACCAGCCGGAGGACAACATTCCACCACCTCCCGCTCAGGCCCCCAACTTGGAGCAAATGATGGCTATGCAGCTGCAGTTACTTCAAGCTCTCGCCCAGAACCAAGTGCAGCCAGCCCAGCAGGCACCCAACCAGGCACCCCAGTCTAGATTGGGGGAATTCATGAGGACAAGGCCTCCCACTTTTGCTGGATCAGTGGATCCCTTGGAGGCAGATGATTGGATCAAGGATGTGGAAAGAAAATTGGTCCTAGCTCAGTGCAACGATAATGAAAAGGTGTTGTACGCTGCTCATCAGCTCAAGGGAATGGCTGCCAACTGGTGGGAAAACTACCGCGCCGCCCATCAAAATGCACAAGCCATCACTTGGGAGGAGTTTGTCGAAGCTTTCCGCACTGCCCATATCCCTACTGGGATAATGGAAATGAAGAAGAGAGAATTCTACCAACTGCAGCAGGGAAACCTCAGTGTTTCCGAGTACCTGAACAAGTTCACCCAACTGTCCAGGTATGCATCTGAAGAGGTCACCTCAGAGGCGACCAAGATTTGGAGGTTCACGCAGGGACTTGACCCCAATCTCAAGGTGCAGCTGGTATCCAATGACTTCCCAACCTTCCAGCACCTAGTGAACAAGGCCTTTGTCCAAGAAGATGCTCAGCGCCAGCTGTACGAAAATCGGAAGAGGAAGTTTCAAGCCCAGCAAGGAGCAAGCAACTCTCGATTCCGCCCCAACGCACCTCACTATCACAAGCTCTCAGAGTCAAGCGTGCCGAGGACTCCCTTTTCAGGACCCCGCCCAAATCCACAAACTCCCCGGGCAAACAATGGTGGCCAACCCCCGCAGAACAAGACTTCAGCAGCAGGAGTGCAGTGCTTTAACTGCAAGAACATGGGGCACTATGCCAGCAACTGTCCCCAGAAACGCCCAGCAATGACTCCGGTTCGTTTCAATCTGGGGACTACACCAGCAAGAGCTCCGACTGCAGGTCAAGGCCGTGGGGCACCACAAACCCCAAGGACTCCACAAGTGGTGAGCAGAGGGCATCTCAACCATGTGACCGCGGAAGCAGCCCAGGATGCACCCGACGTAGTTCTGCGTAAGTTTCTTGTCAACTCAGTAATTGCATCAGCATTATTTGATTCTGGAGCTTCGCATTCTTTTGTGTCAAAAGATGTGGTTGAAAGGTATAATTGGGATGTGAGTAAACTACAGAACCCCATGCTAGTCCAGTCCCCTGGAAAGGAAATGAGGACTAACACAGTTTGCCTTGACGCAACTGTGGATATAAATGGAGTTAAGTTTTTAGCAAATCTTATTATAATAGACTCCAAGGGTTTAGATGTAATACTTGGAATGGATTGGTTAACCAAGTATAAAGGGCAGATAGATTGTGCTGATCGAGCTGTTACAATCACTAACTCTGATGGGATTCAAGTAAGGTATAAGTCAAACTCCCCTACCCAGAGCAGGTGTAGTTTGAACAGTGTAAAGGGAGTGACTCTGGAAAAAGTACCTATAGTGAGTGAGTACCCAGATGTATTCCCTGAAGATTTGCCCGGAATGCCGCCAGACAGGGAAGTAGAGTTTGTCATCAACCTAGTACCTGGAACAGCTCCAATTTCCAAGAGACCTTATCGGATGTCTGCAAATGATTTGGCGGAAGTTAAGAAACAAATTGAAGAGCTGCAGGATAAAGGATTTGTAAGGCCAAGCTCGTCACCTTGGGGAGCACCAGTACTGCTAGTAAAGAAGAAAGATGGTAGTCTTCGCATGTGTGTGGACTATCGATCATTGAATGATGTGACTATTAAGAACAAGTACCCTTTACCCAGAATAGATGATCTGTTTGATCAGTTGAAAGGATCATGTGTATTCTCTAAGATTGACCTTCGATCAGGATATCACCAATTGAAGTTAAGACCAGAGGACATACCCAAGACCGCATTTGCCACCCGTTATGGATTGTATGAGTATACAGTGATGTCTTTCGGTCTAACCAATGCCCCAGCATACTTCATGAATCTGATGAATAAGGTGTTCATGGAATATTTGGATAAGTTTGTGGTTGTATTCATCGATGACATTTTGATATATTCCAAGAATGAGGAAGAACATGCCGAACATTTGAGGATAGTTTTGGAAAAGCTCCGAGAAAATCAGTTGTACGCCAAGTTCAGTAAGTGTGAGTTTTGGTTGAAGAAAGTAGCTTTCTTGGGCCATGTGATTTCGGCGGGAGGAGTATCCGTAGACCCGGAAAAAGTTAATGATGTGCTCAATTGGACACAACCAAAGTCAGTATCCGAGATCAGGAGTTTTCTTGGATTGGCTGGTTACTATCGTCGATTTATTGAAGGATTCTCCAAGCTCGCAAGACCTCTGACCCAGTTGCTGAAGAAGGAAAAGAAGTTTGAATGGAGTAAACCATGTGAGGATAGTTTCCAAGAGTTGAAGAAGAGGTTAACTTCTGCACCAGTGTTGACGCTTTCGGACATTAGGAAGGATTTCGAAGTCTTCTGTGATGCGTCAAGGCAGGGACTAGGCTGTGTACTGATGCAAGAAAGAAAGGTAGTAGCATATGCCTCAAGGCAGCTGCGACCCCATGAAGGAAATTACCCAACGCATGATTTAGAGCTCGCTGCCGTAGTGCATGCACTGAAAATATGGAGGCATTACTTGATTGGTAACCGTTGTGAAATTTACACGGATCACAAGAGTTTGAAATATATATTCACTCAACCCGATCTCAACATGAGGCAAAGGAGATGGCTTGAGTTAATAAAGGATTATGATATTGGAATACATTATCATCCAGGAAAGGCTAATGTAGTAGCAGATGCCTTGAGCAGAAAGAGTTATTGTGCCAAGCTGTGGATTAAGGACAGTATGCCTGCCCTTCAAGAAGAGTTCCAACGGCTCAACCTAGAAGTAGTGGAGGAAGGATTTCTAGCCACTTTGGAAGTTCAACCAACCTTAGAAGATCAAATCAGAGCAGCTCAAAAGGAGGACAAGTATGTCCAGGAGATCAAGGATAATATGAAGAAAGGAAAAGCTTCGGGATTTTCAGAGGATGAAAAAGGTACCCTTTGGTTTGGGAAAAGAATTATTGTGCCTGAAAAGAAAGAGGTAAAGGAGCTAATATTGAAGGAAGCCCATGAATCTGGATATTCAATTCATCCTGGGAGCACCAAGATGTACCAAGATCTCAAGGGAAGGTATTGGTGGTCAAGTATGAAACGAGAAATTGCAGAATACGTAGCCTTGTGCGATGTATGCCAACGGATTAAAGCTGAACACCAGAGACCTGCGGGACTTCTGCAGCCATTGCAGATCCCTGAGTGGAAATGGGAAGAAATTGGTATGGATTTTATAACTGGATTACCAAGAACCAAAACAGGGCACGATTCAATTTGGGTTATAGTGGATCGTTTGACAAAAGTCGCCCATTTCATTCCAGTAAAGACCACATACTCCGGGGATAGACTTGCAGAGTTGTACATGTCAAGAATTGTGTGCTTGCATGGGATCCCAAAGAAGATTGTGTCAGATCGAGGAACCCAGTTCACTTCGAGATTTTGGCAAAAACTACATGAACTTTTGGGCACAAACTTAAACTTCAGTACAGCTTATCATCCACAGACAGATGGTCAAACAGAAAGAGTAAATCAAATCCTGGAAGACATGTTGAGAGCTTGTGTACTGGCAAACAAGAGTAATTGGGATCAGAGTTTGCCCTATGCAGAGTTCTCCTACAACAATAGTTATCAATCCAGTTTGCAAATGTCTCCCTTCGAAGCCCTATACGGCAGAAAGTGTAGGACTCCATTGTATTGGAAGGAAACAGGAGAAGGACAAGTGTTTGGACCAGATGTGCTGAAGCAAGCAGAAGAACAAGTTCGTCTAATCCAGGACAGATTAAAAACAGCACAAACCAGACAGAAAAGTTATGCAGACAATCGACGTAGAAGCTTAGAATTCGTACCTGGGGATCATGTTTATTTAAAGGTGTCACCTCTCAAAGGAATGAGACGTTTTGGAGTCAGTGGAAAGCTAGCTCCCAGATTCATCGGACCTTTTCCTGTTGTGGCGAAACGAGGAGAAGTTGCTTACCAGTTGGAGCTTCCACCTCAGCTGTCAAAGGTGCATGACGTCTTCCATGTGTCTCAGCTAAGAAAGTGTCTTAGAGTTCCAGAAGAGCAGATGCCTCTAGATGAAATAAATGTAAAGGAGGACCTCACCTATCCAGAGTATCCAGTCAAGGTATTGGAGGAAGCAGAGCGCCGTACGCGCAGCAAGGTTATCAAGTTCTGTAAAGTGCAGTGGAGTAACCATTCAGAATCGGAAGCAACTTGGGAGCGTGAAGAGGATCTAAAAGAAGAGTTCCCCGACCTTTTTCCCAGTCCATCCGAATCTCGGGGTCGAGATTCTTTCTAAGGGGGGTAGGTTTGTCACATCCCAAAAATTTTGGCTTTTTGAAAAATTTAAATTCAAATAAATTATTTTAAGGTAATTGGATTTTACTTGGCTTTTATTTGCCTTTTTGGATTTTCTGGAATTTAAAAACTATTTTTAGAGCTTAAAAAGTAATTCAAAATATGAAAATTAAATATCAACAGTAGTTGGAAATAATTTTATTTAGTCCAAAATATGTCCAGGAGCTTCTGTGAATTTTTCTGGAATTTTTGGAGGTATTTTCATATTTTTCTGAGGCCTAAATAATTTTCTAGCCTTTTCTGAAATTAGAAATCAAATTCTGAAAAAAAAAATAAAAATCTCCCTTTTCCTCCGGCCGACGCGTGGACGGCCCAGGGCCGCCCACGTCGCCGCTCGGCCAATCCAGGCCGTTCCCTCCTCTCTCTCTCGCCGCCAAGCGGGCCAGGCCCGTCAGCGACCCCCGCCTTCCCCTCCTCCTCGCCCGACGCGTGGACGGCTCAGATGAGCCGAGTCCCCGCGCGGACCATCCAGCCGCCCGCTCCCACCGCCTCTCTCGCCTCGCTGACCCGCGGGCCCCGCCCGTCAGCGGCGCACGCCTCCGCTCTCGCTGCCGCCCGGCCCCGCATGCCAGATCCGTCTCCCTCGCGGAGGCGGCACCTTCCTTCTCTCTTCCCCCTCTTTCCTTTCTCGCCGGCCGACCAAATCCGAGCCGGAGCCGGCCTTGCCTTCCCTGGCTCTCCCCGGTTTTGGAAACCCCGAGCCCCGCCGCGACCGAATCCCCAAATCCCCGCGCCTCCCTTCCTTCCGCGCCCCCTCCTTCCTTTCCTCCCCGCGCCCTTCCTTCTCCGGCCGCCAGCAACGGCGAGCAATTGCCGCGCCCCTGCTCCCCCTCCGCCCTATAAAAGCCCCCCTTGGCTCCGCCTTCTCCCGCACCACCTCCCAGAGCACTCCACCGCAGCTCCCGAGCCCTCTAGAGCCCGATCACCGTGCCACTCCTCCCCTCGAGCTCCGCCCAACTCCGGCGAGCTTTCCTCGCCGCCTCGGTCATCCCCGAAGCCCGCCGTCGCCACTCCGAGCATCCCCACGCCCGGGCGATCCTCCCCGACCCCTCGGCCGCCCCTCCCCGCCCCCTGAGCGCCGTCGCGTCGGAGCTCCCGATCCGTCGTCGCTGCCTCCTCGTCGCCGGCCACCTCCGTTCACCCCCGAGCCTCGCCGACCCCTCCAACCGGATCCCCTTCGCGCCAGGGTTACATTTCACGCGCCGCCCGAACCTCTCCGCCACTCCCTCGTCGCCGGCGCCGTCGCCTCCGACCATCTTCCCCGACCTCCCCTCCGGCAGGTACCTCAAAAGGTATGGTTGCCCTATATGGGTAGGCAAAGCCTCCCCCCGCCCATCTGGTTAGCCGCGCTCTCTCTCAACTCCCCGGTGCGCGTTCGAGCCCTCGGCTCCGCGCGCTGGGTTGAGTTTTTCGTTTAATTTTCGCGACTGACAAGCGGGCCCCACCCGTCAGCGGCCGCCGGTCTGCGCTGCCACTGCCGCCTGGGCCCCACCCGTCTGCGTCAGCCTCTGACAAGTGGGTCCAGACCCCAGTGGGTCCCACCTGTCAGTGACCAAGCAGATAGGGTCACTGACAGAGGGGTCCCACATGTCAGCGACCGCCAGAGGGTCTACTGTTCAGTGGGTCCCACCTGTCAATCTCTCAGATTAAAATAAAGATTTAAAAATTAAATATTCCAGTGGGCCCCACCTGTCAGAAATTTTCGAATTTCTGGATTTATTCAAATCTGAGATTTTCAAATGAGCATAACTTTCTCATTTTAACTCCAATTCCAGCCATTCAAATTTCTAAATTCATCTAAAATCATAATCTATCCAATTATGGCCTCTGTTGAATTTTTGGATTTTATTTGAATTTTCTTTTGTATTTATTTGTTTTGTTGCTTCGTCTTTCCTCGCGTAGATTCCAACGTTGTCGACGATCCCTCTTCACAGCAGCAAGAAGACCCAGAAACCCTGCAAGAAGGCAAGTCTCCTTTGATCATTTCGAGCCTATGCTTTTGAAATGTTTTTAAAATATTTTAAATTATGTGCATTGCTATTTACATAAAGTCACTAGTTCAAGTCTTTAGGAACTAGTTATTCCAACTTGCTATGCCCTCCATTGAAATTGAATGCCATGTACTCTTGTCACCATAGAACTCCCTTTGTCTCATTAATGAGAGTATTTAATTACCTGTTGATGTTAGTATGGTAGTATAATGCTTAGTCATGCTATCTAATAACTTTGGAAACTCTTGAAAAATGGGAAATTATGATTTATTATTAAATCCTTGTGTTTGAAAGTGAAGTGGCAATTGGAGTTGTCACTGTGTTTTTTTTTAAATAAAATAAAAATGTGAAAGTTGGTTTAGATTAGGGTGGATGGCTGTTTGGGTTGGTGCAGTAAGCACGAGAACTTGTTAAGTGTATGTTCCACCCTAGTCAATTAAGGACCGACGCTTGTGTTTGTCCAAACTGAGCATTAACCGTACAACCACAAGTCTATATGGGTACGACCTAGCTAACTAACCTATAAAGGTGTAGTTTAGATATCACCAGTGGTGTATTGAGTGCCAGGGCGTACTGGTTACTCATAGTGAGGGACAGGGTTACTGTACTCATATGGCGCAAGAGGGGGCTTCAGATTGGGCGGATTTAACCCTTCTGCGGTGAAACCTCAGCGGGTGGTATCTGGCTATACTGGAGTAGGTGAAAGGCTTTGTGATATTTTATCTGGGTCTCATGCCAAAGGAAGCATGTTGACTATTAAGATAATTTATCTCTTGTGGGTAAAGTTGTACAACCTCTGCAGAGTGTAAAACTATTCGAATAGCCGTGCCCACGGTCAAGGGCGGGCAAGGAATGCATTCACATGGTAGATTTCTGGTTTTGTTTTAAAATCAAAAGTTTTGTATTCCGAGGGTGGAGGGAACTCTCGGAAGGGAATCCTGGCGGATGGAGCCAGAGAGGGTGGATGGAACCCGCAGTTTAAAACTTGACCAATGGTAATTGGTTAGCTAGTGTTGGCAGTTGGAACCTTCACTAGAAAGTTAATTCTGTTAAAACATTTACTTCATTAAAATAATGCCTTCGAAAATAATTAGTAGTAATTGAATTTTAAAATGTTGCTTTGTGCAAAAGAACCATATGGCCTCCTTTGTTAAGCCTTGCATCTATGCATTTTTCCCAAGACTTGCGGAGTACTTTATGTACTCACATGCTACACTTAAAAATAACATCTCAGAGGAAGTTGAAGCTCAAGAAGGTGACTACGACTACTGCTTCGCTTGTGGCTGTGATGGATTCTTCCCGGAGGACTAGGTCGCGCTTCCCCAGTCAATTGCCTGTGGCGAATTGATGGGTCGTCCTCGAGTTTTATTTGCTTCCGCTGTGTTTGATTGTGCGAGGTCTTAAACCTCCCTTGTAATAATGAGACCCGGTGGTCAGTACTCTTATTTATTGTAATAAATCGTTGATGGTGATGTTTTCCATTCTGTTTGACTGTGTGCACTAGCTTTGATCTGGGACTAGTGCTGTAATACACATAGCACCGCACGAAACAGCATAATCAACAATAGCATTAGTAAAAAGGTACTCAACCCTGGAATACCCAAAACAAACTCAAACTCTCTAACACAACCGTCAATTACTCATCACAAACATGGGGACACTTCCACATGGTCTCTCACTTGATAACTTTCTCATATAGATCTAGGTACATGTTCTTGTCTAGGAGCTCAGCGGAGATGAGATAGTCATACTACTCAGGACACGTGAGCTTGTACCTTCCCTGCATGATGAGAAGGAAGTGAGCATGTGGGAGGCCTCTCTTCTAGAACTCCACAATGTAGAGATAAGCAACTACTGTGCCAAGGATGTGCTTCTTAAGTAGTTGCTCCTTAAGGTCCTCTAGCTTGGCTCTAAATACTCGAACTCGAGCTCATGCGTAATCTCTTCCTAGTTGTAGTTGCAGGTTATTGTTAGGAAGATGTCTGGCTTCCCATACTTCTGCACCAAGGCCATAGCGTCCATGAATCTTCACTTCATATCTCTCGTGCCCCCAATAAATGACACCAAGAGCACGGTCCTTTTGCCTATAGCATGCGCACGGCTCTCTCCGGACTCTATGCTGTCAACCACACCTTGGTATAGGTCTGCGCATATCTCAGTCTGGTGGCCTCTAATGCAGTCTAACCTTGTACTATCCACCTTTATGTACATGTCAATTATGTACTACTGGAATAGCCATTTGCCATACAGTATGACATTGAATATCCCACAATGCATTTGGAATTTTTAGTAGTAGTCCCTTATAGATACGCACAACTGGCTATTCAAATACACATACAATAGAGGTACATAAAAATGTTAATGCAATCGTAAATAGACAGGACAGAAAGAATGAGCTTGTGGCACATTTACCAGGATATTTACCTAGATCATCATCATTATTATTGGCATATGCCTCAATTACAGTTTGTAAGAGCACGCCATGCTATGGGATCTCCGGATGCTAGCTGAGCTCCCGTCCCAGGAAGAAGAGTGGATGTGACGATGGATTGTAGCATCCATAGTACGACTTGATAGTATATTTCTTGTTGTTATTACTGTACAGGATCACACTGCATTTGAATTCCCTCTGTAGCTCGTTCCCCTCGACCTACACGGTAGCCACCCCCGATGTTATCAGCCTATTGTAAACCCACTGATCCATCTTTAAGTTGGTGTTCAGTGATACACGATATTCCTTAAGGTCTTCAACCTGGCCCAAGCTCCAAAAGCCTGAGATTAGGGATTGTCCTCAAGGATGTCCACCAGCCTCCTAACAATTTGCTAGTTGAGGCTAGGGGAGTGGCAGAAATGATGATTCAAACTATCGTCATAGAAGTAGAGCTCCAATGCTTCGGACCAGAGTTGCTCGGACCAAAAGAATGTACTTGTGGTAACTCTGGCCATGGGCACAGAATGTGTACACTCCTAACCTCATGTTGGTGTAGTTCTGATCGAGACTCACACCAAGGGTGGTGGAGGAGAAGTGACTATTGAAGAATCTAATATTATCTTGGAAATGCTTGGTGTCAGGATCTGCACTCAACCAAAGCCTCTGAAGTTTGGGTGGCGGCTCTGGGTTCAATAGCCTAATTTTACCATGACGACAGAAGAACCGTTTCGACTCATACTAGATTCGTGCCACATTTGTCACAGTCTTCCATAGGCTTTACCACATGCATGCTATCAGGTATATTGCTATAGACATGATCGTAGGGATCGTGGACATTTGAGCCTATGAGAGAGGCATCTGCTAGCTCATCGAAGTATGTGTCCTCCATCGCGTCATTACCTGGATGGGTTTAGAGTCAAGGGGTTACAGTGGGTATTGCATGCTACAAAACGGATTGATGAACATTGTCAGAAATACCTCCATGAGCAAACATGTAGTACTCAGCATCCATATCCTCTTCAAGGATGGTTTCCAGACCACCTGATATTTGGCTAAGCATAGTTTACAACCAGTTCACTTTGTTTTGAGAGAAGTGAATAAGCTATAATGTTACCATCAATCGTAACAAAAGACTATGTTGAGGGCTCTAGGACATCAATGGTGGGTGAGCTCGAAGATGAATTTTCTTTGTATGAAGTAGAATCTTTTGGACACTGCATAGCAATGGATTCAGTGCATGGTTGGTCTCTTCTAGTTGAATAGCTAGTGGTTGCAGTTTCTAGCAGTGCCTGCATCTCCTCTAGTGGTAAGCTCTGCCTAACTGCTCTCCGACATGCATTGACCGCCTGCATATGCCCTGGTGTTGTAGCTTGTTTATGTGCTCATCATCTATCATTAATTGCTTGCCTTTCCTCTGGTGTCAAGCTGTGCCTGCGTGCTGTATCACATTCTTGCCTTGTTTGCCTTTGTTCTGGTGTAAGGCATGCATTCCTAGCATTATATCAATCACGTATTACTTGTCTTTGCTCAGGTGTAATATTTGCATATTTAGACACATCACGTGCGTTTTCTTCTTAGATAACCAAAAAATTAGATAAATTGACATTCAATAGAAATAACGATGGCAAACAATATATGGGTAGTTAGAGATTTTGACTTGGTCTAGCGTCTCATTTGATGTGATGCGCAATGGGAAGGAAATGTTGAAGCTAACTGATGCAACATTTCTTCATCATCCAAGGACGAATAACTATGGTGTGTGTAGTTAGATGGTTCATGGATAACTACACCAGTAGGTTCACATGGTGCAACACTGGGGCGAGATCTTTTTGATGCATTTTGTTGTTCCACCACTGTATAAAAATTCAAAATCAAATTATTAACATTTGTGCCTAATTCTGGATTTATGATGATGATGTTATATTTATTATAATTAGTTTTAAGGCAGAGCATAACAACCTTCCTTTCCTTTGTTGGAGCGTCAGTTTAGAGTTGATGACATTTTAGGTAAGATCCTTCATAACAAAAAAAAACACAAAATCACATACCAAATGGTTCTAATAAAACAAGAGAGCAAAATCACGTACTAAATTCATTCACATTTGCATCTACCACGCTTGAAAGAACATTTCAGTAGTTCTAGTAAAACAAGAGTACAAAACAGTTGGATCTTTCAAAAAATGAATATTTGAACTGCTAGCTGCTCAATGCAACCAATTATGCATGGACTCTGTGAACTGGATAAAGATAAGAAAGTACAGATTGAGATTTATAGATTGGGAGCAGTTGGTGACTTGGGGGAGGAAGGGGACCCTTAATCATGAAAATCATCAAGAGATTCTAATCATGAAAATCATCATTAATATTTTAGACTATTAAGCTAACCTGGCCCTAGAATGATAGAACATACACGGGACTATCTATATTTTAATATTCAACAGACTGTCTATATTTTAAAATGCTACAAAATGGGAAAATACTATGCTATAGCAATCAAACAAAAAAGCTATGCAGTCCCCCACAATGACTTTATATTGGTCTCACCCTACATGTAGTTCACAATATATTTGCAAAAAGAACAGAACACGATGCATTCTAGTGTAGCCAAATGTTGGAAATTTAAGGTTGTAGCATGTAACCTAGAGTTTCTTTGCCAGTTCAACAATCTCATCCAAGTTTGCATTTGTTTCCTGCAATGTGAAACAAGAGAGCCTCAGAAAAATGCTGACAGTAGACTTTTCATGCGAGGGGCCTAGGTAGAGCCACATTGCACAGACAACCAAAAATTCCATTATTAAACAAAAGCCATCAACTGGAGTGAAGTTCGTCTTAAAAAGTTCTGTAGGTGGGCACTTTTGTTCATTGATTTGTTTTATATGAATACTATAAAGGAAAAGCCTAAGCTACTGCTAATACCAGAAAACTCTTAACCTGCATGCGATTGGAGCTTTATTTTTTTCCTAGAGATATTTTTGAGATTCTAATGTACTTCTTTTGGGGCTTGCTACCTTAGTCTCTACTCTTTGTGCAGCCCTACCTAGACATACCTGAGTAGACCTAATTGTGTTGCTAAACATGAATTGGGTTGCAAAGCTACCTTGTTTTTGGTTGCGTTGCTATACTTGTTTGAATCAAGCTTCATTTCATCAATTTAGTCTTTAAATTTCAAATAGAACCTTCCTACCAAAATTTATCTTACCAGAGCTAAAAATATTCATATAGAAAGTTCTAGGTGTCATATTCAGTTTGCTGACAGTTTGTTTTCATTTATACAGTGTGTTGTGTTTTAGTGCCTGTCCATTCATTCAGTAATTTATTGTATCTACAACTTGGTTAGTTACCTAATGTTTGGAGTTGCTTGCATTTCTGGTCAATGCAAACAAACTATATGGCTTCCTTGGATATTGACATTTGAAAAGAACCTCACAACTGATGGTAGTAATTGTCTATTGATTGCTATCATATGGGAATGCATTTTTTTCATATCCGGACTACCTGATTGCACTGCTAGTTTTTAACAAGAAACTATTCCAAGTTTTCTTAGTGAGGTATGGTCCCCCGGCAATTCCTCGTGGTGAAGAAGAGTGCACGGTGGAGGCACAACAGTGTGAGAGGACGGGAAGAAAAAGAATCAGAATACTAATCATAGCATGGAAAAAGAAAAGGTGTCATCCTGGTCCTGCTGGCACAAAGTTGTCATCTTCGAGCTCCTTGGGTTTAGCCAAGGAGAATTTTTTGTATGGATAATCCATTTTTTTATTCAAAATTACAAAAATATACCCGCGGAAATTTTTTTACAAAAATAGGCTCCAGTCGCCCTATGGTTGAGCGACTGGAGCCTTTCGCCCAACCAGAGGCTGACACAATACCTGTCGCCGCACCATGGAGCGACTGCATCTAGTCGCCCTCCCGTTGGGCGACTTTCATGCAGTCGCGCTCCCGTTGGGCGACTTGCATGCAGTCGCCCCCCTTAGGCGATTGCATGAACCCCGTGATTGTTTCAAATTTTGTGAATTTTGTAGTTTTAAACTGGTAAATGATGTGGTAGAGTTGTAATAAAAGTTTATGTTCATTGTATGTTGTAGGTGCGTACAAAATTTTAGAAACTTTTTTTATGAAAGATTGACCGTAGAACGATCGGAACATACACTGTTAAGTGACATACGCTGAGAATTCCTGTGCGGAGAACTAGTATGTTAATATTTGTTAGATGACTTGATATATGAATGATTGAATGCGAAGAAGAGATAATAGGCTTGTTTGAATTTAAATAAACTTCATAATATAGTTGTGAGTAAAATACCGCGTATTTTTCATTACATGCATAACATATAGCATCGGCAGCACCCCTCACTCGCCACCCTAAGGTGCCCCGTCACCGTGCCCATGTCCTCCCATACAGCCCCGCTTGGCCGTCCTCTGGTGCAACGGGTGACGACGCTCCGGGAAAGTAAAACGTGCAGGAGGGTGTCGCACCCTGCGCTGGTGGAGTCAGCTGCACCTCTGGCTGTGTGCCCTCCGGTGCACCGGGGAGGGCACTGCCGGAGAGAACCTCCGGTGCTGCGTCAAAGGACGGCCCGGCCAGTCCGCAAAAAACTGGTCTACATCGTCGGGGCCCGGGGAGACACTATGTGTGTGCTGATGGTAAGGACCTGCAATAGTAATATTGTTAGTTCGTTACATGTTGCCTTGGGATAAAAACGAGATCGGACGATGCGTACCCATAGTTGGCGCCATCGAGGTAGGATGAGGGGCGTACATCTCAGAGTACACCCCCTGGTAATCGTCTACCTATGGATCCATGCGCTCCACCTGAATGCAAACAAGTTGTTATTAGTATGTAATAGCACAAATAAGAGCTTCGAAGACACGATCGATTTTAAATACCACGTACCCGGTACTGTGCGAGCCACCTCAGCGTCGGCCCATGGGTCTGACTATCTTCGAAGATGTGGTGGTTATCGGCCGGTGGAACGACCCCCTCGAATCTGCCGAGCAGGTCAGCGCGCCACTCGGCCGGGGCCTCCGGTAGGAAGGCAGCGCCTCCCACGATCGGAAGGCCAAGAAGTAGGGACACATCCTGAAGGGTCGGCGCCATCTCCCCGAATGAGAGGTGGAAAGTGTGCGTCTCGGGCCGCCAATGGTCCACCAAAGCCATCAGCAGGGAACGGTCGAACGAGAAGCGTCGTGATCGCTCCACGCCCGCCTTGTCCCCGCCCGCAGACAAGGCGGCTCATCCTCCTCCGTGGCCTGCACCATCCGGGCAAGAGGGAGTAGCCCGGCATCCCGCAGCCTACAAACAAAGTGAAGGTCAGCACAGAACGTTCTTACGGCAGCACTAAAACGTTGGTGTCATGCAAACCTGGTAGTCCAACGGGGGTCGAGTCCCCAGGCCACGCGAGGTGTGCGTGTCTAGACCACTCCCAGCTCAGCCGACTCGTCCGTGCTCCCCGGTGGCGGCACACGATGGGAAGCGCGGCCCACGTGCTCGTCCAACAGCGGGTACCGCCAGTCGGAGTTACGACCATCACGAGTCATACCTGCAAAATTTCTACATGTAGATTTGTACACTACATTTTCTACAATAATACATAAAAAATACTATACAAAATTTCGACACTAAAATTTTGTACATCTAAATTTCTAAACTAAATTTTCTATAATAATGCATTAAAAATGTATACAAAATTTCTAAATTAAAATTTTCTACATCTAAATTTGTACACTACATTTTCTACAATAATACATACAAAATACTATACAAAATTTCGACACTAAAATTTTCTATATCTAAATTTCTAAACTAAATTTTCTGCAATAATGCATTAAAAATGTTATACAAAAACTAAAATTTTCTACATCAAAATTTCGACACTAAATTTTCTACATCTAAATTTCTAAACTAAATTTTCTACATCTAAATTTCTAAACTAAATTTCTAAACTAAATTTTCTAAACTAAATTTCTAAACTAAGTTTCTAAACCACATCTAAACTAAATTTTCTAAACTAAATTTCTAAACTAAGTTTCTAAACTACATCTAAACTAAATTTTCTAAACTAAATTTCTAAACTAAATTTTCTAAACTAAATTTCTAAACTAAATTTTATAAACTAAATTTCTAGACTAAATTTCTAAACTAAGTTTCTAAACTACATCTAAATTTCTAAACTACATCTAAATTTCTAAACTAAATTTCTAAACAAACCCAAAAAAATTACCTGGATCTGAATCCTCCCTCTCCTCTTCTTCTCCTCTCTTTTCTCTTCTCTTCTCTTCTCTCGTGTTCGCTCGGTATGAGAACAGTGTGCCCGGCAGCGGCCGAGCGCGGTGCGGTTTTAACCCACCCACAGTCGCCACACGGTTGGGCGACAGGATTGCAGTCGCCCAACGGTGGGGCGACTGCATTTAATCGCCCAATGGTTGGCAGATTGTCCAGCTGTCGCCGCTGGGTTGAGTGAAAGGCTCCAGTCGCCCAACCATGGGGCGACTGGAGCCTATTTTTGTAAAAAAATTTCCCGCGGGTATATTTCTGTAATTTCAAATAAAAAATGGATTATCCGTACGAAAAATTCTTGCCAAGGAGGCTGATTCTAGAGATTGCATCTGTCTCTTAGGAAACCAGAATTGTCCAGCAAATAGAGGTTCCACTGGGGAGACAAGAGATTCAAAGACAGATCATAACTATTGTAGGCAAGATGTGGTATGCACATTTTTGTTAACCTGTTCTCATGATGCTGACCTATTTTTTGCATGTGCTTTTGGCCCTATTTTTTTTTTTGAGTTACTTAATTGGTGCGTTAATATGTTCTTGATTGGCAGATGCAAGATACAGGTGAAGTGTTTGTTGGGCGTCGCAGATTATGGGCAGTACTTGATATACGATAAAGTTACTTGCAAATTATCAAATTCGCAAACTATAATTGTTTGGTTAGTGTAATTTTGACATGTTTTGACTCAATGTAGTTATAACTATGGGACTGTTGAGGCATATGATTAGCAAAATGGCTATCACAAGGTACTGTTATTACTATCTCTTGTACAATGTCAAAGTAGTATATTTATTTTATTTTTGCCCTTCATAATGTCTTCCTAGATTACAGTTGTGTAAGTAGTCTGTATTAGTCAATCTTGCTTCCTCAACTTGATTTTCAATCAGTGCAGCTGATCTCATGTTTGAGATTTATAATCTGCTGCTAGGATGTGCTGAACAGGAAGAGAACCTTTTGTTAATAGTTTTTCTGTGAATTTGGATATGAGATTTCACTATGGATATTGAGTATTGCTAACCTAGTCATGTGCCCGTGCATTGCAATGGAATTTATTGGATGTATAGAGAATCATGCTATGGAAGAGGGCGAACCAAGTTTGTCCAAGTTTGCTACAGAAAAAATTTAGGTATCAAAACTCAATATCCAAAGCGTAACAAATATAATACACAAACATTAGCATGAGATGTAGTTGTATAATGGGGAACAAGCTGAAAGCATAAGAGTTTATGCTTGGCATTCTTGCACTCAACACAATATTTTTAGGTCTCATGACAATAGGAATGAAAGACTACTACTCAACAATGAAATTTTTTTAATGTTGATTTCCAGTGTCAAATGCATGCCCCAACCTAATATTTTCAGTTCATTGACCCAAGTTGAAAAATTACCACAAACATGCACAAATATATTAGATAGAACTTCCAAAAAGATTATCTTAGTCACAAACAATTCACAAAAAATCTAAGCCCTGCAACCTATGTTGCACGGACAAGGAGATTCACCATTTCCCTATTATTAAATGTATAGAGAATCATACTATGTAAGAGGGCGAACCAAGTTTGTCCAAGTTTGCTATAGAAAAAAATTTAGGTATCAAAATTCAATATCCAAAGCGTAACAAATATAATACACAAACATTAGCATGAGATGTAGTTGTATAATGGGGAACAAGCTGAAAGCATAAGAGTTTATGCTTGGCATTCTTGCACTCAACACAATATTTTCAGGTCTCATGACAATAGGAATGAAAGACTACTACTCAACAATGAAAATTTTTTAAGGTTGATTTCCGGTGTCATCATCACGAATGCATGCCCCAACCTAATATTTTCAGATCATTGACCCAAGTTGAAAAATTATCACAAACATGCACAAATATATTAGATAGAACTTCCAAAAAGATTATCTTTGTCACAAACAATTCACAAAAAAAATCTAAGCCCTGCAACCTATCTTGCACGGACAAGGAGATTCACCATTTCCCTAAAAATACCAACACGGGGACACGGCTATTATATATATATATATATATATATATATATATATATATATATATATATATATATATATATATATATATATATATATATATATATTATGTGGCTTAGACCTTCTCCTCCGGGGAGAGCTCGTGGAAAGCCTTCTCCAGCTGGTGGCCGGCGTAGCTTGGCCATGGCTATACTCTACGTTACAGCACTCCCCGTCTTTGCAACGGAAAATGAAATAGAGCGCGAGACCAAGGACCACCATGGTGAGCCCCCCACACGACCAACTTCAGTGCCAGGAACAGCATCGCCTCCACCACGTGCCATGCGTGTTGCCGAGCGCCACCGTGACCGCCCACACGGCGAGTCTAACCGGCCGTCGCTAGGTCGCCCTGGTGGCCGAGTCGAGCCGCAACAGCTCAAGCTTCCTGACGCAGCATAGGAGTAGGGCCATGAGGTAATAAGCGGTGATTACGAACGCGAGGTCATGCGGGCGGTGGCGCACACGGTACACCGCGCCCGCGAAGCTACCAATGACGGCGAGGAAGAGGACCAGAGGGAGCACGCAGCGCGCCCGCCCGCACCAGCCACCTTGGCACTGTGTTTCGCCCAGCTGGCGCGGCTGCTGCTGCGCGCTCCTATCTGAGTAGGACCGACGGTGGCGGGGGCTCCATTCATGTACGGCGATGTGGACCAATAATCCGGACATGGACCAATTTTGAGCTAAGCAGGACCGAGCCATCTAGGCGAATAAGGAGCAGAGTATGCGCGGGAGTTGGTTTCTCGTCATGCAGATAGCTTCAGTTAGTTTGTTTGTTTTAAGTCATTTTTGTTACGTGCAGTTTTGTACGATTTGCTCCCGGGTCAATCGGATCTTGGGTAGTTTGTTATCATTTAGTTTTTTCCAGCTTTCGTGTAATACTTGAATTCCATTCCAGCATTGAGAGAAGACTGAATTGCCCCACAACTCTGTCATCTTGCTGTTCTTCGGGTTTTCTCTGAATTTTACTGTAGCACGCCCGAAAACGCACAGGCGGTGCAGATCGGGCATCCTGCTAAGATTGGCCGGGTGTTAGTCGATCTTGTGGCTTGATATCCAACATCTGGTATCAGAGCTGCGGGAAGAACACCCGGGAATCCTCGGCTCCGCGGAATGGCGATGATTCCGCAAGCATTGGCAAAGGAGAGCGGCGGTGGGTCGTTTCAGGCGCCGATGGTGAACTCCGGTAACTACACGGTCTGGGCAATAAGAATGGAGGCGATCCTCGATGCCCAGGGTGTATGGGAGGCAGTGGAGCCGGCAGAGGGTACACCAGTCAACGTGAAGAAGGACAAGACGGCGCGAGCCTACATCCTGCAGTGGATTCCCGAAGACATCATCCTTCAAGTTGCAAAGAAGAAGACAGCAAAAGATGTCTAGGACAGTATCAAGACAAGATACCTGGGTGCCGATCGAGTGAAGCAGGCACGTCTACAAACATTGAAGAGTGAGTTTGACGCCCTCAGGATGGGAGAGAATGAAACCATAGATGAATTTGCTGGTAAACTCTGTGCTCTCTCCAGTAAATTTACTTCTGTTGGTGAGACAATGGAAGACTCATCTCTTGTCAAGAAGTTACTTGATTCCGTTCCCGACAAATTCTTCACTGTCGTCACTGGAATCGAGCAATTTTACGACCTAGAGACGATGGCATTCGAAGAGGCAATTGGAAGGTTCAAGGCATATGAAGAGAGAGCACGGTCACGTGGAAACGCCAACAACAATCAGGGGCAACTCTTGCTCACTCAGGCCGAGTGGCAGGTCCGGTAGAAAAGTGAAAGTGATGAAGCTCCAGCAGGTGGCAGGGGGCGCGGATTCAGTACACCAGAGCGCGGCAGATGGCGCGGACGAGGGCGCAACCGTGGGCGTTCTGGTCGCTGGACGCCGCGCTCAGAAGGTATAGGCAATACTAATTTTGTCGGCAACAGTACCCGTGATAAAGGTCATATTAAGTGTTATAATTGCAAGAATATGAGGCACTATGCTTCTGAGTGTCGAAGCAAAAGGCGGGAAGGAGAAGCCCATCTCACCCGTGCTACAGAAGAGGAACCAGCCCTGATGCTGGTAATGTCCCAGGAGGGGACGTACTCAGTGCAAGAACAATGTGGAGCAGCACTGCTCAATGAAGAACAAGAGATAAAGAAAGAGTGCAGTGGCAGCAAGAAAGAAGAGAGAGCGATACTTGGTACCTTGATAACGGTGCAAGTAATCATATGACAGGCAGACGGGAGATATTTCAGGATTTGGACGAAACAGTCACCGGGAAAGTGAGTTTTGGAGATGGATCGACAGTACAGATCAAAGGCAAAAGGTCAATTTCATTTATCTGCAAAAATGGAGAACTGAAGCTATTCCAAGGTGTGTACTACATTCCAAATTTGGGAAGCAATATCCTTAGTATTGGTCAGATGACAGAAGATGGAGATGAAGTCCACATTGTCGGTAACAATCTGAAAGTGAGAGAAAAGAGTGGAAGGTTGTTGATGCTGGTGAAGAGAACACAGAATCGCTTGTACAAGATAGTGCTGGAAACAACTAAAGCCACATGTTTGCTTACAAATCTGACTGACCCTACTTGGCTATGGCATAAAAGACTCGGACACGTCAATTTCAGTGACTTGAGTCTTGTGGAGGAGAAGAAAATGGCAGAAGGACTGCCTCAGGTGACCAAGCCGGACAAGGTCTGTGAGATCTGTGTTATGACAAAACAAGTCAGGTTGCCGTTCCCTCACCAGGCGAGTTTCAGAGCACAAAAACCAATAGAGCTACTTCATATGGATATTTGTGGACCAATAACTCCAAGTACATTGAGGGGAAAACAATACTTTCTGTTGATTGTTGATGACTGTACCAGGTGGATGTGGATATACACAATGGCGACAAAAGGTGATGCCTTTCAGCACTTCAGGAAGCTCAAAATACTTGCTGAAAACAAGACCGGCTGCAAAGTCAAGACATTGCAGTCAGACCGGGGAGGAGAATTTTTGTCCAGCGAATTCACTAGGTACTATGAAGATACTGGCATTGAAAGACACCTCACGGCACCCTACACACCCCAGCAGAATGGCGTGGTAGAGCGCCGGAATCGTACTGTGCTGGGGATGAGCCGAGCGCTGTTGAAGGAAATGAGTATGCCAGCAAATTTCTGGGGTGAAGCTGTGAGACATGCAGTATATCTACTAAACCGTCTCCCAACCAAAGCTCTAAATGGACAGACACCATTTGAGGCACTGGAGGGTAGGAAACCAAACCTAGCACACTTGAGAGTTTTTGGGTGCATGGCATATGCGAAAAACACCACACCGCATATCAAGAAACTTGAGGACAGAAGCTCGCCCATGGTGTATTTGGGTGTCGAGGAGGGATGCAAAGCTCACCGGTTGTATGATCCAAGCCGATGCAAACTTCACGTGAGCAGGGATGTTGTATTCCAAGAGAATTTGAAATGGAATTGGAATGTGGAGGCTGACAGCAATATGAGTTCTCTGAAGTTCGTTGTCTTGGATGAACTTTATTCAGAGGAGACAAGCCCAGCTGCGGAAAGTGAGGTTAGCTCAGAAGAGGGAGTCTCGGCTTCCCCGATACCTTCAGAACCATACCTGACAAGAGAAGTAAGTCCACATACTCAATCAGTGAGCAGTCAGGCAGCCACCTCACCAATGGTGTCAGTGTCACCTGAATCGCATGATGAGCCAGTGCGTTATAAGTCCCTTGCAGAAATATATGCAAACACTGAAGAAGTTACCACTCAATATGATGAAGAGGAAATGGCAATGTTGGTGCAGTCAGAAGAACCAACAAGTTTTCGGGAAGCTGTAATGGAAAGCTGTTGGTATGAAGCGATGAAGCAAGAACTAGAGTCCATCGAAAGGAATAGGACATGGATACTAACTGAACTTCCTCTCGGTATGAAACCCATAGGTCTGAAATGGGTGTTTAAACTAAAAAAGGATGCCGAAGGAAAGGTTGTCAAACAC
This sequence comes from Dendrocalamus latiflorus, assembly GCA_017311315.1. Classification (NCBI taxonomy): domain Eukaryota; kingdom Viridiplantae; phylum Streptophyta; class Magnoliopsida; order Poales; family Poaceae; genus Dendrocalamus; species Dendrocalamus latiflorus. The sequence goes on along the minus strand of CM029614.1, from coordinate 14,238,976 downwards.
AAAGCAAGGCTAGTGGCGAAGGGTTATGTTCAAAGACAAGGGATTGATTTTGAAGAAGTATTCGCACCGATTGCAAGACTTGATACCGTTCGAGTTATACTAGCGCTTGCAGCAAATCAATCTTGGGAGGTACATCATTTGCATGTAAAAACAGCTTTTCTCAATGGATAGCTAGAGGAAGAAGTCTATGTCACTCAACCGGAGGGTTTTGAGGTACAAGGTCAAGGCCATAAGGTGTATAAACTGACAAAAGCTCTCTACGGCTTACGGCAAGCACCACGGGCCTGGAATACCTGATTGGACAGAAGTCTGAAGGCACTGGGATTTAGCAAGTGTGCTCAAGAGCAAGCAGTGTATACCAGGTGTGAGGATGGAGTAAGAGTGATTGTGGGAGTATATGTTGATGATCTTCTGGTGACAGGTAGCAGTCCTGAAGAAGTTCAGAAGTTTAAAAGGCAAATGATGGCAGAATTTGAGATGAGCAATTTGGGTCCTCTTTCTTATTACTTGGGAATTGAGGTGGAGCAGCAAAAAGGTCGGATACTTGTCAAACAGTCTGCTTATGCAAGGAAGGTTCTTTCTCTGTTTGGGATGGAGGACTGTAATGCAACAAGGTACCCAATGGAACCAAAAGCTTCGCTGCACAAATACCCTGAAGGAGAAGCATTAGATGCAACTGAATATCGACGCATTATTGGTTGCCTCAGGTATTTACTGAATACACGACCTGACTTGTCCTTTTCGGTGGGATTAGTGAGTAGGTATATGGAGAGACCTACGGTCATGCATTTCAAAGCAATCAAGCTAATTCTCAGGTATTTGAAAGGGACAATTCATTTTGGACCTGTTCATGAGAGGGGGCATCAAACTGCTAGCCTTTGTGGATACTCAGATAGTGATCTTGCAGGTGATTTAGAAGGGAGAAGAAGTACAAGTGGGATGGCATTTTATTTCAATGGGAATTTGATATCCTGGTGTTCCCAAAAGCAGAAAACAGTTGCATTATCTTCCTGCAAGGCCGAGTTTATGGCGGCAACAGCAGCGGCATGTCATGCGCTTTGGCTGAGAAATATGATTGGAGAACTCACTGGGACTAAGCCGACAATAGTGACTTTGTTTGTTGACAATCGTTCTGCTATTGCCCTTATGAAAAACCTCGTGTTTCATGGTCGTAGTAAACATATTGACACGAGGTTCCACTTTATAAGAGAGTGTGTGGAGAGGGGACAAATCAAGGTTGAGTTTATTCCAACTGGAGAGCAGCGGGCTGACGCTCTGACGAAAGCTTTGCCGGGAATGAAATTGGCAACTATGCGTCAGTTACTTGGAGTCCGTGATTTGGAGCCATGTCAGGATTAGGGGGAGTATGTGGACCAATAATCCGGACATGGACCAATTTTGAGCTAAGCAGGACCGAGCCATCTAGGCGAATAAGGAGCAGAGTATGCGCGGGAGTTGGTTTCTCGTCATGCAGATAGCTTCAGTTAGTTTGTTTGTTTTAAGTCATTTTTGTAACGTGCGGTTTTGCACAATTTGCTCCCGGGTCAATCGGATCTCGGGTATTTTGTTATCATTTAGTTTTTTCCAGCTTTTGTGTAATACTTGAATTCCATTCCAGCATTGAGAGAAGACTGAAATTGCCCCACAACTCTGTCATCTTGCTGTTCTTTGGGTTTTCTTTGAATTTTACTGTAGCACGCCCGAAAACGCACAGGCGGTGCAGATCGGGCATCCTGCTGAGATTGGCCGGGTGTTAGTCGATCTTGTGGCTTGATATCCAACACGGCGAATGTCATGATTGAAATGTTGACGGAGACGGCGACGGAGCTTGAGGAGCTGAAGCTGCGAGCGTGGACACGGCGTTGGTTGCTGGTGCAAGTCAAGCGCTCAGGTGTTTGGTTGTTGCCTTGAGCTCGAGCCAAGCACCCACTTGTGCCTTATATAGCAAAACCGAGTAGCGAGCTGGGCAAAATGGAGGACACTTGCACGGAAGGTGTAGAGAAGCAGCACGGTGGCGTACTCACGCTCGCAGTTCAACTGCTCAAGGCAAGTCTAACAAGCGCAATTCTACTTCTGACCGAGTGATAAACAATTCTGACCGAGTGTAATGATACGATAGAAGAGGACTACTCTGATGAGTTGAAAAGTATAGAGTGATAGGATGTTGAGAATAGAGCGGTTGGAGGTGAAGGGACATACGACCACCAAAAACAAAACATGGTCAATACAGAACATTCACAATCACAACTACAGAAAGTCTAATACTAGACGGTCAATCACAGACGGTTTGACAAAACCGTCTGTGACCAACACTAACACAGATGGTTTTAATTTGGACACCGTCTGTGTTGGCGGCGTCGGAGAAAACAAGTATCACAGACGGTTCTTACCGATGAACCGTCTGTAATACTGAAGTATCACAGACGGTCTATATTAAAAACCGTCTGTGATAATCCCAGATTATCACAGACGATTTTTTATTAAAAACCGTCTGTAGTAAGCTGGTTATCACAGACGGTTTTTAATAAAAAAACGTCTGTGATAATGGTCATTAAGCATTTATTGTGCTGCTCAGACCGCATCTGTCTTCATTTCAATCCAGATCTAGCCGCTGCTGCGCACTCTTTCGCTCAGGAGGCAAGCTAGGCGATTTCAGGCAAGTTAATTTGGTGGGAGGAGGCAGAGATTGAGCTTTGAAGATTCATACTTTCCTGGTTGCTCTAGATATAGTTAGTAATGAAATTTATTTTTTCTTTGCATTACAATTTAGATCTAAGTAATTGGTGAGTGTTATTGAAGATGGTTTGCAAAATTGTTGGTTATATAATACCTGTTGTGTTTATAATATAAATTGAGTTAGCAAATTAAGCTCAATACATGTGGCCGGTATATATGTAATAATAATTAGCTAATTTAATTTTTAATACTAAGTTGTTATATATGTACGTAACATAGGACCGAAGCTGGATGTATGCCGCGAGCCATGTAAGTAAAGAGTACATTAATGGCGTGTCTGCTTTTATAAGAGCTGCCGAGGAGGATATGTTGAATAAGGGGGTGGAATATATGTATTGTCCATGCACTGACTGCGAGAATTTAAAGATGTTTAAGAACCGAGGACAAATTGAAGCGCACTTGATTCGGAGGGGTTTCAAAAAGGGTTATACGTGTTGGAGCAGTCATGGCGAAGTGAATGATCATATGCCGCTGGTTGACATCGCCGGTGAAGTGAATGATATGCCGCCGGATGACATTGCCGGTGAAGTGAATGACATGCCGCTGGATGATGTCGATTGTGGTTCGGATTCGGATAGGTTGCACGATGATAATTTGGATCAGATGCTTCGCGATGTAGAAGAGAACTATGATGAGAGAGAGTACGTTAAATTCTGGGGCTTGATGGAGGACTCGGAGAAACCTTTGTTCACGTGCTGCAAGTACACGAGGTTGTCGGCCGTGCTTGAACTGTTGAAATTGAAGGCAAGCAACGGTTGGTTCGACAAGAGTTTCACGGCGGTGCTAGGTCTTTTAGCGGACATGCTTCTAGAGGGAAATGAGTTGCCTAAAACCACGTATAAAGCCAAGAAGATTCTTTGTCCATTGGGAATGGAAGTAGAAAGAATACATGCATGTTCGAACGACTGTATCCTCTACCGTACAGAGTATGCAAACATGCATGTATGTCCGGTGTGCAACGCATCCCGATACAAACGCAACAATCAATCAGATGATGGCGAGGGAACAGAGGCGAAGAAAGGACCTCCTGCTAAGGTGGCATAGTATTTTCCTATAATTCGCCGTTTGAAAAGGTTTTTTGCAAATCCAAAGGAGGTAAAACTGCTGCGTTGGCACTCGGAGGAGCGCAAGAAGGATGGAATGCTAAGACACCTTGCTGATTCCGCGCAGTGGAGAAACATCGATAGGAGTTTTCAGACTTCGGTGCAGAACCAAGGAATATAAGGTTTGGACTGAGTATAGATGGAATGAATCCTTTCAGTAGCATGAGCAGCCGACATAGCACATGGCCCGTGACTCTCTGCATCTATAACGTTCCTTCTTGGTTGTGTATGAAGCGAAAGTATATTTTGCTGTCGATACTTATCCAAGAGCCAAAATAACCTAGGAATGATATTGATGTGTTCCTAGCACCGTTGGTGGAAGATCTAAAAGTATTGTGGAACGAAGGGGTGCAGGTATGGGATGCATACAAACGAAAGAACTTCACTCTGCGCTCCTTATTGTTCTACACCATAAATGATTATCCTGCCCTTGGTAACCTATCGGGCCATAGTACAAAAGGTGCCAAAACTTGTACTCACTGTTTAGATGGTACCGAGAGTGTGTGGCTGAAACACTCACGCAAAACCGTCTACATGCGTCACCGCCGGTTCCTTCGGAGGGCTCACCCATACCGCAAGATGAAGAAACAATTTAACAGAGAGAAGGAAGACGATTCAGCTCCAAGGCATTTAAGGGGACACGAGGTTTATGATATGGTTAAGGATTTAGATGTTGTCCTCGGAAAGAAACGTAAATTGAGGGCTCATGAGAAGAACACCTGGAAGAAAAGATTAATATTTTGGGACTTACCTTATTGGGAGTACCTAGATGTTCGACATTGCATCGACGTCATGCACGTAGAAAAGAATGTATGCGACAGCTTGATTGGTCTCTTACTGAACATTCGTGATAAAACAAAGGACGGCATCGCCTGAGTTGTATATGAATGCAGATGGTTGGTGTTGTATATAAATACAGCTGGTTGGTGTTTGTCTTAATAACTACAGTTGGGGGCAAGGGCTTATCACAGACGGTTCTACACTTAGAACCGTCTGTGATAACCTTACTATCACAGACGGTTCTAAACTTAGAACCGTCTGTGATAACCTTACTATCACAGATGGTTCTAAACCCCTTTCTCGAGCCTCTCGTCGGCCGCCTCCCCGAGCCCTCGCCGGCCGCCTCCCCGAGCCTCTCGCATCCCTCAGGTAATTAAACCCCTTTCTCTTCTAGTAGTAGAGTAGTAGTCACCAATTTACTATAGCTATTGCTCACTAAAAGGACCAAAACTACATGAACATTAATTTGTACTTTATTTATATCTGTGTGCTGATATATCTTCGAGTTGAATTCATTTTGTTTGGTGTAAATCTTTAGGACAGATGAGAAATTTAGAATGGATTTGGTGTAAATCTTGTATGTGAGTATGTGTTGAAATGAGCAATGCTTGTATGTGAGTATGTGCTTCACATTATTCATCAATGATCACATTGTCGGCCATCCAACTAATATTTTTAATGGAAAATCATGTTTACTCTGATTGATACATACAAGTGCAAGTGTTGAGAGATTCTTTTCTTCCATGAATTATATCAAGAATTATATCGCTTCTAAGGAGCATGTCTTTTGCTTGTTGTGAGTGTTAGTATATAGTATTAGCAACTAAAGTAGGTGCTAAGATAGGCACATCACCCCCTCTCTCTATCCACAACACCCCCTCCCTTCTCCCCCTCCCCTCTACTCCTCTCCTCTCTTCCTAACATTGAGCATAATGTTTCACTATCTTATCTTATGGTATGACACATTCTTATCTTATTCTAATAGACCCATAAATTGAGCAACATGTCATCCGCGCATTCTTCAACACCATCACCGGAGGCGTCCGCTCCAAAATCAAGACACCAAGGAAGAGGGCTATCGAAGAAGCCTGATGGCCGATTTACCATCACACAGGTCGATGTATCTGGGGTCCCTCTCCTTCCTCCCAAAGCAGTAAGCGCATGGAGAACAACGATCGGAATAGTTGCACGAGAACGAATTGAGATCACATTCAATTCGTGGAAGAGCGTGCCTGCAACTCGAAAACGTGAGCTGCTCACAGAAATTTTGGCATCATTCGAGATCCCAGAAGAACACCAAGACGTCGTGCAACGACAAGCCTTGCTAGGGGCGTGCAAAGCATGAAAGAACTTCAAGAGCACGCTTGTGAAGGACTACGTGGAGAAGGACGAAAAGTCCTTTCAAAAATACCCATTCCTGGAACCACAATGGGAAGAGTTCAAGGCGATGAAGACGACCGAAGAGTTCAAAAGTACAAGTGCGGCGCACAAGGCCCTCCAAGCAAAAAACACACACCCCCACAGACTTGGCACAGCTGGGTATGCGGGTAAAATCCCGCAGTGGAGGAGCGAGGACGAACAGGCAGCCCTGCAGGACACCGCCCCGCCATTTGCCAATATTTCGGATGACCGCGCTCGAAATTAGATTAGAGCAAGGTCAACTACAATGACATCGGGGGAGGCGGCCAGCGACGGGCTCGACGGAGGCGGCCGACGAGGGTTCAGGGAGGCGGAGGCGACGATGGGCTCGGGATTTAATTAGATCTAGATCGAATAACTGCGCAGCACACAGGGAAAACCCCTAGCCAGAGGGTATATATAGGGTGGTTATCACAGCCGGTTCTAAACTTAGAACCGTCTGTGATAGTTATACTATCACAGACGGTTTTAAACTTAGAACCGTCTGTGATATTTATCACAGACCTAAGTTCAGAACCGTCTGTGATAAGCCTTTGCGACTGTAGTTATTAAGACAACACCAATAACCACAGCTGCATTTATATCCACCACCAAACAGCTGCATTCATATACAACACCAACCAGCTGCATTCATATCAACCATCACATGTACATCACACATATACATCACATATACATAAATGCCAATACACATATACATTTTCACATATACATTTTGTCACACATTTTCACATATACATTCTTATTGTACTTGCTTAATTATTTCCTTTAAAAATTAGCCCTTCATCATGATCAATGCGTACGTAACTAGTTTCGTCACGTTGTTCATCGTCGACCCTTATGCCATTTCCAAAAGGAGGTAACTCGTCAAATTGATTGTATTCCTCCTCGTCCACTACATTCTCCACTCCGACAATTCTCCTTTTTCCATGAAGAACTACATGGCGTTTCTTATTTGCCGGGTCGGTTACATAGAAAACTTGAACAACTTGATTGGCGAGTACGAATGGTTCGTCTTTGTACCCGACACGTTGGAGGTCCACGGTCGTGACACCGTACTTGCCAACTTTCACCTGTGGGAGATGCACCCAACGGCAGCGAAATAAGGGGATCTTGAAAACCACATAGGCGAGCTCCCAAATCTCTTCTGTGAAGCCATAGTACGAGTTTCTCGACCCATCGGTACTGAATGCATCTATGCGGACACCACTGTTCTGGTTAGTGCTCTTGACATCCTAAGACTACGTATAGAATGTGTACCCATTTATGTCATATCCTTGCCATGTCACAAATGTAAATGTCGGCCCTTTTGCCAACCATGTCAGCGTCTCACTCGGTGAGCTCCTAGCGATTTGCTCCTTCAACCATTGGTTGAACCAACGGTTGTGTTGTCTCATGATCCAAACATCCGGCCGCTCTGGATTCTGTTGCCGAAGCACATCCTTGTGCTGGTCCACATAAGGCGCCACTTCAGTCATGTGTTGCAACACCGTGAAATGGGCTTGAGTGTACGTGTCCATATCTGGAGTGATTGCTTTCCTTCCGATAGTTCCGAGACCCTTCAGCCTCCCCTCATGACGAGATTGAGGGACACCTATCGGTTGAATCTGAGCCATATAATCGACACAAAACTCAATAACCTCTTCGCTTGCATAACCTTCGACAATGCTGCCCTCCGGCCGAGAACGATTCCGTACGTAGGACTTGAGAATTCCCATGAACCTCTCAAATGGGTACATGCTACGTAGGAATACGGGCCCGCACATTTTTATCTCCCACACAACGTGAACAATGAGATGGACCATGATATCGAAAAACGAAGGAGGGAAATACATTTCAAGGTGACATAGAGTCATCACCACCTCGTCGTGCAGAGCATCTAGTCCTTCGGGATCGATGACCTTCTGAGCAATTGTGTTAAAGAAATAACATAGCCTCATGATTGTCTCTCGAACTTTGATCGGCAAAATATTTCTAATTGCAATAGGGAGCATCTGTGTCATCAGCACATGACAATCATGAGACTTCATGCCATTTAACTTCAAATCTTGCATCGAAACAAGTTTCTTCATGTTGCCGGAGTAACCAGACGGAACTTTGACACCATGCAAGCACTGGCACAGTTCTGTTTTCTTAGCCTTGGACAGAGTGTAACACGCAGGGGGAAGGTACGTTCGTCCATTATCAGTGCTTGTCGGTGCTAACTCAGGCCTGATGTCCATGTCAGCCAAGTCAAGCCGTGCGTTGACACCGTCCTTTGTTTTATCACGGATGTTCAGTAAGAGACCAATCAAGCTATCGCACACATTCTTTTCTACGTGCATGACGTCGATGCAGTGCCGAACATCTAGGTACTCCCAATAAGGTAAGTCCCAAAATATTGATCTCTTCTTCCAGGTGTTCTTCTCATGAGCCCTCAATTTACGTCCCTTTCCGAGGACAACATCTAAATCTTAACCATATCATAAACCTCGTGTCCCCTTAAATGCCTTGGAGCTGAACCGTCTTCCTTCTCTCCGTCAAATTGTTTCTTCATCTTGCGGTATGGGTGAGCCCTCCGAAGGAACCGGCGGTGACGCATGTAGACGGTTTTGCGTGAGTGTCTCAGCCACACACTCTCGGTACCATCTAAACAGTGAGTACAAGCTTTGGCACCTTTTGTACTACGGCCCGATAGGTTACCAAGGGCAGGATAATCATTTATGGTGCAGAATAATAAGGAGCGCAGAGTGAAGTTCTCTCGGTTGTATGCATCCCATACCTGTACCCATTCGTTCCACAGCACTTTTAGATCTTCCACCAACGGTGCTAGGAACACATCGATATCATTCCCAGGTTGTTTTGGCCCTTCGATAAGTATCGACAGCAAAATGTACTTTCGCTTCATACACAACCAAGGAGGAAGGTTTTAGATGCAGAGAGTCACGGGCCATGTGCTATGTCGGCTGCTCATGCTACTGAAAGGATTCATTCCATCTGTACTCAGTCCAAACCTTATATTCCTTGGTTCTGCACCGAACTCTGCAAAACTCCTATCGATGTTTCTCCACTGCGCGGAATCAGCAAGGTGTCTTATCATTCCATCCTTCTTGCGCTCCTCCGAGTGCCAATGCAGCAGTTTTGCCTCCTTTGGATTTGCAAAAAACCTTTTCAAACGGGGAATTATAGGAAAATACCATGCCACCTTAGCAGGAGGTCCTTTCTTCGCCTCTGTTCCCTCGCCATCATCTGATTGATTGTTACGTTTGTATCGGGATGCGTTGCACATCGGACATACATGCATGTTTGCATACTCTTTACGGTAGAGGATACAGTCGTTCGGGCATGCATGTATTCTTTCTACTTCCATTCCCAACGGACAAAGAACCTTCTTGGCTTTATACGTGGTTTTAGGCAACTCATTTCCCTCCGGAAGCATGTCCGCTAAAAGACCTAGCAGCGCCGTGAAACTCTTGTCGGACCAACCGTTGCTTGCCTTCAATTTCAACAGTTCAAGCACGGCCGACAACCTCGTGTACTTGCTGCCCGTGTACAAAGGTTTCTCTGAGTCCTCCATCAAGCCACGGAATTTAACATACTCTCTCTCATCATAGTTCTCTTCTACATCACGAATCATCTGATCCAGATTATCATCGTGCAACCTATCCGAATCCGAGCCACAATCGACATCAGCCGGCGGCATATCATTCACTTCACCGGCGATGTCATCCGGGGGCATATGATCATTCACTTTGCCATGACTGGTCCAACACGTATAATCCTTTTTGAAACCCCTCCGAATCAAGTGCGCTTCAATTTGCCCTCGGTTCTTAAACATCTTCAAATTCTCGCAGTCAGTGCATGGACAACACATATATTCCACCCCCTTATTCAACATATCCTCCTCGGCGGCTCTTATAAAAGCAGAAACACCTTTAATGTACTCTTCACTCACACGGCTCGCGGCATACATCCAGTTTCGGTCCTATGTTACGTACATATATAACAACTTAGTATTAAAATCTAGATTAACTAATTATAACTACATATATACCGGCTACATTTATTATATTGAGACTTAATTTGCTAGCTCAATTCATATTGCAAACACAACAGCTATTATATAACCAACAATTTTGCAAATTAACCATCTTCAATAACGTACCACTCATGGATTACTTAGACCTAAATTGTAATGCAATTAAAGAAAAAATAAATTTCATTACTAACCATATCTACAGCAACCAGGAAAGTCTGAATCTTAATTCAAAGCTCAATCTCTGACTCTTCACATCAAATTAACTGGCCTGAAATCGCCTAGCTTCCTCCCGAGTGAAAAAGTGCGCAGCAGTGGCTAGATCTGGATCGAAATGAAGACAGATGCAGTCTGAGCAGCGCAATAAATGCCTTAGTCATTATCACAGACGGTTTTTAACTAAAAGCCGTCTGTGAATTATCACAGACGGTTTTTAATTAAAAACCGTCTGTGATAACCAGATTACACAGACGGTTTTTTATTAAAATCGTCTGTGATAAATATTATCACAGACGGTTTTTTATAAAAAACCGTCTGTCGTAAGCTTCATACCAGAACGCTTCGCGCATGTTTCGATGCAAGAACGCTTCGTATTTCGATCGTCTAATTAACGTCTCTCGATCGTTATACGAAGCGTCTATATCATTAATGTTTGGGTATACGAACCGTCTGTGCTAAAGGTTAAATATGCACGCCTAATCGAGGTCTCTTCTACGTACGTACAATACAATATACAATACAACATGGCTTCTACTGTTCTTGTGATAATCTCCTTCCTCTCATCTGTTCATCAAGAATTGTTCGGCCGGAACCTTACACAAGCGGCCAGCAATTTGCATCTGGAGCAGCTTCTCCGCACACGCCCTGCTCTCCTTCCTCGACTTTCTTGCATCCGTCAGCTCGACCTGATCATCCGCCATCGACGGAGGCGTCTCGCTGCCGCTCAAGAAAGGGAAACAGCCCTCACCCTGGTTCTTCTCCACAATGTGCGCAATGCGGAAGAAGCTCTACACGCATTGCAGAGACTGATGGATAGCCTTGCCGATCAAGTAGAAACGGCAGATTCTGAGGAATCTTTTCATGCTATCCTCTACGACATTATGGATGCTGCTGATCATTTGCCCAGGCTGCAGGAGGAAGTGCTGAGGACAAGGGCAATCTTAACGGCGTTCGAGAATTCAGCCGCTGATCCTCCAAGTCCCAAAGTCGAAGAAGAAGCGTACGAAGCCCAAAAGATTACAATCTGGGAAACTCTTTACCTGTGCGACATTTGTAGAAAATTTGCATCTAATTGAAACTAATAAATTTGCCTTTAATTTGTGATCTCTTGTCTCAGTAGTTCTGTAGTTAAGTTATTAGAAGCAATGTGTACTTATATATTAACCTCTGATCATGAACAGAATATGACAGACAAAGGGACATCACAAACGGTTCTTGTTAAAAACCGTCTGTGAACATTAACAGACGGTTCTTAACAACAACCGTCTGTGATAGTCTACACAACACAGACGGTTTTTAATAAAAACCGTCTGTGATATTCCAGTATCACAGACGGTTCAGAGGTAATAACCGTCTGTGATACTCCTTTTTCCCACCACAAATACCACAGACGGCCTTCAAATTAAAACCGTCTGTAATAGTGTACATTACAGACGGTTTCACAAAACCGTCTGTGATTTGGCGTCTACTATTAGCCTTTCTGTAGTAGTGCATAAGTCGAAAAGTACGCCCATGTCTGGGACTAGGCCTGTAGACGAGCCGAGCTCGGACGAGCTTCGCCTTCCAGGCTCGAGCTCGGTAGAAGCTCGAGCCGAGCTTGAGTTGGGGTCTGAGCTTAGACTTGGGCTCGAGCTCGGCTCGTTGAAGCTCGATAATAATTAAAATAATTTATTATGCACTATTTTTCAATAATAAGAAAATTTTATGTTCGAGTTCGGCTCTAATAAGTTCGATAACAGTCAAAATAATTCAAATATACATTAATTTTCAATAATAAGAAAAACTCGAACTCGAGTTCGGTTCGAGTAAACTCGGTAAGAATTAATATGTATTACTATTTAAGCTCGAATCGGGGCTCGCGAACTATTCGAGCTTGGATCGGTGAAGCTCGCGAGCTCGAGATCAAGCTCGAGTTCGGCTCGTTTAAAATTCGAACTAAGCTCGAATCAAATCTAAAATAAGTCAAACTCGAGTAGCTCATGAGTTTCGAGTTTTTTTACGACCCTATCTAGGACGGACCCTCTACGTCTACAGCTACCAATCTAAAATGCAGAGGCGCTACAGCTACCAACTGTCCGATCAGAAATGAAAGGATCACAGATGACGCGCACTGCTACAGTAGAGTTTCAGTGATACAATTAGAGATGGCAACGGGTAAATACCCATCGGGTATTACTATTCCATACCCGTACCCGCTATGTGTAAATTTACCGGTCGGGTTACCCGTATCCGCACGCGGGTAGGAAAATTTATCCATACCCGTACCCGCGCGGGTATTACTACCCGACGGGTAACCCATACCCGCAAGCATACCCGGTTCAACACATGAGAATATCATCAATTTATACATTCATTAATCATACATGCCAAGCACAAAGCGTCTAATGATCAAAATTAGTACATCACATAAACATACTTGACATGACCATATCAACATATGACAAACAAATAAACAATCAACAACAAGTAGATAATAAAATTAACATTTGAGTGGGATGTCAAGTTGTCTAATGCGGGTATTCATTACCCGCGGGTAGGCGGGTATGGGTAGTATATACCCACACCCGCACCCGCCTACCCGGCGGGTAGAGGATTTCGCCCAATAACGTACCCATGGGTACATAAAATTTTCCATACCCGTCTCTTTATCGGGTAAAACCCATCGGGTATTCGGGTATCGGGTACCCATTGCCATCTCTAGATACAATACAGACAATCACTAATGCTACAGTTTTGACTTGTACGAGTATCTGGGCTTTGCGGTGGCGTTGGGAAGCAGCCGCTTTGGGGCGCACGTCAGCGGTGCAGACTTTTGGCTAGCGTGGCCACGCCACACTTGCTCCCTTTCACAGGGGCAGTTCGCATCGCGTCGCAGGAAAAACAAAGGTAAAGCAGACTGGCTACCCTGTGCCAACCGTCCCGCCCTCGTCGCTGTGCATGCGTATCCGGTGCACGTAGACCAGGGCTACGGCGTTCGTATTGCTTCTATTTTTAAAAATATTTTTTACATGAGGAGTGAGAGTGAAAGAATGTACTATCACCAACTTCTCTTTTTAAGTAGTAGAGACTTCTCTCATGGCCTTCAGCACTGGGTAGCACTAATGAACGGGAGAGAAAGAGAAGAGAACATGTGAGTAGATGCTGTCATAAAGTGTTGACACCGATTTTATCCTGAATTTTAAATTGAATAATTAAATATGTAACAGTGTTAATAAAAAATAAATTATACTGACAATTAAAATCCATTGCAACATACAACAACTAAAGGTAATAAATAACAATAACTATGACATACATAGACATAGACAAGAAAATAGTCCAAAGGTCAATTTCCACCGGCAATAAGATGTCGTGTACTAAAATATTTTTTAAAAAACTAAAAAGATTGTTTAAGATCATGTCATCATGTTTAGTGAAATTTTGTCACATAATTGGACATATTCGTCATATACAAGTGTTCAAAGACGCATGCACGCCAATTTATAAGATAAGCATGTAAGTGCTAAGTAGGTTGAACCTATGTGATGTTACTTTGGTCATATATGAAGCAAATAGACCCAGGCATACACACATGAGTTAAATACTTCATTAATTAATTGATTGATTAGTTAAGGACTTGATGGCATGTGGGTCCCACTTAAGGCCTTATATGCTCGTACATAGGACTGTAAACGAGCTGAGCTCGAGCAAAACTGGCCTCCCAAGCTTGAGCTTGGTAGAAGCTCGTGCCGAGCTCAAGCAAGCCTGAGTTGGGGTCTGAGCCTATACCTAGGCTTGAGATTGGCTCGGCTAAAACTTGAGCTCAGATCAAATAAGCTCGACAACAATTAAAAACAATTTAACATGCACTAATTTTTAACAATAAGAAAAGCTCAAGCTCGAGCTTGGCTTGAGTAAGCACGGTAAGAATAAAAAACAATTCAATATGCACTAATTTTCAACAATAGAAAAGTTCATGCTCGAGCTTGGCTTGAGTAAGTTTGGTAAGAGTTAATATGCATCAATGTTCAGGCTCGAATCGAACTCTAATGAGCTATTCAAGCTCAGCTCGTTGAAGCTCATGAGCTCGGGATCAAGATTGAGCGACTCGCAAATCTCGAGCTTTTTTGCAACCCTACTCATATAGCTCAAATCAACAAAAATCAAGAGACATGCTACACTACTACAGAAAAGGTCATCACAGATGGTTCAAAAATATCAGTACAAACGGTTTTGTGAGCCCTCTGAGTTTATGGGTCAATAATGACATGAGGTCATCACTGACTATTTTTGAACCGTTTGTGAAATAGACTATCACAAATAGTTATTAACTCACAATCGTTTGTGATAGTTGACTAGCACAGATAGTTTGTAATAGAAACCATCTGTGATAGCTGATGTATCATAGGCGATTTCAACTACAAACCGTTTGTGATAGCTTACTATCACAGACGATTTGTAGTTGAAATCGTCTGTAATATCTGATGTATCACAGATGGTTTGTAGATGAAATTGTTTGTGATATATGTGTATTACAGACGGTTTGTAGATGAAACTGTCTGTGATATTTCTTTGTATTGCTAAATCTATTCTTGTTTGTTGGCTAGCCTCTAGAAATGCTAGCCATGACATCTAAAACAAGCAGAAACACAACAAGTACATGTATACATCTAATTCACATTCATTTCAGAAACAAGAGCATCCATTTCGTAAATCAATTAACTCAAATGAAATAAATTAATCATTCATGAATAAATACACCCATGTATAATTAAGTTTAATCTTATCACAATCAAATTCATTCTACATTGTGGAACTCTCCATCTTCTCTTATGACCTGAGACACCGAGAAGTACACACACTGTCCTAGAATTTTTTGGAGCTCAGCCTGTTTCAACGCAGTTGTAGTGATGGTCACAACTTGTCGCTAGGAAGATCAAAGTCGTGAATCATATAAATTGATAAGTATAAAATAATTATTGCAGGATTGACAAACCTGATGATGATTGGTCTTTGTGGAACCGAGGAGTAGTTCCATGTTGTGGAAAACATAGTATCCACAGGTGTTCTTCGGCGGCTGCTGGTGGCACTACAAAAATAGAATTTGTTAGTTTGAGAGGCATTACTATGAGAGACCATGTGGAGGTCGCCTCATGGTTGTGATGAGTAATTGACTCTTAATCTAGTGAGATTGAGTTTGGTTTTTGAAGTTTGAGAGGAGAATGGGTCTCTGTTGGTTCCTAAGCCCTTACGACTTGCTTGGCAATAGCCTTACGACCACATTGTTTGTTGTCTTGAGCGGCTGGAAGTGTTCGACCACCGCAGCGCTTTTTGGCCATGGTCGAAGGGCACCAGAAGAGAGTACGACCGTTTTGGCCGTGGTCGGAAGTCAGCCATGCTGTTTACGACCACACTGACAGCGGTCGGAAGCCGAAAACCTCGTTTACGACCACTTTGGCCCTGATCGAAAGCCTCTATGACCACATTGGCCATGGTCGGAGGTCGCCAGATAGCTTTACGACCACCATGGGTGTGAACGGAGAACATCAGAAGAGGTTACGACTGGTTTGGTCGTGGTCGGAAGGCTGTACGACCACGTTGTGGCGTTTACGACCACTCTGGCTATGGTCGAAGGCCATCGGAAGCAGCTACGACCACATTGGCCGTGGTCTGAGGTCGTAAGTCGAATCTACGATTGCTGTGGTCGGAAGTCGGCGCTCGGGCGTACGACCACGTTGAGTAGTCGGCGCCCTACGACCACGTTGTGATGCAGTTGGACGGGCGTGAGGAGCGATCGGACGCGGTCCAAATGCAGCGGGACTCGGTCGGAAGTGCTCGGTAACGGTCGGAATCACTCGTAGCGCGTCAGATGCAGTCTTCTGTGGTCGTAGGCGGTCGGTTGTGCCCGAGATGTTTGAACGTGGTCGTAGACACATGGGAATTGGTCGTATGACCTCTAGGATCAACCATGTGAGCTGGGAATCGGTCGTATGGCTTTGTGGTGAAGTCGTAGACCTCGTGCATTTATTGGTTCATCATTTCGATCGGTCAGATGACAGAACGACTTGGGATGAGGTCGTAGACTTTGAGCGATAAAGTCGTAGCATTGTTGTGTGCGGTCGTAGGCTCGGTACGACTTGGTGATCTGCTTTACATCTTGGTAGTTGTAGCGATCAGGTGCAGAAGTCGAAGCCTGTGTGATCGGTGATCCTAGGCGACTGATTGGTGGTCGGCTGAGGCCGATTCGACTTGGTGACTGGTTATGTAGTCGTGGGATCGACTTGGTGGTCGATCGAGCTTTACGACTTGGTGGTCGTAAAGGCTCATGACTTGATGTCTGGCTCTACGACTTGGTAGTCATAGGAGTTGATTCGACTTTGTGATCTTAGCGACCAGTCTTGGTAGTAAGTAGTCGTAGCCGCTGTGTGGTAATCGTTGCAAGCTTACAATGGTCGTAGCTTGTGTCTTGGCGGTCGTAGCAGCCTAGTGAGTGGTCGTAGGCTGCAGGAAGGCTCTTGTGAGCTGGAGGGTTTCTCTGTTCTGTGCAACAGAGTGGTCGTATGGGGTATGGTCCTTATGCGATAATATCGTAGCGGCTAGCAATGGTTGTGGCATGTGTCCGCATGGTCGTAGTGAGCTGTGAGACGGTCGTAACGACATGTTGTGTGGTCGAAGGAAGCAGGGAAGTGTTCCAGGGCTTCGACCATTTCTTGAGTTGTGCATTCGAGTGGTCGTAGGGGGTTTACGATCAGGTTGTGTGCTGTGACACTTGTTGGTTGTACCGATGGTTTGTCTGTTGTCTGGTGCGGTGCTATGTGACGGTTTGCTTGTCTGTGTGCCTGCAGGACTTCAGAGCTATTTCATGGTGAGGCGTGGGAGGACCGGGACTAGGCACAGGAGGTGTTGAGGTCCAGACGGTTGGAGGCGCCGAAGATGATCGAGGCTGGTGAGGTGGTTGCAAGCCGAGGAGATGAGGAACCAAAGCTGGAGCTGCCAGAGGACCTTGGAGACAAGTCTTGGTGAGGCTTGGAGTGGTCGGGACTAGACATGGGAGATGTTGAGGTCCAGAACGACTGGGTGAAGCCGAAGAAGACTTGGGGCTCAAGGTGGTTGCAAGCCAAGGAGATGAGGAACCAGAGCTGGAGCTGCCAGAGGATCTTGGTGACAGGTCTAGCGAGGCTGGGATGGTCGGGACGAGACGCGGGCGGTGTCGGGGTCCAGAACGACCAGGGGAAGCCGAAGAAGACCTAGTCTTGCGAGGTGGTTGCAAGCTTGAACGGCAAGGCAGGAGGAAGCTTCCGGGAAGGCAGCAGAGTGACATTTTGGGGAATGCGGAAAGCTGCAAAGGGAAGCTGTGTCTCTGCCAATGCACAGGAGTTGTTGGCGCTAACGGGCAAAGCAGTGGAACCGTTGGGTTTAACGGGTAAAGCACTGGAAGCTTGTTTTCGCTAGTGGGTAAAGCGAGGTGTAAAACCCGGTGTTAGGAGGGTGTTTACGGGTTAGCCCCAGTGTGGACTAATGGATGGATCCATTAGGGTTAGTCTCGGGTGTGAGGCTATAAAAGGGAGAGGGGAGGCACGAGTTTGAGTGGGTTGGCCGGCTGGGCCTTGGAGGTAGCCGCCTCTCCCTCCCATGGGAGTCTGTGAGTGTGTTCTTGGGATTGTGTGAGAGAGAGAGGATGAGTGGAGAATCCATGTATGAATAATCGAGAAAGAGAGAAAGAGAAGAGGTGTGAGCTCCTCTCTATGCTCTCCGGGCGTATCGGGATTCCTTGTACTCCTTGATGGTTGGAATGGAAACTCTGAGTTGTGTTCTCTGTCTTGTGTTTGAATGATTTGTTTGCGCTCTCTTTGTTCCTTCGTATATCTGTGTTCTTGGCTTTCTGAAATCGCAGTGACATGTGGGTTTTACTCCAAGCCATCTTGGCTATTCTAGTCCCACGAGCGGTTCTATTCATCAACTCTGGTACTTCTTGCTTTGAGTTGTGTTCTTGGTTTGAGTAGGCCTAGTTTTGATTTGCTCAGAACAGGGAATCTGTCTCAAGGCTATTTGGCCAGTTCATTCCCGAGAGCAAGAGTCGAATCGGAGAAGTGTTTGCGTCTCGCGGTCGTGCGCCGAGTACATGCTCTGCATTCACTACGACCACGTTGATACTTTTGTGCATGAGTCGACCGAATTCTCTGTTTCGGTTTCGACCACGCCGTTTGTCCAGATCTCAGCAAAGAAGTTTTTCACTGCCTTGGTTTTTCTCTGTCAAAGGACGTGAGCAAACGTTGTCTAAAGTCTCATACCCGATTGCTTTGTGAATTGCAAGATATTTGGAAATCAAAGCAAGTGGTCATGAGCTCTGGCTTGTCTAGTTGGTCGTGCGCGCCTTCTCTGTTTTCGGTCATTACTGTGCAGTCTCTTTTGTCGGTCAGATCTCGGGTTTTCAGTGGATCGTCTGTCTTACCGAGTGACTCGATCGACCACGAGTTTGCGTTCGATCTCTCTGAAACAGATGGTCTATCTCTTTGTCAGAGTGATCACGATAGATCCTTTCGACTGCCTTGTTTTGTCCTCGGCCAGCGGCAGTTCTAGTTCGGGTGTCAGTCTGATCTTCTGTTCTCCAGTGAAGATTCGATCTTCCTCTTCATAGCTTTGTAGCTATTGGAGAAGAAGATTGTGTGAATACTTGGAGAGATTTTAAGGCACCATTCACCCCCCCTCTGTTGCCTTTTCGGTCCTACAATTGGTATTAGAGCAAGGTTTGCTCTATATTTGATCTTAACCGATCTGGAGCATGGCAACTAGTAGGGGATCTTGTGAGCTTTTCTTTGCATCTTGCTTGGGGTGTTTTGCCAATGATGTCCTTTGCGACAAGAGGCTGATTTCGGTTGGAGGGTGATGTTATTTGCAAGCACAGTCACCGTACTGAGAACGGCGACGAGAGCAGTATTCGCAGGTGCTGGGACATGGTCATTAAGAGTTATGACCACAGTCTCAGTGGCCCCATCTGCGACTACACTTCGTCGACCTGGTGCTTTCCCTCGGTGCACAGCTCTCAGTACTTTGGTTTGTCTTGATTTACCCTGTTCTCCGACCAGATGATGAAAATTCTTTGAGGAGGAGTGCAATGATACGAGCACTGCATCTTGAGACTTTGTCACCTCTTTCATTTAAGAGGTGGACCCTTCCTTGAGCATAGTTCTTTTGTTGTCAGCACTTGTGCCTTTTGCTTAGTTGGCTAGTGCTTTTCTTGTTGGCTCTTCTCGGTTAGTCCAAGGGATTTCTCTTTTTTAAGCAAGGATGGTGCTTTGTCCTTTTGACCATGTTTCATGGAGGA
Source organism: Dendrocalamus latiflorus (assembly GCA_017311315.1). Lineage (NCBI taxonomy): Eukaryota > Viridiplantae > Streptophyta > Magnoliopsida > Poales > Poaceae > Dendrocalamus > Dendrocalamus latiflorus. Next base: position 14,219,400 of record CM029614.1, on the reverse strand, counting down.
CACTTACATCAATGCTCATTTTGAGAGAAGGATGGACATCTTCAGCATCGTAGACTTGTTTCTTTTGTTGTTGCTCTTTGTCTGCGTGCTGACCTGAGGAAGGACTTCCACCGCTTCTTAATTGGTAGACCTTGTTCGCCCAAACGAGGTGCGCACCTACAGTGAGAAGGTGTGAGTCTCCTTTTATGCTTTGGTTGGTTCTTTTCTTGGTTGTTCATGTGCCAGGATCAAAAGAACACACGGATGATAATGCTAAGAGGGACGAACAACAACTCATCATGAGCAAGGTAAAATGTCAATATGACCTTGGCCTTGTCCAAGATGAATATACTTGCTCTTAGGGATAATATGAGTGCCTAGATGGTAAACTGCTAGATCGTTCTTGCTAGGTTGAAATCTCATTTAGCATGTATAGGTTGTGAGTCTTCCACTACAGATGGCGATAATTTAATTTCCCTTCTTGCATGTTAAAATCTAAAAATGAGAAATTAAAATTTTGACTCACCACACTTGTGTAGAGGAGCTTGTTTCTGCTAGAATCTGGTTTAGTAAAAGCCAAGTTCCTCTACTGTGTCGTCGTTGTAGTCGTAATGTCTTACGATCACAGCTTCGGCTTCTCGGATGTAGTCGTAGCTTCATACGACCACGTCTTCTGGCGGACACTCTTACCTGTCATCATGGTCGTAAGTCCATACGACTTCGTCTGCTGCTTCTTAGCACGTTGCTGCACGGTCGCCATGGTCGAAACTGCATTTTGATCACGCCTGCAATCCCCAATTGTGGCTGAAAGGCTTTACGACCCTGTCTCTCGGCTGTAGTCATTCAAGACTATGCCTCTTGTGCTACGGCCACGCTCATGTCTTCTCGGCCGTAGTCGTAGCACGTAACGATCACTCATTTCTGCTGAGTGGTCGTGTGTCAAAGTCTTGGGTTCTCAAGTAATAGCTTGCTAACTCTTCGAGACCCAAGACTTGGGCACTCTGTTCTTGTCATTTGTAGGTCTCTAGACGCTTGTTGGAAAACATGGAATTGATTGGAGTTTTAGTCTTCTGCCTCATCATATGACTAGAACATTTATTGGCTCTCCACTTCATGGCCTCCAAGAGACATATGCTCTCACGTTGGTGTCTTCACCTACTTTGTGAGCTATTCTTTACCTTCATGTCTCTATATACATGTGTTAGTCTTAATTGGCATGTTGTGTTTGTTCAGGTGCTCACTTATACCATACTGGCATGTTCTTTCTTCAATACTTTCATGTCATGCCTTTATGTGTATGTTGCTTAAGTATCCATATATCTTGTCATATTTGTTAGATGCTTAAGCTTTGACCTGACTTCATGAGCGAAGTAGAATGTGTATATTAGAAGTCAAGTATCATCATGACCTTGTGCTCTGTAGTATCTATCATGGTTCACATCTTGCTCCTTATGTTCATTCATCATTATTTATACATGTTAGCATACTTTTCATGATTCTGATTTGTCATGTTGTATGTCTACATGATGTATGCACATGTATGGACAGTATGAGCTTGAGTATATCTTGGATAGATTTTCTATGTCATGATGTTTTGTTTATTCATGCCTTCTTATCTTTTCTGGTATACATGCTTATATCCATGCTAGCATATGCTTCTGTGATCTTTCCTTGTCATCTGCTATGTGCATGGTTGTGATTCATTGAGATACATGTTTACCTTGATCTTTCTCATTCCGGTTTTTGGCATGACATAAAATGTACAACACCTTGGTAGCATTAGTCTGTGCTTATGCTTAGACATCATGAGAACTGTGGATAGGTCACAAGCTTCTTCTAGTATTGGGTGGCTCTAGGCTCGCTGTTCTAGATGCTTTTGATGAGGGCTAGATTGAGCTTGTGGGGGGTGTGTTCTCATGCATTAATATTTGTAATGCTACTGTTTGTGGTCTTTTGTCTCAGTACTGGATCATGCCTGTATATCATTTACCCCAGTACTAGGACACCAGTTGTTCCCTGTGGTTAAACTGCAGGCTGTGTGTGAGGGGGAGACCGGTACAGCTTTACGACCACTCCTTTGGTCATTACGACCACGTCGTAGCTACCACGACCATGGTCTGGACACTCGGCCGAACTCGTTTTATGACCTCGGCCAGGACGCAACAACCACGATCCAGACTCATCTGCGACTACGACCAAGACGCAATTACCACCACGACCTGGTTTCGTGTTCGACCACCCCGAATTGGACTACGATCATGAGCTGAACACATCTACGACCATGGCCGAGGCGACTTCGATCACTCAACCGAGGTCGGGACTCCTATACGACTACTACCAGGACTCTTCTACGACCACGACTACCAACCAAGCGACCATGACAGAGGTTTGTTCTCCCTTGTGATCTTTCAGTGTTTTGCTTCCCTCCACTTGGCTTTGCTTTGTTTATCTGTTCTAGTGGGAGGAAGGGTCCGATTGGTTAGACAGGAACTGACTCTAGGTGATATTGTCTCGATCACACTTCTCGTCCAAATGGTTCTCTAGGATTATTTACTACCTAGTTTGGGCTTTGGTTCTCTAGGATTCTCTTCTACCTAGATTGAACCTTTTCTTGGCCACTAGAGTCTTGTGCATTGACATAGTGTGCTTTTGCCCCGTGGTATGAGGTTACAGACTAGAGATCATGTGGATAGGGTGTGTTTGGGAATCACCTCCTTGAGTTAGAACCCTCTTTTTCTGGTTTTTGCGCCAAATTTCTTGGTTCTTCTCGAGTTGCCTTCTCTAGGGGGAGTTGGAACCTTTCTATCTGTTCGGGCTAGCTTTCAGGGGGAGTTCATCTCGTGTGCATTCTTTTGTCTCATAATGCATAAAATTCACATGAATGCCTGTACAGTCTTTGGAGCCTTGTATATTATCTTTATGTGACATGATATCATGCTTTATATCTTGCCATGTCTTGTGATAGCTTGATTTATCATGCCCTTCTATGTGCTGCTTAGCTCTTGCCATACTAGCTTAATTAAATGTGAACAACTTAAAGTAAAACATGTCTTGTTCAATCTTGTGACTAGTCTGGCTTTAGTGATCCTCTCTTGATTCAGGCCATGTCGAATAGGCTAAGTTGAGTCTTGAATCTGTTTTTGAGGTTTAGATTGAGCTAAGTTAGTTCATTAGTGATGCATGAGTTAAGTTTTAACTCTTTGTTCATGAACTAACTCAAGTAAATGCAAAAAGATCTCTTTTGTGCGAAAAAACTGATCTCACCAATTCTTTCTCATGAGATGGCTTGCCATTGCACTAGGCATGAACTCAGGGGGAGTTTTGGATGACCAAGATCACCTCCTTAAGCTTATTGCTTGGAGTGATCGCATAAGGCTTGAGATCTAGCACATGGCTATGAAAACAAAAAATTCTTGTGAAAAATGGTTGAAACCAACCATGAATTTCTGATAAAAGCCTAATGTGCTAATTTTACTCAACTACAAATCTTCTTCAAGTGGTATCCAAAGTGCTACAAGTGATACCTAGTGCTTGAACAATATGTCTCATTTTTGGGCTTGTAGCTCTCTAAATCAACTCAACTATAGCTTCTTGATTTCGCTTAGAATATTGACATGGCTTGACTCACGTTTGGATACCTTCTTCTAGACTATAATCTTGAGTGACTTGACATGCTAATTAAACATTTAATTCAAAGATCATGATTTATTTGGCTTGAGCTTGGCAATACATAGTTTGTTATGATCTAGATAGCATTGTCACCTTTTATGGCTTGGTATAATTTTCGTTGAAGCCAGTTTAGATAATCTTCATGGCTCCCTCAGCTCTCATTGCCTTCATCAAATCAACTGTCGGCACTCCATTTAATTCATGCTCTATTTTTTCTTCCTTGCATCTTGATGACTCTATTGCCAAAAGGGGGAGAAGGATAGAGAAAAAGGCATTAAGGGGTGCAAAAGGCATTAGAATGGGAATTTGCATTAAGAGATGGGAGAAGGATTGGAAAAGGGCTTTAAGGGGGAGAATACTTGGTCGTCTTGCTCTGACAATGGTCATGAGAGCAACAGCTCTTGTCTCTGGACCATGAGCAAGATTGGACACTTTTTGCCAACATGGTCATGGGTTCTGTCTTCACTTCTTTTAGACCATGTCTAGCTCATGCATCTCTCCTTCCTTTTCTTTTCAAAAACAAACTCATCTTCTTGCCTTTTTCTGTGTTTGTCAATATACTCATCAAGGGGGAGATTGAGAGACCATGTGGAGGTCGCCTCATGGTTGTGATGAGTAATTGACTCTTAATCTAGTGAGATTGAGTTTGGTTTTTGAAGTTTGAGAGGAGAATGGGTCTCTGTTGGTTCCTAAGCCCTTACGACTTGCTTGGCAATAGCCTTATGACCACATTGTTTGTTGTCTTGAGCGGCTGGAAGTGTTCGACCACCGTAGCGCTTTTTGGCCATGGTCGAAGGGCACCAGAAGAGAGTACGACCGTTTTGGCCATGGTCGGAAGTCAGCCATGCTGTTTACGACCACATTGACAGCGGTCGGAAGCCGAAAACCTCGTTTACGACCACTTTGGCCCTGATCGAAAGCCTCTATGACCACATTGGCCATGGTCGGAGGTCGCCAGATAGCTTTACGACCACCATGGGCGTGAACGGAGAACATCAGAAGAGGTTACGACTGGTTTGGTCGTGGTCGGAAGGCTGTACGACCACGTTGTGGCGTTTACGACCACTCTGGCTATGGTCAAAGGCCATCGGAAGCAGCTACGACCACATTGGCCGTGGTCTGAGGTCGTAAGTCGAATCTACGATTGCTGTGGTCGGAAGTCGGCGCTCGGGCGTACGACCACGTTGAGTAGTCGGCGCCCTACGACCACGTTGTGATGCAGTTGGACGGGCGTGAGGAGCGATCGGACGCGGTCCAAATGCAGCGGGACTCGGTCGGAAGTGCTCGGTAACGGTCGGAATCACTCGTAGCGCGTCAGATGCAGTCTTCTGTGGTCGTAGGCGGTCGGTTGTGCCCGAGATGTTTGAACGTGGTCGTAGACACATGGGAATTGGTCGTATGACCTCTAGGATCGACGATGTGAGCTGGGAATCGGTCGTATGGCTTTGTGGTGAAGTCGTAGACCTCGTGCATTTATTGGTTCATCATTTCGATCGGTCAGATGACAGAACGACTTGGGATGAGGTCGTAGACTTTGAGCGATAAAGTCGTAGCATTGTTGTGTGCGGTCGTAGGCTCGGTACGACTTGGTGATCTGCTTTACATCTTGGTAGTTGTAGCGATCAGGTGCAGAAGTCGAAGCCTGTGTGATCGGTGATCCTAGGCGACTGATTGGTGGTCGGCTGAGGCCGATTCGACTTGGTGACTGGTTATGTAGTCGTGGGATCGACTTGGTGGTCGATCGAGCTTTACGACTTGGTGGTCGTAAAGGCTCATGACTTGATGTCTGGCTCTACGACTTGGTAGTCATAGGAGTTGATTCGACTTTGTGATCTTAGCGACCAGTCTTGGTAGTAAGTAGTCGTAGCCGCTGTGTGGTAATCGTTGCAAGCTTACAATGGTCGTAGCTTGTGTCTTGGCGGTCGTAGCAGCCTAGTGAGTGGTCGTAGGCTGCAGGAAGGCTCTTGTGAGCTGGAGGGTTTCTCTGTTCTGTGCAACAGAGTGGTCGTATGGGGTATGGTCCTTATGCGATAATATCGTAGCGGCTAGCAATGGTTGTGGCATGTGTCCGCATGGTCGTAGTGAGCTGTGAGACGGTCGTAACGACATGTTGTGTGGTCGAAGGAAGCAGGGAAGTGTTCCAGGGCTTCGACCATTTCTTGAGTTGTGCATTCGAGTGGTCGTAGGGGGTTTACGATCAGGTTGTGTGCTGTGACACTTGTTGGTTGTACCGATGGTTTGTCTGTTGTCTGGTGCGGTGCTATGTGACGGTTTGCTTGTCTGTGTGGCTGCAGGACTTCGGAGCTATTTCATGGTGAGGCGTGGGAGGACCGGGACTAGGCACAGGAGGTGTTGAGGTCCAGACGGTTGGAGGCGCCGAAGATGATCGAGGCTGGTGAGGTGGTTGCAAGCCGAGGAGATGAGGAACCGAAGCTGGAGCTGCCAGAGGACCTTGGAGACAAGTCTTGGTGAGGCTTGGAGTGGTCGGGACTAGACATGGGAGATGTTCAGGTCCAGAACGACTGGGTGAAGCCGAAGAAGACTTGGGGCTCAAGGTGGTTGCAAGCCAAGGAGATGAGGAACCAGAGCTGGAGCTGCCAGAGGATCTTGGTGACAGGTCTGGCGAGGCTGGGATGGTCGGGACGAGACGCGGGCGGTGTCGGGGTCCAGAACGACCAGGGGAAGCCGAAGAAGACCTAGTCTTGCGAGGTGGTTGCAAGCTTGGACGGCAAGGCAGGAGGAAGCTTCCGGGAAGGCAGCGGAGTGGCATTTTGGGGAATGCGGAAAGCTGCAAAGGGAAGCTGTGTCTCTGCCAATGCACAGGAGTTGTTGGCGCTAACGGGCAAAGCAGTGGAACCGTTGGGTTTAACGGGTAAAGCACTGGAAGCTTGTTTTCGCTAGTGGGTAAAGCGAGGTGTAAAACCCGGTGTTAGGAGGGTGTTTACGGGTTAGCCCCAGTGTGGACTAATGGATGGATCCATTAGGGTTAGTCTCGGGTGTGAGGCTATAAAAGGGAGAGGGGAGGCACGAGTTTGAGTGGGTTGGCCGGCTGGGCCTTGGAGGCAGCCGCCTCTCCCTCCCATGGGAGTCTGTGAGTGTGTTCTTGGGATTGTGTGAGAGAGAGAGGATGAGTGGAGAATCCATGTATGAATAATCGAGAAAGAGAGAAAGAGAAGAGGTGTGAGCTCCTCTCTATGCTCTCCGGGCGTATCGGGATTCCTTGTACTCCTTGATGGTTGGAATGGAAACTCTGAGTTGTGTTCTCTGTCTTGTGTTTGAATGATTTGTTTGCGCTCTCTTTGTTCCTTCGTATATCTGTGTTCTTGGCTTTCTGAAATCGCAGTGACATGTGGGTTTTACTCCAAGCCATCTTGGCTATTCTAGTCCCACGAGCGGTTCTATTCATCAACTCTGGTACTTCTTGCTTTGAGTTGTGTTCTTGGTTTGAGTAGGCCTAGTTTTGATTTGCTCAGAACAGGGAATCTGTCTCAAGGCTATTTGGCCAGTTCATTCCCGAGAGCAAGAGTCGAATCGGAGAAGTGTTTGCGTCTCGCGGTCGTGCGCCGAGTACATGCTCTGCATTCGCTACGACCACGTTGATACTTTTGTGCATGAGTCGACCGAATTCTCTGTTTCGGTTTCGACCACGCCGTTTGTCCAGATCTCAGCAAAGAAGTTTTTCACTGCCTTGGTTTTTCTCTGTCAAAGGACGTGAGCAAACGTTGTCTAAAGTCTCATACCCGATTGCTTTGTGAATTGCAAGATATTTGGAAATCAAAGCAAGTGGTCATGAGCTCTGGCTTGTCTAGTTGGTCGTGCGCGCCTTCTCTGTTTTCGGTCATTACTGTGCAGTCTCTTTTGTCGGTCAGATCTCGGGTTTTCAGTGGATCGTCTGTCTTACCGAGTGACTCGATCGACAACGAGTTGGCGTTTGATCTCTCTGAAACAGATGGTCTATCTCTTTGTCAGAGTGATCACGATAGATCCTTTCGACTGCCTTGTTTTGTCCTCGGCCAGCGGCAGTTCTAGTTCGGGTGTCAGTCTGATCTTCTGTTCTCCAGTGAACATTCGATCTTCCTCTTCATAGCTTTGTAGCTATTGGAGAAGAAGATTGTGTGAATACTTGGAGAGATTTTAAGGCACCATTCACCCCCCCCCCCCTCTGTTGCCTTTTCGGTCCTACATACTATGAAGTGTTATATATGATTAATGTGTACTACCGGGAAATCTAGATTATGTCGTGGGGCGCTGATTCCTCCCTTGGATCTTCATAAAGTAGCAACGTACTTGGTGAATGACCTGTTAGTGATATGCCCTAGAGGTAATCATGGAGATGATTGTATCACTTCTATGTTTATGATCTTTTGAATAATATGTTATTTTGTCCCTTGAATAAATATCTTTTTTGTATTGATCAACAAGTATGTGACTTGTTCATGGAACTCTTTATTCATGTCTTGATGTTATTCTAAATTATCCCTGATCTTATATCATTATGTGAGACAATTATGATTTATAGATTAGCACATGTATTAGCCGATGATCATGTTTCACGGATCATGGATATGGGATATCAAATCAATAATATAAACAAATGTTAGAGAACATGATGTTAGATTGACCCACCTTGAGACATTGTGGGAATTGTTATATTCTTAAGTGTCATTTGTTGGTCTCATACATAGTGTATGTATGATCCTTAGACCTGATATCATCATTGTTTTCTACATGTGTAATAGTTTACTTAGGGGTTACCAAACACTATACTGTGATTGGATGGTCATAAAGGTAGCTTTTAGGTTTACTATAAAAAATGCGGAGGAATATGAGTGATCAAGACGGAATTTGCCCCTCTTATATAACAGGAGAGATACCTCTAGGCCCCTCGGTGTGGTTGGATTAAGGAAGTGCATAGCCATGCTGAATGTGGTTGAGGAGTCAATCACAACTGAGTAATCAACTACAGGTTCGAGTGAAGGATCGAGCTATCAAAGGATGGCACGTTTCTTGCCTTGAGTTCGATTCGATATCATGAGGCAAAGGGATCAATACATAAGTACTATATAGGTTCATTCCATATGATCTTTATGTATAGTTGGGAGTCGTTATATTCTGCTAGGAACCGCTACTGACTTATGGACCGTAAAGGAGTTTTTCAGCTATTGGCTAAATATATATGAATCTATAGGGTCACACATTTAATGGGCTGGAATGATAAGGGTTTGGATGATAGTCTCCAAGTGGGATACGATCTCTACTCGTATCGGATAAGGTTACGACTGGAGGTTATATAAGGAGAGGTGCAGGGGCTAAGGGAGGCATCCCAAAACACACCCGTCGAAATTCTAGCCGCCACCTCTCATAGCCCCTACCATGCACATTGGTGCTAGCACACCGACGCACAGTGTTCCATCCCTAGACGTGTGGACCTAGTAGAGGCGCTGCTGTGACTGCGATGCTGATCGGGATGATCACGATGAGAAAATAGTTGGCCAGAGGATGATCAACTACTACCATTATATCGACGTGCTCTTCATTGAATCGGATGCTTGAACTCTACTTCCACTATACTGTGCGTTTAGTGGTAACGATCCATGATCTCTTACTCGCATGGCTTCCTGGTTTACGTGGTAGAAAAGTTTAATCTGCGCTAGTGTAGCCTATCCATATCCCAACAAGATCTACGTGATTCCAAAAAGTTAGCCTTAGCCATTACGAAGGAAGGAAAGAAAATGTATTTACCTATCGAGTAATTGTTAGATAACTATGAAGTCAGTTTTTTGCCTCTTTAGGGAATCAATGTATATTTCCTTGTTCCATTTTGATATAATTACAACTAGAATAAGTGGAACCTCCACAAGTATGTCATCATGGTTATTAAACCTAAGTTTGTATTGCTTATAAAGTACAAATCAACACATGTAGCCACTAGTGCAGCACTTAACGTTGGTTGTAGGGAAAAAGTATGAATTCCTTATCGCGGTGAGCCACTAATGCCATCTTCATTGAATTCTTGACGAAGGATGCATCCTCGATTGTATCCATGGATATCAAGTGTGGGTCGAGGAAACCTACTGGTGATTTTGTTAATCTGGTTTCACTCACCATGTGTGTGTGTATACGGCTGTGCTAATAAGCATGTGCATGCACGCTATGTGTGGATCACTAGCTGGATCCCTAGTGTGGTTGGTGTGTAACTTCATGAATTATAGATGCTAACTTTTACATGATATAGTTTTTTTGCAAATGTAAGTAACTTGATGAATTACCAATGATAACTTTATTTTCAGGAGATAGTAACTTTCCATAGCATTGCAATGTGAAAGTTATCACGTGAGAATTGTAAGTAACCTATAGATAATAATTTTTTGTGAATGCGATAGTAACTAAATGTGGGTCTCTTGCGCCGAGTGGTTATGGTCTGACACATGCATGCATGCAGCAGAAGAGAGAAGGGAATAAGTGCACTTGACTTGTGAGTTATCTGGTTTACAAACTAAAAAATAAAATAACTCTTTCACTAAAAGTCCAATCTATGATCCGTTTTGCACCATTGTGTTCGAAATTACAAGCTTAACTGTAATACCCCAAAAGTGAATCGAGAGATAATCGATTAATTGGAAGGAAGGACCATATAGAAAAGAGTTAAATAGAGATTTTTAGAGGGGGGATTCCTGAAAAGTCCCGGCAACCTGGGCTTGGGCCTTGGCCCAAGTGGTGGCCGGCCAAAAGGGGGGGGGAGGTGTCAGACCCAGATTTTATAATCCGGAATCTACTGTGTTTAGCTTCACTATTCCCTGGATCAGTAGATAGTGCACACAGTTACAGTAATGGACATCAAATTACATATCATGCGGAAGTATAATTAAAATAATAGACTTACTCATGGGCCGATTAGGCCGAAATCATTAAATTGCAGCAGCGGAAGAACGTAGCACACAGGTGGGACATTCAAGACATGCCCACAGGCAGCCAACTGGAGGTTCGCGACCTAGCCCTTGACATCTTCATCTTCTCTGCCATCAGGTCCAAAAGTATTGCCGAAGCGTGGTGATCTGATTCCTGCTTCTGGATTTGTTATGAGAGCGAGTGTGAGCATACTAACCACCGTGCTCCGCGAGCTAATACACAGAATGCAAATAAATAGTATGCATGGCTTATCAAAGGAGAGGCTCAGGTTATTTTATTTGCCAAAAGTTGCTTTTTATAAGCATTACTGTTATTTAATCATAGTATTATTGTTGTTATCTAAACTCTACCTAGCGATTACTATAATTGACTTTGTCCACCAAATATACTTTTTCCAAATTGATTGCTATCTAAGACTCCAAACAGCGAGTGACATCATTTAATTAATCCACTGAACTCACACTTTCTGTATTTAGTGTTGTCTAAAACTCCAAACAGCGGATAACATCAATTATACAATCCACCAATCAATTGCTGCCTAAAACTCTAAACAGCTAGTGACATCATTTATCTAACATCATTTAACTAATCCACCAATATCTTTTGTATTCTCAATCCTAACAATCCAATCCTTTTGTTATTGATCCACTTTCATAATTTGCTCTTCCAATAATCAATCTTACTTTCTAATTCACTAGTACACATCCACCGAGAATTTTATTGATCAATATTATAGTCCAACAATTGTTATCATTCCTCCAATATTTCAGAAATTCAATTCATCCATCTAGTATTTGATCTAATCCTATTAATCCCCCTTATTGCCATCATCTTCTAGGAATTTATATTAGTTATCAGTGTTGTAATCCAACTATTACTTTCACACTCCCTAATTCTCCAAAAATCATCTATCTAACCTACATACTTATTTAGACGCCACCAATTTATTTCTCCCAGTATCCATACTATCATTTTCTTTCTATGATCGACATGAGTCCACCAATATCTTTATGTTTTTACAACAAATATCCATCTCCTTTACTCATGACTTTATTTATTCCATCCCATATTTTCTTTTCATTTTGTAAGAAGGGAAAACCTTTTATTCTTGAAATATGATTCATAAACAAATTTCCTGAGACCTAGCAGTTTGAACAAAAACATAATGTGTAGAGAATGCAATAATAATAGCGATCCAGATTCCATCCACCATTACATGGCATCTGCAGCATATAGCATCTTTCAGCGTTATAGCCGCTTAACTTACCACTGGGACGACACCCAGGACAATTCAAATCGGGGCTTTCCACTGCCCTTCACTTTTCCATTTCCACCCACAAAGTTTTTGAAATAGAACTATATCTGGTTAAGTTCCCATGTCCGCCCTTCACCGTGGGCACAGCTATTCGAATAGTTTTGACTCTGCAGAGTTTGTACACTTTCGCCACAAGAGACAATCAACTCATTGCCCCACACGATTCCTTAGAAGTGTGGTTGAGCAGACCGTCACAGTGACTTTTCAAAGTATCTAGTCCCTTTTGTCATCTCACTTTATGGGCTTCTCCCACTTGCGGTGGGTCCCATCTATGCACGGAATGTTTCCCCACAGTTACTAACGCAGCTGGGCTTCTCAACTCTCCACAACGCTTAGAACAGCTGGGAAAACTTCACCCTCCACTGGTGTCCCTTAGGGCCCCCTTGCCCGTGCGTATCCACTCCCTATCCACTACCGGTGAGATGAGTCCGGGGATTTCGATAAATCTACTTAGCCAAGTTGTACTTTACAGACTTGTGGTTGTACTGTTTTATACAGGAGGTCATAACAAGATTCAGTCCTTAGTGGTATCTGGGCGGTCTACCACTAACCCACTTTGTGCATCCACTGCACCACACACACACCCTCGAACCATCCGCCCAGATATTTAAGCAAGTTGGGGTTTTGGGGAATATAAAATAATCCTACCAACATACACCAGTCATTACCACCATGACTTCCCAAACCAATTTCTCATGATTGAAAATGATAATGATGCTTGGGGCATTTCAGCGCCCCCGAGTATCTATGCAGTACTAAGCATAGCGTATAATTAGGGACTTATTTTTGAAAAGTTACTATTATAATTTTTGCTAGGGTGACAAGGTTCACATATTCAAATATTCCAAAGGAGATGTAATATTAATTAAGTTAAATAATGGGCATATAACTAGAATCGTAAATTAAATATGTATTTGCATATAAACTAACAGCATGCATTTTGATAATTTAAATCAAAGTAATTTGCAGAAAACATAGGTTCAACATGATCAAAGTATTGACTCGCCTGGCGCGGTTTCGGGCTTGAGCTCACACGATGTTTTCTCTTGAGCTTCTACTCTTTATCTTCACCTTGCCCTGACCGTGCTTGATCCGTGGAATCTTCGGGACTTCAGTTTCTAATTACGCGACAAACGACTGAATCCAAATAAAAGCAAATAACTCAAGAGATCCAAATAAATCCAAATGAACTTATTTTAGATTTATTATATGTTATTGGGTGATTCGGATGATTTGAGGCATGGTCTTGGGTAGGGTATGATGACTCGATCTTTTTACTAATAATCCCTTTTTATTATTTTGGTATTTATTAAGGAAATTCCATGAGTTAGGTTAGATTTAGGATTCAGTGTACAGGATTAGAGGAACATTATTTTGTCGAGCGCCCATTCTTTTCAGGGTTTATGCTATATTTTAGTATCTGTTTACGATTATGACCCTTTTAATTTGAGTGCTCTCTGAAAGTTACTGTTAACGATATTTTATGTACCTTTAGTCATCACTAGGTTAAGTTCAATTTGAATTAGGGTCTACTTATACGGGTCCCAGCCTGCTATATATACACTTACGCTCTACATTATTATCTATTAAGTCCAATGTTAAGATATAGCTAAGGGCACCATTGTTTTGTCTATACTTTATTTATTATTAGGCTCAGTTTAAATCTAAACTCAATTTAAATTCAGTCATCTGGACAAAGCTTGTTGTACCGGATCATATTTTAATATTGCTACTCAATTAAGTCCATCACTGGGATTTATTTAATGGCGTCATGTTAAATGTTGGGCATATTTTAACTGTTATTAGGGTGATCTTTACTTAGTTTGGTCATTTAACCAAAAATGCCTTTAAGTTTATAATTAGATTTAACATAAAATAAATACTAAAGGTACACTAGTTATTCATTACAATATCTAGTCCAAACCTAAACCTTTCATAGCCTCTTTTACCTCCTCTCTAATTTTCTTATTAGGCTTTTGATTAATGATTAAGCTTTTTTTAAAATAAAGATCAAAGGCACATTAGTTATTAGCATATAATGATTAATCCATCATTAAATATTTAACAAGCTCATTTAAATCCTTATTAGATTTATTAGCTTCTCTAATTTGTTTTCTAATTTTTCCATAATTTTTCTTACTTAAAATGGGCTACAAAAATTAAATTAGAAAAAAAAGAATGGGAACAAGGCTGTACCTGGAATCGAACTCAAGACCTCTTCGTGAGAGAGTGCAAGGGTGGCGCCGGTGACCAACTGGGCAACAGCCCTCACGTGACGGAGGTAGCTGCACATAAATAGAAGAGGTAAGGTGGCTGGGGAAAAAACAGAGGAAGCCGGTGCCGGCGGAAGGCAGTGTTGCCAGCGGAGAGCGGCGGACGGGGGAAAGCTATGGATCGCAAAAATGGGTTGCGCCAGGTGTTAGGAACTTAGTGAAGGCGGCGCGTTGACCGGAGCGGTAGCGAGGCGGCCGGGCGGCAGCTTGGAGCGGCCGGCGGCGAGGTGCACTTTGGGGCGGCGGCACCGGAGGGGAAGGAGAAGGGTTTTGGGTGGGCGTGAGCTGAAGAGAGGCAGGGGGATCTCACCGGAACTGTCGGCGGGGCCGGGGAAGGCTCGGGGTGGACTGGCATCGGGAGCCAGCGGTGGCGCGGGTAGGGGCACAACGCCGGCGAGTTGGGGTGGCGGGGGGCCGCGGCCGGAGGTCGGGGAAGCTCCAGGGCATTGAGGAGACGCTCCCAGCGGCCGGAATTGAGGGCTAAGCGCCGGAAGGAGGGAAAAGCGACGGCGGCGGCGGTTTTGGCCGGTGTTGGAGAAGAGGGCCAGCGCGTGGGCTCCGGTGAGCAAAACTGCAATTAACTTGTAGAAGAAGTAGCTGGGAAGCGGGTTTACTCCGTGACGCGGCCGAATTGGCCGGGCTCGCTAGGGGGTCGGGAATGGCATGGAGATCCTGCGGCCGGTGCACGGGCGGAGGTGGAAGAAGGAACGGGAAAGGGTGGCTCAGTGATTTGGCCGTGAAGCAGAGGGGCTGGGGTGACTAGGACCTCTTATAGCCACTCAAGGGGCACGGTGGCGGCTCACGGGGGTGACTGGGCGGCGACGTGCGGCTCGAGGTGACAGAGGCCGGCGAAGATTGCGCGGCATGGCAGAGAGGCGGCGATTACGGCGGGATCCTGGGGATTTCACGCATGATGGCATGGCAGGGCTATGGAGGCGACGGTTCATAGGGAGGGCGACGCCGAGCTTGCTCAGCCATGAGAAAGAAGAAAAGAAATGGGAGCCTCGCAGAGGAGAAGGAGCGGTGAGAGCAGGAAAAAGAGAGAGAGAAGGAGGAGGCCCACTGGCAGAAGGAGAAGAAAGAGAAGGGAGAGAGAGAAAGGGCTGGGCCCACATGGAAGTGAGAAGTAAAAGAATGGAAAATGTGGTGCTTTTAGCAGTTTGAGATTTTGAATCTTGAGTGTGAAATTCTATTTCATAATTAGAATTGTTGATTTTGATTTGATTTTTTTAATACTTGAAAGTTTTATTTCAAGCATTTGGTTCCATTTTTTAGATACAAAATCTAATAGCCCTCTATTTTCTATATATATATACACTATAAATTGAACATATATAAATTCTTGAATGTCCAAATTTGGGTTTTATATGCTAATTAAATTAAAAGGAGGACTTTCTAGCTCAACCTTTTAGGGATATGTTTTAATATTCTTCTCGTTGTCATGTTTTTTAAATCTTTAATTCAATTTCAAGATTTTAGTATTTGGATTCATGACCTCCCATGTCATCTTCCATTTTTATTATTTACATGATCTTATTTCTTTTCGAGATTATCCTTGATTATTATTTTGCATGCCTCAAAACTCAGAAAGATTTCAAATAAATATTCAAAAAGAATTTGAACACCAGCAAATTGCGTGAGAAAATTTTAAAATTTTCATATCTTTGAAAACCCGAAATTTGGGATGTTACAGGAGGCGCCTCTCCCCCAAACCCTAACCGCCACCCCTACTCCCCCTCCTCTTTCTCCTTGTGGCCGCCGCCTCCCCTACCCCCCATGCACCTCCATCTTGTCCAGCAGCACCCCATCCTCCATTGAAGCCCCTACTGTTGGTGAAGAAGATCCCCTTTGCTGCCGGTAGAGCGGAGGAACGAGATCGATCGCCGAGAGGTGTTTTTGACCCGGAATAAGAAGAGGAAGGGGAAAAGGGAAAAGGAAGGGAGAGAGAGATCGCGTGGTGTTCATCGTGTTCTTCAGTGGTTCATCAAGAGTAATCCCTATTTCCCGCGGTTAGATGCATATTTAAATTGTTGTAGCAATGTCAGTATTGTGGTCTGCCCAGGACAGATTGCGTTAGACGGTCATTTTGGGGTAGTTTCGTGCGGATTTAGTTCTGGGCATCTCCTAGAGTTATGTAGAGGACGTCGCCATCTTTCCGTGAAGTACTAGAGCATGTCGTTTGGACCTCTGTAGCAGACGTTATTATTTTATTAGTGGGACTGTTCTGCAGATTGGTGGGTTTTCTGTCAGGTTTTGGTAAATGGTGTTAGACGATTAGAAGAAGGGAGAATTAGAGAATCTCAGTTAATGAAAGTTGTAGATCATTGTCTCAGCTTTCCAGAAAGATCAAGAACACGTGATTCGGAAACGCATACTGAAAGTTATGGTATTTTTTAGTATTCTGTCTAGAGAACCCGACGTGAAACTGATGTTTTAGAAAACGGGCTTGTGCGGGTATAATTTGGCCAATTCAGGGAGGTTCACCAACTAGGTTTAGATGGAGAATTTAATTATCTTTCCAGAAAATTTAAGAACACCTTATTCAGACTGTACACAGAGGGGACATATAGACCTTTATGATTTGGGGTTGAAGTCGAGTTGGACGTTTTTGCGAGTTCGTGATTATTTTTTATATAGTTTTGGTCCACTACTGTTATCTTAGCATGCGTGATAATTATTGTTCAGGTGGTGGACTGATCTCGGGGGCAGCACCTTCTGCACGTCCCTCGTCCTCTCGCGGTTAAGGCAAGTATAATAAAGGATACAATAGTTGTTATGGAATGTCAATGTTTGAGTTATATTGTGAGCAATTGTGTGTTCATGTTTGTGATGAAGATATTTTTGGTAATGTTCATGGTTGTTTGAAAGTTATGAAGTTCAGGAGTGTAAACATGGTAGTATGAAAAGGTTTTCTTTGTGCAAAGTGTTGTGGATGCACGTTTTTATTAAACTGAGACTTTCATGCATATGCATCATGTTGGTTTATTGAAGTCTTGGTCATGTAATGACCAAGCAATTGTTGAGGTCCCCGTCATGTTGATGACGGGCTAAAGGTCCCTATGCTTGAAGCGCATGGGCTTATATGCCCATACTTGCGGAGTATGGGCAATTGGTCCCTGTACCAGATGGTACATGCATGGGTGTGCATCGACGGATGCACACTTTGCATTACCGGTAAAATGCAAAAGAGAAAAGAGAAAGATCTTGTTGAGCATATTGCATAGCATGTGTTTATAAGTAACTGATGGATGTTCTTATGGAACGGTGTACTGCATAGCATGTGTTTATAAGTAACTGATGGATGTTCTTATGGAACGGTCTACATGTATGCTATGGTACCGTTTATTATATTTGCTGAGTCGTTGGACTCACCCTTGTTGTTTGTTGTGTTTTAGGTACCCTTATGAGGTCGGTATGCATGGGGAAAAGAAGGATTAGTCTTGTTGCACTTTGCACGATCTACCCATAATGGGAAGAAAGGAAGAAATTAAATAGTAGATGAATGAATTATTTTAAGTACCTTTATGATCATTGCTTGCTGGAATTAAACTGTAATAAATATCTAGATTTTTTTATGATGATCCTGTTCTTTATCTAGATGCTAGACCTATGGATGTCCTAGAACTTATAGTCAGTTTTGATTAGTATTGATCATAATATATGTTGGTTGTCTATTTTTATTGAATCTGCTTGTTGAAACCACTGACATAGACAACCATACAAGGGAGGTTCTACCGAAGTTTTGTGAGATGTATTTTGTTTATCCTTATTACATTACTAGTTTGGCAGCATTCCAGGTCATGGTTTGGCTGGGGTGTTACATTAACGAAACAAGATCCACATTGAATATGTTTTGATGTTGCAAAATTCATGTCATATAAAGTTACTACCATGCATGAGTGAAATTACTGTCAAATACATATAGAGTTACTGCCAGTTTTATAGTGTTACAACGGACAATAACTATATGTGTTTGACAGTAACTTCACTCATACACAGTAGTAACTTTTCATATGAGTTATTTGCTATTGACATGCATGTTTCTCTCTCCTCTCAATACATGCATGTTGGCAGTAATTTCACTCACACATGATAGTAACTTCATAAATTACAGATGATAACTGTATGTAACTTCATGAATCACAGATGATAACTTGATGTGCATATAATAGTAATATTACCATAATTAACAAACACTAGTAACTATCCATGGGGTGGGATGGTGGGGCAGTTGGCTGGTTGGGTCAGTCAGTGTTGCATCCTTATTCTACTCATAGCTACTGAATAGTGCTTATAAATATATATGCACACACACACAAAATCAAGGACTTATATATGACATTTATCGGTATGTATTACATGAATGTAGACCATGATTGTATACACTTACAATGTCTAGCATCGAATGAGTGAGGTGTCGAATGTGTCGAGGTTGAAGAGAAAGAACAAATCCTCAAAGGTCACCATGAAGATAGAATCATGAATCTCGTGTTGAAGATGATGCGGCCTGAGCTTGATGTTGACACCCAGGGCCGTTGTCCATCCGGCTTGTTGGCCTGTTCCATGTACCATGAATGCAATCTTTGGCAAGCAAATCGTAGGGTTAGGAGGTGCTCTTTTGGCATGATCAACGACTCACTTAGCAAGAATTTTTGAGCCAACAGCAAGTAGGGGATATCATCAGTTTTTTGGGTTTGCCCTTGCCACCTCGTTGTTTAGAGGTCGATGGGCACGAGATGTAGATAGATGTGATTCATCATGCCCTTGCCGCATCGGTGTAGGTAGCTCTGATGCAGGTAGCTCCCATGGACTTGGATCAGTGCAAGACTTTCTCGTGAAGTTGACACTGGTGTAGGAGCCTCCAGGTAGATGTCCCTCTTGGGCCACAGTATGAATATTCTATGGCTTGTTCAAGTGTCATGACCTCATCATTAGAAGGCATCTACAGTGGGACAACCTCAAAATTGGCATGAACACTATCCATATTCACTTTTGTGAAACCTGGCGCTAGAGTTACACTGTGCACCAAGGCCCTAGCACCGGATGGATGCACCTGGCCAAAAGCAGTGTACAGGGCAACAGAAGCATATCTCACTTAGAGCTTGCACTTCGTAGCCACCTATATAATGATACAAAACTAGCTACTCTAATAGCCCTATCAATGGATTGAGCATTTCAGAGATAATAATTATTACCAAGATGTCATCGACATGAGATCTGTGGTTGCTTCCCAAGGTAGGGCTAGACGTGTAGCTATTCCGACGATTGGGGCTAGCTAGCATAGGAGCAGCGGGGGGCTTAGAACTAATTTCTCCTA
Source organism: Dendrocalamus latiflorus (assembly GCA_017311315.1). Classification (NCBI taxonomy): domain Eukaryota; kingdom Viridiplantae; phylum Streptophyta; class Magnoliopsida; order Poales; family Poaceae; genus Dendrocalamus; species Dendrocalamus latiflorus. The sequence goes on along the minus strand of CM029614.1, from coordinate 14,199,938 downwards.
AATCTTTCCTGCATGCTCTCCATCTGCCATTGCTTCTCATCTCTGATGGCATTAGTGATCTCCTCTCCAAGGGATGCATGAATCTCCTCTTGTAGCTTTGCCTCGTGCTCGACTTTGGCTCTTTTCCTACTTTGGTACGCTTAGGAGTCCTCTAAGAATCCCAGTTTCCATGGAATATAAAAACCAAGGCCTCTCATACAACCTAGATGCTCCTTGTTTCCCAGGGCCGTGAAGAGTATATCTCTCTTCCTAACTGTCTGGAATGAGCCCTGGGAAGATTATACACTTAATGCTTCCTACCAGAGCCCGAAATGTCATTTCACCCTACAAAGTTATGGAGTAATTACAAACTAGGTTGTTCGATATCTTACCAGGCGGTTAGACACTTCCTTGTCTACAAGGTTTTGAAATGAGATGGCCCCTCGACGATGTGGTAGATGACATTGCTCTTATGTAGTATCAGGCATGTTCATCAGGTATCCTAGCAAATGGTGGGGAGGCCTCCCGTAGGATTGCCTGCTCTCCCTACTTCCTCCATTGCAGTATTTTACCCACATACCAGCGGTGCCGAGTCTGTGGGGTGTGTGTTTTTGGTCTGGAGGGCCTTGTGCACCCCACTTTCACTCCTAAAATTATCTATCGTCTTCTTTGCCACAAAGTTTTGCCAGCACGGTTCTAAGAACGGATACTTCTGAAAGGGCATCACATCCTTCTCCATGTATTACTTGATAAGCATGCTTTTATTGTTCTTCCACGCTTTGCACACTGCTAGCAACACGTGTCATCGCATAAAGGCCTGGTGTTCTTCTGGGATCTCTAACGATCAAAAAATTTCTATCACCACCTCATTTTTCTGATCTTTTCTCAAGTGCTTCCACGAATCATAGGTGATCTCAACCCATTCTCGTGCAACTATTCTAACCATTCTTTGGAGTACGAATGCTGCTAAGGATTGAGAGGGTCCCAGATGCATCAACATCTGTGATGGTAAATTGGCCCTCCTCCATGGCGCTTGGATTTTCCAGAGGACGGTGCATCAAACACATGTGGCGATGACGACGAAGAATAAGCAAACGACATCTTCACAAGATAATAGAAGTGTCTACCAGTCTCAACAATTCTAGTAAACACAATTAGCTAACAATGAATTTTATAAAACTAACACTATTCAAGATCAATCGAAATGAAGAGTACTGGTGAACTGGTTGCTAGTAACAAATGGCAATAAGAATCAATTCAAATAGCTCAAGCTTAACAAGGCTATCATTTTAATTTCATAATATGATAATTACAAGCAATGTCTCCCAGTTGTGAAATATTAACATCAAAAGAGCATAATTGAAACTTAAGCCTAGCATTCATCCTTGGGACATGTATTGATGAAACAACAATAGAGCAAAAGGGATAATTGGTAACCTTGATGATACATTGTTCATTGCTATATCATAAATAGGAAAGAAGAATGTTACATACGGTGTGCTCAGGGAGGAGGCATGCTCAGGAAGGATAAGGCCTGCTCAAGGAGGAGAAGGCGTGCTCGGGGAGGAGGCAGTGCGCTCGGGGGAGGGGGTGGCATGCTTGAGGAGGAGGCGCACTAGGGAGGATGTGGCGGGCTTGGGGGAGGAGGCACCAGCTCATGCTCAGGGAGGAGGAGGTGGCGGGTTGGGGGAGGAGGCGATGGCTCGTGCTCAGGGTGGAGGCAGCGGGCTCGTGGGAGGAGGCGACAGCTCATAGGGAGGTTGCGGTGGCTCGTGCTCACAAGAGAGTTGAGAATATTAAGCGTCTGAGTGCATGCGAGCACGGGCAAACCCTAGAGTCCGAATAAATAGGTTGGATATGACAGACAGTTCTAAATTGCAACTATCTGTGATAATACACATCACAGACAATTCAAATTTAGAACCGTTTGTGATAAATACACATCACATGCAGTTCTAATTTAGAATCATCTATGATAAATAAACATCACAAATGGTTCTACTTTAGGACCATCTGTGATAAGTACATAGCACAGACGGTTCTAAAGTAGAACTGTCTATGAATCACAATAAATGCACATATATATGACACATTCTCATATATATAAATGTAAATTCATATATATATATATATATATATATATATATATATATATATATATATATATATATATATATATATATATGCAAATTCACATCCATATGACACATTCTCATATACTTAAATGCAAATACAGTACATATGATACAACCATTTCATTCAGCTTATTTCCTTTAAAAATTAGCCCTTCATGATGATTGACGTGTATGTAGCTAGTTTCGTAATATTGTTCTTCCTCGACCCTTATGCCATTTCTGAAAGGAGGCAACTCATTTCTTCCTTGTCCACTGCATTCCCAACTCCAACAATCCTTGTTTTTCTATGAAGAACTAAGTGGCACTTCTTATTTGCCTTGTCGGTTACATAGAAGACTTGAACAACTTGGTTAGCGAGTACGAATGATTCGTCTTTGTATTCGACACGTTTGAGCTCCACGATAGTGACACTGTACTTGTCAACATTCACCTATGGGAGATGGACCCAATAGCACGGAAATAGGGGATCTTGGAAAGTATGTAGTCTATGCAGACACCGCTGTTCTGGTTAGTGCTCTTTACATCCTGAGACTGCATATAGAACCCATAGTAGGAGCTCCTCTAAGTATTGAACGCATAGTAGGAGCTCCCAAATCTCCTCTAAGAACCCATAGTAGGAGTTCCTCAACCCATCGGTATTGAACGCATCTATGCAGACACCGCTATTCTGGTTAGTGCCCTTTACATCCTGAGACTGTGTATAGAATGTGTACCCACTTATGTTATATCCTTGCCATGTCACAACTATAAATGTTGGCCCTTTTGCCAACCATATCAGCATATCACTTGACGAGCTCCTAGCAAGTTGCTTCTTCAACCATTTGGTTGATCCGACTGTTATGTTGTCTTGTGATCCAAACATTTGGCCACTCTAGATTCTGTTGCTGAAGCACATTCTTGTGCTAGTCGATATACAGGGGCACTTCAGTCATGTGTTGCAAGACCGTGAAATGGGCTTGCGCAAATGCATCTATATCTAAGACCAAGGTACACCTATTGGTTTGACCTCGAACCTCCCCTCCTGGTGAGACCAAGGTACACCTATTGGTTTGACCTAAGCCATGTCATCGATGCATAACTAAATGACCTATTCGGTTGCATAACCTTTGACGATGCATCCCTCCGACCGAGATCAATTCAATACATAGGACTTGAGAATTCCCATAAATCTCTCAAATAGGTACATGCTACATAGGAATACGGGCCCGCACATCTTTATCTCCCACACAATGTGAACAATAAGATGGACTATGATATTGAAAAACAATGGAGGGAAATACATCTCAAGATGATAGAGTCGTCACCACCTCGTCCTGTAGAGCATCTAGTGCTTCGGAATTGATGACCTTTTGAGCAATTATGTTAAAGAAATAACACAACTTCATGATTTCTCTCGGACCTTGATCGGTAAAGTACTTCTTATTACAACAGGGAGCATATGTGTCATCAGCACATGACAATCATGAGACTTTATTCCAAATTAACTTCAAATCTTCCATCAAAACAAGTTTCTTCTTGTTGGCGGAGTAATCGGACAGAAATTTCATACCATGCATGCATTGGCACAGTTTAGTTCTCTTGGCCTTGGACAGAGTGTAACAAGTAGGGTGGAGGTACATATGTCCTTTATCAGTCTTTGTCGGTGCTAACTCAGGTTTGATATCCATATCAATCAAGATAAGCCGTACGTTGACACTATCCTTTGTTTTGTTATGCATGTTCAGTAAGAGACCAATAAAGCTGTCACATATATTCTTCTCTACGTGCATGATGTCAATGCAGTAGTAAACTTCTAGATGCTCCCAATAAGGTAAGTCCCAAAATATTGATCTCTTCTTCTAGATGTTCTTCTCACGGGTCCTCGATTTACGTCTCTTTCCAAGCACAACATCTAAATCTTTAACCATATCATAGACATCTTTTCCACTTAAATGCCTTGGCGCTAAACGGTCCTCCTTCTCTCCATCGAATTGTTTCTTCATTCTGTGGTATGGGTGAGCTCTCCAAAGGAACCTACGATGATGCATGTATATAGTTTTACACGAGTGCTTCAGTCACACACTCTCGGTATCATCTAAGCAGTGATAGAGTGATGAGGACATCACTTCTTCGGATACATACAACACTCCTCCACTTGACATTCAAGGACCAATCACTAGAGCTCGCGCCCGACAATTGAATTTACAGGTGAGCTCGTTCCTAAGTACTTTCTTTTGTTCATTTGAGAATAGATTGCTACCTAATGATTTAATTATGATTAGGAACCATGGAGAGGACCTGGAAATACTTGGAGAAGGGCTACAAGGCGCACAAGTCCAGCAAGGGCGGTCGAATCATGTTGGAGGCCCAACTCAAACCGACTTCGAATCCAATTCGGAGTCCAGGACCAGACCGCACTAAAACGGACGCCCAGATCGCATCCGGACTCCGTTTTGGACGTTCCACATATGTATGGAAAGCTGAGAAGACCACCTTTCCAATGGCTTTGGTCCCATGTCAAAATTCCTTCTGAGTCAACAGGAATCGTCGAAACAAGTGGGCATTCAGAATCTGTCAGGGTGCTGCGCCACCGTCTTTTGGGCCGATCGGCTTTGTATCGTGTTGGAGCCCATTAGGGGCGCGTCCAGGGGTTTTGCACGCCCCTAACTCCTCTATATCCAGCCGCCACACCCACCATTAGGGTTTGGGTTTTGCTTAGATTGATTTGTCTTTGAACAATTCGCCGTTCATCGGTTTGTGAGACCCCAACTTTCGAGTGCTAAATCTATCCATCTGCAATTCAGTTGTGTTCTTCCTTGTTCTTGCTTGTGTTCTTCGATTCGCAGGCGAGGATTAGCCTTCTTGGCGAGGTCAACCGGGCTGCGCACGGTTGATAACCTGAGGAGACGTGGTGCTGCGATTGCGGGGTTCGGAACGTGTCGTTCGGAAGCCGGATCGATTTGTGTTGCGCCTCCACCAAATCGAATTTACCCAGAACCTGTTGGAAGATCGGGACCACGTCCCCATCAAGTGGTAATCAGAGCTTCAGGTGTTCCTTCAGGTTCACGTTACCCTCCTTTGTTGTTTTCGGTTTCATCCTAGAGTCCATGAAAAAGCCCTACAAAAAAATTGTAGTTATAGGTTGTTTCCTGTCCTAGATCTCGTTTAGCCTTTGCACAATTTGATTCCAGAGTCCGTAGTGTTGAGTTTGTGTCCTTAGTCGAGTTGTGTTGCTGGTTTAGATCGTGTTTTATTTCGGGTTGTCTTGCTTCCGCTACATCTCTTTCATACAAACCCTAGCCGTCATCCATCGCGTTTTCCACCCTCTGTTTTTGTTTTCCCACCCATATCCCACCCTCTGTTTGAGTCATCCTTCACGTCTCGTGATCACACACCACCTTCCCCCACCATTCCCCGAGCTTCCGCCACCAATTTCCACCAATTCCCTCCACCCGATTTCGTTTCGGCCTCCACAGAAACCATAACTCGGAGTCCCATCTTCAAACGGCCATAACTTTTGCATACGGACTCGAAATCAGGAGATTTTTTTTTTTGAAATTGGGTGAAATTAAATTTTGCATCCGAAACCGACCTGACATTGTCGGGTTTCGGCGAATTTATTTTGCCCAAATTCGGCCTGGAAAGTGCAGTACTCGAGCTCCGAAATTGATTCACCGAATTTCCTGCACATTCATTATTTTCTGTAGGCCACACCTTACATTAGATTGAGGTGAAACTTTGTGTGGTTCCTATTTCTGTGCTCTGCTTTGTGAAAAAAATAACAGAAAAAAGAAACAAAAAAGAAAAATTTCGGCACCTGGTTTTGCCTGAGAGCAAAGGCACCTGAGTTCCGTGCCTAAAAGAAAAAAAAGAAAAAAAAGAAGAAAAAAAAGAAAAAAAAGAGAAAGAGCACAGTTTTAGGTGACAGAAATTCTTTTGTTTTGTGCTTATGCTGCATTAAGTCTCTCAGTGCCTGGCCATCTTTGTTGCTGTCTTTGCCTTACTATTCTGATCTTGACTCCTTGTTCATCATATCCTAACACTGATATAGGACACATTTAGGCCAGCAACTAGGACCAGTGCTTTGGACAATTATTCAGCATTACTATCTGTTATTGATTTGTGTTCCACTGACATATTTGGCCTTCCAAGCTCCATATATCTACTTCTGGATAGCACAGTTTTGACCCTTGCAATCGTACCCACGCTCGTCATGGTTTCACGAACCAGCCACCGGTTGTACCACCTGCTGCTTTGGTAAGAACACTTGTAAGAGCTTGGTAAGACACTTCCTTTGCGAGATCTCACTGCCCTTCATTTGTAGTTGATAGGGATAATCCTTTTGTTTTCCCTGTGTTTCCACTAACCATGGCAGGAGACGAAGGGGGCGAGACACCGGTCGATTTCAACGAGTGTGTTAGTCGCGGCCAGCTACAAGCTGCGCTCGACAAACAAAATGCTTCACTCGGCGCGAGAATGGACACCATCGTCGCCGCCATTGCCAAGTTGAACACCACGGAAGGCATTGAGCGGATGGAGTGGCGGTTGGCTGACCTCACTGGTCGGATGGACACATTGGAGGCACGCCTGCCACCTGTCAATGATGGCCATCGTCCTGATGATGACACAGTGTATGATGCGGATGGCAACATTGATCGGCGGGCGACACAAGATGCACGACTACGTCGGCGTCTCCAGCAAAACCGACAGGGTATGGGAGGTAATAACCAGAACCGTCATGGTAACGACGACCCTTTTGCTAAAGTCAAGTTTACCATTCCATCTTTTGCTGGTCTTTACGATGCTGATATATATCTTGATTGGGAGATGACGGTAGAGCAGAAATTTAATTCTCACTTGGTTCCTGAACAACATAGAGTTAGACAAGCTACTAGTGAGTTTAAGGACTTTGCTATTATCTGGTGGAATGAACTAAGTAACATGCGCTTACAACCTGATACATGGGAGCGGTTAAAAGAAGATATGCGTAATCGTTTTGTTCCTCCCACATATAAACTTGATTTGAGAAAAAAATTGCAGCGCTTAGAACAAGGTGATCGTTCTGTTCAGGACTATTATGCTGAGCTTCAAAAGGGTATGATGCGTTGTGGGGTTGTTGAGGACACGGATGATAAGATTTGTCGTTTCTACGGGGGGTTACGGCGTGAAATTCAGGACATTGTTGATTATAAAGAATTTACTACTGTCAACCAGTTGTTCCAGCTTGCTATGCTTGCAGAAAAAGAATTGCAGGGACGCAAGGAATCAGCGAAGGCAAGCACCGGACGACCCTTCTACACGCCGCGCACGACTACATCGACGGGACTGCCCAAGTCTTCTTCGAGTTTTCGTTCTCCTCCACCACCTGTGAACAAGATTGCAGCAGCGCCACCGAAGCCACCTTCCACGACACGCTTTGCAGATGCTACAAAAAATTCTTTGCAGGTTCCAGCCAAGAGTTCTTCTTCCGTGGCTTCAACGGGCCGCTCCTCCGACATTCAGTGCCATCGCTGCCATGGGCTTGGTCATGTGCAGAAGAATTGCCCTAGCCAACGGGCATACATCGCCACAGAAGATGGAGGCTACATCAGCACTTCGGATGTCGAGGAGGATGATGATGTTGCTGCTGCCTCGGACGACAATGGCGGTGGTGATGACGACTTGGTCCTTGGTGGGGCGTCCACAGCGACGCTACGGAGCATCATTGTGCAGCGAGTCCTCAGCACACAGGTACAACAACCCGATAAGCTTCAACGCCATAATTTGTTTCAGACTTTCTTCGCAATCAAGAACCGGCGTGCACGTGTCATCATTGATGGAGGAAGCTGCAACAACTTGGTGAGTTCTGATTTGGTCAAGAAGCTTGGCTTGACCACGCGACCGCATCCCCATCCATATCATATTCAGTGGTTAAATGATTCTGGAAAAGCTAAGGTAACACAAACATGCCGAGTCCATTTTTCCATTGGTGGGTATGTTGATCATGTTGATTGTGATGTGGTTCCCATGCAAGCATGCTCTCTTTTATTGGGTCGACCTTGGGAATTTGATAATGATGCTTTACACCATGGTAGTAGTAACAAATACACTTTTATGCATAAGGGAAAGAAAGTTACTTTACTGCCTTTGACCCCAGCTGAGATTATAGAGGCCGATAAGGAGAGAGTTGCTGCTGCTAATGATACAAAGGAACATGATAAATCTGAAAAACAGCAAGTAATCCCTTTGAAAAATTCTGTTATGCTTGCCACAAAATCAGACCTTGCTGAAATTGATGATGTTCATGATACATGCTATGCTTTTGTGTGCAAAGATGCCTTATTTTCTCTTGATAATATGCCTTGCACTTTGCCTGCTCCTGTCACTAACCTTTTGCAGGAGTTTAGAGATGTTTTCCCTGATGAGATACCTCCAGGACTTCCACCCATTCGAGGGATTGAGCACCAGATTGATTTGATCCCTGGAGCGAGTTTGCCAAACCGTGCGCCGTACAGGACCAATCCTGAAGAGACTAAGGAGATTCAGCGACAAGTCCAAGACCTTTTGGACCGTGGGTACGTACGTGAGAGCCTTAGTCCTTGTGCTGTTCCTGTTCTTTTGGTTCCCAAAAAAGATGGTTCTTGGCGTATGTGTGTAGATTGTAGAGCCATTAACAACATTACTATAAGGTATCGTCATCCTATTCCTAGGCTAGACGACATGCTTGATGAGTTGTGTGGTGCTATAATTTTCACAAAGATTGACTTGCGTAGTGGATACTACCAAATAAGAATGAAACTTGGCGATGAATGGAAAACTGCTTTTAAAACTAAGTTCGGCTTGTATGAGTGGTTAGTCATGCCTTTTGGGTTAACTAATGCACCTAGCACTTTCATGAGATTAATGAACGAGGTTTTACGTCCTTTCATTGGCAAATTTGTGGTCGTTTACTTTGATGATATCTTGATTTATAGCAAGTCCATGGATGAACATTTGAATCACTTACGTGCTGTTTTTAATGCTTTGAGAGATGCACGTTTGTTTGGTAACCTTGACAAGTGCACCTTTTGCACGGATCGAGTCTCTTTTCTTGGCTATGTTGTGACTCCACAGGGCATTGAGGTTGATAGAGCCAAGGTGGAGGCGATATGGAGTTGGCCCACGCCCACGACGGTCTCCCAAGTGCGGAGTTTTCTTGGCCTTGCAGGATTTTATCGCCGCTTTGTCAAAGAATTTAGCACCATTGCGACACCATTGATTGAATTGACAAAGAAGGGCGTCGTGTTCCATTGGGGGCCATCACAAGAGGAGTCCTTTAATCTTTTGAAGGACAAGCTTACACACGCACCATTGCTCCAACTTCCGGATTTTGGTAAGACTTTTGAGCTCGAATGTGATGCTAGCGGAATTGGTATTGGTGGTGTTTTGATGCAAGAAGGCAAACCTGTTGCCTACTTTAGTGAAAAATTGAATGGTCCTGCTCTTAATTATTCCACGTATGATAAAGAATTGTATGCTCTTGTTCGTTCTTTAGAGACGTGGCAACACTATTTATGGCCTAAAGAATTTGTCATTCATTCCGATCATGAATCACTTAAGCATATTCGTAGTCAAACCAATTTGAATCGTAGACATGCTAAGTGGGTTGAATTTATTGAATCTTTTCCTTATGTCATTAAACACAAGAAAGGGAAGGATAATGTGATTGCTGATGCTTTGTCTCGACGCTATACCATGTTGTCTCAACTTGATTGTCGCATTTTTGGTCTTGAAACTATTAAAGGACAATATGCTTTTGATGCTGATTTTAAGGATGTGTTGTTGCATTGTAAAGATGGACAAGCATGGAATAAATTCATGATCAATGATGGGTATTTGTTTAGAGCTAACCGCCTATGCATTCCAGTTGGATCCGTTCGTCTTTTGTTGTTGCAGGAGGCGCATGGAGGCGGTTTGATGGGACATTTTGGTGCTAAGAAGACAGAAGATGTTCTGGCCACACACTTCTTTTGGCCAAAGATGAGGCGAGATGTTGAGCGGTTTGTTGCTCGCTGCACTACATGTCAAAAAGCTAAGTCTCGCTTGAATCCACATGGTTTATATATGCCTCTTCCTGTTCCTTCTATTCCGTGGGCAGATATTTCTATGGACTTTGTTTTAGGATTGCCCAGGACTAAGAGGGGGAGGGATAGCATTTTTGTTGTTGTGGATCGCTTTTCTAAAATGGCTCACTTTATACCATGTCATAAAACCGATGATGCCGTTCATATTGCTGACCTCTTTTTCAAAGAGATAGTTCGTTTGCATGGTATGCCTTCTACTATTGTTTCAGATCGTGATGTCAAGTTCTTGAGTCACTTTTGGCGTACTCTATGGAACAAGTTGGGTACAAAGTTGCTGTTCTCTACAACATGTCACCCACAAACTGATGGCCAAACTGAGGTGGTGAACCGCACATTGTCTACCATGTTGAGAGCTATTTTGAAGAACAATTTGAAGTTGTGGGAAGAGTGTTTGCCGCATGTTGAGTTCGCATATAATCGAGCGGAACACTCCACCACTAAGGTAAGTCCTTTTCAGGTAGTGTATGGATTCAATCCCCGTGCCCCTATTGATATTTTACCTTTGCCAACTAGTGAGAGAGTTCATAATGATGCTAAGGAGCGTGCTGATTTTATTGTCAAAATGCATGAGACTACTAAGGCAAACATTGAAAAGATGAATGCAAAATATAGGATTGCTGGTAGTAAAGGTCGAAAGGAAGTTAAACTTGAACCGGGTGATTTTGTTTGGTTGCACTTGAGAAAGGATCGATTTCCTGAGTTAAGAAAATCAAAATTGATGCCTAGAGCTGCTGGTCCTTTTAAGATAATTGAGAAGATAAATGATAATGCATATAAACTTGAGTTGCCTCCCGAGTTTGGGGTTAGTCCCACCTTTAACATTTCAGATTTGAAGCCATACTTGGGAGAAGAAGATGAGGCTGAGTTGAGGACAACTCCGCTTCAAGAGGGGGAGGATGATGAGGACATCACTTCTTCGGATACATACAACACTCCTCCACTTGACATTCAAGGACCAATCACTAGAGCTCGCGCCCGACAATTGAATTTACAGGTGAGCTCGTTCCTAAGTACTTTCTTTTGTTCATTTGAGAATAGATTGCTACCTAATGATTTAATTATGATTAGGAACCATGGAGAGGACCTGGAAATACTTGGAGAAGGGCTACAAGGCGCACAAGTCCAGCAAGGGCGGTCGAATCATGTTGGAGGCCCAACTCAAACCGACTTCGAATCCAATTCGGAGTCCAGGACCAGACCGCACTAAAACGGACGCCCAGATCGCATCCGGACTCCGTTTTGGACGTTCCACATATGTATGGAAAGCTGAGAAGACCACCTTTCCAATGGCTTTGGTCCCATGTCAAAATTCCTTCTGAGTCAACAGGAATCGTCGAAACAAGTGGGCGTTCAGAATCTGTCAGGGTGCTGCGCCACCGTCTTTTGGGCCGATCGGCTTTGTATCGTGTTGGAGCCCATTAGGGGCGCGTCCAGGGGTTTTGCACGCCCCTAACTCCTCTATATCCAGCCGCCACCCCCACCATTAGGGTTTGGGTTTTGCTTAGATTGATTTGTCTTTGAACAATTCGCCGTTCATCGGTTTGTGAGACCCCAACTTTCGAGTGCTAAATCTATCCATCTGCAATTCAGTTGTGTTCTTCCTTGTTCTTGCTTGTGTTCTTCGATTCGCAGGCGAGGATTAGCCTTCTTGGCGAGGTCAACCGGGCTGCGCACGGTTGATAACCTGAGGAGACGTGGTGCTGCGATTGCGGGGTTCGGAACGTGTCGTTCGGAAGCCGGATCGATTTGTGTTGCGCCTCCACCAAATCGAATTTACCCAGAACCTGTTGGAAGATCGGGACCACGTCCCCATCATAGAGGCTTTGGCCCCTTTTGTACTCTGGCCTGACAGGTTAGCAATGGCAGGATAATTATTTATGGTGCAGAATAACAAGGAGCATAAAGCGCAATTATCTCATTTGTACGCATCCCACACATATACCCCTTCGATCCATAGTATATATGTTTCACCCCCTTGTTCAACACACCCTCCTCGACAGCTCTTGTAAAAGCAGCACAATATTAATGTACTATTCACTCACACGGTTCTTAATGTACATCTAGCTTTGGTCCTACGCTACACATAAAACAATTTAGTGTTAAATATTGAATTAATTAATTAGTATACTACCTATATATGATCTAAAGTAGCTATATGTAGCAAGAATAATTATTTAAATTCAATTAAGTAGAAATAGACTATGAATTGACTAAATCTTAAACCATGCTAGATGTAAATAATATTCTCTCTACATCTAGATCTAAACCATCTACATCAAGCTAGATCTAAACTATCTTCAATTCTCCCTTTACCAAGCTAGATCTAAAATACAGTGAAATTAAGAATAAATTGCTAACCATAGATCGATAGTCAAGAACAAATAGATCTACAATCACTCTTTGTAGGATTGTATGGCACAATCAGAGGGAGGTGAATGATTGTCTCCACTTTTTAAAACCTAAAACCAAAAGTAGCAGAAAAACAATCTAAATTACCGGATGTAGATTTCAATCACAAGTCATTCGACCACTCACTCGACTGCTTGCTATGACCACTTTAGCACGTAGTTGAAATCTCCCTTCGCTTGAAAATCTTCGACTACTTGAATCGCTTCGTCGCTTGAATGTTTCAACCGCTCGAATGAGTACAAACCGAAGACAACACCGTACAGGTAGTATGCCGAATCACGATGTGTTAGCATGTCGGTGAGAACACAGAAAAGCAACAATTAGGAAAACACGTCACTGATGAACTTTTCTTGGAATAGATCTAATCTATTAATTCTATATTGTGGATACGGCTACAAAGCGCCCTCACAGCACCCCTAAATGTCTTTTCGATGAAAGCACTCTAAAACCCCACTAAAAACCACACATTAACCCTTAGCCTCTCCCTGTTTTTATAGACTAATGTCCAGATCGTGTTCGACTAAAACACAAACACAACATGTAATCTCTTCCGAAAACCAAGGGACTCGAAACCCTTGCAAACATGTGTTTTACCATATCTCTACAACTTTCCGTTACAAACTCCGTCCATAACATCTCCAATCACAACACGTGACAAAGCCTCCAGGACTTACCTCCAGTATCTTCATCACGCACCATCACCACGTATCGAAGCCTCTGGGAACGCACCTCCCATATCTTCTCCATGCATCATCAACCTCCGTGTCAAAGCCTTCTGGCCCGCACCACCCATAGCTTCTTCATGAATCACCATCTTCGATCTCCACGTGCTCCAGCAAGAGCCCAACTAACTCGCATGACATCCTGACCACCTAGACCTCATATTTCCCCATCCAGAGTGGGTGAATAGGCGATCTTAAAAAATATCTTCTAATTATTATTAACAATTCAATACCTATTCTATTTGTCTAAACCAAGTATACAACACGAAAGCTTACATCAATTTGGTTTAGCACAAATAGCAACAACTGAGTGGAGAGCCTCACACTAGCTCAAGGAAATAGAAATGGGTCAAGCAACAACTTCTCTAACCAGCCAAATTGCTGAAAATACTGGATTATCAGTTGTACCGTAGGCATACAGATGGTACTTCAGCTCCCCTCAGCAATGGTAAAAAAACTAGCCATTGCAGTCAGAATCGAAAGTTCTGCCGTTCATTTTTTGGTACTTCCGATCATCGGAAGTACCATTACACTCGCGCGGAACTACCAATTTCCTCAAGGATGAAAAGACTCCACATAGGTGTCTCTCTGAAAAAATGTACCGCTACTCATGCTGGCACTTCCACTCGCTAGTAGTACCGCTGACACAGAGCTAGTACTTCCGCTCGTCGATCGGACCACTCACGTAGAGCTGATCAGATTGCTCACATAGAGCCGGTCGAAAACTCTGATTGTTGACTACCCTAGTCCACGACCACGTTGGTCTCTGACCACGTTGTTCAGATCGAGCACACATGTCTCCGACTACACTGGTCTGCGACTATGCTGGTTTCGACAACTCAGGTCTCGACCACGTCGACCATATCAATCTTTGACCACACCAATCTTCGATCGCATCGATTTTCGACGTCCCCGTTGATCTTCGACTACATTGTTTTAATCACGATGTTTCGACCTTGTCTATTTCAACCACTGGTTTATGACCACGAAGGTCTACAACCACGTCGATTCCAACCACGTTGGTTTACGACCACGAAGACCTATGACCACATCAATTCCAGCCATGCTAGTTTATGACCACAAAGGCCTACAACAACGTCGCTTTCAACCACGCTGGTTTCAATCACACAGATCTTGACCATGCTAGTTTCGATCATGCTGGTTCAACCATGCTGGTTTATGACCACCAATGTTTCGATCACACAAATCTCTAAAGGAATGCGCGTAGGCTACGAAAGCAGAAAACAAAATTTTTCTACGCGCACACAAGGACATCATGCTTAAGGAGGGATCATGGATCGTTACCACTAGATGCGCAGCGCAGCGGAAGAAGAGTTGGAGAAGCCGATCCAACCACGCGCGTCGAGGTAGTAGTGGAGTTAGCCGATCGTCCCGAACAGGTCGTCTCCTCCACGCGATCAACCACACCACGAGCAGATCCAATCTGTAAGTTGTTGATGCCGATCAACACCGCAACGAGCAGCGCCTCCACTGGTATCCACACGTCCGGGGCTGGAACGCCGATCGCGAGTGTACTAGCACTCGTGAGCGGCTAGGGTTTGGCTCGGGAGGTGGCGGCTAGAGTTTTTCTAGAGGTTAACAGAAGCGTGTATTCCCCTCAGCCCCTCGCCACCATATATATATAGACCTCCTCACTTGGGCCTTGTAGACCGAGGCCCAATAGGAGTCTATTCGGATCTCTATCCGAATTGAGCCCACATCCAAATCATATTCGAAATAGTGTTCCAACCCGTTAAGTGTGCGACCCTGTAGGTTCACGTATACTTGGTCGCGACCCGGAAACGCCTTTCCGGTCACCCTGTTAATAGCGGCCTCTAGTAAGACATATTAACCCCAAAGTATACGTAAAGATCATATCGGCTGAACCTGTAATGTTCTCATGTACGAATCCCTTTGCCTCACGATATAGATTGAGCTCAAGGCGAGACCTGTGTCATCCTCTTAATAGTTCAATCACTCTCTCGATTCCGTGATGGATTATATACTTGTGATTGACTCCTCAATCACCTTGGCATGGCCATGCACTTTCATAATCCATTACATCGAGGGGCCCAGAGATATCTCTCCCATAAGGAGGGGCAAATTATATCTTGATCATTCACATCCCACTACATGTTTCATGGCAAACCCGAAGACTACTTTTATGACTACCCAGTTACGGAGTAGTGTTTAGTAGTCCCAAAATAAGCTACTACGCATGTTGGGAACTATGATGATCTCAAGTCTAAGGATTCTACATAAACACTACTTGAGACCAACTGATGACACATGGAATCTCTGCAGTGTCTCATGGCGGGTCTATCCAACATATGTTCACTAACACATGTCCATATTATTGATTTGGTATCACCATACCATGATCCATGAGACATGATCATCAATCAATACATATGCTGATCTTTGAATCATATTTGTTCCTCATATGATATATGATCAGGGATCATCTAGAAATAGCAACATTTTAGCATTAAGAGTCTCATGAATAAGTCACATACTCATTGATCAATAATGATAATGTCTATTTCAAGGAACAAAGTAATGCATCATAAACATAGTATGTGATATATATAACATCTCCATGTTGCCTCTAGGGCATATCACTAACAATCTCGACCACGACAGTTCTGACTATGTTGGTTTGACTAAGTTAGTTCGACCACTCTGGTTCTTGACCACTTGATCTTTGACCACATAGGTCTTTGACCACATCAGTTTTGACCAAGTCGGTTCGTCCACATCGGTTTCAACCATATAGGTTTTGACCACCAACGCACACAATAGTTCAGTGATTACAATGCCGGTAGTTCTGGTCTGCGGTAGTACCTCAGGTTATATTGCGGTAGATCCGATTGTCCAGAGGAATGCAGATACTTCACCAGATTTTGCAAAATACATTTGCAAACTTTAGTATCATGCGTACAAGTACCAAACATGATTCTGAACACATTTGCAATGCATAGTCCTATATTATAAGGATTCAACACATGAGCTTCAACTATTAGCAAAACACATTTGCAAATACAAGCCTCATGCGAAGATCAGCTATAAGAGGTGAGGTTGAGCTACCAACGCATGATGAGACTCAAACTACTAAACATGACCCCTCTTAATAGTACAGCAACCTATACTAGCAATCCTGTCATTTAACCAAACACTAAGACCGGTGAAAGACTAGAAAAACATCCTTATCTCTAACTAGTCATACCTTTACCTTAGGTTATTATCTTGATATACATCAACTCATGATGCATCCTTTTCTTCAACTCCATCAACTCATGATGGTCTTCACTTGACTTGATGATCAACATATGATCATCACCTCTTGGATATACATCAACTTATGATACATCTTCTTAATAGCCTTCAACACATGAAGCCATCTTCCATCTATACTTGATGATCTTCAACATATGAAGTTATCCCAAGTCATCTTCATTTCTGGAACCTAACCTATTCATCCAACTCATGTAAAATGTCAGTCCACAAAACAATTGTCATCAATTTCCAAACTTCACCATTAGCACATTATGGAGGAACTAGATTCTACAATCTTCTTTCTTTGGTAATTCATGATAATCTCAACAAAATATGAGATAAAGATTGTATTTGCGAGTATACAATATGTACATAAGACTTGTATACTTAAAGATAAGCTTTTTAAGTAAAGCTTACTTATTCGGTTGTAATTAATCATCCAACCATTAACACATAATGGAGAAGTTAGATGACAGCCCGATTATAAATGAGTATATATAAACTACACAAGCTATATTGTTGGACTAAAATGGCGACAGAGGGGGGTGAATGTCGCTTTCTAAAATTAAATTCGCCCCTCAAGTATCCACAATTATGCTTCTTCTCCAATAGCTATGGGAGCTATAAAGATAGAAGATATGCACTACTGGAAGACACAGCAACAAGGATAAAACAGATCCAGAAAGAAACAGTCAAGAAAAATAAATTCAGA
This sequence comes from Dendrocalamus latiflorus, assembly GCA_017311315.1. Taxonomy (NCBI): domain Eukaryota; kingdom Viridiplantae; phylum Streptophyta; class Magnoliopsida; order Poales; family Poaceae; genus Dendrocalamus; species Dendrocalamus latiflorus. The sequence continues at coordinate 14,182,624 of CM029614.1, read as the reverse complement.
GCAAGTCTGACTGCAAGCGGTAGTACCGCTGAGACGAGCGGTAGTACCGCTGAGCCGAGCGGTAGTACCTTTGAGCGGTAGTACCTTTCGAGGAGCGGTAGTACCGCACGAAGAAATCAGGCGACAGCAAACTAAAACCTGAAAAACTGAACTTCGGGTAGGACTGCAGCTCTTCGAAAATCAAGGCAAATGGTGGTTTTCTTTCATTCTTTTTGGCCCAAAGCATTACTCCAACATATCAAATAGTAAGGGGGCTTTGGGAAACAAAGAAACCACACCAAGAAACAAGAATTTCAGATTTGGGTAAAAATCTGAAATCTTGCAAGAACCAAGCCAAAAATCAAATTACTCCTGAACCTTTGATCCTTTGGCTATGAAACTATGAGGATAGCTACTCAATAGCCTCTGGACTCTCCATGCCAAATTTCAAGCCATCTCGCGAAGGGAATCAAGATTTGCATTAAACCCTAGAAGGAGGAAATGAAGAACAGGGAGGCTCAAAAACGAAATCTGAAATTAGAGATGGGTTTTTGGGATTTTAACTGATCAAATGATCGTGAGGCACTATCCCAACATAGAGCAACCCATTTTGGCACTCCCAAGCAACAACCAACAAGAAACGCAAAAGATCAAAAATCACCTAAAAAGAAGAACGAAGGAAGAACAGAGAGCACAGAGCACGAACAAAAGAAATGAAACTTCAGATTTTCATTCATTGAACCAAAAGGAATACAGAGGAGTTCCGATACGCATGGACATGGATTCACCACTCAATCCTCTCCTCTCCCCATCTCAAGAACACACCTCTCTACATGCTTGCTAGGGAGGAACACACACAGAGAAGGGAGATGATCGTGGGAGACAAGGTGCTGTTGCCCTCAACCACTAAAGAGTAAAGCAAAACCACCTCTCAAAGCCTCTTTTGACCCACTAAAACCCTAATTCTCTCCCAAAGCCATATGGAGGCATGCAGCCCCTCCAACCTATTTATAGCCCTTTGCTAACGGGTCTCCAACCCATTACGCCGGCTAAACCCGAACGGAACCGTCTCCCGCCTGTGCAGCCTCGCGAAATTCCCAATTCGCCCCTCCTGCACCTTCCGGGAAGTTTCCGCGCTCCTTGTCGTCCACGACTCGCAACCACATCGAATCTCCGCCGTCTTCGACACATCCAACTGTTCTAACCTCGACACCGCCTGTGTCTAGTCCGGTCACCTCGTGTCTCACCACAGCTCCGCTTTGACATCCTGCAGTCATCACAAACAAGAAACACATCAAATAGCACCGCTCGATACATTAAAGCATAAATGCATCAAGGAACCTCATTATGCAAGAAGTAGCCTAAACCTGTCAAATCGACATAATCTGCATTCTAACCACTTTGACTAGGTTTGACCAAGTCCGACCGAACCCATTGCACCACGCAACGACATGGTCCGAACCACACAAACCAAACTCGACTCTCCTAAACCGATGTCAATTACTCATCACACACATGGGGTTACAACCACATGGTCTCTCCATCTCCCCCTTGATGAGTATATTGACAAACCCAGAAAAAGCATGAAGTTGAGTTTGATTTGAAAAGCCTAACATGGTCCAAAAGAGGGTAATGAAGCTAATGACCATGTCGACACACAGAGCAAAAGAAAGAACAAGTTTTCCTCAAAGCTCTCGAAATGGCTTTTTCTTCCACTATTCTCCCCATTTTGGCAATAAACACATCAAGGATGCAAAGGAGAGAATAAGATCACAAAGATGGATGAAATGGCTGAAGTTTGTTTATTTAAGCATGTAGAGCCATGAGAATTATCCATAGTGACCATAATGAATTACACCAAGCCATAACTCAATAAAAGGCTATCTAAATCATGACAGAATATGTATAAGCGAGCTAGAACACATAGATGACAATCTGAACATGTAATACATTATGTGAGCAAGTCAAGTCATCAATAAGCAAAGTCTAGCTAGAGATATCCAAGGATTATGCATGCCATGTCAATAAGCTAAGCGGAACCAAGAAGCTAGTATTGAGACCAAATAGAGTGCTATGCTCAAGAATGAAACATTGGTTTAAATACTTGGTTCTTTTTGTGTAATTAAGCAAATTGAGCACATAAAACATTGTCTTTTTAAAACTCATGGTCGTTTCCAACCCAATTTTTTGTTATGTGCTAGATCTCAAGCCTTATGCGACTACTCTAAGCAAGAAACTTAAGAAGATAGTCTAGGTCATCGAAAACTCCCCCTGAGTTCATGCCTAGTGCAATGGCAAGCCGTCTCATGAGAAAGGATTGGTGAAATCAGTTTTTTCGCACAAAAGAGATCTTTTTGCTTTTTTTAACATGTTGTACTAACTAATGTTGCATCAAGAGACTAACAACGCTCAATCTAAAGCTTAATAGAGATTCAACGCTCAACTCAGCCTATTTGACATGGCATGAATCATAAAAGGATAGCTCAAGAAAGATTAGACTGAAGTGCTAGCATGACAAGTTTTAATTCAAGTTCAGCAATTTTAATTAACTTATCATGGTAAACGCTAGTCTACACATATGAGGTCATGATAAAACTAGCAAATAAGCACAAGTCATGGCAAGGTGTAAAGCATTATAAACATGTCATAGCAGGATAATAATCAAGGCTCAATGCAGTTATAATGCGAAAAGCTAAACATGCAAGAAAATCCAGCTCCCCCTCAACATGTGATGCAACTTTTAGTTCAAGTTGAGTTATGTCAATATTAAGCTCCAGAAGTTCCCAAAAGAACTCCCCATGAACCAAAGCAATAAAATCGAGAAGCTGGCAAGAAAATCAGAACAGGCAGTCCTTAAAGCATAGATAAGATATAGAGGCAACTATGGCTCAGACTGACTCTCATCTACCCCATATGACTTTAGAACTATCAACTGATCATCTAACACGCTAAGGAGCAAACACGTACCCTGTCTACCCGAGAGTGGCCCAACCCTCGCTAGAACCTATAAGCAGTGAGTGAGCTCAACCTAGTGAGAAGAGAAACAGCTAATAAGCAGCATCCTAGAATCACAAGATAAGAGTACGAAGTCTAAACACCTAGACAAGAGAAACACTCTAACCTATGCTAGAAGGACTAATCCTAATGCACCCGTATGCATGCAACAGTAAGGAGTAAGAGCATAATCAATACAGTAAAGCAGTAAAGCACAAAACTCCCCCTCACAACAGCCCATAAGGACAGACCACCCCAAGTTCTCCCCGCAGAGCTGAAAACCTAGAGCTATCCAATGGCTTGGTGAAGATATCAGCCAACTGGTGGTCACTCTCCACAAACTGGAGCACTATGTCACCCTTCTCCACATGGTCTCTAAGGAAGTGATATCGAATATCAATATGCTTCGTCCGAGAGTGCTGCACTGGGTTCTTAGCAATATTAATCGCATAAGTGTTATCACAAAAGAGTGGAACACTATCTATGACTAACCCAAAGTCCCACAGGGTCAAAGCCATCCAAAGCACTTGGCTACAGCAACTGGCTGCAGCAATGTACTCGGCCTCTGCGGTGGACTGTGCAACACCGGACTGCTTCCTAGAAGACCAAGAGACAAGAGAAGTGCCAATAAATTGGCAGGTGCCAGAAGTGCTCTTCCTATCTATCCTTCAACCGGCAAAGTCTGCATCCGAGAAGGCTCTCAAGGAAAGACAGGAAGAGGAAGAGTACCAGATACCATAGTCAATGGTAGCTCGAAGGTACCGAAGAATGCGCCTCACCGCCTGGCGGTGAGATACGCGAGGAGAAGCATGAAACCGAGCACAAAGACACACGGAGAAGTGTATGTCCGGTCTCAAGGCAGTGAGGTACAAGAGGGAGCCGATCATACTCCTATACTCCTTCTGATCAACTGGCTCGCCGTCCTCATCTGGGTCAAGAGAAACTGATGTGGCCATCGGAGTGGACACCGGCTTACCATCACTCATATCGAAGCGCTTCAGGAGGTCTCGAGTGTACTTACCCTGATGCAAGAAGGTACCCTCCCGAGTCTGCTTAATTTGGAAGCCAAGGAAGAAGCTTAACTCGCCCATCATGCTCATCTCAAATTCGGAGCTCATGACATCCGAAAACTGGGAAACGAGAGCATGCGAGGAGCTGTCAAAGATAATGTCATCCACATAAATCTGGACGAGCAGAAGGTCTGTGCCATGCCTACGAATGAACAAGGTCTTATCCACCTTACCCATCTCAAAACCATGACTCAGAAGGTAGGACTTAAGCCTCTCATACCAAGCTCTAGGGGCCTGCTTAAGTACATACAAAGCTTTGGAAAGCTTGAAGACATGGTTTGGGTATTTAGGGTTCTCGAAACCTGGAGGCTGTCTCACATAGACTTCTTCCTCAATGATCCCATTAAGGAAGGCGCTCTTGACGTCCATCTGATAGTGTTCTGAGAAACCCCATGGTATTTGACTGTATCACAATACTCCAAGAATACACGAATGTGCTCATAAGGGTCCTCAGTGGGCAATCCTCCAAAACGGGTCTCCTGAACTAAGGCAATCAGACCAGGTCTCAACTCAAAATCATCAACCTTAAATGCTGGCAAAACCGGTCCTGACATAGCACTCTGACTACTCGGAGTCCAAAGATCATGAACTAATGCCATATCCTCAATATAAACCAATAATGACCACCCTGTGGACAAGATGAGAAAAACCACAAAAAGAAGTAGAAATAGCTAGGAAAAGGGTTAGGGGTTAGCGATATATCACAAATATGGATAAAAACGAAATGAAATACAAGTCAGCACAAACACAAAAGAAGAAAAAGAAAACAAACAACGACCTAGTCTATAGCCTAACACTGTCGCTCTAAGCTAATCCCCGGCAACGGCGCCAAAATTGCTTGATCGTGCGAAATAGCACACCCGCAAGTGCACGGGTTGCCACTGAAATAGCGGCGAGTGTCGTGTTCTCCACAGGGACTAGACTGAGACTACCGGTGCTCGGCTAAAGCTAGGTCAAACAAAACAGGGGAGAACTGAACCTAAAACGTCTACCGAATCAGCCGAACAAACGAACTACAAAACGAACTCTAACTCGCACGGACAAAACGACGAACGACTAAACAAACGAACGAACTAAACAACGACGGGAAGAACGACCGTACGAATGGACGTCGTACGACCGAACGAACCAAACAACGAAAGACTAGACGAACGACGCACGAATGACAAACGACTAAACGACTGAACACGACTACCAAACGAACGAACAAAACATCTACCGACTAACGACCTAAATAACTATCGACCGCAAGAAAGAAAGAGGTAGTCGAGAAGCACTGAGGGAGGGTTTAGAAGCACTAGGTGGGTTGAGAGGGAAAACGATCGACAGCTAACTAGACGACGACGGCACACGACAAACACAGAACTACGAACACATGCACGACTTAACTATCAATCGACCGCTGAGAAAAGCAAAGAGGGAGGATTCAGAAGCAAAGGGAGGTTGAGACAGCACGGGGAAGGGAGACGGTCGCCGACTCGCTAAATCGCACACTCTCAAACATACACATAAACTGAACATTGATACACAGGAAGCGCACACACATTCCACCAGCACATACTAACGCAAATTACTAACATCTAATTTAACTAACACAAAGATCACTCACATCAACACAGATAACAAAATGCATGACTGATTGAAGAATTAGACTACTGTCAACAGGAAGATATAGCAATTCTGGAACCAGATCTGGAGCAAAATAACAGAGCACAATCACATGCATACCTCACAGATATCACTCACAGATCATCATCACAGATCACAAACTTTGCCGCTTATTCACACATTCAAACTTCATTTGGGCAAAACTGCCACTTATTCAGACGTTTGCAAACCAATGTGACAAAGTCACTTATTTTACACACTCACACATTGCAAAACATTTTGTTTTTTTTCTCTTTTCTTTTTTTTTTAGTTTTTGCTTAAGCATCTTTAACCGGTTTTCATTAATGCTAAGTAACACGTGTCCTAAGACATGGATACCTAGATAATTCAACCAAGTTATTGGCTCAAGATAGGACTACCCCTTTCACAAAATTTTCATTCAAGCAAAGTATCAATATCTAAAATAACATATGCCAAAGCATGAAACTAAGATATAATCATTCAAGAGGCTATGACTAGAACCAATTCAATCCGCAAATGGTTAAAATACATGCGTAACTCGCAATGAATCAAATGCTATAGAATCACAAGGTTTCTAAGCACATCAATGATAATAAACAAAACTCAAGCTCTACTATATGATGCCAAGTGACTTAAGATATACAAGGAACTAGTGACAATATAGCTCAATGAAAATTTTGGCATGACCTTTCTAGATCAATAAGGCATGGGCTCACATGGCAAATATATACAATCAAGCATAACATGAGAGCAATAGTAAAGACCATACGTCATCACACAAGCACAATCTGAAGCATAAGAATGACCATATATCATCATCTACACGACAATAAGCTCACATGCTCACAAATATAATATAAACATGCTAGAACATCATCCATACACATACAAGTCCTCCCCCAAGCTTAAATTGAGCAATGAATCAAGAATGTGCTTAAAGGGGTAAGAAACAGCTCACCGGGTGTATATGATGTAATGGAAGTGAACAAAATATCCCATAGCTTCTCACACATGCAAGGATGAGGATCTAGCACGGGACCTGAAATAAAAAGAAAGAAAAGAGGAGAAACCAACAAACAAAATGGAAATAAAAGGAAAAAGAGAAGCTCATTTGGATGTAGCGGGAAAAGGGCCAAGGACGGGACATGGAAAAGGCACATGTCCGCCCTCCTCATGAAACAGTATGCCTCGAAATCCACCTGGATCCCAAGGGATGTCGACTCGAGCCAAGTCCACTCGCAGTCGATGGTACACAAGCGTAACCCTGCGAACAACCTCAAAGATATGGCATGTATGTGTGATAGGGTTGACACCCTCTAAGTCATCAATCGAATATCCAATCATGTAGGTATATCGATAAAGTACATCATGAGGTCTATCAGTGAGATGAGCACAACTAGTAATAGCATATGTCTCGTCTGAGCCAAGGAAATCAAACCTGAGGTGGTCGGGGAAGAGTTTCCATACTACCTGAAGTGTAGATGAAGGAGAATGTACGGTAGTAGAAACCTCCCGAGGGGCGATGTCGAGCAAGGAAGTAGCTGATGGTAGATCAATAGAAATGTGCTCCTCCTCGACATCGGAAGCAGCCCCCTCATCAAGATGTGGAACCTCAGAACTCAAAAGCATATCCATAATGAACTCGTCATCATCTGGCACAAAGCTCGCATCATCTAAATCTAGCTCATCACAACTCAAGAGTGGATCTACCGCAAACTCATCCTCATAGTCAGGAGTGAAGCAATCATCACCAAGAAGTAGACCCTCATCATCTAGCTCAGTGTCAACATAAGGATCATCAGAAGGAAGCACTAAGTCTGGCAAAACGGTGTCTATGCAACTGACCGTATGCTCAATAGGACACGGAGATGTCTCCAGCACAAGCTCATCAACCTCATCTATCTTGTAGCACTGACTAGGAGACTGAGTAGATGGCTTCTGATGGTGACAGCGTGGATGGTATCTCGAAGCTGTAGGCTGACTCTGCTGAAGCACTGGTGGAGTAGGCTCAACCAAAGTCGTACTGCTCTCCGTGGTGACAGACTGGTAGTGAGCTAGAGAACTCGGGTAGGACTGTGAGGATGCCAAACTGTCACAACGGGAGGTCAAAGTGCGCATAGCCTCTCTAAGATCATGCAATTGGGTCATCAAAGTCTTCACACCACATAACTGTGACTCCAAATGAGATGTATGCAAAACAGACAGCTCGGGACTATCAATCTGATCATGATGAAGAGTAGGTAACTGCTGCTGAGGTGTAGGAGTGGAATGAAAACTATGCTGGTGTGATGACACAGAAGGATGTGGCTGACTAGAGCTCAAACTGTACCGATCCATATGATGCTCAGGCGCATGCACTTTGGCTGTCAAAGAATCCAAACAAGGCTTCTCATTGTACCACTGGAATTGATGGGAAGCCATGTTCTCAAGAAGAGTGAATGCATCATCAAGTGTCTTGTTTGTGAATGCTCCACCAGCTGCAGTATCAACTAAAGATCGTGTGGCACATGTCAAGCCTCTGTAGAAGATCTGCAGAACAAGCCATCTCTCTAGACCATGGTGCGGACATCTCCTGAGCAAAGCCTTGTATCGCTCCCAAGAATCATACAAACTCTCTCCATCAAGCTGAGCAAAACTGAAGATCTGATCACGGATCTCAAACTGTCTGGATAGTGGAAAGTATCTCTCCAAGAAAGCACATGACAGCTGATCCCAAGTGAATGACCTCGATGGCAAAGAGTAAAACCAGGTACGAGCACCATCTCGAAGAGAGAATATGAATAATCTGCATCTGATAGTGTTCTGAGAAACCCCATGGTATTTGACTGTATCACAATACTCCAAGAATACACGAATGTGCTCATAAGGGTCCTCAGTGGGCAATCCTCCAAAACGGGTCTCCTGAACTAAGGCAATCAGACCAGGTCTCAACTCAAAATCATCAACCTCAAATGCTGGCAAAACCGGTCCTGACATAGCACTCTGACTACTCGGAGTCCAAAGATCATGAACTAATGCCATATCCTCAATATAAACCAATAATGACCACCCTGTGGACAAGATGAGAAAAACCACAAAAAGAAGTAGAAATAGCTAGGAAAAGGGTTAGGGGTTAGCGATATATCACAAATATGGATAAAAACGAAATGAAATACAAGTCAGCACAAACACAAAAGAAGAAAAAGAAAACAAACAACGACCTAGTCTATAGCCTAACACTGTCGCTCTAAGCTAATCCCCGGCAACGGCGCCAAAATTGCTTGATCGTGCGAAATAGCACACCCGCAAGTGCACGGGTTGCCACTGAAATAGCGGCGAGTGTCGTGTTCTCCACAGGGACTAGACTGAGACTACCGGTGCTCGGCTAAAGCTAGGTCAAACAAAACAGGGGAGAACTGAACCTAAAACGTCTACCGAATCAGCCGAACAAACGAACTACAAAACGAACTCTAACTCGCACGGACAAAACGACGAACGACTAAACAAACGAACGAACTAAACAACGACGGGAAGAACGACCGTACGAATGGACGTCGTACGACCGAACGAACCAAACAACGAAAGACTAGACGAACGACGCACGAATGACAAACGACTAAACGACTGAACACGACTACCAAACGAACGAACAAAACATCTACCGACTAACGACCTAAATAACTATCGACCGCAAGAAAGAAAGAGGTAGTCGAGAAGCACTAAGGGAGGGTTTAGAAGCACTAGGTGGGTTGAGAGGGAAAACGATCGACAGCTAACTAGACGACGACGGCACACGACAAACACAGAACTACGAACACATGCACGACTTAACTATCAATCGACCGCTGAGAAAAGCAAAGAGGGAGGATTCAGAAGCAAAGGGAGGTTGAGACAGCACGGGGAAGGGAGACGGTCGCCGACTCGCTAAATCGCACACTCTCAAACATACACATAAACTGAACATTGATACACAGGAAGCGCACACACATTCCACCAGCACATACTAACGCAAATTACTAACATCTAATTTAATTAACACAAAGATCACTCACATCAACACAGATAACAAAATGCATGACTGATTGAAGAATTAGACTACTGTCAACAGGAAGATATAGCAATTCTGGAACCAGATCTGGAGCAAAATAACAGAGCACAATCACATGCATACCTCACAGATATCACTCACAGATCACAATTCACAAGTTAACATCCACTGTGCAATTGAAATTAAAATATAAAACCCTAATAGTAATTCGGTAGAACAGTAATTGAGAAAGTAGAGAAAGGAAGATTGGAGCATGAACCGAGAGGCTTGAAGCAGCAGAAGGCTGAGTTGTTGGCGGCGGCGTAGAGGAAGCAGAGGAGAGGTGGAGGCCGTCGGTGAAGTGGAGGAAGAAGGGGTTGCGGTCGCCGAGGATTGCGTCGGGATGGCTGCGCTGATGGAGATCGGCGATGTGGACGCCGTTGTTGTCGGTGCAATGGTGGCCGTAGAGCGTCGACGCACGGGAGGAGGCGGCCGGCGGTGGATGAGGAGATGGAGCAACGGGGCGGAGCGGCCGGAGTAGAGGGCAAGGAGGAGAAGGGAAGAAGGAGGAGATGGCCGGAGGTGGTGAGTGCGGCGTGGTGGAGAGAAGCGGTAGGGGGGGCCAAGGATAGGAGCGGCGGCGGAGGATGTGAAGTAGATGGGGCGGCGCTTGGTGGAGGAGAGATTGGCGCCGGATGGGGAGAAGAAGGTAGAGCAACAGGGACGCAGGGCACGGGAGGAGATGAGGAGAATCGGAGGTGAGGTGCGGCGGCGGCGCTAATGGAGGTGCGGGGGCGCAGAGGGCGTGCTGCGGATGGAGAAGGCGGCGGTGGATGCGGTCAGGGAGAGGTGGAGAAATGGAGGCGGCGCGGTGGAGGTAAAGCAGTGGGGAGAGGCGGTGGCCGCCGGCAAGGTCTGGCCCGGCCCTCGCCGGTGCCGGAGCTAGGGAAGGAGAGGAGCAAAGGGTGGCTAGGGGAGAAGAGGAATACCGGGCTCCCTCAACACAGGCGGCGGCCGAAGGGTTTTGTGGGATTGGGGATTTTTGGCATTTGCAGATTAGTCCACATATTATCTAGGGTTTGCAAACAAGTCCCTCTCCCATTGTTTTCTTCTGGCCCTCCGGAGCTCCGTTTTCTTCGCGGATGGATCCTACGTGTTCGAGACGACACGTACAACTGTACGGAGCAGCCCTAGAATGCCAAATTAGTCGTTTATGCGCCTCGATCGCGCCGGCCTACGGAAAAATATAAAAACAATGTAAAATGGTCCATTCCGAGCAATTAAATATAGAAAAGCGTATAAATGATAATAAATGGTCTTGAAATGCGAAGAATATGAGGGTAAAATGATGGCTAAATATATGCAAAAAATGACGCATGTCAATGTCGATCTCTAAAAATCGCCCCCAAAGAGTATCTTCTCCTCCAATAGCTATGGAAGCTATGAAGGTAGAAAATAAGCCCTCACTGGAATTCACAGAGACAAGGAAAAACTAGACCTAGAAAGGAGCAATCAAGAAAAACAAATTCAGCGCAAGACTGGCTGCAAGCGGTAGTACCGCTGGGACGAGCGGTAGTACCTCTGAGCGGTAGTACCGCTGGGTCGAGCGGTAGTACCGCTGAGTGGTAGTACCGCTGAGCGGTAGTACCGCTGAGCGGTAGTACCTCTCCAGGAGCGGTAGTACCTCTCGAGAAAAACAGCAACAGAGCAGACCAATAGAAGCTTCGAATTTTTGGCCAAATCAAGGATTTTCTTCTATTCTTTTTGGTCCAAAGCCTTACTACAACATACTAAATAGCAAGGAGACTTTGGGAAACAAAGGAATCACACCAAGAAGCAAGAATTTCAGATTATGACAAAAATCTGAAATTTTGCAAGAACAAGACCAAAATTCAAATTACTTCCCAACCATTGATCCTTTGGCTATGAAACTTTGAGGATATCTAATAGATAGTCTCAGGACTCTGGATACCAAGTTTCAAGCCATCTCGCGAAGGGAATCAAGATTTCCATCAAACCCTAGAGAGGCAAATGAAGAACAGAGAAGGCTCAAAACCCAAAACTGAAATTAAAATGAAGTTTGCTCTTGGGAAACTTGATCAAATGATCTTGAGGCACTATCCCATCAAAGAGCAACCCATTTTGGGCCTTCCCAAGAAGAAACAACTCAAAAACAGGAAATCAAGAAATCGCCCAAAAGAAGCATCGAAGGAAAATAGGCATGAACAGAGGAAAACTGAGCTATGTCCCCATACCCCGATTGATACAAGAGGAATGATTACAAGATTCTCAACTCATCCTCTCCCTCTCCCTAGGGCAAGAACACACCCATACATGCTTCCTGGGAGACAACTCAAGAACCCAGAGCTCTCACATAGGGGACATCGAAGGAGACTCACTCACAACAGACTCTGCCTCTCCTACCAACTAAAGAGCAAAGGGAAAACAACCTCCCAAAGCCTCTTTTGACCCACTAAAACCCTAACTCTCTCTAGAATCCATTCAAGTGCTCAAGTGGGCATGCAGCCCCTCCAACCTATTTATAGCCTATGGCTAACGGGTCTCCACCCCGTTACGCCCGCTAAATCCAACGGAGCCCGCTCCCGCTTGTGCAGCCTTGCGAAATTCCCGTTTCGCCCCTCCTGCACCTTCCGGGAAGCTTCCGCGCTCCTTGTCTCGCACGCCTCGCAACCACCTCGAGTCCACATCGTCTTCGACACATCCCGACCATTCTGACCTCAGCGCCACCTGCGCCTAGTCCGGTCCACCGTGTCTCGCCACGACTCCGCCCAATGTCCTGCAGCCACACAGACAAGAAACACATCAAATAGCACCGCTCGATACATGAAAGCCTAAATGGTATAAACACACCATACTTACACACACTGAAGTCCAAACCTGTCGAATTATCAGAATATGTATCCTAATCTCATACGACCAAGTTTGACCAAAGTTCGACCGAGCCCGATTGCACCATGCAACGTCAAGGTCCGAACAACCCAAACCAAACTCGACTACCATAAACTCATGTCAATTACTCATCACTTACATGTGGTCACCTCCACATGGTCCATCGCAGTTCCAGACCCTATAAGCCCGTGAAGAAGTCGAATAACCCAGGAAGATCCCATCACAAGAACGTGACTCGAACTTGTCTAGGTTCCCGGACTTCAGAATAAAGCACTTGTAACCAAACACACGAAAATGAGACACACTGGGCTTTCGTCCATATCTCAACTCATAAGAAGTACGATGCAAGTGTGCCCGAAGAAAAACTCGATTTGAGACATGGCACGCGGTGGCTATAGCCTCAGCCCAAAACTTCCGCGGTGTAGAGTACTCATCAAGCATTGTCCTGGCCATCTCGACCAAGGTACGGTTTTTACTCTCCACAACGCCATTTTGCTGTGGGACGTGCGGGGAGGAGAATTGATGCTCTACACCTATCTCATCGCAGAACCTCTCAAAGTAGGAAGTCTTGAACTCCGTGCCATTGTCACTGCGGATCGCTCGTAAGGCACCCGGGAGCTCAACGGAAAGCCTACTGAAAAGACCTCGAAAATGTGTAAATGTCTCATCCTTCGAGGCTAAGAAAAACATCCAAGAATACCTCAAGAAGTCATCGACCACGACAAGAACATACCACTTCCCTCCTGCTGATTGCACTCGAGCTGGTCCAACTGTGTCCATATGGAGCAGCTGTCCCGGTGCATCGGTCATAGTAACCGTGACCGAAGGGTGAGAAGCGGCAACCATCTTGCCGTGCCGGCATGGAGCGCAAACAAGATCTTTGACCATCTTGAGTTTCGGCAGACCACGAATGAGATCGTGACCGCTAACTCGGGTCAAATGGTCAAATCCAATATGACCAAGTCTCCTATGTCAGAAACAAAGGTCGCGGGACTCAGAAGCAACCAAACACCGGAGAGGATCACCAGAAGACTCAGAAAAATCAGCACGAAAGATCCTCCCAAAACGAGAAATCCCACAAACCAGACTACCCGAAGAATGAAAAATTTTGCAATTGATTTTCTTAAAGTTCACCTCGTAACCATCATCGGTAAGCTGAGAGACTGAAATCAAATTATACTGCAGCTTACTAACCAAGGCAACATCTCTCAAGGTAAAAGAGTCATTTACGCGCACTGTACCTTTGGCGATGACGCGCCCAGATGAAGCATCTCCGAAGGTGATCGTCTCATGTAACAGCCCAGATTTTTAATAAAATAAAATAAATAAAGAAATAAATAGCAATAAATAAAAATTAAAATTTAATCTAAAATAAGTGTTTTTGGTTGCCTAAAGTTTAAATTTGGATTTGTCTTGAATTTCTGTTTATGAAAAAACTGGATTTGAAAAGCATTTTCAGAAAAACCTAAAATTATTATTAAATAAAATTATATTTTGATTTTATATGAAAATCCTATTTCAAATTAATTATTTGGAGTTATTTGGCTTTTATTTGGGTTCCTGGATTTTCTGGAGTTCAAAAATGTATTTTTGAAATTAAAAAGTATTTTAAGTATGAAAATTAAATACCAAAATTAGTTAGAAGTATTTTTAAGTCCAAAATGTCTCCAGGAATTTCTGTGAATTTTTCTGGAATTTTTAGACTTTATTTTATTTTATTTTTCGGAAAATAATTATTATTTTATTATTTTCTCTCTCCTCCTATCTTCTTCTTCCAACGGTTGGTTTCGTCTCCAGAGAAGCACGTTCGCGAGCCGCCATTGCTGCTTCTTCAATCCTTCATAACTTTTGATTTTCTCAACCTTTTCTTGCGCAAAAAAATGCATTTGAATCCTCTCATAAAGAGCTTTCCATTCCTAACCTTATCCCCCAATTTCATGCGTCCATTTCGCGGGAATATGCCATGCCACCGAAGGACATTCCCTCGCGGATCTCCCCATCCGATCCACCTCCACGCCTATAAAAGGGAGCACCGGGTGCCTCTCCTCATCCTCACCCAGCCCCAGAAATCTCAAAGCCTCTCTCCCTTTCTTCTAGCCACAATCGGCATTTTTCTCTTGCCAACCAAACGGCGTTCTTCGGCCGTTTGCGCCGTCTACAGTGGAGCCCGGCCACGATTGACCACATCGTTGGCTTCACCTTTGCGCGTTCTACATGGTGCTCCCCTCGCCTTCGCCGGAGCATCGCCGGAGCACCATGGCCAAACCGTGCCGCCGCTCCTCTGCTCGCTGCAGGCCGCCGTGCATCTTCCACAAAAACCAAGGTGAGCACTGCGTTCCCCATGTTCTCCTCTTCGTTTCGCCACAAACCTCACCCGCTAACTCCTCTCCGTTTGCCCGGAACGCCGATGTCAACCCGTCGGTCGTTGAATGTCTTCTCCGCCGTGTTCCGCCACCATCCGATATCCGTTGGTCGAGCCGTCTGCACCGTTGAGTTTGCCTCGACGCGTTCTACATCGTGCTTCCATCGCCATCACCTGAAGATCCCCCGAGTCCTCGTTGACCTTGTCAGGCCCAGACACTAAAACTGTACCTTCGCGCGTACACCTTTTTTTGGTAAGCGCTTTGATTTTTGTGCGTGTCATATTGTGTCCTAACCTCTAGGAAATTTTTCTACCATTTTGTTTAATTTTTCGTGGAGCCAATTGTCAGGAATTGAGCTTTCCGCGAAAATGGCCGTTTGTGACTCCCGACGTCGATTCGTCGCCTCCGGTAAGCCTTAGCCCATGCCGTAATTTTTCTTAGACTTGCCTCGCCGCGTTCTACGCCGTGCTTCTTTCCTTTTCCCCAAAAAGCCTCCACAAATTTTCACCTCCGACACCTCGCCATGGCCACCAATGGCATCTCGTGTCCCCATCTATCCGGTGATGTTTTTCCCCAATCCGTTCGCGTCATATCATGCCAAACTATCCTAGGTAGCCACCTTTCAAATGGTTTTGGATTCGCTCCACCGAGCACCAAGATATCAAGTTTTTCCTGTTTCTTCACTATCGTCGTTCAAACGTCGATTGTATCGTGTCCGATGAACTTTCAGCTTAGCCAATAATTTTCCTAGCCTCACCATACCATGTTCTACCCTATGCTCACCTTACATCTCCACGTTCCATACCTGGTGCTATCTCTCTCCAGCCTGTCACTGTCGCTACCACGCCGTCACTACCGTTTTTCCCTCACCACCGGTGATTGTCGTCGTTCCTCGCCGCCATACCTGTGTCACCACCTTCGCCTCGTCACCAGGATTCCATTTTGCCCATTCGCCAGCCACCTCGTAGCCAACCGGCATCGTACTATTCAAAAGATAATTCTCAGATTTGGTTATCATTTCATGTGATGTCCAAACTTCCAGATATTCGTTCTCCCTCATACAAAATCTGAATCCATTGATTCTTTCTCCTAAGTTCATCTAAAATCATAATCTATCCGTTAATATATATTTTATAATTTTTGGATTTATTTGGATTTTATTTGAATTTATTCGCTTTGGTTCTTCGCGTGTAGACTGCGACGTTTCGGAAGAATTCGACGACGATTCACACCAGACTATAGAGCAAGGCAAGTCACCCTCCTTGACCATGTTGATCCCAGATTGCAAATAAAATTATATTGATTTAAATTATATTGCATGCATATTTTTATTCAACGTATTTCAATTCTGTTTCAAATATAACTAATGCCTACTTGTTAATTCCTCCATTGAATTTGAATCACTCAACACCTTGTCACCCTAGATTCAAACTCTAGTTAATACATTAGTGTTGGCTAGAGGAATTTATATCAAATGCTTAGATATAATATTTGTTTTGGGATATCTTTCACATAAAATGATAAGCTTTTGAACTGTATTCTTGACTTCGGTGAGTCAAGAAGGATTATGAAATATTTTGAAAATAAAATATAAAATCTGGTTTAGACTTAGGCTAATGGTTAGGTGGTGGGTGCAGGCATGCACTGTTGTTCGGAGACACAGTGTTGATTGTCGGGCACAGGAGGTATGTGGATGAGCCTCAGTCAATTAAGGACCGGTCTGTGAGCTACTGTTGCAAAGCCCTAACGTACTACCACAAGGCTGGTATGGGACAGCCCTGGCTGAATAATTTGCGGGTCCCAACCTGAGCCATTTCGTAGGTTGAAAGTGAGCGTGGCGTAGGCCATGTGAAGTCTCACTCAGCTCAAGAGGGGGTCCCGGTCTGGTGGATTCCTTACTGGGGTGAAACCTTAGTGTTGGCTTGGCCAGGTTGAAGGCTTTGCATTGTAAAGGCCTTGTCGTGATCTCCCCGCCGCACACCTAAGGAAGTGTGTAACTCGCGTGGCAAAACATGATGATCATGTCTTGTGGGTAAAGCTGTACAACCTCTGCAGAGTGTATAACCTATCCTGGATAGCCGTGCCCACGGTCACGGGCATGCTGAGTAAAGTTTTTCATGGATTAGACTTTGTTTTTCAAAAATGTTTTTGAAAACCTTGCGGATGGATGGAATCCGTGAGAGATTGAAACCTGGTCGATGGATGGAATCTATCAGAGTTGCGCAGTGGAAGCGTGTGGATGGATGGAATCCATACGTGAACTTTTGGAAAAGATGGTCCGGGTGGGATGCCCGTGGATAGGTTGGTGTTTGGTCGGAGCCTGCACTGACGGTATTATTTTCAAGCACAAGTACTGTTTTACTTACTGTATTAAATTCAGCAATTTCAATCTATTTACTGTATTTCATTAAATGCTGTTTTATGCAAACTAACCCTATAAGCCTTCCTTTGAAGCCTTTATCATTATGTTGCATTTTCCCGGGTGATTTGCGGAGTACAAGTTTGTACTCACGTTGCTTTTTCCACACAGAGAAGGAAGACGTCAACTACGGTGAAGATCTGGACGAATAGGCCGCGTCTTACTGTCGTTTGCCTGTGGGCAAGCTCAGTGGGCTTCTTCCACTTCGGTTTTTCTTCCGCTGCTTATTACTTAATTTTGGCTTATGTGCCATTGATGTAAACTTTGGTATTCAGGCCCATATTCAGTTAATAAATGTCATTATGGTTGATATTTATCTTTGTTGTACGCTGTGTGCACTAGCTGATCCTGGACTAGTGCGATTTACACAGAGGATCCAGGAGTCGTTGCTCCGGGTTCCGACAAAGGTGGTATCAGAGCCATGACGACACTAAGACGTGACCGTAGGTAGATTAGAAAGGTTAAACCCTAAGGACTTATTTTACTAAACAGTAATTTCAAAAGTTTTGCTTATTCTTACCTCTTAATCTTTGCTTATCCTTATCTCAATTCTTTCTCGTCTTAATGTCATTTTTGAAAAATCTATTTCTATATCTTCCCTTGTTCCAAGCAACTATAAATGGCAACAGCTGGAATTCTTCGACCCTGTCACCACTTCAATCCTCACCTCGAAGGATCCTGCTTCGTACCTCGAGCACCACGAAGGATGACACCAAGACGACCTTTACCCCTTTAGGATGAGTTGTTAGGCTAGCTAATAAAGCGTTGTTATGAGCTGTCAAGCTTTCTCTTTTTCGGCAGCCATAACTACTTCTGATTAAAAGGTTAGTAAAGGTTTTAATAAAGTTGGTATTTTGTTTTGGGTTGCGCAAAACGTCCGTTATTCCCCCTTTGCCTTGAGTCTCCTCTCTCTACTAGTCTTTGGAAGCATCAAGCTGGAGCACCAACTGCCAACAACCTTTGTGAAGGGATGCTTAAATCAAACTACCACTCAAGCCACATCGGGTAAGATCCAAACCTATTTCTTTGCTAGCCCGTGCGAATCTCGGGGACGAGATTCTTTTTAAGGGGGGTAGATTGTAACAGCCCAGATTTTTAATAAAATAAAATAAATAAAGAAATAAATAGCAATAAATAAAAATTAAAATTTAATCTAAAATAAGTGTTTTTGGTTGCCTAAAGTTTAAATTTGGATTTGCCTTGAATTTCTGTTTTTGAAAAAACTGGATTTGAAAAGCATTTTCAGAAAAACCTAAAATTATTATTAAATAAAATTATATTTTGATTTTATATGAAAATCCTATTTCAAATTAATTATTTGGAGTTATTTGGCTTTTATTTGGGTTCCTGGATTTTCTGGAGTTCAAAAATGTATTTTTGAAATTAAAAAGTATTTTAAGTATGAAAATTAAATACCAAAATTAGTTAGAAGTATTTTTAAGTCCAAAATGTCTCCAGGAATTTCTGTGAATTTTTCTGGAATTTTTAGACTTTATTTTATTTTATTTTCCGGAAAATAATTATTATTTTATTATTTTCTCTCTCCTCCTATCTTCTTCTTCCAACGGTTGGTTTCGTCTGCAGAGAAGCACGTTCGCGAGCCGCCATTGCTGCTTCTTCAATCCTTCATAACTTTTGATTTTCTCAACCTTTTCTTGCGCAAAAAAATGCATTTGAATCCTCTCATAAAGAGCTTTCCATTCCTAACCTTATCCCCCAATTTCATGCGTCCATTTCGCGGGAATATGCCATGCCACCGAAGGACATTCCCTCGCGGATCTCCCCATCCGATCCACCTCCACGCCTATAAAAGGGAGCACCGGGTGCCTCTCCTCATCCTCACCCAGCCCCAGAAATCTCAAAGCCTCTCTCCCTTTCTTCTAGCCACAATCGGCATTTTTCTCTTGCCAACCAAACGGCGTTCTTCGGCCGTTTGCGCCGTCTACAGTGGAGCCCGGCCACGATTGACCACGTCGTTGGCTTCACCTTGCGCGTTCTACATGGTGCTCCCCTCGCCTTCGCCGGAGCATCGCCGGAGCACCATGGCCAAACCGTGCCGCCGCTCCTCTGCTCGCTGCAGGCCGCCGTGCATCTTCCACAAAAACCAAGGTGAGCACTGCGTTCCCCATGTTCTCCTCTTCGTTTCGCCACAAACCTCACCCGCTAACTCCTCTCCGTTTGCCCGGAACGCCGATGTCAACCCGTCGGTCGTTGAATGTCTTCTCCGCCGTGTTCCGCCACCATCCGATATCCGTTGGTCGAGCCGTCTGCACCGTTGAGTTTGCCTCGACGCGTTCTACATCGTGCTTCCATCGCCATCACCTGAAGATCCCCCGAGTCCTCGTTGACCTTGTCAGGCCCAGACACTAAAACTGTACCTTCGCGCGTACACCTTTTTTTGGTAAGCGCTTTGATTTTTGTGCGTGTCATATTGTGTCCTAACCTCTAGGAAATTTTTCTACCATTTTGTTTAATTTTTCGTGGAGCCAATTGTCAGGAATTGAGCTTTCCGCGAAAATGGCCGTTTGTGACTCCCGACGTCGATTCGTCGCCTCCGGTAAGCCTTAGCCCATGCCGTAATTTTTCTTAGACTTGCCTCGCCGCGTTCTACGCCGTGCTTCTTTCCTTTTCCCCAAAAAGCCTCCACAAATTTTCACCTCCGACACCTCGCCATGGCCACCAATGGCATCTCGTGTCCCCATCTATCCGGTGATGTTTTTCCCCAATCCGTTCGCGTCATATCATGCCAAACTATCCTAGGTAGCCACCTTTCAAATGGTTTTGGATTCGCTCCACCGAGCACCAAGATATCAAGTTTTTCCTGTTTCTTCACTATCGTCGTTCAAACGTCGATTGTATCGTGTCCGATGAACTTTCAGCTTAGCCAATAATTTTCCTAGCCTCACCATACCATGTTCTACCCTATGCTCACCTTACATCTCCACGTTCCATACCTGGTGCTATCTCTCTCCAGCCTGTCACTGTCGCTACCACGCCGTCACTACCGTTTTTCCCTCACCACCGGTGATTGTCGCCGTTCCTCGCCGCCATACCTGTGTCACCACCTTCGCCTCGTCACCAGGATTCCATTTTGCCCATTCGCCAGCCACCTCGTAGCCAACCGGCATCGTACTATTCAAAAGATAATTCTCAGATTTGGTTATCATTTCATGTGATGTCCAAACTTCCAGATATTCGTTCTCCCTCATACAAAATCTGAATCCATTGATTCTTTCTCCTAAGTTCATCTAAAATCATAATCTATCCGTTAATATATATTTTATAATTTTTGGATTTATTTGGATTTTATTTGAATTTATTCGCTTTGGTTCTTCGCGTGTAGACTGCGACGTTTCGGAAGAATTCGACGACGATTCACACCAGACTATAGAGCAAGGCAAGTCACCCTCCTTGACCATGTTGATCCCAGATTGCAAATAAAATTATATTGATTTAAATTATATTGCATGCATATTTTTATTCAACGTATTTCAATTCTGTTTCAAATATAACTAATGCCTACTTGTTAATTCCTCCATTGAATTTGAATCACTCAACACCTTGTCACCCTAGATTCAAACTCTAGTTAATACATTAGTGTTGGCTAGAGGAATTTATATCAAATGCTTAGAATGCTTAGATATAATATTTGTTTTGGGATATCTTTCACATAAAATGATAAGCTTTTGAACTGTATTCTTGACTTCGGTGAGTCAAGAAGGATTATGAAATATTTTGAAAATAAAATATAAAATCTGGTTTAGACTTAGGCTAATGGTTAGGTGGTGGGTGCAGGCATGCACTGTTGTTCGGAGACACAGTGTTGATTGTCGGGCACAGGAGGTATGTGGATGAGCCTCAGTCAATTAAGGACCGGTCTGTGAGCTACTGTTGCAAAGCCCTAACGTACTACCACAAGGCTGGTATGGGACAGCCCTGGCTGAATAATTTGCGGGTCCCAACCTGAGCCATTTCGTAGGTTGAAAGTGAGCGTGGCGTAGGCCATGTGAAGTCTCACTCGGCTCAAGAGGGGGTCCCGGTCTGGTGGATTCCTTACTGGGGTGAAACCTTAGTGTTGGCTTGGCCAGGTTGAAGGCTTTGCATTGTAAAGGCCTTGTCGTGATCTCCCCGCCGCACACCTAAGGAAGTGTGTAACTCGCGTGGCAAAACATGATGATCATGTCTTGTGGGTAAAGCTGTACAACCTCTGCAGAGTGTATAACCTATCCTGGATAGCCGTGCCCACGGTCACGGGCATGCTGAGTAAAGTTTTTCATGGATTAGACTTTGTTTTTCAAAAATGTTTTTGAAAACCTTGCGGATGGATGGAATCCGTGAGAGATTGAAACCTGGTCGATGGATGGAATCTATCAGAGTTGCGCAGTGGAAGCGTGTGGATGGATGGAATCCATACGTGAACTTTTGGAAAAGATGGTCCGGGTGGGATGCCCGTGGATAGGTTGGTGTTTGGTCGGAGCCTGCACTGACGGTATTATTTTCAAGCACAAGTACTGTTTTACTTACTGTATTAAATTCAACAATTTCAATCTATTTACTGTATTTCATTAAATGCTGTTTTATGCAAACTAACCCTATAAGCCTTCCTTTGAAGCCTTTATCATTATGTTGCATTTTCCCGGGTGATTTGCGGAGTACAAGTTTGTACTCACGTTGCTTTTTCCACACAGAGAAGGAAGACGTCAACTACGGTGAAGATCTGGACGAATAGGCCGCGTCTTACTGTCGTTTGCCTGTGGGCAAGCTCAGTGGGCTTCTTCCACTTCGGTTTTTCTTCCGCTGCTTATTACTTAATTTTGGCTTATGTGCCATTGATGTAAACTTTGGTATTCAGGCCCATATTCAGTTAATAAATGTCATTATGGTTGATATTTATCTTTGTTGTACGCTGTGTGCACTAGCTGATCCTGGACTAGTGCGATTTACACAGAGGATCCAGGAGTCGTTGCTCCGGGTTCCGACATCTCATCACCTGGAGCACGGGCAAGGGAAGAAAACCAACGGGAGTCTTCGGTCATGTGTCGTGAACACCCGGAGTCTACGAGCCAAACCTTTCCCTTCCCTGCCCGGCGAACCTGAGTCAAACAGAGAGTAAAGTCTCAGTACTGGGGTAAATCAAGAGTGATTTTGGCACCCAATACCGAGTAACACGTCGAGCAGATGAAGTAGTCAAGAACGACTGACCTCTATCTACCCTACTCTCTCTGTCACTCAAAACAGCAGAAGGTCTGTGAGCAGACCTGAAGCTGTTGTTGGGCTTGACTGCTACGAAGGAGCGAGTCAAGTCACCAGCAACATGCTGAACACATCGCAGGTAGCTATCTCGATGGGGAAAACGAGATCTACCCTCAGGACGGGGAAAGTCACGACCAAGAGCCAGAAAAACCGAGTCCTCGATGCTGCCCAAATCCATCACCAGAAGCAACCCTAGACCTCGTGCCGGTCTTAGGTGCACTCAGGGTCTGGGGCTGACCCTGAATACACCTAAGTGCCTCAGCACGGTCTCTACACGCAATCTTGGCGCGTCTGAAACATCGATCGATCGAGTGTCCATCCTTCTGACAGAAGGTGCAGTGGTACTTCACCTCTGAGAGGTAGAAGTAGCACGAGGAGGCTTCGCCTTCTGAGAGGCCGAAGCAGCAGGTGAGATCACCTTACTGTCAGAAATCCCCTGGACAAAGCCTACTGACTTAAATTGGACTTTCTCGGTCCTGGTGCTATGGGTCTGAGCACGGCAGGTGGATGTTTCCGCATGTCCTCATAAAAATCGTATCCTAGACCCTGATTAAATCTGCAGATTTTGGATTGGTCTAGAATAAGATTGAGCTTCTTCTTGCCACCTACAAATCTCTCGAGAGTGTTCATAAGGTACTGACACTCCCGAAAGAGAGAGGTGCAAGAAGAGCAGGGGGAAGAAGAGACAGCAAAGGTAAGGGAGCAGAAGAAGAACCAACAGTAGAGAAAAGAATGGCTTGTGCACGCACAGCCGACTCCGAAGGAACAGTCCTACTACTAGCCGGTTGGTTCACGTCGCTAAGTGTCTCCCCCTTACCCTTGGGCTCCTTTCCCACCTCAGCAGTCACATCACAATGAGTTGATGGCTTCTCTAGTAAATCCTTAGTTAGCTTCACACATTGTTCATTCAAAGCAACGAGTTCAAGTTTTAGTTTATCATAACTAATGCATGGTGAGCTAACAGGATCCTTAGTCGCAAACTGAGCCATTTTCTTGTTATTGTCAATCATTTCTTGAAACTGCTTTGAGACATATTCAAGTTCAGCAGTTAATTTAGGACAGTTCATACATGAAGCAATCGGCTCAAGTAAAGAAGCATGCAACTCAGTAATTTTATGATCTGTCCGTTTTAGGTTCATCTTCAATTTATTGCAATTTTCACAAGACTCGGGCAGATCTAGTAGTATGGTATAAAGACCTCTAAAAGCGTTGTCCTTATCCTCATGAGGTGCAAGCAATAGTCTCAACAGAAGTAGATGAAACAGGAACTACCCTACTCATCTCAAGCTCAGCCAAGAGACTAATATTCTCCACCTTAACAAGATCAAGTTTAGAGGACAGACTATCATGCGAGGTCCTTAGTTTGTCCATGTCACCCAACAGAGCACAACATGTATCACAATCATCACCAGAGGGAGCAGATGTAAGAGCAATAATCTCTAGTGACAATCTATCTACTTCCTTCTCTAACTCAGTACACCTAGCCCTAGCTCTAGCATGAAATCCACCTAGCTTAAGAAAAGCATGATTGAGCTGATCGTAGGTGGGGCATACCTCGTCCGAATCAGAGTACAGCTCGTTGTCGCTCAGTTCGCCCTCAAGGGCCATGAAGCACATGCCGGAGTAGTCGTCGCCGCCCTTGGGGTCTTGGTCACCCGTCCCGTCGTCGTCGCTCCATCCCTCCACCTTGCTGAGGTTGAGGTCATCGAAGGCGGTGAGGACGCGATGGAACAGCTTCTTGGCTTTTCCAAGGTTGTGGAACTTCTTCTTGCCTTGTGTAGGAGCTAGAGGGTTCTTGTTGCGGTTCTTGTCGGTGTAGTCGATCTTGTCCGAACCGCCGTAGTCGTTCTTGCCCTTCTCCAGCTTGAGGCAGTTTGCCCGAATGTGGTTGGGGCCACCACACTCGAAGCAAATGACGAGTCCTCCTCTCTTTCTATCCCTCCTCCCGTTGTAAGCATGGGAGAATCTTCGAGCAAGGAGGGTCAGCTGCTCATCCGCAAGCTGCTCTAACTGATCATAAGTTATGTCACAGAGAGCAGCAAGGGAGAATCCGCAAGAGGACTAGGAAGAAGAAAGACCAGAAGCCAACGTGGGATTGGTGACTAACGCCATCGACTGTGACTTCGACTTGCGAGAGACAATGTCAATCTCGGGAGTCTTGAGGCGCGAGTACAACGCATCAAGAGTCAAAGTCGAGAGGTCCGTAGTGTCCTTGATGGTAGTCACCTTCATCTCCCAAACACGAAGATCGAGTGCAGCGAGCATCTGTCGAGCGTTATCCGAGTCGGGGTATGTGAGACCGACCGCTCGGAGGTTGCTCAAGATCTTGTGAAAACGCGCAAAACACTCATCAAGGGACTCGCCAGCGAGCATTTCAAACTTGTTGTAATCTCACTTGAACTGGTCCTATCGCACCATCTTTATTTGGGTGGTGCTCTCATGGTACGCATCGAGGGTCTCCCAAATATCGAAGGCGGACGAAAGATGAGATATGCGGTCAAACTCGCTACGACTCAGGCCCTGGATAATGATGTTCCTTGCCTTAGCGTTTGCCTCAACATCATGCATATTTCCAGCATTGATGTTCTCATCGGCAGGAACAGCAAACCGGACCTTGACCTTGCGCCAGATGGCGTACCCCTGAGCTTGGATATAAGTTTCCATTCGGCTCTTCCAGAAAGGGTAATCGATGCCATCGAAGACGGGAGGCTTGGTCAAGTACTTGTCCGTCGCCATGGCTCTTGAGACCGGTTAAGATCTATGAATTAGAGCTAACCGGCTCTGATACAAATTGTTGGACCGAAATGGCAACAGAGGGGGGTGAATGCCGCTTTCTAAAATTAAATTCGCCCAACAAGTATCCACACTTATGCTTCTTCTCCAATAGCTATGGAAGCTATGAAGATAGAAGATATGCACTACTGGAAGTCACAGCAACAAGGATAAACCAGATCTAGAAAGAAACAGTCAAGAAAAATAATTTCAGAGCAGGTCAGACTGCAAGCGTAAGTACCTCTCGAGGAGCGGTAGTACCGCACGAAGAAATCAGCAAACAGGATTTTCAGACAGCAAATATTCAGATCTTTAAAAACCATGAGAATGATGGAATTCTTCCATTCGTTTTGGCCCAAAACATCACCAATACATACTCAATAGCAAGGAGGCTCTAAAGAACAAACAAATCAACCCTAGAAACAAGAATTTCAGATTATAGCAAAATTTTGAAAACTTGCAAGAGCTGAGCCAAAAACCAAATTACTCCCTAATCTTTGATCCTTTGGCTATGAAACTTTGAGGATAGCTACTCAATAGCCTTTGGACTCTCCATGCCAAATTTCAAGCCATCTCGCGAAGGGAATCAAGATTTGCATTAAACCCTAGAAGGAGAAAATGAAGAACAGAGAGGACTCAAAAACTAAATCTGGAATCAAACTCGGTTTGCTCTTGGGATTAAATAGCCAAATGACTTTTGAGCATCCCCCGTGTCATAGCAACCCATTTTAGTACTCCCCAACAACAAACAACAAGAAATCATGAAACTCAAAATCAAGCCAAAAAGGAGAACGAAGGAAGAACAGAGAGCACGGGAGAAAACTTCATATTTCCATTCATTGAAGCAAAAGGATTACAGAGGAGTCCCGATACGCATGGACATTAGAACAAGAGGAATGATTACAAGACTCTCAATCCATCTCCTCACTCTCCCTCTCCATCCTCAAGATCACCAAGAGCTTCACATGCTTCTTGGAAGGAACACACAGAGAAGCTACGAAGGGGACAAGCTCTCAACAGAACCTTGCCTCTTCTACCAACTAAACCCCAAAGCAAAACTACCTCCTAAAGACTCTTTTGACCAAAGCAAACCCTAATTCTCTCCGAAAGCCATATGGAGGCATGCAGCCCCTCCAACCTATTTATAGCCCTTTGCTAACGGGTCTCCAACCCGTTACGCCGGCTAAACCCGAACGGAACCATCTCCCGCCTGTGCAGCCTCGCGAAATTCCCAATTCGCCCCTCCTGCACCTTCCGGGAAGTTTTCACGCTCCTTGTCGTCCACGACTCGCAACCACATCGAATCTCCGCCGTCTTCGACACATCCAACCGTTCTGACCTCGACACCGCCTGTGTCTAGTCCGGTCACCTCGTGTCTCACCACAGCTCTGCTTCGACATCCTGCAGTCATCACAAACAAGAAACACATCAAATAGCACCGCTCGATACATTAAAGCATAAATGCATCAATGAACCTCATTATGCAAGAAGTAGCCCAAACCTGTCAAATCGACATAATCTGCATTCTAACCACTTTGACTAGGTTTGACCAAGTCCAACCGAACCCATTGCACCATGCAACGACATGGTCCGAACCACACAAACCAGACTCGACTCTCCTAAACCGATGTCAACTACTCATCACACACATGGGGTTACAACCACATGGTCTCTCAAGATGACAGAAAGTCTACCACTCTTTGATAGATTGCCAATTTATGAAAAAAATCAAATTAAGAGCAAAATGGCATGTGGAGTCAAGAAATACTTGAGGGTAGCTAACAAGGATTAACAAGAATCAACTTGACTTGAGGAGCAAAAGGAATGACTGAGAGAAATTGGAATCAACAAGTTTTGAAACAAATCAGCCATTTGCCAGAAATATAGGAAGTACCGTGGTTTGCTGTCGATAATTCCGAAAAGCGGAAGTACCGCACAAGAACTGCCGGTAGTTCTGATTTATCCAGAAGCACGACAAGAGATTGGATTTCAAAGGAGAGGTTAGATATAATGTTGTATATTGCTCCAAATTTTTCACAAAGAAACATAAACCATTTGTGGAGCATTTCCATCTATATGCCAAGATCAAATCTCTTTTTAATATATTTTTTTCACAAATTAAGCTTTTAATTTTCAAAAACAAGCTCATTTGCAATAAAAGCTTCAAGATTTCAAAAAGAACATTTGAGGGTACGCTATGCAGCTCATCTGGCCATTTGCCCTTTGGCAGTCCAACAAGGCGTTTCTTTACTCCGGTGGAAATGGCGTCATTCGCTCGCTCGACGACTCCGTTGGACTGTGGGTGTCCGACTGAAGCGAATCGGAGCGTGATGCCCATGCTGTCGCAGAACTCCTTGAAAGGAGCGGAGTCAAATTGCAGGTCGTGTCCACAGTAAGCTCCTTAGGCACCCCGAAGCGGCATATGATATTCTGCCAAAGGAAGCGCCGCATGGCCGCAGAGGTTATCTTTGCCAGAGCGACGACCTCGGGCCACCTAGAAAAATATTCCCAGGCGACTACCACGAACCGAAAGTCTCCCGGGGCCCGCGGGAGTGGCCCGACAACATCGATGCCCCAGCGTGCTAACGGCCACACCGGGGGTATGGGCTGCAAGCTTGTCGGAGGCCTGTGATGGCGCGTCCCATCCACTGGCAACCTTGGCACCGACGCACGAGGTCCTGCGCATCAGCGATGGCGGTTGGCCAGTAAAAACCTTGTCTAAACGCCTTGCCGACAAGGACCCTTCGTGCGTCGAGAGCCTTAAGCTTCGTGAGGCCAAAGAGCAGCGCCTCGTACTCGGCCGTGTTATTGGTGGCTGGAAATCCAAGGCGCACCGAGCACAGCAGGCGGTGCCCCTCCGACGTAGTGATTACTGCACCCACCCTGGTGCCTATGGCGCCATAGGCTTCGTCGGTGTTGAGCGTCCACACCGGATCCTCTGGCTACTGGACATGTTGAGCCGGCGGAGTCCATTCCGCTAGGAAGTCCATGAGGACTTGAGATTTGATTGCCATTCGTGAGGCGTACGTCAAGGAGAACGGTGCGAGCTCGGCCGCCCTCTTGCCAATGCGTCCCGTGGACTCCTTATTGTGTAGCATCTCTGCCAGAGGGAACGAGGATGGCATAGTGATGAGGTGGGCAAGGAAATAATGCTGAAGTTTCCTCGAGGCCATGACCAATGCGTAAGCTAACTTCTCAAGCTTCGTATACCGTGTCTTGGCGCCCTGGAGGGCTTTAGAGATGAAGTACACGGGCCGCTGAAGGGCGCCCTCCTCAAGGACGAGGACGGCGCTGATCGCTGTTGCTGCAGCTGCGAGGTAGAGCAGGAGGGGAGCCTCTGGTGCTGGGGTGACTAAACTGGGAAGGCTTGCGAGGTGTTCCTTGAGGTTGTCGAAAGCCTTCGTGTAATCGTCGACCCAGTGCAGCCCGTCGCAGCCGTGAAGGGTCTTGAATAATGGTAGGCCCCATTCCGCTGCTCTAGATAAGAAGTGGCTCAGTGCGGCCATGCGGCCAGCAAGCCTCTGGACCTCCTTGGCTCCATGGCGAGGATCGCGTCGACCTTGTCGGGGTTCACCTAGATGCCACGTCCGGACACGAGGAAGCCCAAGAGTTTCCCCGCTTGCACGCCAAAAACGCACTTGTCCGGGTTGAGCTTGATGCCCGCCCTCCTGAGGTTGTCAAAGGTCTCTTGGAGATCCTGACCGTGGGAGGCGAGCTGCCTGGTTTTGATGACCACATCATCAACGTAAGCCTCCATGTTCCTCCCAAGCTGGGAGGCCAGTGCCAGCGCGACGAGACAGGTGAATGTCGCCCCCGCATTCTTCAGGCCGAAGGGCATCCTGACAAAGCAGTATGTCCCTACCGGCGTGATGAAGCTGGTCTTGTCCTCATCGTCCTTGGCCATGTAGATCTGATGATAACCGGAGTATGCGTCCAAGAATCTCATGAGCTCGCACCACGCTGTGGTGTCCACCAGCTGATCTATGCGTGGCAGGGGGAGTTGTCCTTCGGACACACCTTGTTGGGGGCGGTGAAGTTGATGCACATGCGCCAGGCGCCGCTAGCCTTTTTTACCAGCAACAGGTTGGCGAGCCAATCCGTGTGCTGGACCTCACGGATGACTCCATCCTGGAGAAGCTTTGCTACCTCCACCTTGGCCGCTTGCTGCCGATCAATGGACATGCGCCGGAGCCTATGCTTGACCGGCTTCGCATCGGGGCGGACCGCTAAATTGTGTTCAATGATGGCGCGGTCCACACCCTTGATGTCTTCCAGGGACCACGCGAAGACGTCTGCGTTGTCCCGAAGTACCCAGAGTAAGTCCTGCTCCACCTCCGGAGGAAGGCCTTCGCCGATGGACACAAATTGCCCTTCGGCCTGTAGAGGCACCCTCATGACTCCGCCATCTGGCCGGGGTTTAGGTGTCCATCCCGGAGCAGAGGGCGCGTCCACGTTTGGGTTGTCGGTGAGGACATACACCTGGCGGTGTGGGCCCCAAGCACCAGGCTCTATGCGCCAAGCGAGGTCCTAGTCGCCAAAGGTGGTGATGATGCCTTGCGGGCGCGGGAGCTTCATGCATAAGAAGCCATGGTGTGGGACCGCCCCAAAGGAGATGAGGGTTGGGCGCTCCAATATGGCATTGTAGGGGTACAGGATGTCAACGACGTCGAAGGTGACGTCTTCGCTCCTCGCGTTGCCGCCTTGGCCAAAGGACACTTAGAGGCGTACCTGACCCAATACCTTCAGCGGCTGACTCCCGAAGCCCTGCGAAGGGATTCCTGAGGGGCTCAAGCTACTCCGGGGGATCCCCATTTGGTCGAAGGCCGCCACGAATAGAATGTCTGCGGAGCTACCCCCATCGACCAGGACACGCTTGATATCGCAGCCTGCGATGGTAGCCTAGATGACCAGGGGATCTTGGTGGGGGAACTCCACACCCTCGGTGTCAGCAGACGTGAAGGTGATTTCGTGCTGCGCCCACCCCGGCGGTGCTTGTACCGAGGACGCTGCCACGTGGTGTAGCCTTCACGCGTGAGCCGTCTGCTGCCGCACTGAGGAGAACTCCAGTGAAGAGCCCCCGGAGATGATGTGGATGGTTCGGCGCTGGGCCCCCTCCGGGGCCTAAATCTGCATGGGGGCCTTTTCGTGGCTGCCGCACATGGGCTACGACGAGGGGCGCCGCTTCCAGGGCTCTGTCCCTAGCGGCACTCTGACATAGTGCCGCAATGGCAGTGCATGTTTGCGTGAAATGATCATGTTGGATCGAAAACGGCAACAGAGGGGGGTGAATGGTGCCTTTAAAAATCGCCCCCAAGGTGTCCACAATATTCTCTACTCTCCAGTAGCTATTGAAGCTATGAAGACGGAGAACAAAAGCCGACTGGAAACCCAAAAACAAATTTGACAAGAAACTACTAAGACTTGGGCTACAAGACTATGAGCAAAGAACCAACAAAGTCATGAAAAGCTATGAAGAAGGAAGATGTTTGCTCACTGGCAAGGAAACTGCAAAAGTTCAGCTCAACACATTTCCACGTCAAGAAACTGCAGACATATGCTGCCACGGTAGAGAAATAGCAGCAATATGCTGCCACGGCAGAGAAAAGACAAGAAATTTCAGCCGGCCGAAAACTTGATTTCTGCAGCAAATAGCAGGCCAAAACAGCAGCAGAAAGTAGACAAAAACAGCAGCAAAATAAAATAAAATCTGCTGCCAGCCGAACTGCACAAAAGAAAGGAAAATCTGCTGCCAACTGAGCACTCAAAACAGCACAAAAGATGAAGTATGATGCCAGCCGAAAAGCAGTAAGAAGGACTGCACTTCACTGCAGAAACTACTGCCACAGCAAAGGAAGCTGCTGAAACTGCTGCCACGGCAAAAGGAAATGAAAGCTAGCTGCAGCTGCTGAAAGGAGTTTTTGCTGCCAAGACCAAAGATTGACAAAGCACAAACAGTAGCAAAAACTGGTACTTGGCTGAAATGGCTGCTCTCCAAAAACTGAAAACTGGAAGTTAATCCATAGAGCACCAAAAACAATCCTAAAAGCTAAAAACAAGAAACTTGCCGACAACTGGTTTTTGGGAGGAATTAGTAGCAAGAACTGAACATGCACTGCATGAGCCGACAGGAGAAATGGAGCTAAGGATTAAAAGATTGAGGAAGACCAAATCACAGCATGAGCATCACTTAACAGAAGAAAAACTGAGCAAATAAAAGAGGGCTGCCGTTAAGTGATATTTCTTGGAAAAATGCTGCTCAGAAGGACCATGAAGAGAGACCCAAAACCATCACCAACAGAGATAGCACTCCATATCCAATCAGAAAGGAAAACAGAGACATGAAACAGAAGAAGAATCCAAAGCATAAGGTTTCTCCCATTGAAATTGATACCAAGACAAGAATGCTTATACAAGATTACTCTCAGCTCATCTCTCTCAATCTCACACTAACTAAATCCCCATACATGCTTGAAAGATCAAGAACTCTACATATTCTTCTCACAACTCACATGGAGAGAAACTCAAAACATAGAACACTCAAAACTCACTCTCTCAATTTCAGCACTAGAGAGCACCTCTCTATTTATAGCCTCCATAATGGGTTCACACCACACTTTACCCATTAGCTCTCAACAACTCATAGCACTTTATCCATAACACACTTCCTTTAGTGCAGCTTTGCGTATTCACCAAAACGCCCCTCCTGCACCTTCCGGGAAGCTTCCTCATTCCTTGCCTTACAAGCCACGCAGCTACCTCAAGCCCTCGCCGTCTTCGGCACACCTCGACCGTTCTGACCTCGGCACCGCCTGCGCCTAGTCCGATCATCCCGTGCCTCGCCACGACTCCACCTCGACGTCCTGCAGCTATCATAGACAAGAAAACAAATCACATAGCACCGCTCGATATATTGTGATCAACAATATCATTAAGAAAAATCTTAAGCATGAAAAAGCCAAAACCTGTCGAATCAAAATAATAAGCATCCTAAACACTTCGACCAAGTTTGACCAAGTCCGACCAAAGCCGATTGCACTGTGCAACAACATGGTCCAAACCAAACTCGACTTTCCTGAAACCGATGTCAAATACTCATCACACACACGGGGTCACCTCCACATGGTCTCTCAGATCACCACGGCCATGCACCTCGCACCACATGCCGTAGTCCAGGTTCTCCTGTTCTGTGCGGGATCTTTCGTCGCGGCCCCGACCGCGTCCCCGTCCCCGGCCTCCGCGGCCTCGTCCGCGAAAGGCGGGGGTGGCGTCCTCGGAGCCGCCATCGACGTCAAGGACGTAGCGGGCCCTTTGGGATCTACGCTGGTTGCGCTTGGGCCTGGGCTTGTCGCTCGACGGGTCTTGCTTGTGCTTGGCGTCCTTGCGCTCAGGGGTGTCCTTTGAATACTCTTGTTTGTGCTTGCCCTTCGAGGACTCCCTCCTTGATGAGTCTTCATTTTTCAACGAGTCCTC
Organism: Dendrocalamus latiflorus; assembly: GCA_017311315.1. Classification (NCBI taxonomy): domain Eukaryota; kingdom Viridiplantae; phylum Streptophyta; class Magnoliopsida; order Poales; family Poaceae; genus Dendrocalamus; species Dendrocalamus latiflorus. Next base: position 14,149,759 of record CM029614.1, on the reverse strand, counting down.
CGCTTGATTAGTGTCGGAGTCATCGCCTTTGCACCGCCGCGTGTCCTCCTCCGCCCTCGCATACTCTTCCATCTTATTGAAGAGCTTCGCGATCGTCTTGCTCGGCTTGCGAGCGTTGTACTCGGCCAACGGCCCCGGGCGGAGGCCTTGTATTGCTGCGTTGATGATTGTCGTCTCGTTGATGTCCTTGACCTGACAGCAGACCTTAGCAAAGCGCTTGAAGTACTCTCAGAGCTTCTTCGAGGGTTTTTGCTTGACGGCGAAGAGCTGGTCTGCGTCGACGCGCTCGACGTAGTTCCCTTGGAAGTTGTTGTAGAGGCGGTCACAGATCTGCTCCCACACATAGATGAAGTTTTGCTCTATGGTGAAAAAACCAAGAGAGCGCCACCCCCTGTAGCACGAGAGGGAGCCCCTTCGCTTTGGTGGTGTCGTCTCCACCTGCAGCTTCGATGGTAGTCTCGTACACGTGTACGAACTCCCGAGGGTCCGTGTCGCCCTTGTACGGCTCGATAGCGGTGGGGAACTTGAAGTCCTCCGGCCACGCCGCTTGTTGCAGGCCCGCGAAGAGGGGGGACTCCGGATCTACGCGTCGCGGCGGGACACGACTAGAGATAGGGGCGGCACGGCTGTCTGCCCGCTCCGGCGTGGGCTCCGGCGCGGTCACCGGCGGGACTTGCTGGCTCCGAGCCTCTTGTATATCCCGCACGGCTCCGCGGAGGTCGCCAGCTCCCGCTGTAGCGTGCCGAGGGCTGTTAGTAGGGCGTTCTCCACCGTCGACGTGGCTGCAGCGGTTGGGGCAGCGGGTTGCACCGTCGGGCAGGCGGTGACCACAACTTTCACCCCGAAACCCCTCGACGCATTGGTGCGACGGGCTTTAGAGTCGGTGACGAGGCCAGCGCTGCTGACGTCGCCACTGCAGCCACTCGCCCTTCCTGCGCCGGGTGTGAGGGCAATGGCTGTGACCGCGACGTGGGTATTGGCATCATCGCTTCTGACGTCTCGGTCGATACCGTCGGTGCCCACCACCACACCGGTAGCGAGGTCGACCTCCGCATCATGAGCGTCGGCGTCAGCAGCCACAGAATCGGCATTGCCGTCCGCGCCCGTAGTCGATGCCGAGGCCCTGGCGTCGACGAGGGCTTCCATCGTGCTCCTCTTCTTTCTTGCCGCTGATGACGAAGCATTCTTTGGTGCCATCCTTCTTCGGATCTTGGAGCTTGCTCTTGTCATCCCCATGGACGGCGCCAACTGTTGTTGTTACAGACTAAACAGGGAGATGATAGTGTGGTAGTGGAGATGTTAGGTGAGCAATGCTTGGGGGCTTCCTCATGGCCTGGATGGCTTATATATTCACACGGGGAGTATTTTACAGTTATGTCCTTATACCCAAGTATCCCTCTCAAGGACAGCTATGTCATTACATATGCCCCATTTTGGGCTTTAGAACCTTCTAACAGGCCGGCTGGGCTTAGGTGGGGGCCACCCCTACAACAGCATACATTCTTCAAATGATGGGGGGTAGGCTTGATAATAAACTGCGAAGTGAACAAACACTTTATAGTGCATTATCCAATTTTTATGATTTCCTTTTTTAGAAATTGTCAGTGTGGGAAGTAGCCATATAAACAGGTTCTCAGCCATGCAGTTTTGGTTTTGTCCACTCATGACTTTAAACTCGTTTCTCTCTCCGATGGCGCTCCAGCAGTCAACCTTCCTGTGGTGAATTGTGATTTCTAGTGACATCCACCATCCCCATCACCACCAACGGATGTAGTAATAGCAGTAGTCTTCGTCTCTCCTCTCACAGCCTACACATACACCGGTGTGTTTTGAAATAAACCTTATGCATTATATTGTTTCCTCATGGGTTGACAAAAGATACATGGTTTTCCTGGTGTGATCATGGCGTGAGCAATTGTGATGTTCACTGGTTATCCTTTTATTAGTTCAATCAGTTGTGCGGATGTGTATCACATTTTTGATCTAGGATATTGGTGGTTTCCACCAAAAAATCCCAGTTGCTCACAATCAAAGTTATTACCGTCGATTCTCACCAAATGTGTTTTCTCCCATTGAGTCCAATAAATCATGGTATAGGATACAACAAATTTACTACCATGAGCATTTACTTGAAGTCAATATACATTGCTTTTACAATAAAACTCATGATTTTTTGCCATTTTCATGCCTATCATATTAAATGAGGACATCTGGTGAGCCCCACCTCGAAGGTGAGGAAGATCACCACTGAGGACAACCAAAAGGTGTTGGAGATTTACGTGGAATAGTTAGCCCCACCCCACTGTAGCACAAACATCTGATGTGTTGGCATTGAATCCATCTACGGCTGTTAGTCGGAAGAAACTGGCGAGCAGGAAGAGGAAGCCCATCGAACCAATGTCCACCCACGTGGATGAAGATGACAATAGATATTTTGAAGCTACTAGCATCACTCAAGCACATAAGAAGGGCGATCCTCCGAATTCCTTTTTTTGCACCATCCCTTTCATTACCTCGCAATGCATGATGTAGTCTTAGCCAATAAATTATGTGTTAGGTTCTGGTAATTCTATGTTTCCATGGAAAGAGTACACAATTTGTCGATGTGGTAAATCACTGAGGACCATGCAGTAGGATACCTTCATTGTGTCAGTAACAACAACGGTATTGTCTAGTAATTGCCATTAATCCTATTTGTCATATACTTTTTGACATCTGTTGTGGTTACAAGCCAAACAGTAAAGAAGGGGACTCGTAGAAGAGGAAGAGGAGAACCAGATCTGTGGGGGAGATGGTGAGAATGAGAGGATGTCCCTCCTCCTGCCCCTCCTGTGGTTTATATACATGAGTAGGGTAGAATGAGAAATTCCCATTCTACCCCTTAGTACTTACAAAGGATGAGGGTATATTGGTATATTTATATGAGTATATTCCTCTACACTATCGGGCCTATTACATATTAGGCCAGTAGCAAGACCCAGTTACGAGGGGTTGGGCCACCCCCACAACAGTACTCCCTCAACAGCAAGCGCAGATGTCCCAATGAGCGAGCTGATATGCCAAACTATCCCAGCCCCCCGTTCCCCGACAGCAAGCGCGAGGGTACCGACTGGCAAGCCGAAGCAACTAGTAGCTTGTAGCCCCCTGAGGCAATGCCTACGAAGGGGTCCGCGGAATCCCACTCCGAAGCCAGGTCGTCCAGCCGAGGCAATGCCTACAAGGCTGACAAAGAAGTTGCCGCTGCCCAGCCGAGGCTATGCCTACAAGGCGAGTGGCGAGGCGCTGCTCTGAAGGCGGGTCGTCTCGCCGAGGCTGTACCTACCAGGCGGACGACGAAGTCCTGCGCTAGAGCTGAGGCGTCCCGCCGAGGCATGGCCTACTAGGCGGATGGCGAAGTCACGCCGCTCCGCCGAGGCGATGCCTATAAGGCGGGCGGCGAGACACTGCTCCGAAGCAAGGCCATCTCGCCGAGGCAGTGCCTACCCAGCGGACGACGAAGTTCTGCGCCGGAGTTGAGCCGTCCCGCCGAGGCATTGCCTACTAGGGGGATGGCGAAGCCGCGCCGCTCCGCCGAGGCGATGCCTACAAGGCGGGTGGTGAGGCGCTGCTCTGAAGCTGGGTCATCTCGCCGAGGCAGTGCCTACCAGGAGAACGATGATGTGACCAAGCCACCAACACATACAACCATAGCGCCCAATATCAAGATTGAACTAAAGGTGAATTCGTTTCTTCAGTTGCAACATATTTTAAATGAGAATATGATTCTACCTAATGATGAAAATATATATGTTTGTAGTACCACATCACTTTTGTACCAATTCAAGCAAGAGTTCAACTTGTACACGTTTTGGAATCCAATTCGGCCTCCAGATCAGTTCGGATTCAGCCTGACGGCCCAACTTCAAATGTGCATAACTTTCACATACAGAGTCTGTTTGAGGTCCACGAGTACTCGATGGAAAGATTTTCTCGTCCTCTTTCTAATGGATCTAGCCTCATCTCCAAATTCCTTCTGTGCTTGCCGCAATCACTCAAAGAAGGTGCTGCATTACCTGTTTGGGTCAAATTGGGCCTTGTAATGTTTGGGCCCAAAGGGGAGGTGCCCCCCACCTAGGCCCTATTTAAGGTGAACAGTACATAATAGTACCACCCACCCCTATTTAAGGAGGCTGCATCCTTCTAGTTTTCTTGGATTTCGTTTGATTAGTTTTTCCATGGTGAAAACTTTTGTTCTTCGCTTGTGTCGGCTAGACCAACCGTAAAGAACCTTCTACGGAATCCCACCTGTTGAGCTTAATATAAATATTTGCAATTTCAGATTGCTTGTTATCTTGTTCTTGCGTGTTCTTCGATTGCATGCAGGAATAGACCTACGTGGTCAGGTCAACCGCGTTCTTGGCACGGTTGATAACGACTTGGAGTGTGGTTCAGTGATTGCTAAGGCGCAAGCGACGTCGTACGGTTGTAGTCGGGTCGCAAGAGTCACCTCCGCCAAAATCGAAGTTATCATCCTATCGGAAGATCGGGACCCCATGGCCTCATCAGATGACGAAGTCCCACGCCAGAGCCGAGCCGTCCCGCCGAGGCATTGCATACTAGGTGGACGGCGAAGTCGCGCTGCTCCGCCGAGGCAATGCCTACGAGGCGGGCGGCGATGCGCTGCTCCGAAGCCGAGTCGTCTCACCGAGGTAGTGCCTTCCAGGCGGACAACGAAGTCCTGCGCCGGAGCCGAGCCGTCCCGTCGAGGCATTGCCGCTGGAGCCGAGCCGTCGCACCGAGGCATTGCCTACTAGGCGGACGGCAAAGTCACGCCGCTCCGACGAGGCGATGCCTACAAGGCGGGCGGCGAGGCGCTCCTCCAAAGCTGGGTCGTCTCGCCGAGGCAGTGCCTACCAGGCGGACGACGAAGTCCCGCACCGGAGACGAGCCATCCCACCGAGGCATTGCCTACTAGGTGGACGGCAAAGTCGCGCTGCTCCGTCGAGGTGATGCCTACAAGCGGGGCGACGACGCGCTGCTCCGAAGCTAGGTCGTCTCGCCGAGGCAGTGCCTTCCAGGCGGACGACGAAGTCCCGCGCCGGAGCTGAGCCGTCCCGCCGAGGCATTGCCTACTAGGCGGACGGCGAAGTTGCGCCGCTCTACCGAGGTGATGCCTACAAAGCGGGCGGCGAGGCGCTGCTCCGAAGCTAGGTCGTCTTGCCGAGGCAATGCCTACCAGGCGGACGACGAAGTCCCACGATGGAGTCGAGCCGTCCCGCCGAGGCATTGCCTACTATGCGGACGGCGAAGTCGCGCCGCTCTGCCGAGGTGATGCCTACAAGGCGGGCGGCGACGCGCTGCTCCGAAGCCGGGTCGTCTCACCGAGGCAGTGCCTTCCAGGCGGACGACGAAGTCCCGCGCCGGAGCCGAGCCGTCCCGCTGAGGCATTGCCTACTAGGCGGACCATGAAGTCGCGCCGCTCCGCTGAGGCGATGCGTACAAGGCGGGCGGCGACGCGCTGCTCCGAAGCCGGGTCGTCTTGCCGAGGCAGTGCCTTTCAGGCAGACGACAAAGTCCCGCGCCGGAGCCGAGCCATCCCTCCGAGCAGACAGGCTCGTTGCCGCCACTTCAAAGGGTGGAAGACGGAGCACGCGAAGGTCTACCTAGCGTATAGGCGTTCGCAAAATGAAGTCCTACGAGTCTACTCGAGGCAAGCGCGGTCGTAAAAAGTGGTGGAGATACACACTTCAACCAACACCCTTCCCGTATTCGTCAGAGGATGTTTACAAGAAGGTGCGGTAAGAATCAAATGTACAAGCGTCCTCGGATGTTCAGAGCCGCTACTCGGCTGGCTCCTCCTTAACATACGTCCGCGCTGAAGCCTCGCCTGAGGAAGCCCGGGCCATCCAGAAATCCAGCGACTCTTCGGCCCACCGCCACCATCGAAGACGTCGTCGGGTCACAACGTCGGAAACAAGCGGCCGGTCCCTATCAAGTAGCTGCCCAGAGCACTACGACACGCGCGGTCAGAACATGGGGGTAATTTCCACTTTATTCATAAGAGGGCGCGCGTACATTACAACGCACGCCAACACATGAGAACCCCGGTGTCACACCTGTGGGTTCGCGCCACACCCCGAGGCGTCGGCACCACCTTCGTCGCGCCATGGGACTTCATCCAACCATCGGCCGAGGTTCCCCTCGCCGTACATGGTCCGCCATAGCTCTACCTTCGCCGCGGCCTCCCTGATGTACTCCCAAATCCGCTCGTGGAAAATCTGAACAGCGAGGCGAACAGCGCGCACGGCACCAGACATCACCCCGGTCCCGGTCGGCATCTCCAGTTGGGGGGTCAACTAGCTCGTTGACATGCCGGCAGCCCCGGTGCCGGAGAAGCGCGCATGCTAGGCACGAGGTCACGTAGGAGCAGTGGTTGCCAAAGGACGTCACAGCGCTGCGAGCGAGGTTGGATGCATCCCTGATCCGGCGAAGCGTCCGCGACAGCTCTTTGGGCCCGAAGGAGCGAGGTGGCACTTCGGCGACAAGATCTTCAAGGGCGCCTTCCAAAGCCAACATAGCGTCCCAGGCCGCCAGCGAGGCGTTGCCCAAAGCCCGCTCCCCGAGAGACATAGTGAGGCGGCTCTTCTCCTCTTCCAGCGCGGCGATTTGCTGGAGCAGGTCGTCCCGCTCCTCCGCGGCCGCTCGTCGTGCCGCCTCTGTGGCTGCTAGCCGCGCCGCCGCCACGAGTGCCTCAGCGTATGAAATCGCCTCCGCGTGCTCCACCTCCAAGCGTCAAATGCGGTCGTCCTTGGCGGAGCACGCCTCCTCGGCTGTGCAAAGGGCCTCTTTGGTAGCGCGTAGCCGGTCCTCTAGCGCCCCCCACTCACGGGTGTGAGCCGCCTGCAACGCCCGGCCAAGGGCGAGGATCTGTACGACAAAGCGGTTAGTACACTTCTAAAGGACCACGCATCGCTAAAGGTCAAGTACTCACCCTCATTTCTGAGGCCTCCAGCGCGCCTCCAAGGAGCTTCGACTCGCATGTCACCAGCACCTCCGATCAAGGAACAAAATCTGCCAAGCTTGGGTGCGTGGCCTCCACGACAACAATTGTGGGAGTGTCGGGCGTCCCTCTCAAAGGAACGTCCCCGCGCCCTGAAGATTGTTCACGCTCGGGGGGTGTGCCGCTGCGAAGGAACGTAACGGTTAGAGCCCTACGAATGCACCATGGGATAGGAAGGCGAGTTTACCTTCGGTATCAGTTGGTGGACCCCGTCGGGGTGTCCCCTCAGCCTTGGAGGGAATTGTAAGAATTCCAGCGTGCCCCGGCGAAACCGGTCCTCCGTGCCGGAGGCTAATTCCAGCAGGCTCCTGACCGCGGTCATCGCAGCATCGGAGGGAGCCGTGGGGACGTCGGGCCAGGGGACCTCAGTGTCGGAGTCGGAATCCAGCAGGCCCCTGACCTTGGTTGCCACAGCGAACCCCCTCTTCGGACGAGGAGGTGATCGTGTGCACGGCCGCTTCGCCTTTGGGGAGAAGGGCGAGGACTCCGCCTCGGTAGCAGCGGCAGGCGAGGGCTCTGCTCCAGTAGAAGCTGCAGGCGAGGGCTCCGCCCCAGTACTCATCGCGGGCAAGGAATCCGCTCCAGCATCCTCCGTGGGCGACGGCTCCGCCTCAACGACCACCGCAGGCGACGAAGCTTCCCCCTCCCGATTGCCCGCACTACACTCTTGGTCCTCAACACCGCCCAAGGACCCCTCGCCTTCGCCCTCCGCATCCACTTCTAGCTTCGAATCAGCATACTTCGCGAAGTCGGAGTCGACGTCCACCGCACTGTCGGCAGCGATAAGGCCGACGGGAGCGGCAACCGGTGCACCAGGCGCGGCCGCGGAGGACCGAGCCCCCCCGGCAAGATGGTAGTCCTTTCTCCTTGGCATCGCGGCGAGGTTGGCTCGGGGCCGGAATGGCGCGCTCTGGCACGCGAATGCTCAGGGCCTTGCATGCACGGTTTATCCGCCCTAGCCCCGCCTCCGTGGTCGCAGCTGCGCGCAGGCTGTGTTCATTGGCTGTATACGGTCCGAGGAACACGACAACCGCACGCTCCGCGTCCTCCAGGAGAGTCCCTATAAGCGACAAGAGGTGGAGTTCAGAAGCCAGAGCCCAATAAGAAGGGGAAATGCAAGGCTCCACCAAAACTTACGAGGGTCAGAGGGTCCCGTCAGCGAGGACACGGACGGGCGAACATTGTCGCACCGAAGGCTCCCAGACACGATGCGCCATCCATTGGCAAGCGGTGCCACGCCATACATGACAAACTCCTCGGCGAGGTCGCACATGTTGAAGCGAGCGGCGATCCCCACGGGCCTCCGCGCCCCCGCCTGTCCTCGTTATCGATCGGTATGCCAGACATGGTATTGAACGCCACTGGCCAGCCCGAGCACTCGAGGCCGCTACCGCTTGCCACACGGTGGTAAAACCACCGTTTCATCTAGTTCGGCTCCCACTTCGCCCAAGTTTAGTTGGCGGGGAAGATCTTCCCGCGCGGCGACCGCAGGACGAAGTTGACGCTACCGAAGATGGAAAAAGTCCCGTCTCTCCGCCTTTTTGGCTGACACCGCGCATCGTGAAGAAATGCAAACAGCGAGGCGCTAGGCCAGCATGCCTCTGTGCGTAAGGCCCAGCTGTACACGGCAAGGCGGGCTATCGCGTTCGAAGTCAGCTGTGCCAACTCAAGCCCGAAGGTCCGTAAGACGTCACTGACAATCATGGCGGCCGGGATGTGAAGCCCGACTTCAAAGTAAGCGACAAAGACGATCGCCTTCGACTTCTCAGGGTGCGATTCTGTCTCATTGCTGGCGAGCAGTCGCACCTCCCAGCGGTCCGACAACATCCCTTCGTACAGCAGGGTGCGGATCGTCTCCTCCGTCGCGAGTGTCGGGCCCAAGACGCGGGAGCACGGACCTTCCATTTTCTCCGTCGCCACCCACCATTTGTCTACCAGCGATGAATCACGCCCCTCGAGCGTGTACTCCACCTCGAGCCGCGACGACCGCTGGGAGAAGGTGCTACCGCCGGCCTGCTGAGTGCGTTCTTCGCTGTGTGCCATTGTTCTCAGGGAACTAGACGACGATGGGGGCAGCGCGGCGGCAAAGAAGGCAAGAGAGCAGGGCACAGGAAAAGGGACCAGAAGGCATGAGGAGGATAGCACAGACGTGGTGCCACAGGGGGTATTTAAAGCCCCCTCATCTACCGCACCGCCGGTAAGTGTAACCGACGGGGGACGAACCGCTCGCCTCCCCACGATTGAAGCCAAAGCAGCACAGCCACCCACGCATGTCGTGCCCTGTCAGAAACGGACGCACGACTGCGGTCGTGCGATGGCCTGACAGCGCACAACGCGCCAATCTGCTCCCTCGGGAACGAATGCGGGCCGCACGACATGGCATATCCTCTGCTGCGTCTCGGCATGATTCTCGGGGCCATCAATGCGGCATCGGCAGGCCATTGACTAGCCAGCCTCGATTACAACCTCGGCGTGGTTCCCGCCTCGATTACAACCTCGGCGTGGTTCCCGCCTCCGCAGTGCAACTCCGGCTCCGACCTCGGCTCAGTCCCCGCGAAAAGGCACCTCGCTACGCCATCACAAGTCTACATGCGAGCTCGAAGACCACCTCGACTTCGCTCGCGCAGGTCGACCACGACACCTACTTCGGCCCATGTTTGTGGGGTCCAGCCGGGCCTCCGACTCAGCCTCGCGTAAGGGGGGCAGTTTCGTGTCCCGATCCTAACACTCTCTATATCTTGACGTGCTTAATAGTTCACAGATAACGCCCACGGAATTTGGTCAGGTGCAGGTCTGGCTTCGTCTTCACGAGCCGCCCCTGGCAGGCGGAGTCCAGAGACGTGCAATCATCGGCCAAGGTGACCCTCCGATCTTAGGCCCGTGCGAAGACTCCGGAGCCGGCTCCGATCAAACCAGGGAGCAGCACCAACGGCTACCTTGGCCTCGAAGTCCGTCAGACAACCTCACAACCCCAACCAGCGGGGATCCAATCATCTACGCTCCCCATAATCGGGAGCGCGACGGATGATTTACAAGTTTTGACTTGTTCTCATAAATAGGCCTCCTTCAGTCCATCAACATTCTCTGATAATAGCGCCAATTGGCGCGATCAAAGAACGCAAATGAACTCAAGAAGGCCTACTTGCAAGAACAGGTCAAATCTTGCCATCACATGCAGGAACGCGGCCCGCTCAAGCAAGGAGAAACAAAGCGAATAGCTAGGGATGCGGAAGGATGGTGCTGTGGTAACGGCACTTATATACCCACCTCCCCCCAGCTGGTAATAGCCGAACCGGCGGAAGATCAGCCGGCGAAAGACGCGGGGCCACGCCCTGCCCTGACAGGCCACGTGTCCCGCACCCTTGGGTAGACGCGTATGACACCCGTCGCCTGATCGCGTGTGCGCACATGCGCCTCCCCCAAGGCGACCCCTGACAGCACGCAGCGCCCCAATCAAGCTTCGACGCGTGTCCCGGCGCCTTGAGAAGCGCGAGTCGAAAGGCCCCTGGGTACACGTGGAGGCGCGCCTCCCCGCGCATCGACGATGCGTCCGCTGAAGGAGCTTGTCCTCGCCTCACTCTCGACTTGCCCCGGCGACTCCGCCAGGCATCCTCGACTCCAAGGCTAAACAGCTCCAAGACACCTTCGACAACAGGTCCGGTTCCACACCCTCAATGCGAAAACAGGCCGCACCATGAAGCAATGGTTCTGCCCAAGATCATTGAAGGTCACAGGCCGCAGGGACGGAGAGAGCCAAGTGGCTCGGCAACATGGTTTCGGCCCGTGAAGCCCTTCACCATGAGAGGCTCCTGTTGTAGGGGTGGCCCCCAGTTAAGCCCAGCAGGCCTGTTAGAAGGTTGTAAGGTCCAAAATGGAATATGTATGATGACATAAATACCCCTGCGAGGGATACTAGAGCATAAGGGCATAATTGTAAAGTGCTCCCCATGTAACTATATATACCATCTAGGCCATGGGGGAAACCCTAAGCATTGTTCACCTAACTCTCCACTATCATACCCCTCTCTCTGTTTGGTCTGTAACCACAATAGGGGATAAAATTGAAAAAAAGTGGCTATAGTGTCAAATACATGAACAACTCCAAAACCAAGCTGTTGATGGAGAGGATTGCGATGAAGGGTACTGACACACTAATGATTTGGTGGTTCTTCCAGCTTGTCTTTAGCAAGCTACTGCTCTTAAGGACCAACAACCATGTCATAGGGAAGGAAACTGTGCTGACCAAAGACATGTGCAATTCGGTAGCATCGACTAGTACAAGGCCATCATCGATGACCCAAGGGTGGCAGTGCACACTAGGAACAAGAAAAAGCGTACCTGCACAAAGTCCATCAATGGATGCGCCATCTTCATGCTTGTAAGTAACCACATATTTTACTTTTGTTGCAAAAACAAGGGATTTCTAGTAAATTGTTAGTGCTACAGTTAGTAAATTTACAACCTAACACACAGTAAAATCTATGTAACTAATTTATTACCTCGATAACCAGTGGTGAACCTAACGTTGTGAGTAGGTGACCAACCAGTAGCAACTAAGTTTGACTCCACGGTCTACGTTCCTACCGCATCCCTATTCCCTCCATCACCTGGCGAGGAGGAGGACGTGGGAGGTCCAACTGCCACCAAGCAAGATATAGTAAATGTACTAGCTGAATACCCGTGCGTTGCTACGGATTTTAAAATTTTATCACAGTACAAGTTCTAAAACTCATGGGTGGTAAGAATTTTTAAAACATACATACAAACACATGCATACAAACATGTTCTAAATTGTTTTTTAAATTCATAGCAACATACGGGCATTTAGCTAGTTTTCAAGAAATACAAGGGGGAGGGATTAAAAGAACGACAATATGACAAATTTACCTACAGGCTATAGATGCACATCAGAGTATCTACCCAGCGTGGCTACCTCCTAAGCTCTTATGTACTTTGGACAAGAGAAATTCAAGACAATGCTCGTGCTCAAGGCAATCAACAATGAACCACAACATACACACCAATGGTCAATGCTAAACATCTGCTTCTACAGTGATGAAACACACCCTTTCCTAAATGAAGAACCCAAAAGATATGAACAAACTTTGCTCCAAAAACTTGTAGATATTACTTGTAGTATCGTACCTATTACTCTCAATGATAAGAGAGGTTAGTTCATTTTCTTGTTGACTTTTCAATCTTGACAAAGTAAGAAGGCTCCTTTTTAGTCTCTCAGGTAGGAACTTGAAAATTTTAGGAAAAAGAATTAATAATGGTTACCAATTATAACAGGAATAGTGCATGGTAAATAGAAAAAGTACAAGACTGGAGGCACATATGGTTGTGAAACTTTAGTGTACAGAAAATAACTCACATGTCAATTCTTTCTACAATTGCTCTGCGCACTAAAGAGTTCAACCCATAAGCAATGGAATTAAAAAAGCCCCTAAAATACAATAAAAAATTAGAATCCATGAAAAATGAGAAGTTACATGAAACATAGGGGAGTTTGTGAGGTTAGTAAAAAAATTCTTCTATATATAATCTCATAGGGAATAAAATAACAGTACGATTCTAGCAAATACAACTTCAAGCAAACTCCATGAGTCATACATGCGCAAAATGGGGCCTTTTTGGCAGTGGATTTGATCCAAATCAACTACACTAATTCCATTGAGTAATGAAGGCTAGCAATTATAAATCAACTGCAATAATTCCATTGGATAATGAAGGCTAGCAATTATAAATCAACCTGAATATGGCCCGCACTTTTAAAATAGAAAGATAGACGTATATTAATGAGACCAGTAAAAAAGAATATGGACTACCACCACGGATACACTCCTGAACAACAGAACAACTAAAGCACAATAAACATATTGATGCCAGACATGACTTAATGCTTATTTGGTCAAGTTGGTATTGGTAGATCAATGCTGTGAATAAAATCGCAAGAGACCCAGGCAGCAGTCAAAAAGGGGTTAACATAACAGGGGAATATGCACAAAAAGATTCAAAATTATGAATCCCCAGTCTGCACTGCAACCTCTCTTCTAAAGTGAGGCCACTTCACCAATTCCTGTTCTAAATATTGGTCTTGTTTTCCCTTAGCTGAATACACTTTCCATGGCATACCCATAACCCAAAAGAAAAAAAAGTGGAACGGGGTATGTATGAATTGTAGATGTGACAAATAACTAATAAGTCTGCACAATTAGGAGTCCCCAGTCTGCACTGCACACATCACATAAGGTGACAAAATCATTTAATTCAGCTGCTTATTGTTTGCTGCCTATAAAAGTATATCATCAATAGGTAGAGAGCTGGCTTGAACCTGAATCCGCTGAGAATTGAAGATCACCAATAATTCGTAATGGCGCAATTGAAGCTCACCCAATCTCGTCATCCCTCTGGTCTCCAATTACACACACAGGGCCAAAGACACAAGCAAGGCAAACTAAAGAGGATTAATTACCTAGTGTGGAGTTGATGGAAATGCTTGCGAGAAGACATTTCACCATGGTGTCTGCTCTTTTTTCATTGAGAGGTCAGTAAAGTATACAAATAAGATGTTCATATGTAACTTTGTAATCCAAGGTATGGCTTTGTAAAACTGGCATTCTGATACAACTACAACAAGTATTGTCATGTTTAAATTATGGATATTCAGGAAAGTTGAAGCCCAGGACAGAAGAAAAGGTGAATTCACGAAATGAAAAGCTTGAAGATGAAACATCAATGAGTCAAGTCGACCAGATAAAGATTAAATATGGATATGCAACATATGATGTGAGTGCATAGAAGTACCAGTAAATCATCAAAATTATGAATTGCAAGGCATAACATTACATGTTTTAGTACCTAAGATATTTTTGTCAAATACAGATCCTGCTATGAGCCAAACAAGAAAAATCCTAAAACAGTTATCACAGGAGTCAAATTCCCTTCGAGCCAGTACTAACAACAATAATTCATGAACCATCAACGGGAGTAACAAATTCTGCCCACTAAAATTCACAGTGGAGTCAATATTATACATTGAATTCCAATCCAATTGACATGGGAGAATCCTTACAAAAGAGCACACGCTCTAAGAACATGTAAATGACAACATCACCTACACAAACCTAACTTTCCTTTCCTCACAATATCGATTCAAAACCCCTACTCAAAAACAGCTTCCTATTAGCTTACAATAGCCAAGAACTCGTCGCTCATTCAATTAGCATGCGATCGACAAATACTTTAGTAGAGGTAACCTCTACTCAACTTATTGTATTAGCTACCTCCACCATGAGTCACGTGTACTCTTTTTGCTTATTTAGCTAGTCCTAGAGGTAGCAGCCACCTTTTCTATTAAACTTGCTCTTACGGGTTACGGTTATCAACAATTCATATTTCCTTTGCTCAAGTGGAGGCAGTATCTAAGGTACCAAAGGATATCTCAAAGGGCGACAAGCCTGTGGAGCCAATCAAGATGGTACCAAGTTATTGAAATTTTTGTACAGATAACCCATTTTTTATTCGAAAATACAGAAATATACCCGCGACAAAATTTTTTACACAAATAGGCTCGAGTCGCCAAACCATTGGGCGATTTACGCTTGTCGCCCCACCAAAAAGCGACTTATAAAGAATCTGGTAACTGTTGGGCGATTAAATGTAATCGCCGCCCCGTTAAGCGATTAAATTGAATCGCCCCCCCCCCCCCGTTCGGCGACATAAAGAGAGTCGCCGAACGGGGGGGCGACTGCATGTGGCTACAGCCCGACGGCCAAGCCCTCTTTTCTTCCCCACGCCTGCTCGCCAATCTACCTCTAGGCGACTGCATGGTGATCCCGTCTTTCGGTTTTGTGAATTTTGTAATTTGAAACTCGTAAAAAATGTGGTATAGTAACATATACTGTTAAGTCACACAAGAACTGGTATTTAATATTTGTCACATTACTTGATATAGAAATAATTTTCTATACGAAAAGAAGAGATAATAGCATTGTTTGAATTTAAATGAACTTTATAATATAACGCAGTAACATGCCACGTATTTATCCATTACATGCATGACATACACCCCCTCACTCCCCACCCTAAGGTGCTCCATCACCGCGCCCGCGTCCTGCCATACGGCCCCGCTTGGCCGTCCTCCGGTGCAACGGATTACGAGGCGGCGGGTGACGAGGGTCCGAAAAAGTAAAACGATCAGGTGGGTTTCGCACCCGCGGCTGCGCCGGTGGAGTCAGCTGCACCTCCGGTTGTGTGGCCTCCGGTGCACCGGGGAGGCCACTGCCGGAGAGAACCTCCGGTGCTGCGTCGGAGGACGGCCCAGGCCAGTCCACAAAAAACTGGTCCACCTCGATGTGGCCCGGGGAGAAGCGTCCCTGCTGTTGGTAAGGACCTGCAATAGTAATATCGTTAGTTCGTTGCATGTCGTCTTAGGATAAAAACAAGCTCGGACGATGCGTACCCGTACATGGCGCCATGAAATCATCCGTGTGGAAGCCGGGGATGTACATAGGTGTATGAGGCCGTGACCAAGCAGAACTCCCTGGCTGGTCCGGGGGAGGTGGACGTGTCCACGTAGAACTCCCTGGCTGGTCCGGGGGAGGTGGACGTGTTCATGTAGAACTCCCTGGTTGCTCCGGGGGAGGTGGACGTGTCCACGTACTACCTCCGGAGTAGTGCCACACTGATCGGGGTGGCACTGGTGGTCGGGGTGCACTGGCCGTAGGGGTGGAGACCACCGGTAGCCTCGTGCAGGACAGTAGGCTGACGATACGTCTACACCCTGCCTCCATCCGTCGCGCAAAGCTGACGGCCTCCTCGCGGGTCAACTCCCCACCTGTGCCCCACCTCTGCACTAGTGCGAAGGACTCCGACCACATCGCAACACCGACGTCAGCCTGGACAAAAAGACATAGAATGGTCCATCATCAAAACGATATTGCCATTTGAGAATTTTTGAAATTACAAGTTACGTACCGCGATGTGAGCGTCGCGTGCGAAGTGCGCAGGGTACGCGACTGTCGGTGCGGCGACGTGTGGGGCAGGTGGGTCAACGACATGTACCAGCCTGGTACGAGTCCGCCCCTGGTACCAGATGAGGTACTCCGCGTAGTCGGCTATGTCGTATGGCCGGTCCTCCTCCACGCGGTCATCCAACGCACCCTCCCACTACGCAATCCAGGGCTGCATCCTCCTGGACCAGTCCGTGCCTTTCTTGACGCCCTTCGTGTTGTGCCTGTTTATGGAACCATTACGTAATGTAAGTACTTGCGATCACAATAGTAAGTACGTACAAAAATATCAGAAGCGATCACTCATGCGTGCACGCGCGGCGGAATCGGCGGCCCAACTGGTACAGGAAGTGCCTGCCGCGGCCCAAACTGCCGCATGACTCGCTGCGGTGCGTAGTCCTCCACGTAGATGCCGTACACGAGCTTTCGGCGGGTCACCCAGAAAGCCTGGCCACGCCAGCACAGTGCAGACAGCCCGTCAGGAGCACGGGCCTGCACTGCCTCCGCTGCGTAAGGCTCCCAGCGCACGTCGGAGTCTGCGAGGCAGTCCAACTGCTCCACGAAGGGGTGGTACGCCCGCGTGACCTGCACGTGCACGAAATGTACCTGCAAGAAAGGCAAATTATTTTAGTACGACGATCGTTAATAAGTTGACTACGATAAAATAAAACTCACTCGTCGACGACACCAAATAGAACCCATCGTCCGCCGGTCGATGTCTCCCCCCGGGTACATCTCGGCCCCGTAGGGACCCATGTCGTCTAGTACAGGTCGTCCGAGACTGAAGCGCTCGAATGACCACAACTGCAGCAGCAGGGGACATCCCGTGAGGATCGAGTTGCCTTAATCCTCGTGCACGCATCGCACAGGCCGCGGTACGTCGCGGCAAGTGCGGCCGATCCCCAGCTGATCTGGACGGCCTCGCCGTCCGCAATCGCCCTCGCATAAGCGATAAGGCGCGCATCAACGGTGTTGCCGTGGCTGGTGGTGAAGAGCACCCAACCAAACAGCCACAGCACGTAAGCCTCCAGGTGGCGTGCGACCTGGTAATCGACAGCATCTGCAACCATGCGCTCAACCTGAATGCGAACAAGTTTTTATTAGTATGTAATTGCACAAACAAGACCTGGTAATCGACTTGAAACACCACGTACCCGGTACTGTGCCAGCCACCTCAGCGTCGGTCCATGCTTCTGCTTCTCGTCGAAGATGTGGTGCTGATCGGCCGGTGGAAGGACCCCCTGGAATCTGCCGAGCAGGTCATCGCGCCACTCGGCGGGAGCCTCCGGTAGGAAGGTAGCGTCTCCCGCGACCGGAAGGCCAAGGAGTACGGACACGTCCTGCAGGGTCGGCGCCATCTCCCCGACTGGTAGATGGAAAGTGTGCGTCTCGGGCCGCCAACGGTCCACCAAAGCCGTCAGCAGGGAACGGTCGAACGGGAAGCGTCGTGATCGCTCCACGCCCGCCTCGTCCCCCTCCCCGGCCAAGGCACATCCGTCCTCATCCGTGGCCTGCACCATCCGGGCAAGAGGGAGAAGTCCGGCATCCCGCAGCCTGCAAACAAAGTGAAGGTCAGCATTAAATATTTTTATGGTAATACTAAAACGTTGGCGTAGTGCAAACCTGGCAGTCCAACGGGGGTCGAGTCCCCAGGCCACACGAGGTGTGCGTGTCTGGACCACTCCCAGCTCAGTCGACTCGTCCGTGCTCCCCGGTGGCGGCGCACGACGGGAAGCGCGGTGCACGCGGTCCAAGTGCTCGTCCAACAGCGTGTACCGCCAGTCACCCGCCATAACTGTAAAATTATCTAAATGTAAATTTGTACACTACATTTTCTACAATAATACATGAAAAATAGTATACAAAATTTCGACACAACAATTTTCTACATTTAAATTTTCTTCATTTCAATTTTGTAAACTGCATCTACATTTGTACATTGAATGATCTACAATAAATTTCTAAAGTAAATTTTCCACAATAATACATTACAAATATTATACAAAAAACTATATTTTTCTACATTTAAATTTGTACATCTAAATTTGTAAACTGCATCTACATTTCTAAATTTAATGTTCTAAACTAGATTTTCTAAACTAAATATCTAAGCTAATTTTCTAAACTAAATTTTCTAAACTAAATATCTCAACTAAATATCTAAACTAAATTTGTAAACTAAATATCTACACTACATTTTCTAAACAAAATTTATCTAAACAAATTTTCTAAAGTAAATTTTCCACAATAATGCATTACAAATATTATACAAAAAACTATATTTTTCTACATTTAAATTTGTACATCTAAATTTGTAAACTGCATCTACATTTCTAAATTTAATGTTCTAAACTAGATTTTCTAAACTAAATATCTAAACTAAATATCTAAGCTAATTTTCTAAACTAAATATCTAAACTAAATTTGTAAACTAAATATCTACACTAGATTTTCTAAACTAAATTTATCTAAACAAATTTTCTAAAATAAATTTTCTAAAATTAGGAAAATACCTGCAAATCCCGCGGCTTCTCCTCCTCTCTCTCCTTCCCTTCTTCCCTCTCCTCCCCCTCTCCTTCTCTTCTTCCCTCTCCTCTCCCTCTCCTTCTCTTCTTCCCCTCTCCTCCTCCTCTTCCTTCCTCTCTTCTGCTCTGTCTTCCTCGCGCGGCGGAGAGTGAATGGCGAGCAGGCGTGGGGAAGAAAAGGGGCTTGGCCGTCGGGCTGTATTCACATGCAGTTGCCCCCCCCCCCCCCCCGTTGGGCGACTCTTCTTTATGTCGCCGAACGGGGGGGCGATTCAATTGAATCGCTTAACGGGGAGGCGATTGCATTTAATCGCCCAACGGTTACCAGATTCTTTATAAGTCGCTTTTTGGTGGGGGACAAGCGTAAATCGCCCAATGGTTTGGCGACTCGAGCCTATTTGTGTAAAAAATTTTATCGCGGGTATATTTCTGTATTTTCGAATAAAAAATGGTTATCCGTACAAAAAATTCCCAAGTTATTGCCTATCACCGCCGTCCCCCAGGAAATCACTGAGCCAGACGCTGTGATGATTCCTAGGCCTATGCCCACCACTCCAGAGCGGTCTGGGGGAGGCAATGACGTGGCGACGGATGCCGCTATGGGGGTAGAAGCTGGTAAGATGACGGAGGCTGTTAAGCAAATGGAGGTATTGATTTCATTAATATCTACAAGTGTGTAAAGTAAATTTGCTTTATAGTTACCAATAATCTGACTTTATTTTTTTCAGGAGCTAGTTGCCAGTACAAATGTTGCACCAGTAGTGGTGTTACCTACGAAGGGGCTAGCCAAGGTGACCACGAGAGTTGGCAAGGGGAAAGGGGCACAACTAGATAGCATTAGCGTAGACAAGGTCTAGTGTGCTATTACTAGTATAGTCATATACTTAGCCAATATTAATATGTCATGAGTAATTGTGAAATAATATATTGTAAGTAGGAAGCCACCAAGCCCAGTCTCTGATGAGCATGTGGTGGGCAATCAAAGAAAATGGACACCACTTCAACCAGGAAGGTGGTTGCCAACAAGACGGCCAACAAAGGGAAGGGCATGACATCCGTTGTTGCGAAAGAGAAGAAGATTGTGCAAGTGGCTGGCGATGTTGTGTTCGAGAAGTGGTTTACCAAAGTTCCTAGCTGGTTCATGTCACTCTTCAAGTGTCATGTCGTATGGCCTAAGGTTCTGATTGACAGGGCCAGCAAGGTTATGGAGCTCATATGCAACAACACGAGCCTTAAGAAAGAGGTAAGAGGCGTCTCTTTTTACTTCCCACATGAAAATGTGATTTTACTATTAACAACACGAGTCTTACTATGACTCACCCGGGGTCTCTTTTTTTCCATTGATTTGTAGTGAGTTTCTTCTCCTGTCCCTAGACTACATAACCATGGCCACCGATGAAGATCTAGCAGCATCGTTCAAAGACAAGGCAATGACCAAATGTTCATGTCATTCTTCCTTGATTACATTGGCCATGATGATGCAGAGCCAAGGCTAGAGAGCGCTGGGTATAGGATATATCTACCATGGGACCTGGCAATATACTTCTCATCCATGTCATAAGCATTGCAGTAACTGTTAATGTTGCTACCAATAATTGACTGTGACAAATGTGGTAACCAATGATGTCATGTATCTGTCTAATAGCAAATGCCAACTGTAACAAAGTAAAAAAACTTAAATCCAATAAATTTGATTTTACCATGGAGCAGTACATCTAGTGAGACTCCGTGTGCTTCCTCTTTTGCAACACCCAGTGCATCTGCAATGCAAATCGATGGAGCACAGTCATGTGATCCATGAAGTTTCTCTTGACCATCTTGTTCATACATTGCTCTATGTCGAGGTCATCCTACCACAGTATATGCCCTTGAAGTATGTTGAGATCCTACTTGTCCATGTTGGAATCACACCAGGAACTACTGGAATCACTCCAGGAACTACTCACCCGTGGACACTGAAATTACAAGAACACGCACACATACAGGAGCAAGCCTAGAGTACTCAGAGAGAATACATGCACTCACTATTGTCCTGTACTACTTAACTCAAAGAGAATGAAAACAAGGAACACTCAGAGACGCCTAGAAACAGCCTAGGAGAAACTAATGACGGAAACACATCTCTGCATCAATGAGGAACACACGCACTCAAGATGAATAGAATGAACCAGAGCACTACATCAGCTCTTCCCAGGTCCTCCTTTTGTACTCTCATTAATCACTAAAAATAGACTCTGTTACATGCAGGAAAATGTCAAACGAAAAAAAATCAAACCTTGATCCAAATACCTCGGACATGCAGATCTCAACTGCAGTTTTACTCTGACCAAGTGCATCCAACGGCTTCAGACTTTTTCTCTGTGTAGCACCTAGTCATCCGGCAAAATCTTGATTATTTCTAACAATCTCCCCCCTAATCAAGACTTTGCTATGCCAAATCTTTCACTCCTACTCATGACTGATGACCCGGCCATCCTGGCTACTCGCCATCGGTAATTATTTTCTGCACCTGTTATCTAGGATCAATCCGCAGGTTCAAGTGGCTCCCCGCTACTCCGGACTCTCCGGTTCTCCTGCACCCAGAATAACTCCGTGCGATACTACTTGGTACAATCTCAGGCACACCACCTGTTGCACCATACACACATGCAAATAAAAAAAACTAAGTCTAGACTCAATTATTTGCTAACATTCCTTCTACTCTAGACTCAACTAAAGCAAAGCCGGTTCATCCTCCTGTGCACACATGAGGTTCACCTGATCCCCACGGTCACGCTTTGGCTTGCGGCACTCAGATGCATAGTGCCCGTAGTCACTGCAATTGAAACACTTGATGTGGCTCTTGTCGCGCTTCGTCTTGGAATCGCGACCACCACCTTGTCTTGATGATCGAGCTTCCCACTGAGCTTTTGTGAGAAGGAGATGCTCTTCACCCCCGTTGCTGCGATGACAGTGTTGGGTGCGCTCCTCATACGCCTTGAGGGAGCCAACGACCTCCTCAAGAGTTATGTTGTTGACATCGCCAAAATACTTGATCGTCGTCGCAATATGGATGAACTTGTCGGAGACGGCTCGCAAAAACCTCTTGACGACATTCTTCTCTTCTATCTTCTCTCCAAGTGCCTGCATCTGGCCAACAAGCAAGGTTACCTTCGTCGCAAAATCGTCCACCGATTCTACATCGCCCATGCTGAGATTTTCAAACTCCCAGCGCAGCGTCTGGATCTTCGCTTCCTTGACTCAATCAGCCCCCATATGCATGGTGCGGAGAGCTGCCCACACCTCCAAGGCAGTGTTCTTGGCCGCAACTTGCATGAGCGTCACATCGCTCAACGCCTGGGAGATGATAGCCATGGCCTTTTCTTCTTTCTTCTCATCAACAGCAGCATTCCTCGTGGGCTCAATTGCTTCCCACACGCCTTGCGCCTTCATGAGGAATTTCATCCTCGTTGCCCAAGCTGTGTAGTTCGTCTTGCTCAGCACCGGGTACTGGAGAGACATCCCTCCCTCCTTGCTTGCCGCCGACGCCACCTCAACGATCGACATCTTCTCAAGCCGCAAGTACTTGGGCATACACCGCTCAAGAACTCAACCTCGGCTCTGATACCAACTGTTGGAATCACACCAGGAACTACTGGAATCACTCCAGGAACTACTCACCCGTGGACACTGAAATTACAAGAACACGCACACATACAGGAGCAAGCCTAGAGTACTCAGAGAGAATACATGCACTCACTATTGTCCTGTACTACTTAACTCAAAGAGAATGAAAACAAGGAACACTCAGAGACGCCTAGAAACAGCCTAGGAGAAACTAATGACGGAAACACATCTCTGCATCAATGAGGAACACACGCACTCAAGATGAATAGAATGAACCAGAGCGCTACATCAGCTCTTCCCAGGTCCTCCTTTTGTACTCTCATTAATCACTAAAAATAGACTCTGTTACATGCAGGAAAATGTCAAACGAAAAAAAAATCAAACCTTGATCCAAATACCTCGGACATGCAGATCTCAACTGCAGTTTTACTCTGACCAAGTGCATCCAACGGCTTCAGACTTTTTTCTCTGTGTAGCACCTAGTCATCCGGCAAAATCTTGATTATTTCTAACAGTCCACAGGTCATCAAGTTTAGCAATGGCATGGTAGTTCTCGAAGTAACAACCCCCATTTCTGGGAGCGTTAAGTTAACCTCGCAACTGCCCAGGATTGTTCAGCTGCGAGTACTGTAGAAGAATGTGTACCATTACCAAAGCATGCTTAAACATAAAAACCAAACTTTATTACAAACGTAAGGCTTAGCAGCCAAGTTTTACATAAGGGGCGTGCAGCCCAAAGTTACATTACCAAAATAAACTCCACCGGCAGGCCTGAGTGTAGAATAAACTCTAACACTCGGCGTTGTCCAATTCGTAGAATTCTGCGTCGTCTTCGGAAAACTCCTTCACTTTCTTATCAAGCATTATCTGGTAATGATTTTTGCAAGCATGAGTACAACCAACCGTACTCAACAAGTCACACGGAGGCTACCATTAACTACATGTAGGGTACATCAAGTGATGGGGAAAAAGTTCATTATTTTATGTGGATGCAGTTTTAGTTATAAACAGGTTTTAAACATAAAATCATAACTTTCTATAAACGTTAGGGGGGTTTTCAAGGTTCAATTACCAGACCACCAACATTACTAAATCCTTTCCAAATCTACTTATACCTTGTTGTTGGATTCACCCATTAAACACAGTTTCATTTACCGGAAGCACGGCGTATTCGAATACAATTGGTCATGACTTTGCAAAGCTGCCCTGCTTTACCCACAAGATTCCTTAACTCCCGCTAAAGAGTTAGGAAAACAAGGTTGTTCACTGCTCAATTCTTTATATAGCCTCCACCTAGTAGACTTCCTCAATAAGCCCAGGCCATAACCTCTGACTTACCTCAGCCTACTATTGTGTGGACACCCGATAATCAAATCAATAGTAAAAACAATAACGGTGCCAACTTCCATACGGCCCTTCTTAACTCCCTTCCGTATGTACTCACACTTTGCCTTCGCCTTGCGTTTGTAGAGGTTCAATCGAATTTGAGCAGTTACTAGACCAGGTTTGACGTATCAACGCTTGTGGTTGGGCGATCACTATGTTCTTTACTCAGCATAAGGGCCTAGTCCTTATATTTTCACCGGTGGCAAATTCCCTTCTACAAATCTGTCCAGTGCTTTGACACTCCCATTGATTTGTAACATTTGCCTTCGCCCCAGGTCACAGGATCCAGCGATCCTCGCTTACCCTCGAGCCACTTCCCAAATAAATATCAAATCTTTTAGTAATAGAAGATGTCAATTCTCTGAACTATCATACTTACATTAAGACTATATTTATTATTACTATGTCTTGTCAAGGTGAATATGTCCATCAAATTAGATTGGGCTTTTTCGGGTGGTAGGACATAGCTAATATCATGCCATTCTAAGCATTTATTGTACATAAAATAACAGTGTGCAAATAGCATAATGAAAATACAAGTAAATAAATAACTTAGGTGGGACATTGAATTAGGGCATGAATTTGGGGTATTTCTTCAATTACCTACAATGGAGGGAAGAGGGGAGCTTGGGTGTGCTTGGTGAGCTTCAAGGAGGCGGGTGGGTCTCAATGGAGGGATTGGTGCGCTTAAATAGGCGGAGGAGGGCGGTCTGCACCGGAGAGGGGAAAAGAAAACCACGGCGGCAGTGGCTTCGGGAACTCCCGGTTTTGCAGGGCAGGTGGGCTATCTTGGGCGCAAAGAAGACGTCGGTCAAGGGTGACTGAGAGGTGGCAGGTCGGCTGTGAGAGGAAGGCGCGCGAACGGGGTAGAGGCGGTGGTGGAGAACGGCTAGCGACGTCGCCACGTTTCCCGGCCAAGTCAGGGCGCGCCAGAGCGGGGCAGACGAGGCGTACGGCGGGCTGACGGGCGGGGATGGGCTGGCAGCGGCTCGAACTCGCGGGAGGGATCGGGGCGGCTTGGGAACGAAGAAAACAGGAGCGGCGGCAAAAATCAACGGTGACGGTGAGATTTCGGGCAGTGAACAGTGCCGGCGCGTAATCCCTCCCGTTCAAGCGGCGACGGTAGAGATTAGCAGGGGATTTGTGCCAAGATTCGTGCAAATTAGGGTTGTGAAGGGGATGGGCAAAAGAAGAACGGGAATTCAAATCCGATTTTGATTTTTGACAAAAATCGTTTTGTTTCAACCTACCCCCCTTAAAAAAATCTCGTCCTCGAGATTCGGGGAATGGGTTGGAAAATTTTGCTACATATCCAATTCTTTGTCCCAAGCCATTTTATCCACTGTGCTAGTGCATTTGATGAAGTCTTAACAATCCTGTTTCGTATCATGCCTAATGTTAATATACTCAAGGTGATCTTCTTACCATTATCAGGTCTAGGACTTTCTGTATGGCACTCATTTTTCAATGAATGCCAAAGAAACAGATGCATAATTCTGAGATCAATTAAAACTGGTAGGGCTTCAAGTAAACGTACCCATGGTGACATTGGTGGCTCCTCCTTCTCTTGTATTCGAGATATGATTATATTTCCCTTGGAGTATCTTCTGTTTTCCTTGTCCTATTAGCACGCCTGTTGATGTTCTAGTCGGTGGTGGTGCAGGTGCAGTTTGCTGAGAATTAGTCGATCGATCTTGAATCTTAACCTGAGCTTTTGCCACTTCAGAAGGCAATCCTCTTTTAGGGCATTGACATTTGAAATGACCGGCCTGTCCGCAATGGAAACATGCGCTTCCTTTACTTGGGCATTTTCGGCAGTAATGGTTTCTTCCACAAATATAGCAACGTACTACTGTAGGTTGGTGAACACTATACTGCGGTCTTGGAGTAGCAATAGACTGAAGTCTTGGTGTGAGTATCACTTGTCGCTTCTGTCGATTCTTAGTTTGTGGTGATAGTACCATTCTCCTTTTGGGTGCTTTTGGTGCTAATGCTTCTACAACTTCAGTGGGAATATGGGCTTGGCGGAATGACTCTTCAAATTCTTCCCATGATATTTCTTGGTTTCCACGCATGATTCGGTAGTTCATCCACCATGCAGCGGCTTGTCCTTGTAACTGATGGGAGGCATATAAAGTCTTTTCTCTATCTGTACATTGCACGGTATTCAATTTCTTTTCGATGTCCCTAATCCAATCATCAGCTGCTGTTGGGTCTGGAGAAGATAAGAAATTCGGAGGTCTTGTCTTCTGGAAATCTGACCACTTGGACGTGATTTGTTCTCCTCCATGATTGCTAGCAAATCTTGATGTGATTCTTGTCATTGCTTCTGCTGTTGCTGCTCCTTGCATTGCTATTTGTTCCAAAGTTCTAGCTTGTTGCTCCATCAGCATCTTTTGAGTCTATTCAATCTGGAATCGGTTTTGTCCCACCATTGCTAGAATGTCGGCCAGACTGATCTGTGGGTCATGGGCCTGCTGAGCTTCTGCTGCGTTACTCTGATTAGTTTCCTCCGCTCGTGGGTTACTTTGGTCATGAGCTCCATTTCCTGCCATCTTAACTGCTTGGGCTTTGGAGTTGGTTCTGCAGCGATTTTTTTTGCATAAAATTAGGTAGACGAGTAAGGGTCTAGAATCAAAGACGAGAGTAGATTGAACAAGTTGAGTTAAGGCGAATTGAGGGAGATAGAATTTTGAGAAAGATAAGATATCAGATATTATTTGCAAACAAATTATGAGATAGCAAAAAACATAGTTTTCATTTATTCTTACAAGCTGAACACATACCATACAGAGGTACGTATTACAACTTGTGTTACACACAAAAGAAACTTCTACCAAAGGGTCACTTCTATTTTAACGTGATCTACACAACTACACAACGGATATTTTGAGATTAGAAAAGGATAGATACAAATCCTTTTTCAAAAACAAAATCGAATCAAATAGGAATTTCTAGTTGAGATAGCATTTAGGAGAGAAGAGACAGCAGTAATACTTATATTTTATGAAACTCTTTTAGTATTTATGAATTAAAATTTTGTAAACACTCCTAGCATCACTTAGGGTTTATTCTACAGTCAAGCAAACTAGCTCTTGTTAGTGATATGCCCTAGAGGCAACATGGAGATGTTATATATATCACAACTATGTTTATGATGCATTAGTTTGTTCCTTGAAATAGACATTATCATTATTGATCAATGAGTATGTGACTTATTCATGAGACTCTTAATGTCAAAATGTTGCTATTTCTAAATGATCCCTGATTATATATCATATGAGGAACAAATATGATTCAAAGATCAGCATATGTATTGATTGATGATCATGTCTCATGGATCATGGTATGGAGATACCAAATCAATAATATGGACATGTGTTAGTGAACATATGTTGGATAGACCCGCCATGAGACACTGCAGAGATTCCATGTGTCATCAGTTGGTCTCAAGTAGTGTTTATGTGGAATCCTTAGACTTGAGATCATCATGGTTCCCAACATGCGTAGTAGCTTATTTTGGGACTACTAAACACTACTCCGTAACTGGGTAGTCATAAAAGTAGTCTTTGGGTTTGCCATGAAACATGTAGTGGGATGTGAATGATCAAGATAGAATTTGCCCCTCCTTATGGGAGAGATATCTCTGGGGCCCTCGATGTAATGGATTATGAAAGTGCATGGCCATGCCAAGGTGATTGAGGAGTCAATCACGAGTTTATAATCCATCACGGAATCGAGAGAGTGATTGAGCTATTAAGAGGATGACACAGGTCTCGCCTTGAGCTTAATCTATATCGTGAGGCAAAGGGATTCGTACATGAGAACATTACAGGTTCAGCCGATATGATCTTTGCGTATACTTTGGGGTAATATGTCTTGCTAGAGGCCGCTATTAACAGGGTGACCGGAAAGGCGTTTCCGGGTCGCGACCAAGTATACGTGAACCTACAGGGTCGCACACTTAACTTGTTGGAACACTAATTCTAATGTGATTCGGATGTGGGCTCAATTCGGATAGAGATCCGGATAGACTCCTATTGGGCCTCGGTCCACGAGGCCCAAGTGAGGTCTATATATATGAAGGCGGGGGGGCTGAGGGATGCACACTTCTGTTCCTCCCGAGCAAAACCCTAGCCGCCACCTCCCGAGCCAAACCCTAGCTGCTCGCGAGTGCTGGTACACTCGCGATCGGCGTTCCAGCCCCGGACGTGTGGATACCGGTGGAGGCGCTGCTCGTTGCGGCGTTGATCGGCATCAACAATCTACAGATTGGATCTGCTTGTGGTGTGGTTGATCGCGTGGAGGAGACGATCTGTTCGGGACGATCGGCTACTTCCACTACTACCTCGACGCGCGTGGTTGGATCGTCTTCTGCAACTCTTCTTCCGCTGCTGTAGGACCGAAATGGCAACAGAGGGGGGGGTGAATGGTGCCTTCTAAAAACTCCCCAAGTACTCACACGACAAATCGGGCGAAAGAACTAGCTTCTTCGATCGAACACACGTGGTCGTAAGCCAACTGATGGTCGAACACCACGTGGTCGAACACTTGCCTGAGCCGACAAAAGAAATCAAACAGTGATAACTGAGAGGATGAACTAAGAACAGACGGACTCGAGGCGCACAATCATCCGGTAAAGTGAACTTCTCTAATTCGACTCCTGCTCTCGGGAATGAACTGGCCAAGTGGCCTTGAGACAGATTCCCAGTTCTGAGCTAATCAAAGCACACAAAGACGAAAGCAGACTCACGAAGAAGAGAGGAGAGAAAAGGATAGCAAGAAGTCCAAGCTCTCAAAACAGATCGCAAACAAGTCAATCACAACATCTCAAGACGACAGAAAACAAATAGAGGAAGAGAGATGAATGATTGATAATGGAGGTTTCTACAGCCACTCCAACTGGGAGATACATGAGCACACTTGCTCCATCCCGAGAACCCACACACTCACAAATAACAAAGAAAGAACAGAGCAACTCGGGGATCAGAATCTCACAAGTACCCGAGCTCTACCCTCTCTATTTATAGCCACACACTCACACACCAAAGAGGGGGAAAACCCGCAAACCCCCACCTAACACCGGGTTTTCAACTCACTTTACCCACTAGCGAGAACGAGCTCCAGTGCTTTACCCGTTACACCCAACGGCTCCACTGCTTTGCCCGTTAGTGCCAACAACTCCTGTGCATTGGCAGAGACACAGCTTCCCTTTGCAGCTTTCCGCATTTCTCCAAAATGCCACTCCACTGCCTTCCCGGAAGCTTCCTCCTGCCTTGCCGATCACGCTTGCAACCACCTTGAGCCCCTAGTCTTCTTCGGCTTCACCCAGTCGTTCTGGACCTCAACATCTCCCATGTCTAGTCCCGACCACTCCAAGCCTCACCAAGACTTGTCTCAAGATCCTAGTCATAAACTCCTCCAGACCGATCGGACCTCAACTCCTCCAGAGCCTAGTCCCAGTCCGTTCCACTGCGCACGACCTCACCCGGCACCTGACCGACTGTACCTTATCTCCTCCCTGAGCCTAGTCCCGGTCCACCTCACCGTTGCCCGTCGTGTCCACTTCCGGTAACTCTAGCTCCGGTTCCTTGTCTCCCGGCTCACAACCACCTCACCAGCATTGATCATCTTTGGCGTCTCCGACCGTCTGGACCTCAACACCTCCTGTGCCTAGTCCCGGTCCTCCCACGCCTCACCATGAAATAGCTCCGAAGTCCTGCAGCCACATAGACAAGCAAACCGTTACATAGCACCGCACAACACAATGTGTACAGACATCTGCATAAAAGGAACTCAAATCATGCTTCACAAGGTCGTACATTCACTACGATCGGTCAAAAATACTTAAACATTAATTCTCAAGACCTACGATCGTTACCATAGACCATACGACCACCCCAGTGGTCCTTACGACCGCCTTAAAGCTTGCTACGACCATCACAAGTTTCAGTTCCAACTTACCGACCAAGTTGTACCAACTTATGACTGGTCGAAACCATAGATCAAGACTTTCTTAAGTCCTACGACCATATCGCAAGATGATACGACTACCTCCGAAGTCCATACGACCGGTTCCCAGAGACTACGACCAAAACCAGAGATTCCATCGTGGTCGAACCACTTTCCGACCACGTTCATCGCTTTCCACCGTGGTCGAAACCCTTCTCGATCACGTACGACTTGGTTCACTGTGGTCGAAGCCCTTCCAACAACGTTTGAACACTTCCGACCGCAGTCGCCCACTTGCGACCACGCTCCAAGCTCGTCTGACCGCATCCGACCGAGCTACGACCATGTTCGCCCATAACGTGGTCGAAACCCGCTTTCGTTCTTAGGAAGTGAAGTCTGCGACAACGTGGTCGTATGACTGCTTTCGACCACCGACTACGCCTTACGACCGCGTTCTCCGTCAGTGTGGTCGTAACTGCCTTTGACCACGACCAAACGTGGTCGTACTAGGCTTCGACCACGGCCAACGTGGTCGAATAGATTTTCAACCACGGTAAAACCAGTCGTAGACTTCCCTGGTGACCTACGACCAAGGTCAGAGTGGTCGTAAACGCCATGTGGTCGTACAGCCTTCCGACCACGGCCAGAAAGAGTAAAACATTGTTTTCCGGCTTTCGACTGCTGATAGAGTGGTCGTAAACAACCCGGCTGGCTCCCGATTGACGACAATAAGTTCATAACCTGCCCGACAGGCTTCCGACCACAACCAATGTGGTCGTAAGAGCCTACGACCACAGTCAGAAGCTACGACTTTGCACAGAAGGCGATTCCGATCACTTCTAAGGCTATGACTTGGCAGGAAGAGCCCAACCCAAACTCAAACTTTCTAAAACAAGAGTCAATTACTCATCACAAATATGTGGTCACCTCCACATGGACTCTCAATCTCCCCCTTGATGAGTATATTGACAAACCCAGAAAAACCATGAAGATGAGTTTGAGTTTTAAGAATCCAACATGGTCCAAAGAAAGAGAATGGAGCTAATGACCATGTCGACAGAAGGAACATTAGAGCAACAACTGAAAGAGCAAATTGATCTCCAAAGCTCTAAACTGTTCCCAACAGACTTTTTCTTCTCTATTCTCCCCCTTTTGGCAATAAACGCATCAAGATGCAATAGAGAGAATATGACATGTCAATGGATGAATATGGCTGAAGTTTGTTTATTTTAAGCATTTAGAGCCATGAGAATTATCCATATTGACCATAATGAGATACACCAAGCCATAACTCTATAAAAAGCTATCTAGATCATGACATGACATGTATAAGCTAGCTAGAACACATAGATGACAATCTGAAATATAGTGCATTAAGTGAGAATGTCAAGTCATCAAGAGGTAAAGTCTAACTAGAGATACCCAAGGATGATGCCGGCCATGTCAAGTAAGCTAAGCGGAACCAAGAAGCTAATATTGAGACCAACTAGAGTGCTATGCTCAAGAATGAAACATTGGCGCAAGTACTTGGTTCTTTTTGTAGCTTAAGCAAATTGAGCACATGAAATATTTTCTTTTTAAAGCTCATGGTCGTTTCCAACCCAATTTTTTATGTGCTAGATCTCAAGCCTTATGCGACTACTTCAAGCGAGAAGCTTAAGAAGATAGTCTAGGTCATCCAAAACTCCCCTGAGTTCATGCCTAGTGCAATGGCAAGCCGTCTCATGAGAAGGAATTGGTGAAATCAGTTTTTTCGCATATTTTTGTGCTAGATCTCAAGCCTTATGCGACTACTCCAAGCGAGAAGCTTAAGAAGATAGTCTAGGTCATCCAAAACTCCCCCTGAGTTCATGCATAGTGCAATGGCAAGCCGTCTCATGAGAAAGAATTGGTGAAATCAGTTTTTTTTTCGCACAAAAGAGATCTTTTTGCTTTGTAAATATGTTGTACTACCTCATGCTACATCAAGAGACTAAAATAGCTCAATCTAAGGCTCAATAAAAGATTCAACGCTCAGCTAAGCCTAGTTGACATGGCATGAATCATACAGAGATAGCTCCAGAAAGACTAAACTCAAATGCTAGCATGACAAATTTTACTTCAAGTTTGGCAATTTTAATTAACTTATCATGGTAAAAGCTAGTCTACACATATGAAGTCATGATCAATCTAGCATATAAAGCACAAATCATGGCAAGGTGTAAAGCATTGTAAACATGTCATAACAGGATAATAATCAAGGCTCAATGTAGTTATATTACAATACTAGAATGCTGAAAATGCACGAAAGATCCAGCTCCCCCTAAACATGACATGCAACTTTTAGTTCAAGTTGAGTTAAGTCAGAATTAAGCTCCAGAAGCTCCCAATTGAACTCCCCCTGAACCAAAGCAATAGAATCGAGAAGCTGGCAAAGAAAACCAAATAGGCAGTCCTTAAAGCATAGAAAAGATATAGAAGCAACTATGGCTTAAACTGACTCTCATCTACCCCAAATGACTCCAGGACTAACAGCTGATCGTCGAACACACACTAGAGAGCAAACACGTACCCTGTCTACCCGAGGGTGGCCCAACCCTCGCTAGAACCTACAAGAAGTGAGTGAGCTCAACCTAGTGAGATAAGAAATAGCTAATCCTGGAAGCACAAGATAAGAGTTAGAAGTCTAAGCATTTCGGCAAGAGAAGCACTCTAACCTATGCTGGAAGGACTAAACCCAAATGCACCCGCAAATGCAATGCAACAGAAATGAGACAGAAGCATAATCAATATAGTAAAGCAGTAAAGCCCAAAGCTCCTCCTCACTACAATCCGTAAGGACACACCACCCCAAGCTCTCCCCGCAGAGCTGAAAACCTCGAACTATCCAAAGGCTTGGTGAAGATATCAGCCAACTGGTGGTCACTCTCCACAAACTGGAGCACTATGTCACCTTTCTCTACATGGTCTCTAAGGAAGTGGAAGCGAATATCAATATGCTTGGTCCGAGAGTGCTGCACTGGGTTCTTAGCAATGTTGATAGCAGACGTGTTATCACAAAAGAGTGGAACACTGTCTAAAGCTAACCCAAAGTCCCGTAGGGTCGAAACCATCCAAAGTACCTGGCTACAGCAACTGGCTGCAGCAACGTACTCGGCCTCTGCAGTGGACTGTGCCACACCAGACTGCTTCCTTGAAGACCAGGAAACGAGAGAAGTGCCAATGAATTGGCAGGTGCCGGAAGTGCTCTTCCTATCTATCCTACAGCCAGCGAAGTCTGCATCCGAAAAGGCTCTCAAGGAAAGACAGGATGAGGAAGAGTACCAGATACCATAGTCAATGGTAGCTCGAAGGTACCGAAAGATGCGCTTCACCGCCTGACGGTGAGATACGCGAGGAGAAGCCTGAAAACGAGCACACAGACACACGGAGAAGTGTATGTCTGGTCTCGAGGCAGTGAGGTAAAGAAGGGAGCCGATCATACTTCTGAACTCTTTCTGATCAACTGGCTCGCCATCCTCATCTGGGTCAAGATAGGCTGTCAAAGCCATGGGAGTTGACACCGGCTTACCATCACTCATATCGAAGCGCTTCAGGAGGTCACGAGTGTACTTTCCTTGATGAAGAAATGTACCCTCCCGAGTCTGCTTAATTTGGAAGCCAAGGAAGAAGGTCAACTCACCCATCATACTCATTTCAAACTCGGTGCTCATGACATCCGAGAACTGGGAAACCAGAGTATGGGAAGAGCCGCCAAAGATAATGTCATCCACATAGATCTGGACGAGCAGAAGGTCAGCGCCAAGCCGGCGGATGAACAAGGTCTTATCAACTTTACCCATTTCAAACCCATGACTCAACAAGTAGGACTTAAGCCTCTCATACCAAGCCCTGGGGGCCTGCTTAAGTCCATACAATGCTTTGGAAAGCTTGAAGACATGGTTTGGGTATTTGGGGTTTTCGAAACCAGGAGGCTGTCGGACGTAGACCTCTTCCTCAATAAGACCATTGAGAAAGGCACTCTTGACGTCCATCTGGTAAAGCTTGAAACCCTTAGAAGCTGCAAAGGCAAGCAGGATTCTAATGGCTTCAAGTCTAGCTACAGGGGCAAAGGTTTCCTCGAAATCTTGACCTTCAACCTGGGAGAACCCCTGAGCAACCAGTCTAGCCTTGTTTCGAATAACCACTCCATCCTCGCTCTGCTTGTTCTTGAACACCCACTTAGTCCCAATAATATTGTGACCTCGCGGGGGCTCGACAAGCAACCAGACCTTGTTCCTCTCGAAATTTTCTAGCTCCTCATGCATGGCATTGACCCAAGACTCATCAGATAAAGCATGAGAGACATCTTTGGGCTCAAGGGAGGCAATGAAAGCAGAATGGAGACAGAATTGAGATAAGTCAGATTTTGAGCGGGTAACACGCTCGAAAAGGTCTCCAATGATCTGCTCTGAAGGATGAGCTTTCTGGATATGTCTAGGAGGTCCAGGATGAGATGAAGAAGTGGCCTCTACCTCATGAGCTGACGAGGTAGGAACAGAGCCACCAGCTCCAGAAGAAGCAGAAGGCATGGGCTGATCACCTCGAGGTGCGGTGGAAGACGGCACCTCAAGGGGTGGATGAGGGACAGGATCAGGTAGACAACCGTCGTCTCCATCATCCTCATCATCCACAAAGATGGTCTCGGACTGCTCTAAAGAACCTGAGATATCGGGCCTAGTCCCCGGACTGGCCTCGTCAAAGGTCACCTCACAGGTCTCTACCATTTTACTAGACTCGCAGTTCCAGACCCTATAAGCCCGCGAAGAAGGCGAGTAACCTAGAAAGATTCCATCACAAGAACGTGACTCGAACTTGTCTAGGTTCCCGGACTTCAGAATAAAGCACTTGCAACCAAACACACGAAAATGAGAGACGCTGGGCTTTCGCCCGTATCTCAACTCATAAGAAGTGCGGTGCAAGTGTGCCCTAAGAAATACTCGATTTGAGACATGGCACGCGGTGGCTATAGCCTCAGCCCAAAACTTCCGCGGTGTAGAGTACTCATCAAGCATCGTCCTGGCCATCTCGACCAAGGTACGGTTCTTCCTCTCCACAACGCCATTCTGCTGAGGGACGTATGGAGAAGAGAACTGGTGCTCTACACCTGTCTCACCACAGAAACTCTCAAAGTAGGAATTCTTGAACTCCGTGCCATTGTCACTGCGGATCGCTCGTAAGGCACCTGGGAGCTCAACGGAAAGCCTACTGAAAAGACCTCGGAAATGTGAAAACGTCTCATCCTTCGAGGCTAAGAAAAACACCCAAGAATACCTCGAGAAGTCATCGACCACAACAAGAACATACCACTTCCCTCCTGCTGACTGCACTCGAGCTGGTCCAACTGTGTCCATATGGAGCAGCTGTCCCGGTGCATCGGTCATAGTAACTGTGACCGGAGGATGAGAAGCGGCAACCATCTTGCCGTGCCGGCATGGAGTGCAAACAAGATCTTTGACCATCTTGAGTTTCGGCAGACCACGAATGAGATCGTGGCCGCTAACTCGAGTCAAATGATCAAATCCAATATGACCAAGTCTCCTATGCCAGAAAGAAAGGTCGCGGGACTCAGAAGCAACTAAACACCTGAGAGGATCGCTAGAAGACTCAGAAAAAACAGCACGAAAGATCCTCCCATAACGAGAAATCACGCAAACCAGACTACCCGAAGAATCAACAATTTTACAAGCATTCTTCTTAAAGCTCACCTCGAAACCGTCATCGGTAAGCTGAGAGACTGAAAGCAAATTGTACTGCAGCTTACTAACCAAGGCTACATCTTTCAAAATGAAAGAATCATTAATGCGCACAGTACCTTTGGCGATGACGCGCCCAGATGAAGCATCTCCGAAGGTGATCGTCTCATCACCTGGAGCACGGGCAAGGGAAGAAAACCAACGGGAGTCTCCGGTCATGTGTCGTGAACACCCGGAGTCTACAAGCCAAACCTTTCCCTTCCCTGCCCGGCGAACCTGAGTCAAGCAGAGAGTAAAGTCTCAGTACTGGGGTAAATCAAGAGTGATTTTGGCACCCAATACTGAACAACACGTCGAGCAGATGAAGTAGTCAAGCACGACTGACCTCTATCTACCCTACGCTCTCTGAGACTCAAAGAAGCAGAAGGTCTGTGAGCAGACCTGGAGCTGTTGCGGGGTCCGGCTGCTACGGGAGAGCGAGTCGGAACACCGGCAACACGCTGATCATGCCGCGGGTAACTGTCTCGATGGGGGAAACGAGATCTACCCTCAGGACGGCGGAAGTCACGACCAGAGGCAGCATGAGGACGGAGAACAGAAAACTCAGAAAAACCAAGTCCTCTATGCTGCCTAAACTCCGTAACAGGAGCAAACCTAGACCTCGTGTTGGTCTTAGGTGCACTCAGGATCTGGGGCTGACCCTGAATACCCCTAAGGGACTCAACACGGTCTCTACGCGCGATCTTGGCGCGCCTGAAGCATCGATCAACCGTGTGTCCATCCTTCTGACAGAAGGTGCAGTGATACTTCATCCTCTGAGAGGTAGAAGTAGCACGGGGAGGCTTCGCCTTCTGAGAGGCCGGAGCAGCAGGTGCAACCACCTTGCTGTCAGAAATCCCCTGGACATAGCCCGCTGACTTAAATTGGACTTTCTCGGTCCTGGGCTCGGTCTCGATCGCACCTGGTGCTATGGGTCTGAGCACGGCAGGTGGATGCTTCCTCATGTCCTCATAATAATCATATCCTAGACCCTGATTGAACTTACAAATCTTGGATTGGTCTAGAATGAGATTAAGCTTCTTCTTGCCTCCTACAAATCTCTCGAGAGTGTTCATAAGATACTGACACTCCCGAAAGAGAGAGGTGCAAGAAGAGCAGGGAGAAGAGGAAACAGCAGGAGGTAAGGGAGCAGAAGAAGAACCAATAGTAGAGGAAAGAATGGCTTGTGCACGCACAGCCGACTCTGAGGGGACAGTCCTACTACTAGCAGGTTGGTTCGCGTCTCTAGGCGTCTCACCCTTACCCTGGGGCTTCTCCCCCTTCTCAGCACAAACAATACAAGCTGATGGTTGCTTCTCTAGTAAGTCCTTAGTTAGCTTCACACATTTCTCATCCAATGCAATCAAATCAGATTTTAGTTTGTCACAGTTTTTGCATGGTGAGCTAACAGGTTCCTTAGAAGCATACTGAGCCAACTTCCTATCATGATCAATCATATCTTGAAACTGTTTTGAGACAGATTCAAGTTCAGCAGTTAATCTAGGACAATTCAAACATGAATCAATGGGCTCAAGTAAAGAAGCACGCAATTCAGCAATTTTATGATCTGCCCGTTTTAAGTTCATCTTCAAATTATTGCAGTTTTCACAAGACTCGGGCAGATCAAGAAGCATGGCATAAGGTCCTCTAGCAGCAATGTCCTTAACCTCACATGAGGTGGGAGAAGTAGTCTCATCAGTAGTAAGTAGGGTAACAGCCATCCTACTCAACTCTAACTCAGCAAGCAGACTAACATTCTCCACCTTAATAGAATCAAGCTCGGAGGACACACTATCATGCGAAGTCCTTAACTTCTCCAAATCACCCAGCAAAGCACAGCATGTATCACAGTCGTCACGGGAGGGAGCAGATGTAAGAGAAGTAAGCTCCCGTGACAGTCTATCTACTTCCTTCTCTAACTCGGTACACCTAGTCCTAGCTCTAGCATGAAAACCTCCTAGCTTAAGGAAAGCTTCATTAAGTTGGTCATAGGAGGGACATACCTCGTCCGAGTCGGAGTACAGCTCGCTGTCGCTGAGTTCGCCCTCGAGGGCCATGAAGCACATGCCGGAGAAGTCGTCGCCGCCATCCTTGGGCTCTTGGTCACCCGTCCCGTCGTCGTCGCTCCATCCCTCCACCTCGCTGAGGTCGAGGTCGTCGAAGGCGGTGAGGACGCGGTGGAAGAGCTTCTTGGCCTTCCCGAAGTTGCGGAACTTCTTCTTTCCCGGCGTCTGAGCTGGAGTCTTCTTGTTGCGGTTCTTGTCGGTGTAGTCGTTTTTGCCTGAACCGCCGTAGTCGTTCTTGCCCTTCTCCAGCTTGGGACAGTTCGCTCGAATGTGGTTGGGGCCACCACACTCGAAGCAAATCACGGGTCCTCCTCTCTTTCTGTCTCTCCTACCCTTGTAGGCATGGGAAAACCTTCGGGCTAGGAGGGCCAGCTGATCATCCGCAAGCTGTTCTAACTGATCATCAGTTATGTCACAGAGAACAGCAAGGGAGAAACCGCAAAAAGAATCCGAAGAGAGCCCGGAAGAAGAAACGGGATCGGTGACCAAAGCCATCGACTGTGACTTCGACCGTCGAGAGACAACGTCAATCTCGTGAGTCTTGAGGCGCGAGTACAGCGCGTCAAGAGTCAGGGTCGAGAGGTCTGTCGTGTCTTTGATGGTGGTCACTTTCATTTCCCAGACACGAAGATCGAGTGCCGCGAGCATTTGGCGAGCGTTATCCGAGTCGGGGTATGTAAGACCGACCGCTCGGAGGTTGCTCAAGATTTTGTGAAATCGCGAAAAGCACTCATCCAGGGACTCTCCAGCAAGCATCTCGAATTTGTTGTATTCGCGCTTGAACTGGTCCTGTCGGACCGTCTTAATCTGGGTGGTGCCCTCATGGTATGCATCAAGGGTCACCCAGATGTCGTAAGCGGACGACAGGTGAGAGATGCGATCGAACTCGCTTCTACTCAAGCCCTGGATAATGATGTTCCTTGCCTTCGCATTTGCCTCAACATCGGGCATGTTTGCCACATTGATGTTCTCATCGGCAGGAACAACGAATCTGACCTTCACCTTCCGCCAAATGGCATACCCCTGAGCCTGGATATATGTTTCCATTCGGCTCTTCCAGAAGGGATAATCCAGGCCATCAAAGACGGGAGGTTTGGTCGAGTACTTGTCCGTCGCCATGGCTCTTGAGACCGGTTAAGATCTATTGAAAAGAGCTAACCGGCTCTGATACCAATTGTAGGACCGAAATGGCAACAGAGGGGGGGGTGAATGGTGCCTTCTAAAAACTCCCCAAGTACTCACACGACAAATCGGGCGAAAGAACTAGCTTCTTCGATCGAACACACGTGGTCGTAAGCCAACTGATGGTCGAACACCACGTGGTCGAACACTTGCCTGAGCCGACAAAAGAAATCAAACAGTGATAACTGAGAGGATGAACTAAGAACAGACGGACTCGAGGCGCACAATCATCCGGTAAAGTGAACTTCTCTAATTCGACTCCTGCTCTCGGGAATGAACTGGCCAAGTGGCCTTGAGACAGATTCCCAGTTCTGAGCTAATCAAAGCACACAAAGACGAAAGCAGACTCACGAAGAAGAGAGGAGAGAAAAGGATAGCAAGAAGTCCAAGCTCTCAAAACAGATCGCAAACAAGTCAATCACAACATCTCAAGACGACAGAAAACAAATAGAGGAAGAGAGATGAATGATTGATAATGGAGGTTTCTACAGCCACTCCAACTGGGAGATACATGAGCACACTTGCTCCATCCCGAGAACCCACACACTCACAAATAACAAAGAAAGAACAGAGCAACTCGGGGATCAGAATCTCACAAGTACCCGAGCTCTACCCTCTCTATTTATAGCCACACACTCACACACCAAAGAGGGGGAAAACCCGCAAACCCCCACCTAACACCGGGTTTTCAACTCACTTTACCCACTAGCGAGAACGAGCTCCAGTGCTTTACCCGTTACACCCAACGGCTCCACTGCTTTGCCCGTTAGTGCCAACAACTCCTGTGCATTGGCAGAGACACAGCTTCCCTTTGCAGCTTTCCGCATTTCTCCAAAATGCCACTCCACTGCCTTCCCGGAAGCTTCCTCCTGCCTTGCCGATCACGCTTGCAACCACCTTGAGCCCCTAGTCTTCTTCGGCTTCACCCAGTCGTTCTGGACCTCAACATCTCCCATGTCTAGTCCCGACCACTCCAAGCCTCACCAAGACTTGTCTCAAGATCCTAGTCATAAACTCCTCCAGACCGATCGGACCTCAACTCCTCCAGAGCCTAGTCCCAGTCCGTTCCACTGCGCACGACCTCACCCGGCACCTGACCGACTGTACCTTATCTCCTCCCTGAGCCTAGTCCCGGTCCACCTCACCGTTGCCCGTCGTGTCCACTTCCGGTAACTCTAGCTCCGGTTCCTTGTCTCCCGGCTCACAACCACCTCACCAGCATTGATCATCTTTGGCGTCTCCGACCGTCTGGACCTCAACACCTCCTGTGCCTAGTCCCGGTCCTCCCACGCCTCACCATGAAATAGCTCCGAAGTCCTGCAGCCACATAGACAAGCAAACCGTTACATAGCACCGCACAACACAATGTGTACAGACATCTGCATAAAAGGAACTCAAATCATGCTTCACAAGGTCGTACATTCACTACGATCGGTCAAAAATACTTAAACATTAATTCTCAAGACCTACGATCGTTACCATAGACCATACGACCACCCCAGTGGTCCTTACGACCGCCTTAAAGCTTGCTACGACCATCACAAGTTTCAGTTCCAACTTACCGACCAAGTTGTACCAACTTATGACTGGTCGAAACCATAGATCAAGACTTTCTTAAGTCCTACGACCATATCGCAAGATGATACGACTACCTCCGAAGTCCATACGACCGGTTCCCAGAGACTACGACCAAAACCAGAGATTCCATCGTGGTCGAACCACTTTCCGACCACGTTCATCGCTTTCCACCGTGGTCGAAACCCTTCTCGATCACGTACGACTTGGTTCACTGTGGTCGAAGCCCTTCCAACAACGTTTGAACACTTCCGACCGCAGTCGCCCAC
Organism: Dendrocalamus latiflorus; assembly: GCA_017311315.1. Classification (NCBI taxonomy): domain Eukaryota; kingdom Viridiplantae; phylum Streptophyta; class Magnoliopsida; order Poales; family Poaceae; genus Dendrocalamus; species Dendrocalamus latiflorus. The sequence goes on along the minus strand of CM029614.1, from coordinate 14,109,392 downwards.
TTGCGACCACGCTCCAAGCTCGTCTGACCGCATCCGACCGAGCTACGACCATGTTCGCCCATAACGTGGTCGAAACCCGCTTTCGTTCTTAGGAAGTGAAGTCTGCGACAACGTGGTCGTATGACTGCTTTCGACCACCGACTACGCCTTACGACCGCGTTCTCCGTCAGTGTGGTCGTAACTGCCTTTGACCACGACCAAACGTGGTCGTACTAGGCTTCGACCACGGCCAACGTGGTCGAATAGATTTTCAACCACGGCAAAACCAGTCGTAGACTTCCCTGGTGACCTACGACCAAGGTCAGAGTGGTCGTAAACGCCATGTGGTCGTACAGCCTTCCGACCACGGCCAGAAAGAGTAAAACATTGTTTTCCGGCTTTCGACTGCTGATAGAGTGGTCGTAAACAACCCGGCTGGCTCCCGATTGACGACAATAAGTTCATAACCTGCCCGACAGGCTTCCGACCACAACCAATGTGGTCGTAAGAGCCTACGACCACAGTCAGAAGCTACGACTTTGCACAGAAGGCGATTCCGATCACTTCTAAGGCTATGACTTGGCAGGAAGAGCCCAACCCAAACTCAAACTTTCTAAAACAAGAGTCAATTACTCATCACAAATATGTGGTCACCTCCACATGGACTCTCAGCTGCGCTGCGCGTCTAGTGGTAACGATCTATGATCCCTCCTTGGCATGATGTTCTGGTGTGCGCGGTAGAAATTTTTATTTTCTGCTATCGTAGCCTACGCGCGTTCCTTCAGGTCTGATACCATTCTGTAACAACCCCCATTTCTGGGAGCGTTAAGTTATCCTCGCAACTGCCCAGGATTATTCAGCTGCGAGTGCTGTAGAATGTGTACCATTACCAAAGCATGCTTAAACATAAAAACCAAACTTTATTACAAACGTAAGGCTTAGCAGCCAAGTTTTACATAAGGGGCGTGCAGCCCAAAGTTACATTACCAAAATAAACTCCACAGGCAGGCCTGAGTGTAGAATAAAACCTAACACTCGGCGTCGTCCAATTCGTAGAATTCTGCGTCGTCTTCAGAAAACTCCTTCACTTTCTTATCAAGCATTATCTGGTAATGATTTTTGCAAGCATGAGTACAACCAACCGTACTCAACAAGTCACACGGAGGCTAACATTAACTACATGTAGGGTACATCAAGTGATGGGGAAAAAGTTCATTATTTTATGTGGATGCAGTTTTAGTTATAAACAGGTTTTAAACATAAAATCATAACTTTCTATAAACTTTAGGGGGTTTTCAAGGTTCAATTACCAGACCACCAACATTACTAAATCCTTTCCAAATCTACTTATACCTTGTTGTTGGATTCACCCATTAAACACAGCTTCATTTACCAGAAGCACGACGTATTCGAATACAATTGGTCATGACTTTGCAAAGCTGCCCTGCTTTACCCACAAGATTCCTTAACTCCCGCTAAAGAGTTAGGAAAACAAGGTTGTTCACTGCTCAATTCTTTATGTAGCCTCCACCTAGTAGACTTCCTCAACAAGCCCAGGCCATAACCTCTGACTTACCTCAGCCTACTATTGTGTGGACACCCGATAATCAAATCAATAGTAAAAAACAATAACGGTGCCAACTTCCATACGTCCCTTCTTAACTCCCTTCCGTATGTACTCACACTTTGCCTTCGCCTTGCGTTTGTAGAGGTTCAATCGAATTTGAGCAGTTACTAGACCAGATTTGACGTATCAACGCTTGTGGTTGGGCGATCACTATGTTCTTTACTCAGCATAAGGGCCTAGTCCTTATATTTTCACCGGTGGCAAATTCCCTTCTACAAATCTGTCCAGTGCTTTGACACTCCCATTGATTTGTAACATTTGCCTTCGCCCCAGGTCACAGGATCCAGCGATCCTCGCTTACCCTCGAGCCACTTCCCAAATAAATATCAAATCTTTTAGTAATAGAAGATGTCAATTCTCTGAACTATCATATTTACATTAAGACTATATTTATTATTACTATGTCTTGTCAAGGTGAATATGGCCATCAAATTAGACTGGGCTTTGTCGGGTGGTAGGACATAGCTAATATCATGTCATTCTAAGCATTTATTGTACATAAAATAACAGTGCGCAAATAGCATAATGAAAATACAAGTAAATAAATAACTTAGAAAATGTAGGATCAACATGTTCAAAAGTATGTGTGACTTGCCTTGCGGATTTACTATTTCGATTAACTCGTTATCTTCGACGGGCTGGGCCTGGATGTGAGCTTCTCCCTTCTGCTCCTATGAAACTTTGACTTCGGAAGCTATCGCAAAACCAACAAAATAAATTAATTCCATGCCCGAAGGATTAGGCTAGGAATAGAGAAAATAAAAGAAGAAAGAAAATCCGAAGAACTCCAATAAAATAAGGCTTTCGGCTTATAGGAGGGCCAAATGGGTAAATGGGCCTTGGATTTGGGTTGGCGGGCTCGAAACGAATCTAGGGAGTATAAACTTGTATTTTGGGCTTTGGGTCGGTTACTGTTCACTGGGCTCGGACCTATTCATTGGGTTCGGGTCGGACTCGGCAAACGGGTTCGGTTTAACCGCGTCGCCTCGGGCTCGGTCGGGTGCGTCTGGTGCGGCGGGCGGACTCGGTTCAGCCGAGTCGGGCGGGTGCGGTCGGAGGAACAGTGCCCGGGGCACTGTTCTTCTTCCCCGATGGCACGCGCGCGCGCAGAGAGGCAGGGGAGGGTGGCGGTGGCTGCCGGCGGCGGTGGAGTGATTTGCGACGGCAACGGAGGGTATGGATGTGTTCAAGGCAGTGAGAGGAGTCCATTTTTGGTGGTTTGGGGACCGGCGGAGGCGGCAATCGCCGGCGGTGAGCCTTCTTTTCTTGGGACCATTTTTGAAATTGCGAGCTCATGGGAGTGGATCCGGGCAATTGGGTTGGCTCTGGAGCTTCACTGGGGCTTAAGTAAGGTCGTGGGAGGATTGGCTTAAGCTTGAAGAGCTCAGGTGGAGCTGGCCATGGTGGACGGTTTTGGTGGTGGGGGAGCTCTCGGTGCCGGGGAAGAAGAGGGACCGAGGAACTAGGGCGACACTTGGGGAAGGTTTTGGGGAGTCTGAGGGTGCTACTGGGGAAAGGAATTGGAGAGTGGATGGCCAGAGGTGGGACATTGAATTAGGGCATGAATTTGGGGTATTTCTTCAATTACCTACAATGGAGGGAAGAGGGGAACTTGGGTGTGCTTGGTGAGCTTCAAGGAGGCGGGTGGGTCTCAATGGAGGGATTGGTGCGCTTAAATAGGCGGAGGAGGGCGGTCTGCACCGAAGAGGGGAAAAGAAAACCACGGCGGCAGTGGCTTCGGGAACTCCCGGTTTTGCAGGGCAGGTGGGCTGTCTTGGGCGCAAAGAAGACGTCGGTCAAGGGTGACTGAGAGGTGGCAGGTCGGCTGTGAGAGGAAGGCGCGCGAACGGGGTAGAGGCGGTGGCGGAGAACGGCTAGCGACGTCGCCACGTTTCCCGGCCAAGTCAGGGCGCCCCAGAGCGGGGCAGACGAGGCGTACGGCGTGCTGACGGGCGGGGATGGGCTGGCAGCGGCTCGAACTCGCGGGAGGGATCGGGGCGGCTTGGGAACGAAGAAAACAGGAGCGGCGGCAAAAATCAACGGCGACGGTGAGATTTCGGGCAGTGAACAGTGCCGGCGCGTAATCCCTCCCGTTCAAGCGGTGACGGTAGAGATTAGCAGGGGATTTGTGCCAAGATTCGTGCAAATTAGGGTTGTGAAGGGGATGGGCAAAAGAAGAACGGGAATTCAAATCCGATTTTGATTTTTGACAAAAATCGTTTTGTTTCACTCGAGCCCGTAGTTTAAGGCTAGCTCCTCCCACACATTTTTGAATTCCGTCAGAGTCAGTAGATGGTTTATGATGGACACACAAAATGTTCTTTCAGCCCTTCGTGTTGTGTGGATAACTTGTTTAGGAGTTCTTTGTACTTTTTTAGTACATGCCACCTGCATAGCCTATGCTTCGTGTTGAGGAAGATACGTGGGATCACCGCAGCCATGGTGGGGTCTTGATCTATAGTAATTTTGTACGATAGCGATAGTAAATGTTTTAGAGAAAATGGTAAATATTTCCAGCCATAGTAAATATTACCTGTGAGGATGCAAATGGGGTCCTTGCCCCCCATGTAAGTTTTGAATGCCCTGAACAGTCATTCAAAAGAGTCTGTGTTCTCATCCTAGAGCAGCGCACAACTGAAGATGGTATTCTACAGATGGTGGTTGGAGCCAACAAACATCCCTAGAGGCAAGCTATACATGTTGATCTTGTATGTTGTGTTGAACGTCATGATGTCTTCGAAATTAGCGTACTCAGCGTGCCTCCAGAAAATGTTTTCACAATGTACGTTGTTCTCATCCACCAATATGTCATAGTAGAAATTCTCATTCTACGCCTAACACTCCCTAAAGTAAGCCATCACTTGTTTACATCATCATCTCTCTCAACACATGTGTTCGTAGCCTTCCTACTATATGACAATAGCGAGTTTGGGGTATGTACAGTAAATCGACAATATACTTGCCATAGAATAAAGGATTTTTTTAATTAACATAATTTTGCAGTATCAACTAAACATTCCAGAAATTTGAGCAGAACACGAAAATAATGATTTTGGTGTGATGCAGTAATTACCTATTTTCGACATTACAAGCAGTGAATGGTATGTTATGTTGCCCTCCATTCATCTTAGATAGGACGTTCATCAAGGCATTGTGAGGGACATTGCCAGTCTACATAGCATCAATGAGCTCCATCAAGGAAGGATCGAAGTTTTTGTGCGACTTCATGAACGTGACCAAGGATGGCATCCTAGATTGGGGATAGTTGTGTTCCAACACAACACTTTTGAAACGTACGATGCCATCCTTTAAGTTTAGGTTTAGAAAGGCATTGAACCCAATCCTTTTTGAAGTTTTGCCATGTCTGCGTTCCTTTTCTGGCATGTAGTACTGATGTTTTCCTTCCATAATGCAGCAGAACTCTCAAACCATCTTTTTTGTCCCACTCTTCCTAACGCTAAACCTAGCATGTCGTGCTTACCAGTAGTAGATCCGGTAAGCCTCTTCCTCACTCTTGAACCACTGGCAGAGCTATGGCACCATGTACTATGGAACCTCCGGGTCCTGATAATAGCAAATTATAAATTTTAGCATAGTAATTCTTTATAATATGAGATGTAATTATTTAATACCATCAATCTAATAAAAAGCAAGTTTCAGTCACTACCAGAAACTGGAGATTTCGTGAGTGGAACAATTTTTCGTGAGAGTTAAAAACACACTCTCATGAAATTAATATTTTTCATGAAGGTGATGTAAATCCCGCCACGAAAACTCATTTTCATGAGAGTGATTCACACACCGCCCTGAAAATGGTAATTTTCGTGATGGTGTTGGATAACCCGCCATGAAATATACTCATTAGCATGAGAGTTATTGTAAACTCTCATGAAAATTGTTGTGCACGCACCGCTACTCCTTGTTTTGGTGGAAAAATTTTATCGCGCCACAGCCCGCGCTTTGTTCGGCGTTCGCGCCTAGGAAGAAAAAGGCCCGTGGCCGCACCCCATTTTTTTTGGCCCAAAAAAAACCCGCGTCAGACTCCCCAGCCCGACACCCCCCAACCCTATCCTCCCCAGCGCCAGACTCAATCGCGCCGTCACCCGCATCCGCGTGAGCCCCAATCGCGCCCCCGCCGCCCATGGCCGTAGCGCCCCCGCCGCCGGCGGCCTAGCCGGGAGCCACGCCGTCCGCTCCGGCCGCCGTCGCCGCCCTAGGCGGGAGCCCCGCCACCTCTCTCAGGCTGTCGCCGCCCTAGCTCCATCCCCTGCGCGCCACCTCTCTCAGGACGCCACCGCCCTAGGTCCGTGTTCGGGACACCGCCGCCTCTCAGGACGCCGCCGCCTCTCCGGCCCTCTCCCTGCCGCCTCTCAAGCCGCCGCCGCCCTAGGCCTAAGCTCCGCCACCTCTCAGTCCGCCGGCGCCCTGGATCCAGCCGCCGTCCCTCAAGCCGGCCTCCGTCGGAGCTTTGAGGAGAAGGCAGCAGCGACGCCGAGCTAGGCTTGGAGGAGAACGCAGTAGTGACGCTGAGCCGAGCTTGGAAGAGATAGGGTCCTGCCTTGCGCCGATCTGCGCTTCCTCCTTCCAATCGGAGTGAGGTAATAAAGCTTCATCTTTCCCCCCAAATTTTTTGTGCTGTGCTCTACCCATATGAGGATGCTTGATGCATGTCACACTGTGTTTTGCTTAGTGTTGCACTGAACTTAATCGGGAGTATATAAACTATGTTGTGTCTAGTGTCAATTTTGCAAGATCTGGTACTGAATGCAACATTTGCCTCACATATGAACTTAACTGACGCTATGATGTGTTCATTATCAATTTTGCATTGATCCATATATACTGAGAATCAAGTTTTCTGTTCTATGTATATTAGAATATCATGCCCTGATGTTCGATTGTATGGTGAATCTGTAGAAAAATAATGTTGTTTATGGTTGGCTGCTGTGTATATGCAAACATCATGGTTTGATTGTATTGGATTGTTTGGTAAATCTATAGAAAATAGTGTTGTTCTTTGTTTGATAGCCGTGTGAATTTGTTGTGTATCTAAAATTAGTGTTTTTTTAATAAAAACAGAACAAAAAGAATGGCGGAACGTGAGTGGATGTACACTGGTTGGTCTCGTACATAGCTCCCCTCTAATGATTGGATAGACAACACCAACTAGTTTTTGGATCGTGCCTTCTCTATGCCTAATCTAGTTGAAGATGGCACCATTAAGTGTCCTTGCGCAGTATGTCGCAATTGTGTTAGGCACAAAAGGTTTACGATAGAGATGCACTTGTGTAGAGTTGGCTTTAAGGAAGACTACAGAATATGGACAGCACATGGTGAGGGACTTGACAGTACCTATGTTGAAGGTGGACATGATGAGAATTTTGCTGAAACTGACCACATGGATGAAATGTTAGCTAGCCTAGTTGGTGACCATCCACCACCAATTGATGAGCAGCCACCTGCCTATGCTCTAGCTTTCTATAGGATGGTACAAAACGTTGATCAATTAGTACATGAGAATACATCACACTCATCCCTATCTAGTATGGCACGCCTGCTAGCATTGAAAGCACAGTATAACATGTCAATTGCACACTTTGAGGCAAACTTAGAATTAATCCATGAACTATTGCCTCCAGAATCTAAGTTGCCCAAGGACTTCTATCAGTCAAAGAAGCTATTTGAGGGTCTTGGTATGGCATATGTCAAAATTGATGTATGTTATAATAACTGCATGCTTTACTACAAAGATAAGCAAAGTAAAGACAAGTGTGATGTTTGTGGTATGTCTCGCTATGAAGAAGGTAATAGCCGAGTGCCACGTAAAGTGTTGCGGTACCTTCCCATCACAGATAGGCTGCAGAGGTTATATTTGCATAAGAACACGGCAAAGCTATTGCGGTCTCACAAGCCATGCACTTCCGGCAAAATGGTGCACCCTTGTGATGGAGAAGCGTGGCCAAAGTTTGACGAAGACTTTCCAGCCTTTGCTAGTGACCCTAGAAATGTGCGTCTTGCTTTTGCAACAGATGGTTTTACCCCCTTTGGTTTCATGGCAGCACCGTACTCTTGTTGGCCAGTGTTTGTTACCCCATTGAATTTTCCACCATGCACAATCATGAAATCAGAGTACATATTTCTTTCCCTTGTGATCCCAGGTCCTGAACATCCTGGAAAGAAACTAGGCATTCTAATGCAACCTTTAATTGATGAATTAGTGAGTTTGTGGGAAGGGGTAGACACTTGGGATGCTTCACTCAAGAAAACTTTTAAAATACGAGCAGCCTATCTATGGTCAGTCCATGATTTCCCTGCTTATGGCAACTTTGCTGGATGGAGCACACATGGTAGGCTTGCATGTCTAGTGTGCTTAAGTGATAGTAAGGCATTTGCACTTCGTCATGGTCACAAGGCTTGCTGGTTTGATTGCCATAGACGTTTCTTACCTATAAACCATGAATTCAGATTCCAAAATAATGCATTTCGTAAGGACACAGTGGTTCTTGATGAGGCTCCAAGGCTTTTAACAGGGGAGGAAATCTTTGCCCAAATGAGCAAATTCGTAGGTGACAAGAAAAACTATGGTACATTGCACAATTGGACCCATGTTTGTGGCCTTTGGCAACTTCCATATTTTCATAAATTGTTGCTGCCACACAACATTGATGTGATGCACAATGAGAGAAATGTAGCTGAAGTTATATGGAATACTTGCTTCGATGTACTAGACAAGACTAAGGATAATGCCAAGGCAATGAAAGATTTAGCTGATATTTGCAATCGTCCATCACAACATTTGAAGTTGAAGGCAAATGGGAAGTGGGACAGGCCACGAGCCCCATTTTGCATTGATAAGGATGACAAGCAAAAAATTCTTAAATGGTTTCAAGAACTTAAGTTTCTTGATGGCTACGCAGCCAACATTAGAAGAGGGGTTAACTTGTTACAAAAGAAGATCTTAGGCCTAAAGAGCCATGATTACCACTTATTCATGGAGCGCTTACTCCCTGTTGCATTCCGTGGATTTCTTCCGAATAGCATATGGTTGTGTTTGGCTGAGCTTAGCTTTCTATATAGGCAATTGTGTGCCAAAGAGTTGAGCAAGGATACCGTATGTTCATTAGAGCAGCAAGTTGTTGTTCTTATTTGCAAACTGGAGAAGATATTTCCTCCTGGTTTCTTCAATCCTATGCAACATCTAATAATCCATCTTCCTCGTGAGGCTCGACTAGGAGGCCCTGTGCAATCCCATTGGAATTATCCATATGAGAGGTAAAAAACATAACTTGCTGTACTAAGTCTTTAGCAAAAATAACCTTCTCTTAATGCTTTATTCGGTTCATGTAGGAAAATCCAAAAACTTAAAGCCAAAGTACAAAATAAGGCACGTGTTGAGGGCTGCATTGTTGAGGCTCAATTAGTCAAGGAGGCAACAAATTTCCTCACTCTCTTTTTTAGGTCCCAAGCTCGGTCAATTAGAAACAAGATTCCTCGCTATGATGATGGTGCTGCTACCTTCAAAAGTTCATGCGACCTTGGACTTTTTCAAGTCCCTGGCCGTTACATGAGCCCTCGGGGTGTTCATGAGCTGCCAAAAGAGAAGTATGAGGCTGCTTTTTTATACATTTTGACAAACATGCCGGAGATGGATGAATTCTTCGATTACGTGCATGTTCAACCTTGAGTCCTAGTATATTTTGTATCTAGTTTGTTGACAATTGCTAACTTATTTTTGACCCCTTAGAAAATTTGATAAGGAACATTGGAAGAGTCGAAGTAGAGCAAGACCTGACCAGCTCCGCGAGTTAAGGTTGAAAGGATGGAAAACCAGCCGTGGGCAGCATGGTCCTAACTTCTTTGATTGGTTCAAAGAAGAAGTAATGCTGCAGAATACTCCTAATTCACATTAACTTAATGTATTAACTTTGTATACTCCTAAAACTAACACAATGTTACTACTGTGGACATGCAGTGCTTGTAGAATCCTACTATTGATAGTGCGTTGCGTCAAATATCATTTGGTTTTCGCAGAATGGTAACCAGCTATGGGGTTTACGATGTGAATGGGTATAGATTTCGTTCGGAAGAGTATGAAAGAACAAAACCCAGATTAACCACAGTTAATAGCGGAGTTTGTGTACCCTGTATTGATGAAAACGACAACGAGTTGGAGTATCATGGTATTATTAAGGACATCATAAAATAAAATGGGAAGGACACTTGCAGCCAGAGATGGTGTTGTTTGATTGTTGCTGGTTTGATCCCACACCAAATGGAACAAGGCGTACTGAAAATTTAGGATTGGTGGAGATCAAGCATTCTTCTAGACTTGCAGTGTTTGAACCATTTGTAATGGCGAGCAAGTTAAACTAGTCTATTATTTGCCTTATGCATGCAATGACAAATCTGATCTAATGGATTGGTGGGTTGTATATATTGTGTCTCCACGGAACTATATTCCGGCGAATGACACCAATGATGACTCAGATCCTCCTAATGGGCCAACAGAAGTGTCGTTCTATCAAGAGGATGGCTAAAAAAGATTGCTGCTTATTGCCGATGAGTTCCACAAGCTAAAACTAAGAATCATTGGTCCATTCCGATTCGTTTATTGCTCCATGCATCTGTGATCTGTCCATAATTTCCAGTGATGTGATGGAACGAGCAGGCGAATTTCCAATTCACAAGCCTGTTTTTGACTTTGCAGACTGTGACAAATTAGGCCGTCTAATTGTTACCCTATATCTTTAATTTCCTAGCCCCAGAAGAAAAGAAATATATTAAGTCAAAGTCAGCCAGTCACTGGTCTGGCGTGCAACTATTTGCATGGAAATGGGGAGCTCTGAAGTCTAAACAAGTACTAGACAGTTGTTTACCTTATATGTAGGCTAGTTTCCATGTGGCAGCTAGCATGTTTGTGCAAGTGCAACTGTGTTCGTTGGCTGCCAACTAATCGAGCGTACCCGCAGATTTATTTGTCTTCCTCTAGGCCATTATAATGAGTAGAAGGCATCTACACTAACGTTGAGCACCGCTGCGCTGTGGCTATTATGCCTGTACACTCTTGCCTCAGTGAACTATGCCATCCATGCTATGCTCCTCTCTCTCTGCTATTTCTTACTACATATCAATGCTCTGGTATTTTGTTTCAGGATAACTACAGTACAAGAACACAGCTACCTGAGAATTCAAAAGATCTGGATGTACAAGCATTGTATGTCATGGAACATGGAATGGCCCATGGCAGAGTGCCAATAGCTGATGGTTGTGTGGATAAGCAAGCACTTGCAGCAACAGCTAAATCCCATCGTTCTTCAGCAAGCACTGCTGCTTATCAATGCATGGTACATGAAATATGAGCAGTTGAAGGAGAGGAATGATGCCTTGGAACAAACAAATAAGAAATTGAATGAGAATAATGAGATTCTCATTGAGGAAAATGGTGTTAATCGTGAGCTTATGCTGGTAATAAATATTCCTTTTCATGTAACAACTTATTGATCATATGCATTGATCTCATGTGCTTACACATCAAAATTTTCAGAGAATTTATGAAGATCTTAAGAAGCAACCACCTGCTGATCTAATGAATCGTCTAGCAAATCTTGATGCCCGTCGTCATCAAGTAAATGTGGTACTATTCACCAAACGTGAGCCTAGTTTTCCACATAAAATAGTTAGCACTCTACAAAAAAACATGAGCCCACTGTATAATCTCTTTTTACTTGAAGACTGAAACATTTCAAACATACTTGATCTTTTTCAGGTCTCTGCATCATCACATGCTGCCACTAACTCACTTGAAATGCTTAGCAATGCCAATGACATAGTCACTGATGATGATGACGATGACTACAATGAGATGGATGACAGTAACAGCTATGATGATGACAACGATATCTGTGATGACTTTGATGAAGATGATGTTAGTGATGATTTGAGAGGCAGTGAAGATGGCAACATAAGTAGCAACCATGAAGAAGAGGATGGCAGTGATGCCAATGGGGCTGATATCAGTGATAACTGATGCAATGGATGTGATTGAAACCTGACCATTGCTAACCTTTTTGTCTTCTTTTGCTAACTAGCCACCCTTGGTTTAAACAAAACCTTTTGGTGTTGTACTAAGTATGTGCTGGAACTTATTATATTGGATGGCTAGGACTATGTGCTGGAACTTATTATGTTGGATGGCTAGGACTATGCGCTGGAACTTATTATGTTGGATGGCTAGGACTATGAGCTAGTATAGCCTTTTAGTGTAATGGTTGGACAATTGGATGAAGTTGGAATATATTGGGATTGGAATCAGTTGCATATATGCATGTATTGGAATTTATTGTATTTGTATGTTGGATTGACATTTGGATCATATGTGTGCATTTGGAATTTGGTTTGAGATGCTCCTGTTGGGTAATTTTCATGGCAGTTTATACTCTCATGAAATAAGTGTTCGTGACGGTGTAGAAAATTATTTCATGACAGTGGCTCTTCTCATGAAATACTATATTTTTCGTGGTGGTGTGCTCCTCTCATGAAATACTATATTTCCTGTGAGTTATTGGAACGCTCACGAAATTTATTTCATGACGGTGGCTCTCACAAAATTCATTTCATGACAGTGACTCTCACGAAATACCAAACTCTCACGAAATTCATTTCATGACGGTAGCTCTCATGAAATACCACAAAAAACCGTCATGAAAACACTAATGCAAACTTGACGACAACGTTATTTTCATGAGGGTGGCCGTCACGAACTCCCGCCATGAAAATAATTCGTGGCGGTGAACTCTCATGAAAATGGTATTTTCGTGGGTCTAATACCGTGAGAGTTGATGCGTGACAGTCTACCGTCACGTATTATTTTCGTGAGAGTAAAACCTTATTTCGTGACCTATTTCGCACTCTCACGAAATCTCTACTTTCTGGTAGTGAGTGTAGTAAAAACTTGTGACGCCAATAATAATTCTAACAAGTATGTGTTAGTAAAATTATGTGCCTTTACAGTAAGGAACATCATACATAACAGGAAAGCAACTTACATGGGTGTCCATCTGCCCTGTGTTCAGTTTCCTCATATCTATCGAGGAAATCGCTGGCAGAGGTGTCAGGACTGAGGTGTGCAGTAGTGGATCCCGGATGACAGGACTAACTACCAGTGGATCTATGTTTACCACTGGTATAGCCATTTGTGCATAGGGGCTCAGTGTGATCACCAATCTATCCACCAAAGTAGTATGTGAGGGGGAACTACATGGCATCTACACGGGGGAGTACAGAGGTGCGATGGTGGGAAAACTGCATGGCACGGGTGACGGTGATCTTTTACTACCGATCGGTGGGCTCCCACATCTGCGTCATGTACATCCTTAATCCATTTTATCGTCTTTTCCACACCATGCTACCCGTGTGTCACGGAGGAAAACTGTCGGACCTAAAAAATTAATTCCAACCCTTTATGTGTATATTGTACTAGTCTCATGATCAGTGGCTAGTGCACACATTCAACAACCTCAGTATCACATTGATACATGTTTAAATAAATAGAGTAGCATATAATAATAAACATGTGAACATAGGCATATACAACTAAGCTATTGACAATAGGGCTAACAAGCCAAATAGTTTGCATAACAAGCAAATAGCAGGGGAATAAATGATAAATGAAACAAAAATTACAGCAAGCATGCCATGGCCCATCATAGGCAACTGACTAGGATTTAACCTTAGTAAACAACGTCAATTTCAGCAATACCCATGGTGTGAGAGTAGCTGATCTGTAGACCTCCTTCTTCTTGCTCTAATAGTGCTCAACAAGCAATTGTGAGTACAAAAATATATTCCACATGACTTTATAGTAAATTATATAGTATGCAAGGCTATGTCAAGAGAAGATGGCTAACCTGCTAAGTTTTCCATTTTGCATTAAGCAAGCTTTTATTTGTAGTAGAGAGTAATAGGTTGTAATCGAAAGTTATAAGAGCATTTGAATTTATAAGTAAATAATACTAGAGTATAAATAACATATTTCTACAAGAGGCTTGCTGCCTTAAAAACAATACAGGGACAAATTCCCTTTGCCGACCAAGTTACGCATGGATTCCCCATCCATACATTCCCAGAACCATCTTACAAAACACAAAGCTACTTATTGTGTGATATAACCAAGTGATGCCCACAACTAGGGGCATGGCCATTCAAATAGATTTACACTCTATAGAGGTTGTACAACTTTACCCATAATTGGTAATCAACTTATACTATCGGCTAATACACGCTTTTGTAGGAATACGACTAAGTGATTATAACAATGCCATTACAATGCTCTGACCCAACTCAATTCTGCCCACTAAGGTTTCACCACTGAAGGGTTCCATCCACCCAGTCAGAAAGCCCCATCTTGCGCCATGTGGGACAACTATCTCCATCCGTCACCCACTCAGCCCTCTGGTGAAATATAAGCTAGGCAATTGCAAATTAATTAGCCAGATATGTCCCATACTAGACTTATAGTTGTACAGGGATATTTGGGTCTATGGCACAATAGATCAGTCCTTAATAACCTAGGCAAGACAATCACAAATCAAAGTCTCGTGCTAACTACACGGGTTTGTACAAACACTCGTCCAAGTCCAAAACATGTTCTAAATTTTTACTTATTAACCAAGATAACAGAGGTACCATCTCTGGACCAAAATATAAATGTTTCACATTTTGAAACAATTTGACCAACTTTCAACCTAGCACAACTAGTACTGATATGAGCATAGCTACATTGACTGTTCGCTTTATCTACAATTCCACCACTAATATACATGTAGTGGATAGCAATACCATGGTGACAACAGTGGGGTTATCAATTTACCACGGTAGGATTAATGCAACAATTAGATATAACTACCAACCCTATCAATATAGCGATTTTTATCAAAATTACACACATGTATAATAATTTTGAAACACTACAGAATAGTGAAATATAGGATCAACATGGACAAAGTAGGGTTCTTGCCTTTCTATTGAACACTTATCTCCTTCTCTGGAGTCACATTGGAGACTTCCATCACATCAGTATCTATTCAGTGAAAGGCAAATGGCACAAATAAGAGGCAAAAAAATTAAAATAGAGTGTAAATCCAAATATTTTTCATATTATTAAATTTCAAGATTTTATAAAAAAATTAGAGACAAAAATCACTCGAATTAGAGCCCGTATGAGGAAGAACGAGCTAATCAAAGTTTTCTCAGGAAAGAAAGTTGGGAAAAAGAAAATGGAATATACTGTGCAGAGTTTCGAAAATCCAATTTATTTTCTATTTTTATTTCTAACGGAAAATTTGGATTTTTTGCATTGTACTGCTACCAAGTGGGGCCAATTTACAGTGGACTAAGTCGGAGGATTGGATCGACACATTAACTCCTATTGTGCATCATCTTCTTCCTCGTTTCTAAAAAACAAAGTGGGGAGCGAGGCCTTTGCCAAGCTTTCCACCAGAGGCGGAACCAAACTCCGGGCAGAGTAGGCTCCGGGACATAAGAAAATAGCTAGTGTATAGCCTAGGTAAATTCAGTTCAGCCTAGGATAAATTCTCATGGTCCAGCACAGATAGCCCAGATCATTTTACCATTGAGCCTGAGGCATAACTAAATCCTGGTTCCGTCACTGCTTTCCACCGATGATGGGAAACCACTGAGAACACCGGTGACAACTGAAAAGGAAACCGACAGATGCGGTGAATTCATCTGTGGTGATGGCAAAGGAAGAAACGAACTAAGGCGACGGGGATGTAGGGCTGGAAACGAGCCGAGCCGAGCCGGCTCGAGCCGGGCTCGACCGAGCTCGCCCAGAGCTGTGGCTCGGCTCGGCTCGTTCAGGAAACGAGCTAGAAGCCTGGCTTGGCTCGGCTCATTTCCTGGCTCGAGCCGGCTTGAATGGCTCGCGAGCCATAACAAGGCTTTCAGCGCATCTTCTTCTAATGCTACATGGATACTCATACACAACAGCACATTACAAGAATCAGCTCAGTTATTGATTTGGATTCCTATCAATAACTCATCAGTGAAAACATTATCAGCGCATTACAAGATTCCACATTGATCACAAATGTTCAAGCACAAATACATCACATTCACATGGCATCTACACGGTCACATCTAGAAGAATATGGAATAGGGAATCACCAGTTGAGCACCATCGTCTTCCTCCTAGCCGATGTCCTTCTCACCGTGGTAGAGACGGCGGGGGATGTCGCTGACGAATCTCGTCGCCTCGGGGCCACCACCTCCAAATCCACCGCGCGGATGGTGCCGTCCTGGCTCACCACCACCAGATCCCGCCACCCCAGCCCTTGGTTGCCAGATCTCACTGCCCCGGGGTTGTTGCGTGTGGCCGGAGGCGGAGGGGAACGATGTGAGGAGGAAGGGGAGGAGGAAGGGGAAGGCCGCCGGAGTAGAGACGGCGGCGGAGCATGCGAGGAGGAAGGGGAGAGCCGCCGGAGTAGAGACGGCGGGGGAGGATGCAAGGAGGAAGAGGAGGGCTACCAGAGTAGAGACGGCGGCGGAGCATGCGAGGAGGAAGGGGAGAGCCGCCGGAATAGAGACGGCGGGGGAGGATGCGAGGAGGAAGGGGAGGGCCGCCGGAGTAGAGACGGCGGCGGAGCATGCGAGGAGGAAGGGGAGAGCCGCCGGAGTAGAGACGGCGGCGGAGCATGCGAGGAGGAAGGGGAGAGCCGCCGGAGTAGAGACGGCGGCGGAGCATGCGAGGAGGAAGGGGATTAGGGGAGGGCGATGCCGATGTGCGGAGCGGAGGAAGCAAAGGGGGGAGGAATCGGAGGATGTGCCGTGTGCGAGTGCGGATGACCGATGTGGAAGGGGGGCAACGGTGATAAAGTGGGAGTGGGCTGGCCGCCTGGGGCCTGGACCGATTGCGAACAGCGAGCTGAAAAAGCTCGCGAGCCAGCTCGCGAGCGGCTCGAGCTCAGCTCGTTTTTTTTTCGAGCTGCGAAGGAGGCTCGGCTCGGCTCGAAAATTTACGAGCTCGAGCCGAGCCGGCTCGGCTCGTAACGAGCTCGAGCTGGCTTGCAAGCCTCGAGCTATTTTTCCACCCCTACGGGGATGTGGTATGGGTGGCAGCGGCACTACTATATGCGATAGGTAGGTCCTATGAATCAATCCGTAATCCTCAAAAATAGAGCATGGCCTAAGCATCTACACCCTAAGGCAAAACATGTCCGTGCTTTCAATGCTCCAGATGGTGCAGTGCATGGGCTTCTCTACCATAGCCTATGGCAGCGCGGATAGGAACTAGGATGCAGCAGCGCTATGGGCATCTGTTCATCCAATTGGCTAACCTATCCAGTTTGCATCACAGTGGAACACATGGGAACGGACTGGCTCACCCATATTGGACCGATGACAGGAATGAATGAGTTCCTAGTGTCTCTGGGCCATAGTAACAAGGAAGAAAAGGTGTGTTAGAAATAGGATGCCAAGGGAAACATGGATGACAAGGTCATCCATGTCGAAGATCACTAGAGCGGTCAGAATGGAGCGACGATTGATTCTATCGGTGTTGGACAAGATGACCCGATTCTGGCAGATCACTGCGTGAATCAAGAAATTGATTGAGGGTAAAAACACTAGATGAGGTGGAATGTAAAGTGATGCGAGAGGTTTTTAGAGAAGGTCATCGGAGCAGTGGGAAACTCGGGCGGTGTCTAGCGGAGCACATCTGCCAAAGCAGGAAGGACATCAGCATTTTGGCTAAATCTGCGGACTTGAGGAGCTGGGGCTTGCTTAAATGGAAAGAGGAGAAGACAATGAGGAGGATGACACGGTCAGGCAGGCTTTAAGAGGCATGGTATTGTCTCAATTTTGCGCGAGATACTACAAGGGCTCAATGAGAACACACGAGTAGGAGCTGCATCCCCTCTGACAGTGACATGATTCTCATTGAAGGTAGCTTGGGTGACAGAATGGCATGAGATGCATCGGGGCAGGGAGCTTGAGGCTGTAAGACTAAGAGAGAGGTGTTTGGAAGAAGCCACACAACGTGGGCTGTCATTCATTGATTACTTATACACTACACAACGTGAGTTAACTGAATACATGAGATAAACACAAAACGATGGTTATCTGAATACAAGAGATAAACATGACAACCGCAAGAGAAAATATAGGCAGGTTGGTTAGAGTTGGTTAGCGGACGCCTGCATGGCATGCATGCGTCTAACACGCCCCCTCAGTCGCATTGGCAACCGCGTGGATGTTGAGACTACGATGAAAATCAATGAAGAGGGAGTGCGGCAATCCTTTGGTGAAGATGTCAGCGAATTGCGATGAAGAGGGAACATGTAGCACCCGCACTTGGCCCATGGAGACACGATCACGCACAAAATGTAGATCAATCTCAATATGTTTCGTACATTGGTGTTGTACAGGATTACTTGACATGAAGACGGCACTGACATTGTCGCAGAAGACGACAGTGGTGGTGGTGAGGGGTCGATGTAGCTCATGTAGTAACTGGCGAAGCCAACAGGTTTCAGCGACGGCGTTAGCGACAGCCCGATATTCTACTTTTGCGCTAGACCAGGAGACAGTTTGTTGTCGCTTAGAAGACCACGACACCAAATTATCTCCAAGGAAAATACAGAAGCCGGAAGTGGAGCGTCGCATATCCGGACATCCGGCCCAGTCAGCATCGATGTAAGCCGATAGAGAACACGGCGCTGAACATATAAGCTGAAGCCCATAGTGTAGTGTTCCCTTGATGTACTGCAGAACACGTTTCACCAGGTTGAGGTGAGCATCCTGTGGGTCATGCATGTGAAGGCAGATTTGCTACACGGCGTAAGCAATGTCAGGACGGGTGAACGTGAGGTACTGTAGTGCACCAGCAAGACTCCGATAAGTCATGGGATCACTCACAGGTGGACCACAGGTGGCAGAAAGTTTGGAGGAGGTGTCAATGGGAGTGGTGGATGGTTTACAAGAAGACATGCCCGCACGATCAAGAATATCCGTGGCATAAGATGCTTGAGAGAGAAAGAGGCCAGTCGCATTTTTAGTGACTGAGATGCCAAGAAAAAACTTGAGGTCCCCGCCCGAGATCTTTCATGGCGAATTCAGAGTAAAGTTCAGCGATGATGGATGAAAGAACTTGAGGAGAAGAAGCGATCAGGAAGATATCGTCAACGTATAGAAGAAGGTAGGCGACATCAGCTCCTCGACGATAGATGAAAAGAGAGGTATCACATTTGGAGCAAAGGAAACCACGAGAGGTGAGAAATGAAGTGAAGCATTGATACCACATTCGTGGTGCTTGCTTGAGACCGTAGAGGGATTTACGAAGATGACAAATGTGATTGGGTTTGGAGGGATCAACAAAACCCGTAGGTTGATGGCAATAAACAACTTCGGATAGATTGCCATGCAAGAAGGCATTGGACACATCTAATTGGTGCACAGGCCACTCATGGAAAGTGCAAGAGAAAGGACTGTACGAATGGTGGCCGGTTTGACAACAGGACTAAATGTTTCGTCAAAGTCGATGCTAGGCTGCTGAGAAAAACCACGAAGGACCCAACGGGCTTTATAACGATCAAGTGAACCATCTGGCTAGGATTTATGCCAAGAAATCCATTTTTTGGATACGATGTTCACGTTGGGCGGAGGAGGAATGAGATCCCAAGTTTTGTTGGACAATAGGGCATTAAATTCATCCATCATGCTCGAGTGCCAATGGGGATCCTTCATAGCACTGTTTACAGATTTGGGAACAAGGGAGATTGATGAAGAAGTAGTGATGTTGAGATTGAGCCGGTCTGGTGGCCAAAGTATAATGCCGGAGCGAGACCAAGTGTGGTAGCAAGGAGGATCGGAAGGGTGATGCACCAAAGGAGCTGGCGCAGGTTGTATAGAAGGAGAAGCAGCCGATGATGGATGTTCGTGAGGGATGGTGGGAGGTGTTGAGGAGTAGGAACAGTCGGCTCAGGTAGGGGAACTGCCTCTGCACGGGTAGCTTCATCAGGGGCCAAGGCTGGAGAAAGCGGTGCAAACTGGGGAACCTGGAACAGCGGAGGCAACAAGTGTTGCTGAAACGACTAGTCGGAGTCCAGTGCGTGTGGCGAGACAGACAAGGAATGGCAACAGAAGAATATTATCTGGAATATTCCCTTCAATTTTATTTTATTAACAGGCTAGTGGCTGACAGGTGGGCCCTACAAATTTTTTAGATTTTCCAAAATAAAAGAATTTCGAAAAAAGGATTAGAGACTAACAAGTGGGCCTTTGGTCTATGGAGTAAGTCTACAGCTAGGGTTCATGGGTCTATGGTGCATCGGGTTCATGGGCTACGGTGACAACTAGGACCCACATGTCATAGACATGAACCGTGTCCACAGATATTGAATCTAGGGTTTGGCTTGGGTTTGCTATGCGTGCAATTGATTAGGACAACATAGTGACCGTGAGGATGACATGGCGTCGAGGTGGTCGGTGACATGGCCGATTGAATGTGGCATGGCGGTAGCGCATAGGGACCGACCGTTTCTGGCGAGTGGTGGTGAAGCAGGTGGTTTCTGGTCCAGGCAAAGGACAAAACTGTGTCAACACGATAGTGCAAATCCAGTGACACGGGTGGCTTGGCCAGCGGTGGCCTCCGGCTAGCGGTGACGCAATGAAAATAGCGGTGGCGACGAGCTCGATAGTGAAGTCAGTGAATGACGTCACTCTAACGACAGGGAGATGTGCATGGGCTAGAATGTGGCACAACGGACTCGACGACGAGGTTGGCTGTGTAGGAGGCTCACCAGCGTTGGCGGGATCTAACGGCGAAGAGGACGGTGACGGAAATCCTTCCCAAGCTTTGATCAACGCACACGAAGCACGAAACTCCAATAAAATCGAGGCACGGGTAGATCAAGAGCTAGAACACACAGTGACGTGGTCAATTTTGGAGAACTTGCTAATTGGCAAGAAACGCTAGGGAATGGCGGCGCACGGCATCTCTTGTCACCGGACATGAGGAAGATAGGGGTGGCATTGGCTTTCCAGCCAACCGAGGATGGCAAGCCCGATTTGGGGGTCTCAGTGGCATTTTAAAGGGAGAGGAACTAGTGTCCTGGTCAGTGGCAATAACGTGTCCTACTCGAACATGGCTGGGGGAAGATGAACAGTACACGTACTATTCATCTAACAGGTGAGACCCACTGGTAGCGAGAGAAGGAGAGGAAGGCTAGCAAGCTACCGAGTTGGGCCGGGAAAAGGAAATGGGCTGGAGGAAAGGAGATTTGGCCCGAGATTAAAATCCGAAATTTCAGTGACTTCCAAATTTCAGAAATTGGGATAAATTCAATTGAGCTCCAATAAATAGCAAATAAACTACGAAAAAATACAGAAAAAATTCTACAACACAAGGAACCCAACTAAAACTAGTTTGGGTTTAATTGATGTTTATTTTATTCATGTTAAATCATTTTAATCTCAGAAAATACATATTAAGCTTTAGTTAATTCAAGAAAAATCCAAATGGTTATTTTTATTTTAAAAACTTTAAAATGGTAGAAAAAATCAGGATATTACAAACCTTCCCTTAAATGGAATCTTGACCCCGAGATTCAGACTCACTAAAGGAACAGGTTACTTGGCTTCCTCTTGCAACACTAACGTATTTGGCTGCCTTGAGCTAACGGTGTTCCACTACATGCTCCTGGGGTGAAAGTCTTGATAGGGGTACTCTCAAGATTGAACAAAATCGACATGACATCTTGACACTTCTATAGACATTTACAAGCAAAATGGCCTGACACTTTACACTTGAAACAAGTGAAGTTGCAGGGTTAGCATTTCCCTATGGCTGACTGTTGAAGTCGATAGGGCGCAGTCCTGAAGTATCCTGACGAGGTACTGGGGCTAGAGTCTTGAAGTATGCCTACGGAGGTACACGATCTGGCTGGTATGCGTTGAATTTGGCTCTCTGTGACTAGGGTTGGCATTTTTATACTGAAACCGAAATACTAAACCGAACCGAACCAAAAAAAAGAAAAATTACGGTTTATTCAGAGTATAGTATTTGGTGCGGTTTATATTTTCATACTATTCGGTTTTCAGTTTTCGGTGCGGTTTTTAAGTCACGAAACCGAATTAACCAAAATACCGAAATATTGTTTTTCCCTTGTGTGAATTTGTGGTAAACAAAGACTATTCTTATTTAATTTTGTATGTACTTTTCAACATCTCAAAAAAAAGGAACATTAATAGCTTTTAAAGATATCATTCACTCAAAAATAAATCCGATATGATAACACTAGATTAAATAATGTCATTATACATTAAAGCGTTGTGCATATTTTGGTTAACTAAAAAATCGAATTAACTGAACCGAAGTAATTCGGTTAATTAGGTTTGGTTTTCTATTTTAGTTTAGTTAATTCGGTTGTCAACTTTCAAAAACTAAAATATTTTTTACCGAATAAACCGAATGCCCACCCCTATCTATGACTGGTGCAATTGAGCTTCTTGTTGAAACATTTTCCACTTGCAAGACTCTTCCAACTCTTGGTGAGACTTCTCAATAAGTATTAGCCTTGTCTACCATATGTTGGAAACTAGCATAGTCATTGCCAATTACCTGAACCTTCAATCTGGGGTTGAGTCCTTTCTTAAAGAGCTTCTGATGTGCATCATATATAGCAAAATCCTCTGGAGCGTACCGAGCTAAGTGAACTTATTGAGATACTGATATGTTCCCCCGTTGAAGCTCACGGAACTCTTCCTTCTTCATTTTGACCACCCTATTTAGAATATGGACATGGCGGAAAGCTATAGTGAACTCTGCTAAGCGATGCTGTCTTCATAAGCAGCATAATAGTTCTCTCACCATTCTGCTGTAGTACCCTCAAGCTGGTGAGCAATGTAGAGAACCTTCTCTTGATCTGTACACTGAGTAAAGCCTAGCTTCTTTTTTACAAAATGAAGCCAATCATCTGTCTCTAAAGGCTCTGAAAAACTAGAATAGGTAGTCAATCGAGTCCTCATATATTCCACGAATCTAGAAGGTGGATGAGCTAGATGAGGTGCAACGGCTATATGATTTTGCTAGTTCATCATGTTGTTCAAATTCTGTATTATTGTGTTCATGAGCTAGGTCCCGGCTGTCATAAACTGACTCAAGCTTAGGTCCAAACCGACTGAAGCTAACTACTAACCAAAAACCGTTGGATTTGCAGCACTGCTGTGAGGATCTGAAAGCATGTAAATGCATCCAGCTAAATTCTGACCATCAACAATCTGCTATATTGGCACCATATGTCACAAAGGAGAGGGAATAACAAAGATAAGCAGTAATATACTAAAGGCAAACACTCACTTAGCCGAAAAAGCTAGTAAAGAAGCATTAAATTCCACAAATAAATATCTTTGACATAACTGCAATATAATACCAAAAACAAAACTGCAGCTCACATCACACACTTCTTATTTGTCAGAAAATGATAAATTTGTTGCAAAAAAATCAATTCATTAGAAATCTGTTTCACCACTTTTTGTTTAAGAATACCATCGTTTATTGGTAATTATTTCGTGAAGTGCTCAACAAAACAACACTAACAAATAACATATTGAACTTACCGTTACTCTGTTGATAATCCTTACACTTTATAGTTGCCAATTCGAATTTTGATTCACCAAACAGCACCATTTCTCAAACTTAAGACAACTTCACCTCCTCAGGACTCAAAGCTGATACCATTAGCATTCGAGACTCAAAATTTGGATCTCATTGGAAAATTTTATTATGTTTCTCAAAACTAGGAATTTCAGTTTTCACTTACACCACCAAAGGTGTGGCTTACATCGCTAAATGAGGATAAAAAAATTCCACTTGATCCTCGGTTTTGTTCAACTTCCTAATAAAGCAGATCTGTGAAGGACCAAGTCACGTTCCATAGCTGCGATCTCCAGCATCCCCAAGGCCCGGAACGATAAACCTATGAAGCAGAACAATCAATACTAAGAAAGAACAGCATCACAGTATATGGACATACTAGTCAACACTCGGCGTTCTAATTACCCTTTCTCATTCACAATTTTATCCATAGCTCCTGCATACACACAAATCCTGCATCTAGCAGTTGCAAGATTATACAAAACATCAAAGGTAACCTTGAAACAAATGTCACAGATGTATCAGCATGTACCCTGGGAATTTTTTATTGAGCTTCTTGAGGGCTGGAGGAGCAGCAACAGCAGATATCTGAATGAAAATGATCACTAAGATAACAATGCCCGATTTTTTATAAACAAAAGAATCAGATGAACATTTGTTTGCCTACTGAACTCACAATTCTTATCTGGCCGATCTCAGCTCCACAATCCTTCAGAAGATCAACTGCTGCAGCTACAGTTCCACCTGATAGATAAATAAAGGTAGGTAAATAATATGAAGATTACAAGGTTACAGACACAACAATGCCACTAAATCCTTTTTCCAGCCTAAGCAACATCTTATGTACTATACTGTTGGCTCATTTACTACAATCCACACAAATCCATGTTATGAAAGGATGTAATGTACTAGGCAAAAGATATACCAGTTGCAAGCATAGGATCCACAAGGAGGATATGACATCCTTTTGGGAATCTATCAGGTAATCTGCGTTCAGAGAATTTGTTGAAACAAACATCATCACAAGTTAAAATGTTAATCATTTTCATCACAAGTTAAGCACCTTATTCATTTTCAAAGAACAGACAGAATTATTAGGTAAAACTGTTCAATAGCTTGGCCAAAGTCCTGCGATTGGTCAACCTAATGAAAGAGTAAAATAAGAGCTGGATGCGAATTCAGAGTGACTGCTTTTGATAATAACCATGGTAACTCCACTCGTATTGTGAAGTAATTCTTCAAAGATGAAATGGAATAATGAGTAGTATTCCATAACTTCCATTATGTACTTTCTAGCACCCGAAAACTATCTTTTAAACAATCAAAAGTTCTTCAAGTTGCACAGAAGCTCCACGTTAGGGCCTCCATGACTACAGTACAACATAGAGAAATAAATAGCACTTAGAGCAGCTCCAAAAGATGGGCTAAATTTGGTCCCCTATAATCTCATTTTAGGGGACATGCCAAAAAATTGAGGATCAATATAACTCCTTTGCTCCAACAGTCATCTCCAAAATTAGTTCCCTAAATATTTTAAATCTGCTACATGAGCTTATGGGCCATATTAGTTATAAATCGGAAAGCATTGAAACTTTGATTGGAAAGCAAAGAAAGAGATGCAAGACAACCAACACACACAAACATGTCCAGACGTGATCACAAATGGTTTCTCGTGTGCACGTCGCTACACATGCATGTCTACATACGTGGTCATACATGTCTACATGCATGTCTACATACATCGCTACATAGGCTTGATGATTTCTCGTGTGCGCGTGGCTTGAAGATTTCTCATGCAGGTTTTGGATGCCGAGTCAAGTCCGGCTGTAGTCTCCAAGCACCGTTCGGATGCTTTTTTTTGTTATCGTATTTTGTTGTGAGTCGGTCTCGGTTACTTTTTCGGTTGGCCGATTTCCTTCCGAGTCGTCTTCTTTTGCTGTATCGTTGCGTACGAGTCGGTTTTTTCTTTCCAGTCGAGACTGATTGGGGACGCGTGGGGTGAGGCCAATTTTGGCTCCGGTGGGGTGAGATATTGAGGGTGTTAAAATTTTTAATGGTGGTTTGGGGATCTTTTGGAGGGGTTTTTTTTTCACTAATCACCAAAATTTATTTTAGGGGATATTTTAGCTCATCTCTTGGAGTTGCTCTTACTTGTTCAAGTAAACAGAGGGCTGTAGTGTTGTCTCATCCCTAGCCATACCTTCAATCAGAAGAAAAGATATCAGAATGCTATCAATAATCCATTCAAGCATGGTTACATAACAAAATAATATTTCTGTAAAAAAAGAATAAGATAAAGTGAATCATTTGTCAAGTATAAAGATGTGCTGAAGTATTACACAATTTGTAATTATGTACATATAGTTAGCTATATCAATCGGCAGTAAGATTTTTTTTTGCCAATTTTCATTAAAAAAAAGTTCTTCCTGATATGAAGTTCCTTCCAAAGTGAAAAAATGAAAATAATGGATTTATTCACCTATACTTTCATAGTTTATATTATGACCAATCCAGCAAATTTGCAATTGAACATTCAACTGGAAAATTGGATGCTTTGAGATGGCAAACACGATATCTTTTCTCACCCAAATGGAAAGTTCTAGTTGATGGCAAAATTGATGGCGCAAACTCCGCGAGGGCAAGCCCTGCTCGAAGAATAGGCACAATCTGAACCAAGGACCATATAAATAAGAAAACATTAAATAATTACTACATGAGAGTATGATGAATTTGCCCAAAAAAACGTTTTTACAGAAATGCAAACCATGATAGGCTCCATGGGATTGATGGATTCAACGACAGCAGTTCCCATAGGAGACTGGATCTCCCTTGTTACTGTCGGCTGTCAATGGAAAGAGGTAAACAATCTCAATGATGACAGACTAAAACAAATAAAATTCATCATTATTGTCCAATGTGAATGGAAATTTCTGATAAAATTTCCGGAGTTTCTTCTTGTCAGTACATCGATCAGTTATGTAACATTTTTATTTTATTTTACATAAACATCTGAATGACTAATTTCAAAACACATATCAACGACAACAAATGCAGCATTCACATCTACTTAAGAATTACGAAGATACCAGCCAATCCCTGGTTGCCTCGTAGATAAGCAATCTCCCGAGCTCCCCCATAGCATTTTCTGCCCAAAATTTTCACCAGCAAGCAAGAAGTCAGAAAGAAACATAAATCAGAACTCATAAACATTACACACCAGGCAAAGAATCAAATTAGCGGATACAAAGCACTCACTGAAGGCGTGTGAGGGCGTGGCCTGATCGCGGAGGACGGAGACCCAGTGACTGATCAGTGGGTGCGCCGGCACCACCACCTGCTGGCCGCGCAAGAAACAATCTAATTCTTGATCTCCGGCTACTGAATACTAATGCTCAAGTGACGGGCGAGCGTGCACCTTGAAGCCATCCATGGCGGCGATGGCGGGGTCGTGGTTGCCGATCTCCATCCGCCGGAATCGAAATCAGGATAGGAGGCGGCTCAGTGGCTGCTAGGGTTTTGGTGGGGAGGGAGTTGGGGTACACGGCGGGAAGAAAGGCGATGGGGGGAGGAATGCTGCCTTGCGTGCACGATGCGGGGGGCACTTAGAGCATCTCCAAGAGATACATAGCTCTTAATATTTAAATTTTAGAGCTGAAAGGTAAAAAATAGCTCCAACAAATTCCTAAATAGACTCTCAAAAATAGAACACACCCAAAAAAGGGCTCTCGCTCTCTACTTATAGAGGATGATGTAGGCTCTCAATACTGTTTTTCTGGTTTAGGATATCCGTTGGAGTGAATGATTATTTTGGGATCTTATATCGTGATTAGGATCTGTAAAAAGAGATTTAGGGTGTGAATTTATTGGGCATCTCTTGGAGATGCTCTTATGCGGTAGAACAGTCGGGGAGCCCACCAGCTCCGCTCGTTAAGGTTGGGGTGGGGCTGCCACTCGACCCGCAGTCTCCAAATTTGTTGCGCGATTTTTGCAGCCTTTATGATTTTAGGCCCATTTGGTATGTAGAAAAAAATAGAGGGATTTTATAGAATTCTAATGTAAAAAAAATTTCTAAGATGGTTGTTTGGATGAAGGATTGGCTCAAAGGAATTTTCCTATCCTACATTTTTTTGGAGGAAAGAAAAATGTGAGGATACACCTCGTGTTAAAATTCCTTTTAGTCATCCAATGCAATATTTCTCTTTTCTCACTCCTCTCTATCTCTAGTTAAGCCATATATTCCTTTAAAATTCTTATTTTTTCCAGTGCTGCTTCCAAATGTACATTCTGAACATTTTCTGCATTTGCAATTTCTGTAGGAATTATTGGACATGACATGCAATTCCTACGTTTTTTCTATTTCTTGTGTTCCAGATGGTCCTATCTGTTTTGAGTCTTTGTTGTTGTTTTTATTTTCTAAATTTTTCTTTCATTTCCTAGAGTATTCATGAGAGAACACCATATGATCATATAATGATTTTGCTACTTTGCGGATTCTCGTGGGAACCACTCAATCCATGTTATGATCGTACTTTTTTGTTGCACAACAATCTTCTCCCTGTCCCTCTTTACACTTGCATCTTATCCCATTCTCGTTGGCTCACACGTCGCCACTCCCAAGACCCTCGTGCGCTCCAAGCAACCTATCACACGAGCAGCGACAAGCAGATCCGGCCAAATGGGCTAGGCCAAACAGGTCAACCCGTGGCACGGTACTGTTGATCTAACTTAGGTACGGTATGATATGAACAGTAAACAGGTTATGCTAGTCCATCACGACTAGGTGTGCCGTGCTTGTGCCAAAACCTCAACATGGTGAGCCAGTCCAACATGACACCCACAGTACTATACCGAGGCACGCCTTAGTCCAACACAGCATAGTACGCCATTTAACCCAACCTCCCACTTGACCCACTTCCAAGAGACCAGATCTATTTAGAAGAGTGCAGCAACTCTTCTATCGTGATGTAATAAAATTACATACGAATAGCAGTAAAATTACTTTTATTATAGTTAATGTGCTCTTTCGAGTGTGTACGGGTGACTTGGAAGTAAAATTACTTGCGACTGGCAGTAAAGTTACTTGTGAATTGCAGTAAAAATACTTTCAATTGACAGTAAAGTTACTTGTGACCCGTAGTAAAATAACATACGATCGGCAATAAAAATAGTTACGACTGGCGCCTTCCCACAAGGGTTCCGCCACGGCCCTATGCAACTAACCGAGACCCGCTTTTTGATGGACAGGATGGAACCAACAACAACGGACACCAAGGCAAGAGTAGAGGGGTTCGATGCTTGCCAGCGTGCCCGCGGACCTCCATTAAAATTACTTGTGACGGGAAATAAAATTACTTGCGATAGGCAGTAAAATTACTTACGAACAGTAGTATTCTGTAACATCCTGAAATTTTGAAATTTGAAAAAGTGAAGCTTTTGAATTATTCTACAATATATTTCTCTTGAAATTTGAATCTTCATTGGTGTTTCCTAAATTTTTGTTGAGATTTCAAAAGAAAATTGAAGAGAGTCATGAAAATAAAACTAATCTTAGTAAGACCATAAAGGATATATGCAAATAATAGAAACTTAAAATTTTAAATACGAATCTGAAAAGATGATCCAGTATAAAGAAGGAGAAACTTGAATTAGGATATAAAATATCTCTCTAGAGATAATAGCATAAATAGTAACAAGAGTAAATGAATAACATACAAACATAAATATGCATATACAAATTGTGCAAGGAGGTGTTTAGCAATATAGGAAATAATAATAAAAATATATATGCAAAATTAAGTAAGCCCGCAAAATAACAATATGTGAAATTATGTACATATACATAAAACAAAATATATAACACACTAAACATATATTATGTTGAGTGAAGCAATAAAGGAAATAAAGGCATGAAAATAAGAACATCAAATAAAAGAAAAGGGCTATTATATTTTGTATTTAAGTAATTGAACAAAGACTTGAAATAAAATTTCAGAAATTTGGAACCATAATCTTAAAATAGAAGCTCAACATACAAATTTAAAAATCCAAATTCAAAGCCTCTCTCTTTCTTCTTTCTTCCTATTACATGTGGCCCCCACCCATTCTCCTCTTTCCTCCTTTTTCTTTTTCTCTCCTACCTCCTCTCCCTGCCCAGTGGCCCCCCTGCGCAGCATGCCTCCCTCCTCCTTCTTTCCTCCTTTCCCCGTGCCATTCTTTTCTCCTTCTTCCTCCTCCCTCCTGTGGTCGCGCGCCTTCCACGTCTCCCTCTTTCCTTCTCTCTGCTCAGCGCCCTGCTCTTCCATCAATGCTGCGTGCTTGCCCCGTCGCCATCACGAGCTATCACACGCACGCCCCGCTGCAACCCCTGCCTCCCTGCTCTGCCGCGCAATCCACGTCGGCCTCCGTCACCTCGAGCCGCACGTCGCCGCCCATCTCCCGCGCTGCTTCCCGGTCCTCCACCAACCGCGTCTCCCCACCCCTCTGCGGCTACAAGTAGCCCAGGCTTCTCCCCGTACTTCCGCGCCACTCCCCATTCCTCCCTGCTTCTTCTTCCACCGAGCGCCCGCAAGCCGCCACCTGCCTCCTTGCCGTTCCCGGCCATCCAGCGACGCCCCGCCTTTCTGAGCGCATCCAGGCGTGCCTCAAGGAGCCTCCTACCTCCATGCCCGTTTAATTGAACTCCCGTGCATCCGGCTCGCCGCACGGCCCAATTTCTCCAAGGAGTCTAGTGAGGACTTTTGAAAAGGCCCCTCGAAGGTTAATCAGATCACCATTAACCACAGTCAATCGGGCCTATAGATTGTTCTTGAGCAGAGCTAGAACCAACCCTTTGAACTACAAGCATCTGCGCCCGCTAAAGTCGCTCACAAGAAACCCGTGGACAGCAAGAGGAAGACCGTAGATGCCCTCGTCGAGGTAACATAGTTGACACTAACTATTGATAAATGTTCTATGATAATAAAGTTGTATAAATATTGCAGTAACATTTTTTCATACCAAAAATAAATATCATGGTATGTGTGGTAAATTTGATACAATGTGAGTAAAAAGTTACGTAGTGCGTTTATCAACAAAACAATAAAACTATACTCGTTGGGTATTAAAGGTTTAACATACACTCAGTAAAAACATTATTTTGATTTCGAGCTGCCCTTTCTATGCAGATTATAGCGAGGGAGAAGAAACAGTACACGGGGTACCGTCCGATGTGCCCCTGCCATCTTCGTGCAAACCAGATGCATGCTCACACTTGAGTAGAGTGCTGAGGTCTCTAAGCTTGGCTTTGGCGGCCTCCTGGAGTTCAACTTGGAGGGCCTAGAGAGCAAGGACCTTCTTTGCTTCCTCATGGACAGGGTCAACCCTGTTGACATGGTGCTGCTCATCAGCGGGGGCGAGGGCCTCTCTATCATGCCACATGCCATTAACTGCATGCTAGGCCTCCCTTGCAGCGGTAGGGACGCCCTTTGATTTTGTATGACATAGCCAGTGCTAAGCTCATGGAGTTGAAGCGCTCACTCAGCATGCCATAGAAACAGCAACATCAAGGTCAATGTTCTACTGGAGAGGATTAAGGCCATGTTCACTGACATCCTCACGATCAGGCGCTTCTTCCTGGTCGCCTTTAGCAAGCTCCTATTCTCGGTGACCAGCAACAACATCACCGGGAAGGACACATTACTGATGAAGGATGTGCCAATTTCAATGGTGTCGACTGGTGTAAGGCTGTTGTTAATGACCTGAGGAAGGTTGCACGCTCTTGGAAGAAGAAGAAGGAGAAGGACATGAAGTCCATCTGCAGATGTGCCACCTTCCAACTCATAAGCATCCATGTGTTTTTTCCTTGGTATATGCTTTTTGTGATAGTAATCTTGAAGTTCTCGACAGTAATTTTTTAATTTGACATAATAAAATGTATTCCATAGATTTACTATCTCAACAAATTGAGATGTGTCCAAAGCATTGGCGCCCTTGAGACCCCCGCGCCATACACTTCTCGACATCGCTCATCAACAAATTGAGATGTGTCCAAACCATACCATTGATAGTTTCATAACAGTTCCTATGATAATTTGAAGACAGTAAAGTATGTAACGTCATGTACTAAGAGTACATTTTACATAAGCTATAAATGTTTCGCATATATGCAGTAACTCTTTGTGTTACATGTAGTAAAACTTGCTGCCTCTCCTCCAAACCCTCTATGCACTCTCTGGTAGCGCAAATGCATGCTTCTTTCCTTGCAGGATTCATTGTTCTAACACTTCTCAAAAGGAAGTTTAGCACTCTACAGTGCTCTTGAATTTCATTTTACAGTTGCTCTATTTAGGCAACAATTGCAGAAAGCATGTTTGTAGCATCCGTAGCCATACGTGTTAGTACTCAATTTCTTTGTTATGAAGTGAAGACACTTATTGAGCCTCCATTTATAGAGTGGTCGAGTAACATCGCCATGCAGTACGAATTGCATGGCTGCATGCAACCTTTATGTACACTATTTTATTGAGTGTTACATGCAGTGAAAGGTTTGCCTACTTACATAGGTAATACATGTTTCACGATCTTGCAGTAATTTTCGTGTCATAAGCAGTAAAATATACTAATATAATTTTACTAAGTGTTATGAAGGATTGAGGATTGATTGTGGTGACTAGAGGGGGATGAATAGACACAAATTGAATTTTTTTCGACTCAAGTATTTCTTGGCTTGAACTCTAGCGCTATGAGAAAGATATTAAGTTCAAGAATGGAAAGAACAAAACAAGAATTTTAAAAACTTAGTTGCTAAGAAATCTCAAGAACTCAAGATAAACTAAACCAAAATTAAGAACTTGAACCATAGTAAGATAAGGACCTCAAGTTATGATTTTGAAAGGAATTGCAAAGTAAAACCCAATGGAGAGACTTTTTTGCTCTAAGTTCATGTTGCACCAAAATCTAAAATTTTAAAAACTTAGCTGTTAAGAAACCTTAAAAACTCAAGATCTGCTCACCCAAAATTGATTACACTTTTTCCCTTGAAAATTTGATGAAACTTGAACTAGCAAGATGAGGTCCCCAAAGTTATAATTCAAAAAAGAATTGTAAAATAAAGTCCAATAAAAGACTTTTCTTACTCCAAGTTCATGTTACATCAAAATTCGGAATTTAAGAAACTTAGCCGTTAAGAAATCTCAAGAACTCACGATCTAATCACCCCAAAATTGATGCAACTTTGATGCGGATCCACCTAGCAATCTAGCTGAACCACGTTGCTTTGGCCCTGATCTTTCACGATACGCCTTGTTGGATGCCCTCCTTGTTCTAAGAAGGTTCTTGCAAACCTAAGAGCAGCGTATACCTCCAAGATAAGCCTTCTCCCACGCACACCGCAGCACATGAACGAAGGGTAGAGAAACTGAAGTTTCAGCGAGTAGAATCCAACACCACAATTGGATTCAACACACCAAGAGCAATTCCTCGATGGAAATCTCAAGAACACGCCAACAATGGCCACCAAACCATGGTGATTTTCTGGTTTCTATTTGTCAATTCATAGCCTAGGTTACAATGGGGCTAAGGTGATGGCCTTATATTGGTGCACAATGCACGACCTTGACTAAAACTCACGCACAACCTGGCCTAAGGCCAAAACAAACTCCTATACGAACTAAAAAGGAAATATCTAAACTACTACCACCAGATTCTCTCTTAATTTGTGACCGAAATGGCGATAGAGGGGGGGTGAATGTCGATTTAAAAAGATTTCTTGCCCCCCAAATACTCACAACGAATCTCTCCTCCTATAGCTATGATGAGCTATAAAGAAGTTGATATACGCTCTCTGGAAACCCAACTAAACAGATAAGCAACAAAACAGATCAAACAAGAAGGCAAACAAAAATGGGAAAAACCTGCAATCAAGAAACAGCCGGGCGGTCAGACCTCCCTTTGAAGGCCGGTCAGACCGGTCCCATAGGGCCGGTCAGACCCGTCCCATAGGGCCAGTCAGACCGCCGGCTTCAGCCCGGTCAGACTGCCTGGGGGCCGGTCAGACCGCCGGCTTCTGCCCAGTCAGATCGCTTCCTCTGAATTTTTCTGGCAACCCCGAGACTGAAATTCCTGAAACTCGAGAAATACTGCAGACCTTTGAAAAACTGAGAAAATAGGGGTTTGCTTCCAATCTTTTTGGCCCAGAGCATCACTATCATAAACTAAATAAGAAGAGGTCCTCAGGAAACAAGGAAATCCCACCAAAACACAAGAATTTCAGATTATGGTGAAAATCTGAACTTTTGCACGAACTGAGCCAAAAACCAAATTACTCCCCAATCTTTGATCCTTTGGCCATGAAACTTTGAGGATAACTACTTAATAGCCTCTGGACTTCTCATGCCAAGTTTCATACCATCTCGTGAAGGGAATCAAAATCTACCTCAAACCCTAGAAAAGAAAAAGAGGAGCAGAGGAAGCCAAAAAACAAAATCTGGAATCAAGGATGGGCTCTTGGGATTTTAACTGATCAAATGATCTTGAGGCACCATCCCAACATAAAGCAATCCATTTTACACCTCTTGGGCAAGAAACAACACAAAAACGAAAAACTAAAGAATCAACCACAGAGAGCATCAAAGGAAAAACAGGGAGCACGGGAGATAAACTCAGAAATTTCATTCCAAATAATCTGTTGGATCGGAAATGGCAACAGAGGGGGGGGGGGGGGGCGGGGGAATGGTGCGTTTAAAAAATCACCCCCAAAGTATCCAAACAAATTTCAACTCCGATAGCTATGATAGCTATGAAGTAGAAAAAGAACGAGCGCTAACCAAAATAAAGACAACTGAGCTCAAAACAAAGTCACTGAAGAAACGGAGCTCAAAGCATTGTCACGGCAATGAAAACATCTGTAAAATATTGCCATGGCAGAGAAAACAGATCAAAGCAATGCCACGGCAAGAACTTGTAGTCACGGCAAGAAAACAACGAAAAATGCTGCCACTGCAAAGAAAACCGGCTGCCATGGCAAAGAAATCCAAAAATTTCCTGCCAGCCGAGAGGAAGCTTCACTTGATGCCAAAACTCAAAAGAGAGGCAAAAAGGAAAATCAAAAGGGGGATCATCCCTGCTGCATGGAACCGAAAGAAAGAGCTGGCCAAAGGAAAGCTTTGCAGCTGCAAACAACAAAAATTTGTACTAAAAGAAAAGGGGCAGCAGCTCACCACTTGGACTGAAAAGAAAAGAGGACATGCAAAAAGAAAGCAAGCAAGAGAGCTGGGACTGCACGGCAAAGAGAAGGGACTGCAGACAAGAAATCCATTCTTCACAGCAGCCGCCACGGCAGAGAAACGGCAGAAATCGCTGCCATGGCAAAGAAATCAGCAAGAATAGCTGCCATGGCAGGGAAAAACTGTTGCTGTTCTGGACGAGAGAAGACTAAAAGAAATCAATAGGCAGCAAATGATCTCTCGTAGGAATTCTGCCATGGTATCTCTTCTCTTGGGAAGAACTAGCAAGAGAGACCTTTGAGGAGAAAACAGAAGAGAGCAAAAAGTAGCGCAGAAACTAGAGCAACACCTTAAACAAAGAAGGAAGATTGCAAGGGTGAGTCTCCCAGCCAACACACAAATAACAAGCAAGAGTTTAGACTTGACAACAAAGCAAAGAAAAAGAACACAAAAGAGATGCAAGAACTCAAAACATAACTCTCATAGATCGAGACCGAGACATACGCGATTACATGATAGTTGTTCTCAGCTCATCTCTCTCTCACTCTCACACTAAGTCCCCATACGCCCGGAGAGTATAGAGAGAAACTCTCACCTTCTCTCTTTCTCTCTTTCTCAATAAGCAAAGACTAAGTAAACTCTAATCCATCTCATACAAATAAGGAGAGGCACAAACATAGAACTATCACACACACTTTCTCAATTTCAGCACAACCTCTCCCTCTCCTTTTATAGCCTCCCACTAATGGGGTTGCACATGCTTTACCCATTAGGTCACCACCTACTCGATGCTTTATCCAAACCCGCTTCCTTTAGTGCAGCTTTGCGTTTTTACCAAAACGCCCCTCGCGCACCTTCTAGGAAGCTTCCTCCTTTCTTGCCTTGCAAGCCTCGCAGCCACCTCGAGCCCTCGCCGTCTTTGACACCTCCCGACCGTTCTGACCCTAGCGCCACCTGCGCCTAGTCCGGTCCACCGTGTCTCGCCACGACTCCGCCTCGCTGTCCTGCAGCCAACACAGACAAGAAACATATCAAATAGCACCGCTCGATACATGAAACATAAACAGCCCAAACCTGACAAGTCATCATAATATGCATCCTAATCACTTTGACCAGGTTTGACCAAGTCCGACCGAGCCCAATTGCACCACGCAACGTCAAGGACCGAACCAACCAAATCAAACTCGACTTTCCTAAACCGATGTCAAATACTCATCACACACATGGGATGACCTCCACATGGTCTCTCAATCTCCCTCTTGATGAGTATATTGACAAACTTAGAAAAAACACAAAGTTGAGTTTGAGTTTGAGAAAGAGAGTCAAACATGGTCCAAAAGAAAATGAGACTCATGACCATGTCGACGAGAGGAGCAAAAGAAAGAGCAAGTTTTCCTCAAAGCTCCACGAACTCCTCAAAATGGCTTTTTCCCTGCTATTCTCCCCCTTTTGGCAATAAACACATAAGGATGCAAAGGAGAGAATCAAGTATGATCTTGGATGGAATGGCTGAAATTTATTTAACCTTAGCAATTAGAGCCATGAAGATTATCCAAAATGACCATGAAGTATTACACCAAGCCATAATTCATAAGTGTGCTATCAAGATCATGACAAGACATGTATAATCAAGCTAAGCTAAAGAGTTATAATATGAAATTTAGTCCAATTTCTTAGCATGTCAAGTCATCCATGATTATAGTCTAGCTAAAGGTATCCAAAGATGATGCAGGCCATGTCAATAGTCTAAATGGAACCAAGAAGCTAGTATTGAGCCGATTTAGAGTGCTACAAGTTCAAGAATGAGACATTCGTTTAAGTACTTGTAACCTTTGTAATTTTAGCAAATTGAGCACAATTGACATGTTTTTCTTTAGAAACCTCATGATTGTTGCCAACCAGATTTTTGTTTTGTCATGTGCTAGATCTCAAGCCTTATGTGAGCACGACGGTAGTCCTGAGCATGGCGCGGTTGTGGAGAAAAGCCCGCTGAACCATCAAAGACCTCCTCG
This sequence comes from Dendrocalamus latiflorus, assembly GCA_017311315.1. Lineage (NCBI taxonomy): Eukaryota > Viridiplantae > Streptophyta > Magnoliopsida > Poales > Poaceae > Dendrocalamus > Dendrocalamus latiflorus. The sequence continues at coordinate 14,072,903 of CM029614.1, read as the reverse complement.
TGTTCGTCGTCTTCGTATGGTGCATGCCGTTCAGGATATTGAGATCTCCGTTCAGCATGCTGAAATTGTGGTGGCATGTTGCGAATTGCCCCCATCAACGCATCAATTCGCGCCCCCAAATCATCAACCTTGCCTTCAAGCTTCTGGTGATAACTTAAGAAGTAGTCACGTGTCGCTTCAAGCCCGTGTCGTACCTCGGGCAGCAAAGACGCCGCATAATGGGGCATCTCCCCGATTGGCTCAGTATGATTATGTCGCGCCTCACCATCTTCAATCTTCATAGAACCCGCCATCAAGAAAAATTCAGCAACCTCGTACCGTGATCAACCACGCTTTGATACCAAGATGATGCGGATCCACCTAGCAAGCTAGCTGAACCACGTTGCTTTGGCCCTGATCTTTCACGATACGCCTTGTTGGATGCCCTCCTTATTCTAAGAAGGTTCTTGCAAACCCAAAAACAGTGTATACCTCCAAGATAAGCCTTCTCCCACGCACACCGCAGCACGTGAACGAAGGGTAGAGAAACCGAAGTTTCAGCGAGTAGAATCCAGCACTACAATTGGATTCAACACACCAAGAGCATGTCCTCGATGGAAATCTCAAGAACACGCCAACAATGGCCACCAAACCATGGTGATTTTCTGGTTTCTGTTTCTCAATTCATAGCCTAGGTTACAATGGGGCTAAGGCCCTGGCCTTATATTGGTGCACAATGCACGGTCTTGACTAAAACTCACGCACAACCTGACCTAAGGCCAAAACAAACTCCAATACGAACTAAAAAGAAAATATCTAAACTACTACCACCAGATTCTCTCTTAATTTGCGATCTAACTATGAGGATTTCATGGCTGGAACCTTGTCCATTGTGTGGGGCTTTGAAATAGCTTTCCAACGAGTCTAAGAACGTCCAAATCGGACTCCGTTTGTGAAAGTTATGGACGTTTTAGTATCGGTCTTACCAGTTGTCCCAATCCGAGTCCGAATCGGTTTCAAATCTTTATATGTTTTGTTTTCTTGTTCAAGGGACTTCCAAATCCGTTACGAACCTGAAAAGGAGTCCTTTTTAACCTTTAGAAAACCATGGTGTGGTCGGATTTTACCCTTATTTGCATTGCAATACTCGAACTCTTTATGTTTGGCAAGTCTCGCGCATCTCTCTGGACAGCTTGTGCAGTATCCAATGAAATTGCCATAACTTTGTGTAGGAAGCTCCAATCAAGTGCCGTTTGATTCGTTGGAAAATAGACTTCATTAGCTTTCCAAATATGTCTTTTGTGCACATTAGAAAACTCAGAATTGATATTCAAAGCTTCTTGAACATTGTGCACAGAACTGCAAGCACTAACCAAAGTTGTAGTGCTACTTGGTACCACATCAAACTTGAATCACAGTAAGATGAGATTCTCATGGTTATGATTCTAAAAGGAATTGCAAAATAAAGCCCAAGAGAGACATTTCTTCCTTAGAGTCTATATTGCATCAAAACAATAATTATAGCAACTTTTTGGAGCTTAGGGGCTATAGGGAAAACCCTCTAGTGTAAAGAATTAATTAATAAATAAGAAAAGTTATATATAGAGTAAAGTACATGCCCAACAAGGGCTAAAACCTAATATCAAAGAGAATCAAAAACCATGATGATAGGTGGCCTTGAATTGCAATATTAACTCTACATATATGAAGAACTACCTCATTACGAAAAAAGAACAACCAATTGTTTAAGAAAGGAGATTGTCCCTCAAAAAATTTCACACTGTGCTATTTCCAAATAATTCACGCTGTAATAATGAATACTTCCATGAAGAATGAATGTTGAAACTGCTGACAAATCATTTCCAGTCTAGCAGGAATGTCAGCATGAAAATCACAAAGAACACCAATTTTGATCCAACAAAGTTGGTTGAAGGAGCAACTTGCCCGTGAAGAAAACTCAAGAACTCAAGATATACTTATCTAAAATTGATGAAACTTGAACCATGACTAGAAAATGATCTTACGACTATGATTCCAAAAGGAATTACAGGGATGTACCCAAATTTTCAACCTGTCATGCAAATAATTCAAGCTTCATCAAAAATAACAATTTTAGCTTAAAAACATGATTATTGCGAACACAACTTGAATAAGAATGAGTTCTAATGGATCTTTCTGGATTGAGACATGTTATTGATGAACTCCTCAACCTCTTACAAGTTCTAGATCCAATAGGACTACAACAAGTAGGAGGGGAAAAGAAACTCAAGTTGCAATAAATAAATACTAGAAATTATAAGAAATAAAACAAATTTCAGAATATGTATGAACTTAGGGCTTTCGTTGCTTTGAGAGGAAGGATACAAGGCTACAATTCCTGGTGTGAAAAGCTCAAAGGAGCATAAGAAAAATCATAAAACGTTCTTAAAGACTTGGTGGTAGAGGTATACCTCCACCCCTCCATTTATAGCACTCAAGGAGTAATCTCAACCCTTGGATCATCTCAAGGGCTGATATTAACTCTCTCTACTCATTTATATCTACTTAGGGTTCAACCAAATCTTTTCTTTGCCTATAATATCTCACTAGGCTAGCTACAATTACAACACATCACTTAGCACGTTATAAAGCGGCTATTATAAAATATGAGCCCTTGACTCTGTGCAACTGAATGCAACTAGTTTATCTAATTCTAAACCATCTCAAAGTGTACACCCACTACAACCAAATGGTCTCATAAGGATGCTTTCCTTTGGACACTTTTTTAGTGTTTTTAAGTTGAAAACTATGTAGTATATAAAGACACTTCTTAGATCGTTCTAGAAGTTGCAATAAAATTAAAATTTTAATTAAACTTTGGGAGATTGGAGCATTTGCTCCATGCATAAATATAGAATTTGATGATTTGCTCTATTTGTCTTATTGCTATGTGGGCTTTAGACCTACATGTTAATGAGATATTATAGAATAAATTATCAATTGCAATGGCGTGGCAAAATATCAATTATTCCCCGAAGAGCCCTCGATGCGCCTCCCCAACAGCCGTTGCTCCAAATCCCACCCCAGCCCCAGGCGGGCGATCTAGAGACCACCGGACCGCCCCTCCGCTCAACTCATCCTCTCGGCGCCATCGTAGCCATCTCCTAGCCCACCCACTCTTGCGCGCTCGTGGGGGATCTTGAGCACTTGGAAACCCTAGCTGCTGGCGGCCATGGATGTGAACTCACGGATGACGATGGAGTCAGACTCCGACTCGGACGCTGTGACACAGGTTGGCCGGTCCGGGTGCGATACCTCCTCAGCATCACCATCGGCGCCCGCGACGCCCACGGCTATGGGGGCTGCTGGTGCGGGCGTGTTTCCGCCGACGGCGACGGTGGTGGTGGGGCCAGGGCCAGTCTCGGAGTACACGGTGGTGAACGCGGTGATGGAGAAGAAGGAGGACGGGCCGGGGTGCCGGTGCGGGCACACGCTCACCGCGGTGCCGGTACACGCTCACCGCGGTGCCGCCCGTCGGTGAGTATGGCTCGCCGGGGTACATAGGCCCACGGCTGATCCTCTTCAGCGGTGCCACCGTGCTCGAGGGCAACTCCGCCACGCCACCCTCGTCGGCTGGGAGCACCGGGATCCGTACGCCCCTTCAACCTTAGCTGCTCTTAGTTTCAGATGGTTTGGTTGATGGTATAGAGTGCTGCTTTGTAGTTGGTGTCGGTAAGAAAAGGGAATTGAAGAGTAAGGAATGGTTTTGTTGTTAATCTTGCTTTGGAGTGGGAGGAAGGAGAAAACCGATTTTGGGATAGAATGTTTTGTTCGGGATAGAAACTAGAGCGATTGTGGCTTTAGTGTTTCAGTAGCTCATTCAGAGGTGGAATTCAGGGTATTGGCAGCTGGGTGGTGTTGCTGGTTTACGCGGCATTAGGTACTATATTCACAAATTTCCTATATGGGTTGCTGTTATGATCTGATCCACATTTGTACATGCAATATTTTTATATGGTACAGGTTAGGATGTACAATGGACATATAATAAAATGACAAGGTGGACATCCAATTGATATAAATTCCTGTATAAAATACGGTAATTAAATGCTTTGCCTCTATTCACTAATAACAATAAAAGCAAAATGAAAACACAAGAATGGTAGCACTTCAATTAGGAATTCTACATAACATAAAACATATTTTTGCTGTTAAACAATATCCACACAAGAAAATGCACCTGAACAAATTCACAGTTTGAATTTGTAATGTCATGAATTTTATATTCTTTTTTATATGTGATTTAGTTGCTTAATTTAGTTGGCATGTTAAATGGTCAGGTTATTTCCGTAAAGATAATTCGGAACAAGCAGACTGGGCAACCTGAGGGTTATGGTTTCATTGAATTTGGCACCCATGCTTTAGCTGAACAAGTTCTCCAGGGTTATAATGGTCAAATGATGCCTAATGGTAATCAAGGTTTCAAATTGAATTGGGCTACAAGCGGGGCTGGTGAGAAACATGGAGATGATGGTTCGAATTATACTATATTTGTTGAGGGCCTGGCTTCAGATGTTACAGATTTCATTCTACAAGATACATTCAAGAGCAGTTACCCATCAGTTAAGGGTGCAAAAGTTGTCTTTGACAGAACTACTGGTCACTCAAAAGGCTACGGATTTGTTAAGTTTGGAGATTTGGATGAACAGACATGTGCAACGACTGAAATGAATGGAATGTATTGTTCTAGCAGGCCCATGCGTATTGGATCAGCATCCAACAAGAAGAATACCGGTGTACAACAACAACCAAGCAGTATGGAAGCTTACTTCTAGTACTGAGTTTTGAATGTCTAGAAGCAATTTTGTCAGATAACTTGTGATAGTTAAATTATATTTATGCTTCTTGTTGTTTCTTGTCACATAGTGGGTTATGTGGTTTATAGATTGCCCCTGCAGATGGACTCACACGTCCCCACCCATCATTCTCTTCACACTCTTGATGCCATTTGCAGTTCCCTATTGCCTAGCTGGTGCCACACGTGCAGCTTACTCGCTGCATTAAAATCCTCTGCTGCTCCTGCACCAATCTTCTCCCTGATTGATGACAGAGCTTGGTTCACGCCTGACACTTTTCCAACAACTGGATCATGGCCATGCATTTATAGTTTTTTTTTCAGATTTGTACTAATAATTTAAAATCTAATAAAGAAAAATATCCTATTAAACGTAACTTGTTTGGCATGTTCAGCTTTGGACTCGGATTAAATGTAAATAATCATCTGATAAGAAAACAATACTTCCAACTCTCCCCTATGATTGACACTGCCAAGTATCAGTGCTAGTTTAGTGTGTTGGAACCATGGTGGTCATTCAGGTACTTTACGCTTTTGGTTTTTGCCTCAAGTAGTACCTGCATCAACTTTGTTCTCAAGTCAGTGCTGCAAAACTAAATATCATCTCCTCTCTCATTGTTTGTTGCAATCCAGGGTGGTATAGGCCCTGCTGGTTTATCTACAGAGGACCTTCATGTCCTGGAACTTACACAACAACAACCGCAATGGCACAAGTGTTTGTTACTCCACTGCGATTTGAATTCAGAATTTATTTTTGCTACTATCCCTGCTGAGCATTCTACCTTTTCTATGTAGAGTGGCTGTTCAAGGGGCTGGTTTTGGTCCATGATACCGACATGTCATGGCTTTTTGTTGGGCAGCGATTCTTGTTGACAATTGGATTCTTGTTGACAATTGGTGGAAATGATGGTAGGAAATTGTCAACATGCTTACCAAGCCTACAACTGTAGTTACTTACAGATAGGGCTGTAAACGAACTGAGCTCGAGCGAGCTTGGTTTCCAGGCTCGAGCTTTTACAAGCTTGAGCTGAGCTTGAGTTGGGGTCTGAGCCTGGATTTGGCCTTGAGCTCAGCTCGTCCTAAGCTTAAGTAGGCTCGAACTCGGCTCGTTGAAACTCGATAACAATTAAAATAATTTATTATGCATTATTTTTAATATTAAGGAAAATTTGGGTTTGAGCTCAGCTCTAGTAAACTTGATAACAATCAAAATAATTCAAACATATACTAATTTTTAACAAGAAAAGCTCGAACTTAAGTTTGGTTTGAGTAAACTTGGTAAGAGTTAATACGTATCACTATTTAAGCTCGAATCGAGACTCGCGAATTATTCGAGTTTGGCTTGGTGAAGCTCGCGAGTTCGAGATCAAGCTCGAGTTTGGCTCGTTTAAAGTTTGAGCCGAGCACGAATCAAGTCTACAACGAGCCGAACTCGAGTAGCTCGCGATCTTCGAGCTTTTTTTACAACCTTATTTATAGATTGTTCCATCCTAAGTTTCCTAACTGATTTTGATACTAATAGTACATTAATATTTCATGGAAGCGTCCTCTGGCAGATGTGTGGGGCCTGTGGGCCCTTGATACTGCGATGAAGCCATATGAGTGGAGGAAACTTGAACTAGAAGGTGAAGGACCACCTCCATGCATGTAAGTGTGCAAATACTAATGAGAAAACATTTGCCTTGTGTAGTTAAATCAATGAGGTAGAACCATTTCTTTGGTGATGTTGACCTGAAACCTTGCAATATTGTCTTGGCAAGATTCTGTTGTGTACATTAACGAGCTAACATCTGATGCACGCGATCTTGCCTTCATTAATTATAATCTGAGCACATATAACCAGTCCTTGGCTGATATGAGCTTATGACTTTGTATCAATTCTTCAGACTTTCCTAGCTAGATTTTCATCTTAGCTTTACTATTAGATTCAAAATGATTTGTATCCCTGTGAATTATCTTTCAAATGGCTTTTCACACAAGATATTTTCTTTGTCAGGTTTTTTTCACAGGATAATTAAAGAATGTAAAGAAAATCTGCAGATTCAGTGAAGATGGGAAAGCTGGGAAAACTGATGTACTAGTATTTGCATGTAGAAATCTTATGGATAGATACTGTTGTAGAGGTGGTCCCCACCTAAGCCCAGCCGGCCTGTTAGAAGGCTGTGAAGCTCAATATGGGACATATGTAATGACATAAATACCATTGAGGGGGTTACTCAGGTGTAAGGGCTATATATATATATATATATATATATATATATATATATGATACATGCCATGGGAAAATCTGTAGAGACCCGAATATACAAATCCGGACTCTCCTGTGTATTCTGCACTAGTCCAGGATCACGCTAGTGCACACAGTATAAACAAAGATGAAATATCGAACATATCACGATTCACTAAGAAAAGACTCAAATATTATTAACAATCATCAGAGTGCGACCTTATGGCCAAGCTTACAATTAATAGCCTGAAAGGCTTAAAAGAAACTAGCAGCGGAAATCCAAAAGAAAGCGCGGCGACCAAACGACACGCCCACAGGCTATCGAGTGGAGAACGAAGCCTAATCCGCGAAGACGTCGAAGTACTCTCCTTCTGGAACCTCCTGCTGGTGATACTCCTCCTCCTCAACTGAGCAACAGGGGCATAAAGCCGTGAGTACATTGGTACTCAGCAAGTCGTTTGTAACAAAGATGCAATATAGTATGCAAGGCTTACCAATGGATGGCTGAAAGGTTAATTTTGCAGAAAGCAACAATTTAAAGTAAATACAATAAATAGATTGAAAAGCGAATTTAACAACAGACGCTAAGTAGATAACCAAAGGAATTGAATATAACCACAAGTGAACTAACCATTCACTTTCCAGCTCAAACCAAACCAAAATTTCATAAAGACTCTACCCCTCGTGTGAAATCACCGAGCATTGTCCATGACCGAGGACGCGGCTATTCGAATAGTTTTACACTCTGCAGAGGTTGCACAACGTTACCCACAAGAGATAAATCATCTTAATAGCCATCATGCTTCCTTAGGCATGAGACCCAGATAAATTATCACAAAGCCTTTACCTCACTCCAATCTAGTTAGACATCACCCGCTAAGGTTTCACTGCTGAAGGGTTAACCACCACAGTCAGAAGTCCCCTCTTGCGCCGTATGAGGACAGTAACCCTGTTCCTCACTGTGAGCAATCCAGTACCCCTGGTACTCACTTACCAATGATGATATCTGAACTAAACCTTTGCAAGTTATTCAGCTAGGTCTATCCCATACTAGACATGTGGTTGTGCGGTAAGACTCAGATCAATGGCGCACAAAGTTAAGTCCTTAAGAATTACCCAGGCGAAACATCCACATCCCATGCGCCTCTCGCACCCCCTTTACTGCACGATCAATCGCCCAAGTGAAAACCAATTTTGTATAACCAATGCTCATGACACTACCCATGCCATGGCAAACAAATTTTATAACTGTGGTTAACCACCACGTTCAAGTATACCATTAAGTCAAGATTAATTAACCACATGTGATGATAAACCCAACGTGCTAGTATTAAGCATGGCTAAGCAATTAAACGCACAACCCATGTGACAACTAATATTGCATCACTAAGTAATTTCCCATTCTATGGTGACAATGGAATCAGGGCATTCAAATTATCAAGGAGGGAAATAACCAATTGGGACGATAACTACCAATACAAGGGTTTGAATAAAAGTAGCGATGCATGATAATTTAAAACAAAATAATTAAATAATAGATTGCAAACTGGGTTCAACATGATCAAAGGACACGACTTGCCTTGGCCTTGCTCAGTTGACGGATCTTGATCTTCAAACCCTGCTTCGGCTCCTTCGAAAACGTGATCTAACGAGAGAGAAAACGGAACGAAAACACAAAACAAGGTCAAATAAAATTCAAATGAACTCCAAAAACTTTCAAACCTGAACCAAAAGGTAGAGCTCAATTTTAGATGAATTTAGGAAGAAGAATCGGGTCAATCGGAGCTAGGACGAGGGAGAACGGGCTCATGGAAAATTGGATCTAAAGAAAATCGGGGAAATTGGAAAATCGCACTGTGCTGTGGACCGGGCGCACGGGAGATTGGGTCTACGGTGGGCTCGGCTCACGAAACAGTGCGGGCGGCGGGTGCTGACGCAGACAGCTGGGCTGACGTGGCGACCACGTGGCAAGACACGTGTGCACCCGAGGCTGACGTGGCGGCTGACCTGGCTGCTGACGAGGCAAGGTGACGTGGCAGCTGACGTGGCACCTGGAACGGCTCGGCTGCTGACGTGGCACCCACGTGGCGCTGAGGTGGCGTGACACGTCGGCCTAGGGCTGACGTGGCTGCTTGCGTGGCTTGCTGGCGCGGCTGTGCGGTCTACGGTCTACGGCTGACGGGTGGGCCCGGCTTATCAGTGACTTGGCGTACGGTGGAACAGGCGCACGGGAAGGCGAAGCGGCGCGGTGACGCCAGCACTGAGCACGCAGGCGCGGGGACCGAGGGGATGCGGGGCGCGGCCGAGGCGCGAGCGGGTCCGCGGCGAGGTTTGGGTAGCGGCGGCGGCTGCGGGCGAGGTCGTCCGGCGGTGGAGACGGGATCTGGCCGGCGGGGCTCACCGGCGGTGGACGACGGCGACGGCGGACGGCGACGAGCGGCGGCGACGGCAGACGGCGACGAGCGCACACGGGCTACGACGGCGGTGAGCGGCGGCGGAGGCGGCGGCTCGGGACGAGGAAACCGAGGGGGTCGGGTGCCCTTTTATACCCGGGAGGCGGAGAGTCCTGGCGGCGCGGACGTCGAGTTCGGCGCGGAGACGGTGGCGGAAAAACGGAAGGCGGCGCGGAGTCCCGATCGGCGACGAGGACGGAGAGTCCGGGTCGGAGACGGTTCCGACAGGTGGGCCCCACCTGTCGGTGGCGCAGACGAGCGGGCGGCCGGAATGCGAGGGCGCGGGCGCGGGGAGCGGCAGATGGCGGCCACGTGGCGACCATCGCGCGGAGGGGAGCGGGCGCGGGCGCGGATTGGCGACGCGTGGCTGAGGCGGGGCAGGCTGGGCCGGCTGCGGGACGAGCTGGCTGGGCCGGCTGGCTGGGTGGGCTGCGGCCCACCGGCCGGTTGGATTTTCTTTTTCTTTTCTTTTTCTTTTCCAGAAATTCAAATAAATTCTTTTGAGCTCTAGAAAATAGCAAATAAATCCAGAAAAATCCAGAAAAAATCCAATAAATTCCTTGGGACACAAGGAACTCAAATAAAATAACTTTGGCAAATGTTCATGTTCAGATTAATCATATTAAATCCTTTTAATTTAATAAAATTCCCATTAAGCTTTAATTAATTCCAGAAAAATTCAAATGGTGAATTTTATTTTAAAAGCTTCAAAAAGACTCTGAAAATCAGGATGTTACAAAATCCTAAGCATTGCTCATCTAACTCTCTACTACCATATCTCTCTCTCTGTTTGGTCTGTAACCACACACACACATATATATATATATACATATATATATATATATAGATATATATATATATATATATATATATATATATATATATATATATATATATATATATATATATATATATATATATATGATACAGGCCATGGGAAAATCCTAAGCATTGCTCATCTAACTCTCTACTACCATATTGCTCTCTCTGTTTGGTCTGTAACCACAACAGATACCAACAATTTTAGAGGGGAAAAATAGGAAATTTGTTTATTTTTTGTTTTGTGTGTTTGCACTTGTTTATATTCATGTACGATTCAGTTGTAAACTCTACTTGCTACTAAATAATATAATTAACTTTTTCCTATAGTTCAATGTATTGCTCTACTATTGTGTGGTTTGTGATAGCGACAATGCGATTTTGCATGAGTCGGTTTGATTATAATGTTGTGAAAAAAATATCATTTTTATGTAACAAAAAGAAGACGTCTTCATTTTTCTTAGTATGCAACAAAGCGACTCTACATTAATTGAGACGATGTGTAAGCGTATCTATCAAAATATTTCAACAAGCATAAGCATGTAATTTGTCATCTCTATAGAAGCCTCAAATTTTATACACACACTTACAAACGCGTCTCTACGGTCTTTTACACGATCCATGGGAAGACGCTCCTAAGATGCTTCACAAAAACGACTCAACAATCCTTTAAAAATGACTTAACATGTCTCTAACCTATAAATAAGATGTCTCTACAAGTTTTTCTATTGTAGTGACCGCGCTATTCTTTATCTCGAAGATTCCTAGTAATATGACAATTACATCAATGCTCTTATATTGACATTGGTCAACATAAGCTATCTGGAGCTACCGCGCTGCCTCACCTTGACGGTCTTCGCTTCTCGTTGACTTGTCATGTCCAAGCCTTGTGCCTCGAGCGCCGAACACCCTCAGAATGCATCGTTGATACTTGGGCGCTGCCAAGTCACCCTGAGTCGCCGTACGGATCTATCTTGCACCATCTTCATAAAGACTCCATTTTCATAACTGGACTTGATCCTCGATGGTCTCCTTGACCTCTATGATCGTTCTAGATGCCAAGCTCTCCAAGTTTGCTCCCAATCTTGTATCGATAATTTTCAAGCTATCAAGTCCACCTGCACATAACAAAGCCAAAGAAAAAATTTCAAGTGCCGCGCAATTGACCATCATTAATGAAAGCATGCACCATAACATCCCATGCAACCTAGGGGAAAATCAAATCTTGACTTTGTGAACTTTAATAACTCTTAAACATTCACTCATAAGTCTTAAATACTGTCAAATATTCATCATGACATGGAGGGGCCTCCACATGGTCTCTTAGTGTCACATGCAGTGATAGGTCTACCTACTTACATAGGAGCTAATTGTAATGCAAACATGTTGTAATTGTTTGTGTCATAGACAGTAAGATATCAGTTCCACATTGTAAATGGGCTTTGCACATGCAGCAATTGTAACATTCCTTTTCCTGTATAGTTGAGGTCCAAGGTGGGCACTTGCTAGCTGCCCAACGCACCGGCGTAGGCCGAGATGGCAGAGGAAGAGACGCACGTAGTTGCTGGGCAGTTCCCCAACATGCACGCCCTGCTTGATGAATTTGTATGATCGCTGAGCAAGGGCAAACAAAGGGCCACCATGTAGGACCTTCAAAAGTTTGACGGTGAGGCGGGGAAGACCATGGGGTTGATCCAGAAGGCCCACAGGAGACATCAGACCACGTGGGCTGAGGTTGTGCACATGATTAGGTCTCTGCTTGTACCAAACGAGCCTTTGGCATTTGCCTTGTCCGCCGAGGAGAGGAAGGAAAAATAGCGTAAGGTTGTGCCAGCGCCCAACATACTAGATGCTGAGGCCATGCCTCTCTGGGCTGTGCCACCGACAGCAATGCTAGCAGAGGCATTTCCATTTCACCCTAATGCACAATATGTGCCATTGATGTCCCTGTTCCCTCCCACTCAAGATGACAAGGAGGAAGTGGGAGGCACAACAGCCTCCTAGGAAGTACATAAAGATGTTGATCCTTAGCACAGTAAGATCACTTAATAGATATAGTAATTATATATATGAAGCCAGAAGCCATATCCCGCACAACGTGGCTATACTTTTATGACACTAGTTGCATCCTTTTGCGTTTATGTAGACCAGCAGGAGTAGGAGGACAAGGGCAACGTGATCAATATTGTAGCTTCCATCAATAAAATTATTATGATGTTCTAGGCTAACATTGTCCCAGGTATGTACCCAGACATATTTGACACCGATGCAGCCCTTGAGCTGTAGGCTACCGTGAGCCCCCATCCAATGCCCACCGTTGCAGACGTGCATAAAGATGACACTGTTGAGGTGGCGGCTATCAGCATTGGTCCGGATATTGTGATGATGACGGAGGCAAGTGTGCAGTAACGATATATTGTTTCTAACAGTAATTTGCAAGCAAGAGTGCAGCAACATTACGCTCACATGGCTACATGGCACTTTTTAATATGTGTACTATAAAATTTCTAGTCACATGCAGTAATTTTGAGTAATCTTGATAGTAAAATGCAGTTATACGTATATTGTAAAATTTCTTGTCAAATGCAGTAATTTTGAGTATTCTTTTTATTTGTTGTATAGTAATATTACAATAAAAGTACAGTAATTGTTAGTGTTACGACAACCAATTATATGTTTGTTTCTACAGGAGCTCCCAACTGCGTGAGCAGGTGAACACTGAGAGGTGCTGCCTGCAGTTGATCCAGCCACTACTGCCACCACTAGCACAGCATGGTGATTATTACAGCATAGTAATAATATGTATCATAACACATAGTAATTCTAATATAGTTATAATATTAAAAAGTTTTTTATGCAAGCTATCATTTTGCCTGCCAAGGCCAAGTAGACCAGGCTTATAATATTTTAGTCAGCTCCATGCTAGTGACTAAACCTTTTCTTTTGTTGTGGAAATCTTGTGGTATGAGCAATGCTTTGCTCTGCTAGAACCGAAGAGACTATGAAGCACCTCTTTTTCTCTTGCACTTTCAGTCAATGGTGCTGGCGTTTCCTTCACATTGATTTTGATTTATCCCTCTCAGTTTAGCTTTTAGTTTAGAACCTTATAACCCATACTAGTTTAGTTTGCATCAAGGAGATCATCATAATCGAACCCTGGAAAATTTGGATGCATCGAAACATAATCATTTTTAATAACGGAGTCCTCTCTTTGGCAGCTTGGAAGAGAGAGTTTAAGGAGGTTTTTGCAATGGCTATCCATAGGGCAAACCCGTCATTGAAGGATGAAATGCAGAGTTCGTTGAGTAGTTCCCTTTAATGTTTTGGTACCCTTGAGGGGTTATACATCCTTTTTCTTTACTACTTGTACATAAATTCTTTTTATTTTGTAAAATTTTAGTAGGGGCCTCCTCTCCTGTTCTGTCAAAAAATACAACATGTTCCCAACATGTAGTCGGTAGACTAGATTTCATTTACAAGGATCTACCGATCATCTTGATCCTCTTAATTAATGATTCAGCAAGTCCATTCTGAATATAAACATGTGGGATCGAATGTTCCACCATTATGCCTTAGGCCATGCAATACTCATTAAATGCTTTTGAAGTAAACTCTCTAACATTATCCATTCTTATGGATTGGATTCTATGATTCGGAAACTTTACCCTTAGTGCAATACTATGTGAAATCGGCTTGGCAAAGGTGTGATTTCTGATGGATAGTAGACATACATTGTCCACCAAGTGGATGCAACTATTAGTACTATAAAGTACATAAATGGCCCAAGTGTGGGTTTTATAGGTCCACATATATTCTCCTAAATCCTCTCAAGAAAATCACGCAATTCATCCTTGATATTATGATATGAGGGTCTCGTAATGAACTTGCCTTTTGCATAGGCTTCACATAGAAAGTATGAAGGATTAGGGATATCTTTGGACCTCATGTTGTGGCCAACAGAATGTTGTAACATCGGGTCTATCATATTGTCTCAAGGATGACCCAGACGTTCATGCCACTTTATAAATAGTTCAGTGCCTTTAACCTGGATGCTTATTGTGGCATATCGTTCATCACGTTTAATGAACATGCAGTACAATCCAGAGGAGAAAGTAGAGAGTTTCTCTACAATTTCATTCCAATATCCTTCTTTATGAGTGATGAGAATGTACACAGAACCATTCTCTTCCACTGTTTCCATGTCGAAACCATTATTTTGGATATTCTTGAAGCTTAGTAAAGTTCTAGTTGAGTCCAAAAATAATAATGCATTCTCAATAATTATTTTTTGTTCCCATCGGTAAGACTATCGCTGCTCTTCCGGTCCATGCAATCTTACCACAGTTGCTAGCTGTGGTCATAATATTGCCAGTCTTAGAACTGAAGGCTTGAAATATTCCATATCCCATAGGATAGTGTTTGTGCTACGACTGTCCACAAGATGGAGTTCATGTTCCCCCACAATTGTACGTCAACAATATAGGGGGTTTTCCCCCTATATTCTCTGAGTTCAAAAAAATTGTACGTCAACTATAAGCAGGAGATAAATAATTTGTATGAATTGAAAACATTACATATGCATAAATACAAACATAACACATGCAAATGAACTAGAAACACTTCATTTATTTTCATACTAAAGATTACAAGATGTAACTTTATTTCCTAATAGTAATAAAGCTGACTAATTCAGATCATTAAAATTTGGTGTTCAATTTAGCAACACCATCCTAAACAAACTATGAATTAACTCCTAATTTTAAGGGGGATATACATCTTGTTTTATTTATATTTAATCTTCCCTTGGGTGAACAATATCATCCTCAAGAAGATAGACTTCTTCAATTCGAGGGACACCTTCAAAATCAAGACCAGTCACATCTTCTATTGATATGTTAAGATTAGTGAAAGACCATTGGGGAATATATTCATCTATCTCCCTTGACATTTTGTCATTTGATACTAAAGTTGTATCACTTTGGTGGGTGCCATTCTCCTTGGATAAAAAGCCACAAACTCTTTGACAAATGATTACATCTTCTTCATCTTGCCTAAATTTTGTAAAGCAACCAAGAATAATTACCATAAGGCAACGAATAGGTACACCATGTACCGCATAAATTAAAACATGTGTTACAACACTAAACAACATGCATGAGTAATAAATATCAAATTTACATATTCCCAGAAATTTTCTATCAATTTGCTAGGTATAGAACAAATTATATACTCACAAATGAATAAAAATTAATTTTCAGTATTCAAATAAATCACAAAAGACTTAAATAAAAGAATTATAAAACTTTTGAGGTTTAATGTGCAAATTTTCATGAAGTGGAAGCCGTCATACTTTATTCTGAAAGTTCCAAGGTCCTTTTTGAAAAATTTTGGTCCAAAAGGACCCATTTTTAATAAACCAAGGAATTAGGTTTAATTTTGAAAATACCGAAGGGCTTTTTGGCAAAAGCACCAAGGACGATCAGATCCCATCCCAATCAGGCCTTATGGGCCAAAAATCTAGTGGTCCAAATAGGACCTTTGCTTCGCCCGCATTACCAGCCCACTAGGGTTTCCCCTTAACCCTAGTAAATATATTGCTTAATCCCCCATTTCAATTGACCTAACTTTAGCTGAGCACCGTTATCCTTAGTCTAGTCCCTGTGGAGAACACAATACTATTTTAGTGGCAACCCGTGTACTTACGGGTGTACTATTTTTGCACGATCAAGTATTTTGGCGCCGTTGCCAGGGATTAACTTAGAGTGATAGTGTTAGGCTATAGACTAGGTCGTTATTTATTTTGTTTTGCTTGTTTTGTGTTTGTTTTGATTTGTCTTTCATATCGTCATTGTTCATATTTGTAATATATCGCTAACCCTTAATCTTTTCCCTAGTTATTTCTTTCTTTCGTATGATTCTCATGGTTTTATGAGTATATGCGGTAGGAAGATAGTGGGATGAGTGAGTGTAACCCAAGCCAAACACCAATGGAGACTAGGTTCAAATTGAGTAAAGTGTGTACATCTCTTGTAGTTGATCCAACCATATATAGAAGTGTTGTTGGGAGAGATATCTTGTCAACACCAGATCGATCATGGCATTTACCGTCAGAATTATAAGTTGTTTCTTGGAGAAACCAACCACTGAACACAATGTGGCAGTGAAGGATGCATTGAGGTATGTGAAGGGGACTCTGTACCTAGGGTGCCACAATGCAAAGGAGTAGAGAAGGTGCAGCTGGTTGGCTATAGTGATAATGATATGGTCGAAGACATAGATGATCGGAAGAGCACAACCAGAGTCGCTTACTTCCTGGGATTAAGCATCATCAGTTGGCTGTCGTAGAAATAGAAGGTGGTAGCACTATCTTTATGCGAGGCTAAATACATTGCAGTCTCATCAGTAGCTTGTCAAGGAGGTGTGGTTGAGTCGATTACTAGGGGATCTAATGAACCTATCGCCCGAAAGTACAGTGCTGAAGATTGACAACAAGTTTGCAATCTCGCTGTGCAATAATCTAGTCCATCATGAGAGGAGTAAGCATATTCATACTTTGGACTTGGACTTCCTGCAATACTACTGACTTTGGACTTCGATTACAACTGACTTTCCGTTTTGATTACAACTGACTTTCGACTGCGATTACAACTCGACTTCAATCACGATCAAAACTTGAACATAGCTTCTAAATAAGATTATTTCCAACACGCGCGGGCTAGTCATCGTGCCCGCCTCCCGCCATTGGTGACGCATGGGGCTGCACGCATTTCTTCACGAGGACATGTGGATGGAAGCGAGAGGGTGGGGTGGGTCATTTGAAGGCGTGCCTCTCTGTTCCGCCGGCTCACTCGATCTCGGTGAGATCTTTCGTGACTGCAACACGGCATGCGACCGCTGCACCACACCGCTGTTTCGCTGTGACATGGTAGTTCGAAATCAGGCATCGTGGGCACGTTGCTCATCTGATGACACATGTTTTGTGTGCTTTCGTAGTTTCATGTCCAGCTTAGGATTCGCTATTTCGTACTAGGATATGTATAATGATATATGTTGTAGGGGTGGCCCCCATCTAAGCCCAGCCAGCCTGTTAGAAGGTTATAAAGCCCAAAATGGGACATGTATAATGACATAAATACCCTTGAGAGGAATACTTGGTGTAAGGACATGATTGTAAAACACTCCCCATGTGAATATATATATACCATCCGGGCCAATGGGGAAGGCCCAAGCATTGCTCACCTAACTCTCCACTACCATACCTCTCTCTCTCTGTTTGGTCTGTAACCACAATAGTTGGCGCCGTCCGTGGGGAAGACAAGAGCAAGCTCCAAGATTTGAAGAAGGATGGCACCAAAGAAAGCTTCATCATCGGCAGCGGAAAAGAAGAAGAGGGGCACGACGGAGACGCACATCAACACCAGGGCCTCGGCATCGGTGGCTACGGGTGCGGGCGGCAACGCCGGCGCCGCAGCTGCTAACGCCGACGCTCATGGTGGGACGATCGACCCCTCCGCTGGCACGACGCTCGGCACCGGCAGCATCAATCGGGTTGTCGGGAGTGATGACGCCGACGCCTGCGCCGCCACGATCGCCGCCCCCACGCCTGATGCGAGAACGACAAGTGGCTCTGGCGGCAACGTCGGCCTCGCCACCGACCTCGGAGTCCATCGCACCGACGCGCCGAGTAGCTCTGGAGCGCACGCCATGGTCGTTGCTAACTCGACAGTGCAACCTATTGCGCCGATGGCAGCAACCACAGTAGCAGTGGAGAGCGCTCTACTGACGGCCATCGGCATGCTCCAACGGGAGCTGGCGGACCTCCGTGGAGCTGTTCGAGATATACAAAGGCTCGAAGCCAGCAAGTCCTGCCAGTGGTCGCGATGGAGCCTACACCAGAACGGGCGGACAGCCGCGACGCCCCTACCTTGAGTCGTGTCCCACTGCGGCATGTGGATCCGGAGTCTCCCCTCTCTGCGGGCCTGCAACAGTCGGCATGGCTGGAGGACTTCAAGTTCCTCAACGCCATCGAGTCGTACAAGGGCGACACGGACCGTCGGGAATTCGTGCGCGTGTACAAAACCGCCATCGAGGTCGCAGGCAGAGATGACACCACCAAAGCGAAGGGGCTCCCCCTCGCGCTGTAGGGAGTGACACTCTCTTGGTTTTTCACCATAGAGCCCAACTCCATCTACGCGTGGGAGCAGATCCGCGACCGCCTCTATAACAACTTCCAGGGAAATTACATCGAACGTGTTGACGCGGATCAGCTCTTCGCTGTCAAGCAAACACCCTCGGAGAAGCTCCGGGAGTACTTCAGGTGCTTCGCCAAGGTCCGCTGCCAGGTTAAGGATGTCAACGAGACAACCATCATCAACGCAGCAATACAAGGCCTCTGCCTGGGGCCGCTGGCTGAGTACAACGCGCGTAAGCCAATCAAGACGGTCGCGAAGCTCTTCGATAAGATGGAAGAGTATGCGAGGGCAGAGGAGGACGCACGGCAGCGCAAAGGCGACGACTCCGACACTAATTAACCGGAGACCTCGACGAAGAATGGAGACTCGCCGATGGAAGGCTCCTCGAAGGGCAAGCGCAAGCAAGAGCCCTCGAAGGACGCCCAGCATAAGGGCTCGTCGAGCGACAAGCCTAAGCACGGCCCGCGCAAGTCCTAGAGGGCCCGATACGTCTTTGACATCGAGGGCGGTTCTGAAGACAGCGCCCCCGCCGGTCGCGGCCGAGGTCGCCGTGGCCGGGGACGGGGCGCGGCTGAGGTCGTTGCGACAAACCCCGGGCGAAGAACGAAGACCAGCTCTATGGTCTGTGGTGCGAGGTACATGGCCGGTGTGGCCACAAACCTCGGGCATGCACCACCATCGCGGCGCTCCGACAGAGCGTCGCCAGGGACAGAGCCCTAGAAGCGGGGCCGCCCGTCATGGCCCACGTGCAGCAACCCCAGGAGGGCCCCCTACGGATTCAAGCGGATTCAAGCCCACGAGCAGCAGCCCCAGGAGGCCCCCCTGCGGATTCAAGCTAACGTACAGTAACCCCAGGAAGGCCCCTTGCGAATCTAGGCCTGGGAAGGGGGTCAACGCCGGGTTATAAATGTCATATCCAGAGGCTACACCATGTGGCAGCATACTCGGCGCAGGCACCACCAGAGTAAGCACAGCACAAAATTACCTTTACGCCTGCTGATGCTGAAGGCGTGGAGTTCCCTCACCAGGATCCCCTGGTCATCCAAGTCACTATCGCAGGATGCGATGTCAAACACGTCCTAGTCGATGGAGCCAGCTCCGCGAACATCTTGTTCACGACGGCCTTCGACCAGATGTGGATCCCCCGAAGTCGCCTGGGTCCCTCAGGAATCCCATTGCAGGGCTTCGGGGGTCAGTCGCTGAAAGCGCTGGGCTGGATATGCCTCCAAGTCTCCTTCGGCCAAGCCAGGAATACGAGGAGCGAAGACGTCACTTTTGACATCGACGACATCACGTACCCATACAACGCCATACTGGGGCGCCCCACCCTCAACTCCTTTGGAGCAGTACCGCACCATGGCTTCCTATGCATGAAGCTCCTGAGCTCGCAAGGTATTATCACCACCTTTGGTGATTAGGACCTCGCCCGCCGCATAGAGCTTGGTGCGCGGAGCCCAGAATCAATGTCCAAGCCCCGGCTGGAGCGCTAATCCCAGGGAGTACCCCCGCACGAGAGCAGACAATGCATGCTCGTTGGCGAAGGCCGGGCCAAGGGAGCAGAGGCTTCGGCGTAGGTTGATCGAGCGCTAGCAGGCAGCCAAGCCGGTCGTAGCGAAGCTCCTCCAGCACGAAGCCATCTGCAAGACCTCTTGCCCTGCTAGCCCTAGCACCAGAGGCTCCCCCTTGTGCCGCCACAGGGGCGGCGATCGCCGCACGTCCCCTCTTTGAGCGGTCAGTGGTTACTACCCTATCCATTTGTAATTGCTTGCCCGCGCAAACAGGACATTAATAAAGTCCACTGTTTTCAAAAGCCTCTCATTTTGTGTCAAGACGCTGGGGGGATGCCTCCGCGCGCACTTTCCGTGAGTATAAACAAAGACGCGGTAAACGCACGCACTTTCTGTGAGTATAAACAAAGACGAGGTAAACTCACGCACTCTCCATGAGTATAAACAAAGACACGCGGTAAACGCGCGTACCCTCCGTGAGTATAAACAAAGACACGCGGTAAACGCGCGCACTCTCCGTGAGTATAAACAAAGACACGTGGCAATGCGCGCACTCTCCGTGAGTATAAACAAAGACACGCGGTAAACGTGTGCACTCTCCGTGAGTATAAACAAAGACACGCGGTAAACGCGTGAACTCTTCGTGAGTATAAAATAAGACACGTGGGGGGACGCCTTTGCGTGCACTCTCTGGGGTATAAAAAAGACGCGGATGTTGTCCCTGCGCACTCTCCGGAGTATAAAAAAGACGCGGATGTTGTCCCTACGCACTCTCCGTAGTATAAAAAAGATGCGGACGTTGTCCCTGCGCACTCTCCGGAGTATAAAAAAGACGCGGATGTTGTCCCTGCGCACTCTACGGAGTATAAATAAGACGCGTGGATGTTGTCCCTACGCGAACTCTGTGGAGTATAAATAAAGCACGTGGAGGCTTGCCTCCGCGCGCGCCTGGCACATATAAGGCGCTCGAGTGTCTACTTCGACTAGGCGCAAGCTCCACTGCCACCACTTCGAAAGGTAGGGGATGGAGCGCTCGAGCGTCTACTTCGACTAGGCGCCAGCTCCGTTGCCACCACTTCGAAGGGTAGGGAACGGAGCGCTCGAGCGTCTACTCCGACTAGGCGCCAGCTCCGTTGCCACCAGTTCAAAAAGTAGGGGACGGAGCGCTCGAGCGTCTACATCGACTAGGCGCTAGCTCCGCTGCCACCACTTGAAAAGATAGGGGATGGAGCGCTCGAGCATCTATTTCGACTAGGCGTCATCTCCGTTGCCACCACTTCGAAGGGTAGGGGACGGAGCGCTCGAGCATCTACTTCGACTAGGCGCCAGCTCCGCTGCCACCACTTCGAAGGGTAGGAGATGGAGCACTCGAGCATCTACTTGGATTAGGTACCAGCCCTGTTGCCACCATTTCGAAGGGTGGGGGACGGAACATTCGGCCGCCTACGGACCTCTAAGTCCTACGAGTTGGTCGAGGGCAGGCGCAATCGTGAAAAGCGACGGGGCATATACTCCAACCAGTGACTATTGCATTCATGAAAAATGTTTACAAGGGCGTTTGGCGATCAACATCCTTGAAGACCTAATGTACAAGCGTCCTTGAGCATCCAGGATCGCTACTCGTCCGCCGAAGCCCGGGCCACCCAAAAATCCAGCGAGTCCTTATTAAGCAGCTGCCCGGAGCACAGCGATACATGCAGTCAGAACATGGGGCAACTCCCACTTTATTCATAAAAAAGGGGGGTGCGTACGTTGCAACGCACTCCTACGCACTAGAACCCCGACATCACACCTGTGGGTTCGCGCCCTGCCCCGCAGCAGCGGCGCCGCTTCTGTCGCGTAGTGAAACTTCATCAAGCCATTGGCCGAATTTGCCCTCGCCGCGTAGGGTCCGTCGTAGCTTCAGCTTCGCCGCGGCCTCCCCGATGTAGTCCCAGATTCGTTCTGGAAGGCCCGGACGGCCGGACGAACGGAGCGCGCGGCGCCTGACATCACCCTGGCTCCGGCGGGCATTTCCAGCTTGGGGTCAGCCAGCCCGTCGACATGCCGGCATCCCTGGTGATGAAGCAACGCAAAGGCTAGGCGCGAGGTCACGAAGGAGCAATGGTTGCGGAAGGATTTGGTGGCACTGAGTACGAGGTTGGAAGCCTCCGCGATTCGACGGAGCGCCCGCGGTAGCTCTTCGGGACCAAAGGAATGAGGCGGCACGTCAGCAGAGAGGTCCTTGAGGGCGCCTTCCAAAGCCAGCATGGCGTCCCAAGCCGCCACCAACGCATCAGCCAGGGCCTGGTCCCTCTCCCCAAGAGATGCGGTGAGGCGGCCTTTATTCTCCTCCAGCGTGGCGATTTGCTGGAGCAAGCCGTCATGCTCCTCGGTGGCCGCTCGCTGTGCCTCTGTCGTGAGCGCCTGAGCATTCGAAACTGCCTTCGCACGCTCCGCCTCTAGGAGCTGGATGCGATCGTCCTTGGCAGAATGGGCCCCCTCAGCTGTGTGCAGGGCCGCCTCGGCAACTCGCAGCCGGTCCTCGAGTGCCTCCTGCTCACGAGTGTGAGCCGCTTGCAGTGCCTGGCCAAGGGCGAGAGTCTGCACAACGCAGCCGTTAGCGATATTTTATGTGGCGGCACACACCGTCAAAAGTTGAGTACTCACCCTCATCTCTGAGGCCCCTAGCACGCCTCCTAGAAGCTCCGACCCGCACGTCAGCAGCATCTCGCAATCCAAGCTGGCGACCGCACTGTCTACAACCCCTCGCCATGCCCGCAGCACCTCCGACCGAGGGACGAATTCCGTTAAGCTCGGTCGTGTGGCCTCCGTGCCAACAATTTCGAGGCCGCCGGCAGTTGATGCTACCAACGGGGCATCCCCGCCCCCGGAGATCGTCCATGGTCGAAGGCCCAAACCCCTGCCAGTACGAGAAGGTAGGGGTTAGGGTTTTACGGAAGCCCCGCAGGGTTGTACAAAGGGAATAAAGCTTACCTTCGAGATCAACCGGCGGGCTCCGCTGTGGTGTCCCCGTAGCCTCAGAAGCAACCGCGGGAACACCAGCGCCCCCTGAAGAAGCCGACTCCCCGACCCAGGGGCCTCTGTGTCGGAGTCGAACTCCAACAGGCTCCTAACCCCAGTCGCCACAACGAACCACCTCTCCTGATGAGGGGGCGATCCTGTACGCAGTCGCTTCATTTTTGGAGACCGGGCCGAGGACTCCTCCGCCTCTGCAACCACCACAGGCGAGGACAGTTCGCCCTCCTGGTTGTCTGTGCCGCACCCTTGGTCCTTGGTACCACCCAAGGACCCCTCGCCTTTGTCCTCTGCACTTGCCTCATGGTCCGAATCGGCATACTTCGCCGAGTCGGAGCCGGCGTCCGCCACACTGTCAGCTCCGGTAGAGCTGACAGGAGCGGCAGCCGACACACCAGGTACAGCCGCGGAGGACCGAGCCCTCCATTGAGAAGGCAATCCTTTCCCCTTGCCGTCGTCGTCACGACGGCGAGGCTGGCTCGGGGCCAGAGTGGCGCGCTCTGGCACACGAATGCCCAGAGCTTCGCACACCTGGTTTATCCGCCCTAGCTTCACCTCCGCGGTCGCAACATCGCGCAGGCTGTGCTCCTTGGCCGCATACGGTCCAAAGAACATGCTACCGCATGCTCCGCGTCCCCAGGAGAAGCCCTATAGGCGAGAAGAGGCGGAGTCAAAAAAAAGTAAAAGCAAGGATCCACCCCAAGACTTACGAGGGTTGGAGGGCCTCGGCAGTGAGGACACGGACGGGCGAACATTGTCACGCCGAAGGCCCCCAGGTTGGATGCGCCACCCATCGGCAAGTGGTGCCACACCGTACATGACGAACTCCTCGGCGAGGTCGCGCATGTTGAAGCGGGCGGTGATCCCCACAAGCCTTCGCGCCCTCCGCCTGTCCTCGTCGTTGATCAGTGTGTCGGGTGGGGTATTGAACGACACCGGTCGGCCCGTGCACTTGAGGCCACTGCCGCTCGCCACGCGGTGGTAAAACCACCGTTTCATCCAGTTCAGTTCTCACTTCGTCCGGGTCGAGTTGGCAGGGGAAATCTTCCCGCACTGCGACCGCATGACAAAGTTGACGCTTCCGAAGTTGGAAAACGTCCCCCTCCCAGCTTCTTCGGCTGGCACCGTGCATCGTGGAGGAACGCGAACAGCGAGGCGCTGGGCGAGCATGCCTCCGTACGCAGTGCCCAGCTGTAGACGGCGAGATGGGCTATCGCGTTCGGAGTCCAGCCCGAAGGTCCGCAAGACAACACCGACGATCATGGCCGCTGGGATGCGAAGACTGGCTTCAAAATAAGCGACGAAGACGATTGCCACCGACTTCTCTGGGTGTGGTTCTGTCTCGTCGCTGACGGGCAACCGCACCTCGCGGCGGTCCGACAGCTTCCCTTCGCGCAACAGAGTCCGGATCGTCCCTCCGTCACGAGAGTCGGGCCCAAGACGCGGGAGCAAGGACCCTCCACTTTCTCCGCCGCTACCCACCGTTTGTCCACCAACGATGGCTCGTGCCCCTCGAGCGCGTACTCCACCTCAATCGACGACGATCGCCGGGATGGGGCATCACTGCCAGCCCAAGGAGCACGTTCTTCGTCGTAGGCCATTGTCCTCCGGGAGCTAGACGGCGACGAGTAAAGGCGCGACAGCACAGGGGGCGAGAACACAGCACGCAAAAGAGCATGGGAGAAGGTATACGAAGCAGAATGCTGGCGCGGTCCCAAAAGGGAGTATATAAAGTCCCTTCACCTCCTACACCACTAGTAAGCCCAACCGACGGAAGCCGAACTGCTCACCTCCCCCACGATTGGGAAGCGTAACCGGTGGAAGCCGAAGTGGCACAGCCGCCCACGCGCACGACCGCGGTCGCAACCATCTGACGATGCACGACACGCTAATCCCACGCTGCCACGCGTCCCGCCCCATTGGGACGAAGCGTGTGGTTGCGGTCGTGCGACAGTCTAACAGCGCATGACACGCTAATCATGTCCTGCCACGCGTCCATCCCCTCGGGAGTGGATGCATGACTGCGGTTGTCAAGTCACGCGGCGTGGCCCACTCTCCATCGTGCGTCAGTGGTTGGCACGATTCGCGGTAACATCAATGCAGTGCCAGCGGGCCACTAACCAGTCGCCCCGACCCCGACTTCGACATCGGCCCCGCCTCTGCGGAGCAACTCCGATTTCATCTTTGGCTTCGTCCTCGCGAGGCGGCCCCACCAGCAGTTTCGGCTACGCAGCGGAACACTCGTCGCGTGCAGCCAGGTGACCTATCTCATTCAAAGGAAGAGCGGCACTGCAAGACGCGCCGGTCATGCACCGCAGTGTCTGCGCCCCGACGCCAAATTCGTGTGGCGAACCTAAACACCACCTCGACTTTGAGACCGTGAGGTGACTCCGGAGCCTACCCCGACTCCACGCTTGTGAAGTCGAGTTGGCCCTCCTGACTTGGCCTAACATACAGCGAACGGCTCTGCATCCCGCTTCGCCGACACCCCCACGGAGCAAAGTCACTCGTCTTGGTGGATCGGATCCAACGTAGAGCGAATGAAGCAGTTCGACGCATGGCGCGCCAGTCGCGTGTCACCGCGTGTCCTGGCCCAGGGGAAAAGAGCATCCGGCCGTGGTCCTGTCCCACCGCATGACAACCACCGGCGTAATCTACGGTGCCATTGACGCAACGTCCTTAAGTCGCGAGACACTGGGCGGCCCTCCAACCTCGAGCCCGCATGAGGACTCCGAAGCCCGACTCGGTCGAGCCCGAATAGGGACACGACGTTGAGTCTGCATGACGACCTCGGAGCCCACGTCGACACCGCGTCCACAGGCCGAAGCGGCCCTCCGACTCAGCCTTGCACACGAGGGGCAGCATTGTATCCCGCTTCTAACATTCTTAATGTTTTACGTTAAGCGATCAACAAATAATATCCATGGAGTGAGGTCAGATGCAGGCTCGGCTTCGTCTTGATAGACCGCCTCTGACAGGTGGACCCCGGAGATGTGTAAAGGCCGATGTAATTCACAATGCCGTCAACGCACGTGGGGCAACCAATGCCATGTCAGCAGGACACCAACCAGTCGCTCCGACTCTAACCTCGGCGTCGAAAGGAGAACGTCCCATGATACAAAGGGGTACATAAGCCCCCTTGCCCCCCGTGATCGGGAGGCGCTAGCCGACGAAAATCCAACCGTTCGTCCTCTCCCATGATCAGCCGGCGCGACCGGTGATTCGCGATAAGTTTTCACCGAAGTCAAAAACAGGCCTCCGTCTGTTCATCAACCTTCTCTGATAGCGTTATTAACGCTCGTTCTGCTGTTGAGCAATCCTATCAGAGAAGGCAGAGGAACAGAGCCGGGCCTATTTTTGAGAACCAAGATCATCCTGGCCGTAGCAGAAACCACTGCAATGAATCGCTAAAGATGGGGAAGGGCGACGCTGCGGTGGTGGTAACTTGTACGTACGTACGTATGTATGTATGTCCTAGGCCGGGAATTTCAACCGACGGGAGTTCAACTGGTGGGAGGGGAAGCGCCGCAATGGCATGTGACCGCGACGCCTCAAACCCCACGCCCCCTCACCTCCCCCACGGTTGGGAGGGCAACCAGCGGGAGCCCAGCGGTTTGGCTCCCAAAGATCGGGAAGCGCAACCGCTAGTAACCGGAGGCGCGTAGTCGCAGGTCGCCTGACAGCACACAATGCGCCAATAGCGTCCAACCACGCGTCCCGCCTCTCTTGGGAAGGAACGTGCAACCGCGGTTGTGCTACCGCTGATAGCGCACGACGCGCCAATCATGTCCCGCCGTGTGTACCTTTCCATCGGGATGGTGCGTACGACCGCAGTTGCCTGACCCCGACACCTCAGGGGTCGGCGCGATTCTTGCCGCCATTAAGAAATTGGCTTCGGAAGGCGAGCTACTCCACGTCTGTAGAGCGACCTCGGAAAACACCTCCGCGGTGTGTTCGCTTCGAACCCGTCTCCGCGGGAAGAGCCTGCCCTCGGCTCCGACATCGCGCACGGGAGGCGGGCTTGCCCCGCGCCTTGGCGCGTCCGTAGAATGAACCCGTCTTCGCCTCGACTTCGATTCCATGACCGAGGGACTCCGTGGTCAAGGACGGCTTCGGCAACCAGGTCGTCTCTGTATCCCCGGTGCGAGGTCGGGCTGCGCCGGCAAATGAGACTCCATTCAACAGTACAGAAGGTCACAGGCCGCAGGGACGGAGGGGGCCAAATGGCTCGGCAACATGGCTTCGGCCCGTGAAGCCCTTCACCATAAGAGACTCCTGTTGTAGGGGTGACCCTCACCTAAGCCCAGCCGGCCTGTTAGAAGGTTGTAAAGCCTAAGATGAGACATGTATAATGATATAAATACCCTTGAGAGGGATACTTGGTGTAAGGGCATGATTGTAAAATACTCCCCATGTGAACATATATATCACATCCGGGCCATTGGGGAAGGCCCAATCATTGCTCGCTCACCTAACTCTCCACTACCATACTTCTCTCTCTGTTTGGTCTGTAACCACAACAATATGGATAATTATTATTTATAATATTTTAAAGTTAATATTATCTATAGATAGCACTAGAGATAGTTTATATAATAAATTATTTTTTATATGTTTTTATAGATAATTTATCTATGAAAATTGACTACTGTCTGATAGACGGTCCAATTCTTTTTACTTTTTTCTCTCCTTCGCATCATCTCGTATTTTATGTGATAAGATTTATAGACTACTAATATTATATCATTTTATATGGCTTTATGCACGCGCAACTCGTGTGGCTTCTTGGTTTCTGAGACTGAGAGCAGTACACCACCGAGCACACGTGTGATATTCGAAGGAGCGGCGAATAGTTTTCATAGAACTTCTAGCTACGTGGGAGGAAGAAATTCTGAAGTGCAATAAATTTTATAAACAAAAATTAGTCTTACATTAACAAAATTTTATGACTTTAACTATATACCACCAAACTTACCGAATTATTTTATTACCAGCAAAATATCCTTCCATCCTTTCTTATACCACTGTATCCATCTCTATTAACATTTATTCCTTTTTTTTTACCTAAGTGTGCTACGTGAAGTTCTAAAAATACACTGCCCCTTGAATTAGTTGGGGATACAGTGCGCACTAGTTCTTGAGATCTGCACTTGTCTCCCTTCTATCCGCACTAGTTCTTGACATCTGCACCCGTCTTCCGTCTCCAATAGAGACGACACCACCAGCGTTCCTCATCGCCACCGGTCGCCGCCACCACACGCTTCTCCCTCTTATGCCGGTCAAGGCGGAGAGCGCGCGATCGTGCTAGCTGGAATCTGATCTGGCAGTGGAGCCATCATGTGACAACCCGGCCTCTCCGTGCTGACCTCAACGCTGTCTCATCTGCATCGGTTTCATGGACATTGGCCCTAGCTGGCATGGATAGGTTCTGGGCGGTGGTTGCAACATGCATCGTCAGATTTGTCATGATTTTTTTGCGTTTTTCTTCTTTTTGGCTGTAAGAAGCAATTGATTTTTGTGTTTTGTAATTTTGTTTTGGATTTGCAATTCAGCTGTAATAGTAAGATCTGATTTGGTTTACATGGTTAAATTGAGAAGTTTCAATATGATTTGAGTAAGATCCGATGAGGATTGCTTTACTATCTGCGAGATTAAGAGCTTTAGATTCTTCCATTATGAGATGGGAGTTGAAGATTGTTCGGCCGGGGTGGTCTCCATTTGGACGAGCTCGTGTCCTAGTCGGGTGTGCAATAACTACACTCACCGCCTAGGCACCATCGACACACCAGTATTGTTGCGGCCGAGCGCGGCTACCACGAGCTCGTGCCCGAAGACGTTAATGGCCACCGCCCGAGGAAAGAGGAATAAAGCAAAGAATGAGCAGGGTGAAGGAGGTGACGCGGGAGGGCAAACTAGTCTCATTAAACGGCAAAGTCCCTCAACGTCAGGATCCAAATATATAAATTTGGACCTATTGTGTATACCACATTAGTTCAGAATCAAGTTAGTGTACAAAATGATAACATCGATGTAATATCACTCAATACACAACAAATAATAAATAAAGTATAAAATTTATTTAGGGAATAACTAGTGAAACCTATAGTCAAGATTTACACCTATTTGGCGATGCAAGGCTTAGTACTTATAAAATAAAGTAGCAACGGAATGAAAGAAACTCCAAATGATTATACATCAACTTGCTACAGGCAATCGACTGAGGAGTGAGACCTAGCTGTTGTTATCTTCGTAGTAGTACTCGTAGAATAAAGGAGATGGCTCCTCTTTTCCAACAACTGATTGATGATGACTATAGTAAAAGTTAGAACATGTAGTACGAAGCCTAGTGTTGGATTTGACAACAGTGCCTGCCCACGATGTAGTTGTAACATCCCAAAAAGGGAACAATTGTAATTGTGAAAATTATAAAACCTTTTTATCATTTTTCCAGTGTATCTCAAAAATTTTGGCGTTATTCGAATTTCATAATTTGTACTCTTGCCAAAAAGTTCGATTAATAAAAATCCAAACATGGGAATAAACAACCAACATTTAAAATTTAGAACTTAGAAAATCCAAATCCCCTTGGAAGTCTGGAATTCAAATCTAAAACATTGAAATATGGAGATTCAAAACCAGGAATAGAAATTGGAAAGCAATATAAAATCCTTTCCATCCAATTTGCATATCTAAAAATTTAAATTTGGAAAATTAGGAATTATTCCTCAAAACTCGACAAACTTAAAATTCAAAAGTTGAGTCCAAAACTTTGACCCAACTTTTCAAATTCAAAACCTAGTTACAAAACCTAAATCTGAAATCCAAAATTTGGAAATTCTTAAAATCACCAAAATCTCTCTTGGGCCCGGCCCATTTTCTTTCTCGGCCCATCTTCCTTTTTCTTCTTCTTTCTTCTTTTCTTTCCTGGCCCGTCCGGCCTGCCTCCTTTTCTCCTGGTCCTATCCCAATCGCAGCTGACGCCTTATCCTTCCTCTATTTTCTTTCCGCCTCCTTCCTTTGTTCAATGCACCGCCGCCCAGGCTGACGGCCCATCGTCGCGCGCCCACCTGCTACCGCTCGCCCCAGCCTCGCCTCCGTACGCCCAGCTATCATGCCTACCCTGGCACCATTCCCCTACTCTTTGTTCTGTCTTCAATGCCGCTACCCATGCCCCGGCGTTACTCCTCGCCCATACCGGCATTACTCCGCATTACTCCGTCTTCAATGAAGCTCAACCACTCCCTTTCCACGCCTATAAGAAGCACTGGGCTCGCCTCCTCCCCACCCCTCCTCCTCCCTCAAACCGAGCTCAACTCGAGTTGCCCCTGCGTGTGTCACCGGCCACTACCCCGTCCCAGCCACCTCCGGCAAACATTCCACGAAGTGACCGCGTCACAGCGTGCCCCCGGACATCCTCTGCCTTCCTACTTGGTTAATCGAGGAATCATCACTCGAGCACGCTGCACCGTTTTCGTGTTCGCTTCCGACCGACCATCGCCGTTTTCGCCGCTGCCTCCCCCTCGGTCGACCCCAGGCTAATTCCACGCGGTGAGAGCAGCACCTCAACACCCCGAAGCCTCCCCCACTGTTGGCCGCCACCCGAGCTTCCCCACCGCGTGAGCCACCCACCGCCGTCCCTGGTCTCTGTCGCTAGCTCGCCTCGGTCTCCCTCCGGTCAATTCAACTGCTGCTCAGGTGAGCTCCTGGCACCCTACTTGTGCTCATGCGCGCCCCACTTCCTTCCCTCTCTCTTTCGACCGCCGGCGCCACATTTCCCTCTCACCGCCGGCTGCCCAGGGCTGCTGCCAGCCCGCCATGGCACCATCTCATCCGGAGCACCCGTCTCCCGAAGCCTCCTCGTCACTTGGGCAACCCATTTTGCTGGTCGCCGCCGCCTCCCCGGTCGTCCCCCACTGACAACGCCGCCACACCGCCTCCTTGTTTTCTACCGCTTCTACCCTCTGCTCTATTTTAGCCGACCGAGCAACCCTTTCCTTTTCATCTCTGTATGACGGGTGGGCCCAACTGGAAGTTTGGCCTCAAGTTCATGTGCATCAATGTATCCTCCCACCTTACTTCTAAAATCTTGAAATTTCTATCTAAAATTCTCTCATTTGAACAAGGTAATGAAATATAATTTGTAAGTGAGGATAGAAATAAGGAATTAGTTGCAAAATTATAATGGAGGATCTTGTAATTAAAAACTTATCTTTAATAAATTTGATGACAAATGAAATAACATAATAATTTTCATATGAAATTAATTAAAGGATTCTCTTTTATAAATCAAAAGTGCTATAAACTTAACCCCAATAATTACAGATGCATGTTTGAAGCTTTATAAAGGTAACTTCAATACTATTAGAATTCTACCCTCAAACAAATCAAATACTAATATCACATTCTATCGAAAGCCTGAGTAGTCTAAATATTACGCCATACCTTTATCTCTAGATCTAAATCTGTTAAAGAGAATAAAGATAATTGGTATAGCAAGATTTTGCCACATAAAATATTAACCATAAATTACTCATCTCTAAAATCATGAAAACCACCTTTTCAAAAGCACCTAAACTAATCATAGTAAGTTACATTGAGTAATTAAAATTAAATTATACTCATCTCATGTAAAACTCCTGCATCCTAAAATCACAAAGTTCTGTCCCTCTTTACTATCTCCGATAACCTCTTCCATCTGTCCATAGGTCCTGCTTGACTCATGGAATTTCTTTGATAAATATAAATCAATCAAGAGTAAGCTATCCCACTAAAAGATCAAGTCTTGTCTGTCCCCAATCGACTATGTATGGCCACTCCCTTTTTCTAAAGTGGATAAATTCCTGTAGATACTTCTTCATTTTCGATCCCTCCTTATCCTAAATTTTCCCTCACGGTAAAGCTACTCAGACAACTCGTTCTCTTGCTCAATTCAGTTGCCGTTGTGTTTACGGCACACTAACCCGAATCATCTTTCTATTTTCAAATCATAATAAATTTATAATTTAAATTAAACTGGGCATTTATAGTGTTTGGATTTATTTGGTCGTTTGTTTGTTGCTGCACGTTAGAATCTGAAGATTCAACGAAGCGATGCATTCGAACAAGATCAAGACTTGGGTAAAAGCGAGGACCAGTAATTTAAGATCACTGATTGAATAGGCTTTGAGTTGGATCAAGGCCGTGGTAAACCAAGCAAGGCAAGTCATCACTTTGATCATATTGATCCTACAATTTATGCAAAATTATGTTTCTTTGAATTATCAACTTGCATGCTTAAATTCACTACGCAAATATATGTCTAAATTTAAGGTAGCTACATGCCCACTCACCTTTGTATTAATTTTAATATGCCATTCCATGATGCTTGAGTCACCTGGCCATTGTCATCCTATATTTTAATGATAACTTTATTAGTTATAAGACATATTAAATGCCATGCTAGTCTGGTTAAGTCCAGGGCACTAGCTGCCTTGATCATCAATCTTTAAAACATGAGAACCTGTTTTGGGACAGTCACGGGATGTATGTGACTGAAATATTGTGACAACTTAATCTATCCGGGCGGATGGTAAGAGTGGATGGTGCCGATGTCGCACGAGAACTTGTGGTTTATGGTAAGAACTGCCTAGACAAATTAAGGACTGAATTTTGTGATGATTTCCTTGTGTAAAACAGTACAACCACAAGCTGGCAAACTATAAGCTTGGCTGAATAATTTACTAGACCCTTGAAACCATCTCACAGGTAGGGGAAAGAAGGGATTGTGTAGGAGGTATAGCAATCCGGCCTGAATGGGACACCGCTTATCGGTGATGTTCGCCAGTTGCGCTAGACGTTGTGGAGACAAAAGTCCAGCTGCGCTAGACATTGTGGTGGAATTTCCCGCACAACTTATGTGACCCTTTGGTAAGGGATAAGCCCATAAGGGTGAGAGGGTGATAGGACGAGGTATTGTAAAGGCCTCATGATGATCTCTCATTCTACATGACAAAGGAATCATGTGGGCCCATCGAGCTGATTGTCTATTGTGGGTAAAGTGTACAATCTCTGCAGAAAATAAACTATTTGAATAGCTGTGCTCACAGTCATGGGCGGACATGAGAATTTCCTTGAGTTCTATTTCAAAAACTTTTTTGAGTGAGATAAAAACTTGTCAGAGGGAAGTACTTTGCCCCAATTGGCTGCCTGTGGGCAAGTCATGAGGGTCCCACCCGTGTGGAGTTTCTGCTACTACATTTCTTGTTTTCGGCCTAATCGGCCCATGAGTAAGTTATTACTGTATTATTTACGCTTCCGCATGATATGTTTTTGGTATACAGTAATGTATCTGTAAGCACTATCTACTGATCCAGGGAATAGTGCGGTGAAATCACAGAGAATCTGGGTTTGTTAACCCGGCGTCCGATAGTAGCCCTGATAAGTGACAACACCCTCCAATTTCCTGAGTATAGCCCTAATAAGCGACTGCACAAACCTTTATCTATGACCTGAGGTGCAAACGTCAAGACTCAGTAGCTTACTAATCTAGGCCTGTCCCATTCTAGACTTATGGTTTATATGATGTGGCTCAGTTCAATGGTGCACGAAGAGAAGGCCTTAATCGACTAGGAGCTACCCAGACAAAGCACCCTGTACTTCCATTTTCCCTCGTCAAAATCATTTATCTACCAAATACATTAATCACATGCCATCAGCAATTGATGACATTTGCCATTCAAAAACAATTCTATATATCATTAGTGAGGTGTAGGGATATCATTCCAAAGACGATTCCATAAATATAAGCATTTGTAAGTAATAGTACACTAACCCACGTTGGTACTATAATCATGACTAACCAGAAAGTTCCCAACCTAAGGTGACAAGTGATACATGGCATACAAGTAATCAAGGTGGATAAATAAACAAGTAGGTATTAACCACTCCCAATATTATAAGATGCTATTATAAATAAACATAGCATGCAAGTTTGATAATAAAAAAGTAGTTTTTGGAAACACAAGTACAAAATGATCAAATCATAGTTTGCCTTGCCTTGCTAAAACAAGTCTTGATCTTGAGCTTGATCTTCTTCTACTCCTCCAAAGCACTCTGGAATGTCAACGTCAACATGAAATGGAGAACAAAACACAAATAAATACCAAAAAAGAGCAAAAACCAAATAAAATATAAATAGTACTAGAATGTAGAGCTCAAATTTAAATAAATTTAGGAAGAAGAATGTGGTTAATTGGGGTTCGTACGAAAGAGAACGGGCTCTGGGAAGTTACCTCAGAAGAGAAATTTGAGAAAAAGATAGGAGAGAATCTCTAGGGCTAAGACCAAGAAATATTTCGAGCAATCTTTTTCTTAAATTTTTGGAAAATAGGCAGAGGATGACATGTGGGCTCATGGTCTATTGATGAAGTCTACACATGGGGCTTGTGGTCCGTGGTGAACCGGGCTCATGTTACAATGGCACTGACAGGTTGGGTCCACGCATAGGTGAAACAGATCATGGTAGATTAGTTTATCGAATTGATCTAGGGATTGGGTGTGCACACGGCTCTTGACTGGGTGACGGCCGCTGAGTTGGTGCCGGTGTAGTAGTTGACGAGGTTGTTGACTTGGCTTGGCTAGGGTGCATAGTGGCCAAGGGTGACGACGAGCGGCAAAGCAACTCCAACAAAGGTGACAATGGTGAATGGCGGCTGTTCAGCAGGAGAAGTAGCGGATATGGGATAGGAGACCACGATGAACTCTATGGGTGGTGCGCAAAACCCTAGGGCCATCGGAGTCAGCCAATGTCGAGCCTTGAGCGGCAGCGACACTAAGGCTTCGGTGAAGTCGTAGATCCAGTGGCCCTTGAGTGAAAGCAAGCATAGGGCAACGTAGCACTTGGCGACATGGTCCCGATGGTGAAGATGGTGGATGTGGACACTATCAGCGGTGACGAAAATCCAAGATGAAGGCCGCGGTGGAGGTGCAACTTTGGGCTTTGATTCAACGACTTCGAGGCTCAATCCGAGGTGGCAGATTAGGGCTTCAGTTACAAGCGATGCAGGGTGCAGAAGTCCATGGTAGGTGTGGCCTTTTATAATGGGGCAAAGGTAGTGTGGAGACGGTGTCCATGGCAAACATGGTGGCGACTGCGTGCGGCCACTGGACACCTGGGATGAAGCAAACTGCCATGGGCCCATGTGTCGTCGAGAGGGAGAACGACGAGGTGGGCTGGGCCGAAGTAGAAGTGTCGTGAGGAAGAGAGGTGAAAAATGGTCTTCGACTCAAGCAGAAAGGAGAGGGGGATGGAGATGAGCTGGAAGAAAGATTACGCCTATGAGCTCATTTCAAATTTTAATTTAGTTTTTGATTTTTAGAAAATAGAGCAAATTCAAGTAAGCCATTAAACATACCAAATGAACTCGAATAAATCCCAAATAATTCACTAAAATTATCTAGAGCATAATAAACTCGAATTAAACATTTTGACTTTAGTTACAACCATATTTTGAACATGTGTTTATACCGATATATAATAGTACTTTTTTAGAATTGTATGATCTCTCATACATATGTGATTAATCTACACCATTATAATCTTGATCCACGAAAATCAACAGTATTGTAGACAATTCTCTTTTTCTTCAATAAATGTGAAAATTTCTAGCTCTTGAGAGTGGATGTGGTGTCTTATTTTGACTTTGTTTTAATAGATATAATATAATAGATTCCTTAAGAAGTTTTGTTTTGCTCTCGATGATGTTTTTAGTACAAGAAATATGCAAACCCTAAACACACACCATACTCACATTATCCATGCACATGTGTGCATGTCCTCTATGCACGCTAGGAATTTATCGGGCCACCAAGGTACCACAGAGCACAAAAATTGGGTAAGTTAGTTGGCAAATGAACGGTTGAATAAATTGAGTTATATATCTAGGTGCTTTTATGATAGCAAAAGGTACCATGAATTACTCTAATCCTAGGCGCTTATGTATACAAAGGCCTCAAATTGTCTTCTTATTTAGTTTTACTTACCAAATTACCCACGCAATACGTATGTCTATATTTTAAAATAGAGTTGTATTTGTTGTACAACTGCTTATGATTTTGAAATATAGCTGTATTTCTTATAGAACTGTAACGGCTCTAATATATATCCAATTAATATGCACCAGCCCACCAAAATTGATAGTGTAGATCTTTATCTTTTTTCATTGATTAATGTAGTAATTTCTAACTCTTAAGAATGAACATGGCAGTCTCTATAGTAGATTAAACTACAAGGCCTCTATTAAAGTGTGATATTGTTGGATCGAAGTTGGCGACAGAGGGGGGGGGGGTGAATGTTGCTCCTTTAAAACCTTGCCCCCAAGTAACCACA
This sequence comes from Dendrocalamus latiflorus, assembly GCA_017311315.1. Taxonomy (NCBI): domain Eukaryota; kingdom Viridiplantae; phylum Streptophyta; class Magnoliopsida; order Poales; family Poaceae; genus Dendrocalamus; species Dendrocalamus latiflorus. Next base: position 14,036,507 of record CM029614.1, on the reverse strand, counting down.
AAAGAATCTCCACTTCAATAGCTATGAAGAACTATGAAGATGAAGAACAAGCGCTTACTGGAAATCTACACTAACTGAAAAAGTGGCCTAAGAAAGACAATAAATGAGACAAGGCAGCAAGGAACAAAATCTGTAAAAACAATCTTGGACCGGTCAGACCGCAGTGCGCTGGCCGGTCAGACCGCTCGCACCAAGCCGGTCAGACCGCCAGTCTGAGTCCGGTCTGACCGCCCACGGCCGGTCTAACAGCCAACCATCGGCTGTCTGACCGCCTCTCACAAACCGGTCTGACCGGTGCCCTGATCCCAGAGCAACCCGAGAGTGTAGACTGAAAACTGAAACACAAAAATATTTCAGATCTTGAAAAACCTGAGAAATTGGGGGTTTGCTCCCAATCTTTTTAGCCCAGAGCAGCACAACAATATCCTAAATAGCAAGAGGGGCTTGGGAAACAACAGAGTTCAATTCAAGATCAAGAATTTCAGATTTGAGCCAAAATCTGAAAAAAAAATACAGAGAGCTGCACCAAGAATCAAATTCCCACCTAATCCTTGATTCTTTGACCATGAAACCAAGAGATTAACTAGAGAATAGCCTTAAGACTCTGAGACTCAAACTTGGGCACACTCTTTTGGAGAAAAATCAAAAGCACCACAAACCCTAGAACACTAAACAGAGAACGAGCAGGGCACAGGCTAACAATAAAAATTGATTCTTCCATTCAATCATTTTGCTCTTGGGATTAGCTAACCAAAGGGTCTAGAAATATAATCCCATCAAAGAGCAATCCATTTTGCTACTCCTCAGGAAGAACCAACACCAAAAAACAGAAAAAGGGAGAAATCAAACAGAGAAGAACATTGAGAGATAAAAACCAAACAGAGAGGCAAGAACTCAAATGACTTTTGAAAGGATTCATTCCCAAAGAACCAAGTATTACAGAGACGTCCCCATACGCTATTGCATACAAAGGAATGATTACAAGAAGTCTCAACTCATCTCTAGAAGGTCCGTAGTTAGCTCACACATTTGTCATCTAATGCAATCAACTCAGATTTTAGTTTTTCACAATTATTGCATGGTGAGCTAACAGGATCCTTAGAAGCATGTTGAGCCATTTTCTTGTTGTGGTCAATCATTTCTTGAAACTGTTTTGAGACAGATTCAAGTTCAGTAGTTAATTTGGGACTGTTCATACATAAAGCAATTGGCTCAAGCAAGGAGGCATGTAACTCAGCAATTTTATGATCTACCTTTTTTAAGTTCAATTTTAAATTATTGCAATTTTCACAAGACTCAGGTAGATCAAGGAGCATAGTATAAAGACCTCTAAACGCACTGTCCTTATCCTCACATGAGGTGCAAGATGTAGTCTCAACAACAGTAGATGAAGGAGTAACAATCCTACTCATCTCTAGTTCAGCAAGTAGACTAACATTCTCCACCTTAACCATGTCTAACTCAGAGGACACACTATCATGCAAGGTCCTTAGCTTCTCCAAGTCATCGAGCAAAGCAGTACAAACATCACAATCATCACGGGAGGGAGCAGATTTAAGTGAAGTAAGCTCCCGTGACAAGCTCTCTACTTCCTTCTCCAACTCGCTACACCTAGCTCTAGATCTAGCATGGAATTTCCCTAGCTTAAGAAAAGCATTATTAAGCTGGTCATAGGAGGGGTATACCTCATCGGAGTCGGAATAGAGCTCGCTGTCGCTGATCTCGCCCTCAAGGGCCATGAAGCACATGCCGAAGAAGTCGTCGCCGCCCTTGGGTTCTTGCTCATCCGTCCCATCGTCGTCGCTCCACCCCTCCACCTCGCTGAGGTCGAGGTCGTCGAAGGCGGTGAGGATGTGGTGGAAGAGCTTCTTGGCTTTGCCAAGGTCGCGGAACTTCTTCTTGCCTTAAGCGTGAACTGGAGGCTTCTTGTTGCGGTTCTTGTCGATGTAGTCGTTCTTGTTCACGCCGCCGTAGTCGCTCTTGCCCTTCTCCAGCTTGGGGCAATTTGTCCGAATGTGGTTGGGGCCACCACACTCGAAGCAAATGATCGAGCCACTCCTCTTCCGATCTCTCACTCTCTTGTATGCGTGGGAAAACTTTCTGGCTAAGAGAGCGAGTTGGTTTTCTGGAAGCTGCTCTAGTTGATCATCAAAAATTTCACACAGAGCAGCAAGAGAAAATCCAGAAGAAAAGTCGGAAGATCCAGAAGCAGAGCTGGGTTCGGTGACTAAAGCCATCGACTGCGACTTTGACCTACGAGAGACTATGTCAATCTCGTGAGTCTTGAGGCGTGAGTACAACGCGTCAAGAGTCAGGGTCGAGAGGTCGGTCGTGTCTTTAATCGTGGTCACCTTCATCTCCCAATGCGCAAATCGAGAGCATACATCATCTGTCGAGCATTGTCCGAGTCGGGGTATGTGAGACCGACCGCTCGGAGGTTGCTCAGAATCTTGTGAAAACGCGCGAAGCACTCATCCAAGGACTCACCAGCGAGCATTTCAAACTTGTTGTAATCTTGCTTGAACTGGTCCTGTTGAACTGTCTTAATCTGGGTGGTGCCCTCATGGTATGCATCGAGGGTCTCCCAGATGTCGAAGGCCGACGTCAGATGAGAGATGCGATCGAACTCGCTTCTGCTCAGACCCTGAATTATGATGTTCCTCGCCTTAGCGTTCGCCTCAACATCAAGCATATTTCTAGCGTTGATGTTCTCATTGGCAGGAACAACATATCAGGTCTTGACCTTCCTCCAGATGGCATAACCCTGAGCCTGGATGTAGGTCTCCATCCGGCTCTTCCAGAAGGGATAATCGATGCCATCAAAAACAGGAGGCTTGGTGGAGTACTTGTTTGTCGCCATGGCTTTAGAGACCTGTTAAGATCTATCGAGAAGAGCTAACCGGCTCTGATACCAATCGTTGGATCGATGTTGGTGACAAAGGGGGGGGGGGGTGAATGTTGCTCCTTTAAAACCTTGCCCCCAAGTAACCACAAAAGAATCTCCACTTCAAAGGCTATGAAGAACTATGAAGAGAAAGAACAAGTGCCTACTGGAAATCTACACTAACTGAAAAAGAGGCCTAAGAAAGACAATAAATGAGACAAGGCAGCAAGGAACAAAATCTGTAAAAACAATCTTGGACCGGTCAGACCGCAGTGCGTTGGCCGGTCAGATCGCTCGCACCAAGCCGGTCAGACCGCCAGTCTGAGTCCGGTCTAACCGCCGGCCGGTCTGACCGCCAACCATCGGCCGTTTGACCGCCTCTCACAAACCGGTCTGCCCGGTCCCCTGATCCTAGAGCAACCCGAGAGTGCAGACTGAAAACTGAAACACAAAAATATTTCTGATCTTGAAAAACCTGAGAAATTGGGGGTTTGCTCCCAGTCTTTTCAGCCCAGAGCAGTACAACAATATCCTAAATAGCAAGAGGGGCTTGGGAAACAACAGAGTTCAATTCAAGATCAAGAATTTGAGATTTGAGCCAAAATCTGAAAAAATACAGAGAGCAGCACCAAGAATCAAATTCCCACCTAATCCTTGATTCTTTGACCATGAAACCAAGAGATTAACTAGGGAATAGCCTTAAGACTCTAAGACTCAAACTTGGGCACACTCTTTTGGAGAAAAATCAAAAGCACCATCAAACCCTAGAACACTAAACAGAGAACGAACAAGGCACAGGCTAACAATAAAAATTGATTCTTCCGATTAAATCATTTTGGTCTTGGGATTAGCTAACCAAAGGGTCTAGAAATACAATCCCATCACAGAGCAATCCATTTTGCTACTCCTTAGCAAGAACCAACACCAAAACACAAAAGGGAGAAATCAAACAGAGAAGAACATCGAGAGATAAAAACCAAACAGAGAGGCAAGAACTCAAATGACTTCTTGAAAGGATTCATTCCCACAGAACCAAGTATTACAGAGACGTCCCCATACGCTATTGCATACAAAGGAATGATTACCAGAAGTCTCAACTCATCTTCTCCCTCTCATAGTCTCAAAAAACCTCAAGAACACACAAGGAGACATGAGCCAACTTTCTGCCCTCTCTCAACTACTACAACAACTAAAGCAAAAGAGATGCTGTCGTAGGGGTGGCCCCCACCTAAACCCAGCAGGCCTGGTAGGAGGTTATAAGGCCCAGAATAGGCCATGTGTAATGACATAACTGCCCCCAGAGGGGATAACCAGATGTAAGGGTATAACTATAAAAGCACTCCTCATGTGTATATATATATGAATACAGGCCATGGGGAGAGGGCAAGCCATTTTACTCATCTCCATCACTCTCCACTACCATCTCTCTCTCTCTGTTTGGCCTGTAGCCACAACAGTTGGCGCCGTCCGTGGGGAGGACAAGGACAAGCCTGAAGACCGAAGAAGAAGGATGGCACCGAAAAAAGCTTCATCAGCGGCGGCGAAGGGAAAGAAGACGGCTGGGTCGGAGCGGCGCGTGAATACCAGGGCTTCGGCATCGGCCGCCGAAGGAGCTGGCGGCGGCGCAGGCGCCGTGGTCGCGGGCGTCGACGCTCGCGCTACAACAACCGACCCCGCCAGCGCCGCTACAACGACATCCGACCCCGTTGCTGGCACTACGGCGACCGACCCCGCCAGCGCCGCTACAACGATATCCGACCCCGTCGCTGGCACTACGGCGACCGACCCCGCCAGCGCCACTACAACGACATCCGACCCCGTCGCTGGCACTACAGCGACCGACCCCGCCAGCGTCGCTACAGCGACACCCAACCCCGTCGCTGGCACTGCAACGACAGCCCCCGCCACCCTCACCGGCAGCGCGGATCAGGCGGCCGGGGGTAGCCGCAATAAAGCATCCGGCGGATCTGGAGATCGTGAGGCGATGGTCCCTGCACCGACCCGTCCGCTGGGTGTTCCGGCGGCCCCGACAGCACCTGCGGTGGAAAGCGCCATACTAGCAGCCCTCAACGCGTTCCAGCGGGAGCTAGGGGACCTTCGCGGAGCCGTCCGAGATATGCAAGAGGCTCGGAGCCAGCAGGCCGCGCCAGTAATCGCGCCTGAGCCCACGCCGGAGAGGGCGGACAGTCGCGAAGCCCCCACGTCTAGCCGCGTGCCGTTGCGGCGCGTAGATCCGGAGTCCCCGCTTTCGGCGGGGCTGCAGTAGGCGGCATGGCCCGAAGACTTCAAGTTTCCTAGCGCCATCGACCCGTACAAAGGCGACACAGACCCCCGGGAGTTCGTGCACGTGTACGAAACCGCGATCGAAGCCGCGGGCGGAGACGACACCACGAAGGCGAAGGGACTCCCCCTCGCGCTGCAAGGAGTGGCGCTCTCTTGGTTCTTTACCATAGAGCCGGGCTCCATCTACGCGTGGGAGCAGCTTTGCGATCGCCTTCACAACAACTTCCAAGGAAACTATGTCGAGTGAGTCGACGCGGACCAACTCTTCGCTGTGAAGCAAAAACCCTCGGAGAAGCTCCGGGACTACTTCAAGCGCTTCGCCAAGATTCGATGCCAAGTGAAAGACGTTAATAAAACCACCGTCATTAATGCAGCCATACAGGGCCTTCGTCCGGGCTCGATGGCCGAGTACAATGCGTGAAAGCCAATCAAGACGGTGGCGAAGCTCTTCGACAAAATGGAGGAATACGCCAGGGCGGAAGAAGACGCGCGGCGAAGGCAAGGTGATGACTCCGACACCAACCAGGCCGGAGCCTCGGCAAAAGCCGAAGATCCGCCGATGGACGGTTCTTCGAAGGGAAAACGTAAGCAGGAGTCGTCCAGGGATGCGTCCGACCGCAGGGACGCCTCGCACAAGGAGTCGTCCGCTCGGCCCAAGCGCGGCCAGCAGAAGTCGAGGCGAAACCGATACGTCCTCGACATTGAAGGCGGTTCTGACGAAAGCGCTCCCGCGGGCCGAGGCGGTCGAGGGCACCGTGGCCGGGGGCGCGGCCGTGGCCGTGGCCGCGACGATAAAAGTCGTGGAGATTACGACGACCAGCACCAGGGACTGTGGTGCGTAGTCCACGGCCGCGGCAACCACGATACCCGCGCCTGCACCTCCATCGCGGCGCTCCGCGATAGCGTCGCTAGGGACAGGAACCCGGAGACGCGTCCGCCTGCGGTGGCCCACGTCCAGTTCCCGTACGAGGCCCCCATGCAGGTACAGGCGCAAGGGATGCAACCCTAGGAGGGCCCCTTACGGATCCAAGCTCACGTACAGCAGCCTCGGGAGGGCCTCCTGTCGCTGCAGGCCCCGGAGGCAACCCACCGCAGGGTCATTAACGTCATATCCGGAGGCTCTGCACTGGAATTCGCCTCAGCACGGCAGCAGAAGGCCTATGCGCGAAGACTACATCACGTGGCGGCATACCCAGCGCAAGCACCGCCGGACTGGGCGCAGCACGAAGTTACATTCACACCCGACGACGCCCAAGGCGTGGACTTCCCTCATCAGGACCCCCTGGTCATCCGGGTCACTATCGCGGGATGCGACGTGGGGCGTGCCTTGGTTGACGGCGGTAGCTCCGCGAACGTATTGTTTGTGGCGGCCTTCGACCAGATGGGGATCCCTCGAAGCCGCCTAGGGCCCTCAGGAATCCCACTGTAGGGCTTCGGGGGACAGCCCCTGTGGGCGTTGGGCCAAATAGGTCTTCAAGTCTCCTTCGGCCAAGATGACAATGTGCGGGCCGAAGATGCTACCTTCGATGTGGTCGACCTTCCGTACCCCTACAATGCCATATTAGGGCGCCCAATCCTCAACTCCTTCGGCGCGGTACCACATCACGGCTATCTATGCATGAAGATCCCGGGTCCCCGGACCATCATCACCGTCCGAGGCGACCAGGATATGGCCCGGCGCATCGAGCCAGGTACCAGGTGCTCGCGTCGCGAAGCCCAACGGCGCTCTTAGAGCTGGCGTCACAACGCGGAGGTCCGCGGGGCCATTCAGAGGCGCCTTGGCGGGCCCTGCAGATGTCTAGCGACTAGAGGCTTCGGCCGCACCAAGGACAAACGGTTAGTATATCCACCCCCTGTAATTGCTTACCTGCGCAAACGGGGATGTAATGAAGATCGCCGTTTGTCACCAATCTTTCTTCATCACACACAAGTACGCGGCGGAGGCGCGCGCAGGCTTGCCCAGCGCGCGCGTTCCCGCAGTATAAACAAAGACACACGTTCGCGTGTGCACTCGCCGTAGCCAGGGGTACGGGACTGAGTATAAATCGAAGTCGCACGTTCGCGTGTGCACTCGCCGTAGCCAAAGGTGACGAGCCTGAGTATAAACAAAGACGCACGTTCGCGTGTGCACTCGCCGTAGCCAGGGGTACAGGACTGAGTATAAATCGAAGTCGCACGTTCGTGTGTGCACTCGCTGTAGCCAATGGTGACGGGCCTGAGTATAAACAAAGACGCACGTTCGCGTGTGCACTCGCTGTAGCCAGGGGTACGGGACTGAGTATAAATCGAAGTCGCACATTCGCGTGTGCACTCGCCGTAGCCAAAGGTGACGGGCCTGAGTATAAACAAAGACGCACGTTCGCGTGTGCACTCGCCGTAGCCAGGGGTACGGGACTGAGTATAAATCGAAGTCGCACGTTCGCGTGTGCACTCACCGTAGCCAAAGGTGACAGGCCTGAGTATAAACAAAGACGCACGTTCGCGTGTGCACTCGCCGTAGCCAGGCGTACGGGACTGAGTATAAATCGAAGTCGCACGTTCGCGTGTGCACTCACCGTAGCCAAAGGTGACGGGCCTGAGTATAAACAAAGACGCACGTTCCCGTGTGCACTCGCCGTAGCCAGGGGTACGGGACTGCGTATAAACAAAGACGCACGTTCGCGTGTACACTCGCCGTAGCCAGGGGTACGGGACTGAGTATAAACCGAAGTCGCACGTCCGCGTGTGCACTCGCCGTAGCCAAGGGTGACGGGCCTGAGTATAAACAAAAGACGTGTGAGGGGACGCCCTCGCACGCACTCTACGGAGTATAAATAAGACGCGGATGTTCTCCCTGCGCACTCTACGGAGTCTAAACAAGATGCGAACTCCGCTCATGCCAGGGACATCGTCCCTGTGCATACTCTACGGAGTATAAATAGGACGTGGATGTTGACCCCACGCACTCTGCGGAGTATAAATAAGACGCGGATGTTCTCCCTGGGCACTCTACGTAGTCTAAACAAGACGCGAACTCCGCGCATGCCAGGGACATCGTCCCTGTGCATACTCTGCGGAGTATAAATAGGACGTGGATGTTGACCCCACGCACTCTGCGGAGTATAAATAAGACGCGGATGTTCTCCCTGCGCACTCTACGGAGTCTAAACAAGACGCGAACTCCGCGCATGCCAGGGACCTCGTCCCTGTGCATACTCTGCGGAGTATAAATAGGACGTGGATGTTGACCCCACGCACGCTGCGGAGTATAAATAAAACTACGGAGGCCCTCCACGCGTTTCGCAACGCGGGCGGAGGACACGAGTATTAATCGCAGCGGAGCGAGGCTCACCCTCGCGTACTGCGGGAGGTGAGCGCAGCGCGCGTAGCCGAAGACACAGCGCGCCAGAGGCTACCCCCGCCATGAGGAGCAAGAGGAACGGAACATGCGCGCACTTCCACCTCCGCACCCGCGCCAGTCTACAGACTATAAAAAGGCGAAGCGTCGAGGTCCGCCTCCGCACCCGCCAGTCTACGGACTATAAAAAGGCGAAGTGCCGAGGTCCGCCTCCGCACACGCCAGTCTACGGACTATAAAAAGGCGAAGCGTCGAGGTCCGCCTCCGCACCCGCCAGTCTACGGACTATAAAAAGGCGAAGTGTCGAGGTCCGCCTCCGCACCCGCCCGTCTACGGACCGTAAAAAGGTGAGGCGCCAAGGACTGCCCCCGCAAGCGCCGTTCTAAGGAACCCTTGCGCGACTACTTCGCCAACGGCGCGCGTCGAGCGCGGAGATCCCGGCCCCGCACAGCATGTGGTGTACCGGTGAACCCGCAGTGGCATCAACACACAGCGCATATCCTAAGATGACAGAAAATCTGCATATCGGAAAAATCACACAAGTACAAAGGTCCGGCAGCATCCTTGCCGTTCTAAGCCGCTATCCTGCGGGCTCGTCCTTAACACGCGCTAAAGCTGGGGCCTCGGTCGAAGAAGGTCAGCCTGCCCAAAAGTTCAACGACTCCTCGGCCCTTTGCCAGCGTCGAAGGCGCCGCCGGGTCGCAAGGCCAGACGCGAGCAGTCGCCCCCAGCAAGGAAGCTGCCCGGGATGAAGGCAAGTAATCAGTTCGTGAAGCAAACACGCACTTTATTCATTCAATTAAGGGGCAGACGCTACAACGCACGCCACACCTAGCCACGTTGGCACCGCACCTGTGAGCCTTCGGCATCTTTGGAGGCCTCAGCGCCACCCTCGTCGCGCGGCGGGACTTCGTCCAGAAATTGGCCGAGGCTCCCCCCACCACGAAGGGACTTCCGAAGCTCGACCTGCGTGGCGGCTATCCCGGTGTAGCCCCAGATCCGCTCGTAGAAGAATTTGACGGGGCGGTGAATGGCACGGATTTCACCGGACATCACTCCGGCCCCGCTGGGCATCTCCAGCTGAGGGTTCTCCAGCTCGGCGATATGCGTGCAACCACAGTGCCGAAGGAGGGTGCACACCAGGCACGACACCACATAGGCACAGTGGTCACCAAAGTTCATCGCAGCCCCGCGCGCAACGTCGGCGGCGTCATGGATCCAGCGAAGGGCCCGCAGCAACTCCTCCGAGCCGAAGGCGTGGTCCGGCACTCCGGCCACGAGTCTTTGGAGGTGGACTTCCAGCATTTGCAGGGCGTCCCACGCAACCACCAAGGTGTCACCAAGCGTCTGGTTACGCTCCGCTAGAGTCAAGGCAAGCTCGCCTTTTTCCTTCTCTAGCGAGGCGACCTGTTCCAGGAGCCCGTCCCGCTCCGCCGCAAACTTCTGTTGAGCAGCTTCCGCGGCCGATTCCCGCGCCGACGCAACAAGTCCCTCGGCGTGTGCCCTCGCTTCGGTGCATTCCGCTTCCAGCTGGCGGATGTGGGCGTCCTGGGTAGAGCGGGCTCCAGAGGCTTCGCGTAGCTCCTCCTCGGCGGCCCGCAACCTATCCTCGAGCGCCTTTCGGCCACGAGTATAGGCCGTTTGCAAGGCCTGCCCCAGCACAAGTGTCTGCAGAAGGGAAAGACTTAGCAAGCTCAGCCAGCCCAGGCGTTGTCGCATGAGTACTTACCCTCACCCCAGACACCTCGAAGGCGTCTTCGAGGCGCCCCGCCCCGTAGGCCTGCAGCACTTGCGGGTTAACGCTGGTGGCCGCGTCATTCACAATCCCGCGCCATGGCCTCAGCGTCTCCGGGGGCGGCACGAAGTCTGCGGGGCTTACATGCGCGGAGGTCCCGTGTTCCGCCAAGTGCTCCCCCTCCGGAATGAGCAACGCTGCAAACAGGGCTGCAGGTGAGCACCGCAAGGCACGAAAGAGTACACCAGAGTAAGCTAAGCCACCCTACCTTCGGTAGCAGAAGGAGGGTCTCGGGGACTCGCCCCCTCATCCCCGGGCGGGGCGGCGGTGGTGTAAGCCCCCGTAGAAGGAATGGTCCCACCGCGGGCAGAAGCCTCCGCGTTCGGGGCAGGCGACGGCTGTCCCTGCGCGGCGGGCGGCATGGCTAGGGGGGCGGAAGGCGCATATGCCGCAGGGTCTCCGGCACTTGCACTGGAGTCCCACAAGCTTCTGACGCCCGTGGCCATGACGAATCCCCGCGGTGTCCGGTGGAGCTCCGGCCGCACACACGGCCGTTTAGCCGGGGCAGCCAGCAGCGATACCGCCCCCGCAGTCGCGGCTGGGGAAGCCCCCGCGGTTGCAGCGCCCGGGGGCGGAGGTTCCGCGGTGGCAATTGTTGCAGGGGTACCTCGGTTTCTGCCGCTGTCGGTAAAGGCAGCATGGCTCCATGCGCCCCCGTGGAGGGCGCCTCTGGCACCACAGCGGCCACGGCCGAAGGCTCCACATTAGCATCGCCGGTCCGCACGGGTTCCGCCTCGGCGACTTCGGTGGGCGGCAAGACTTCCCCCCTCCGGCTGCTCGCGGCAAACCCGCCGTCCGGGGCGCTCGCCGAAGATACCTCGCCTTCGGCGTCTGCGCCACCTAAGCCTGAATCGGCATACCTCGCCGAGTCCGACTCCGTGTCCGTCGCGCCCTCGGGAGCACTAGCAGCAGCAGTAGCAGCTGCCGCGCCAAGTGCGGCAAGCGCTCCGCTGCGGCCCCTCTTCCGAGACGGCGCCTTCTTCTTCTTCGCTGCACCGTCGTCTGGAGCGACACGGTCCGGCAAGGCAAGGCCCAGGGCCTCGCACACGCGGTTTATTCGCCCCAGCCCCGCCTCGGCGATAGCAGACGCGCGCTGCTCGTGCTCCCTGCTGGTGTACGGCCCTAGGAATACGCGCGCGGCTTGCTCCGCCTCCTCCAAGTAAATCCCTGAAGCAGAGGAGATAGCATCAGCATATAACACATTTCGCGTGAACAAAGGAGAGACGCGGTCGAGGCTTACGAAGACTGGAGGGCGCCGGCAGCAAACATATCGATGGCGAAACATTGTCGTCTCGACGCTTCTCGGCGGCAAGACGCCCGTCGCGGGCAAGCGGTGCCACGTCGTACATCACGTACTCTTCGGCGAGGTCGCGCATGTTGAAGCGGGCGGCCACGCCTACGAGCCGCTGGGCCCTCCGCCTGTCCTCATCATCGAGCGTCCGGCCGGGCGAGGGCTTGAACGCGATCGGTCGGCCTGTGCACTCAAGGCCGCTCCCGCTCTCCACACGGTGGTAGAACCACCGCTTCATCCAGTAAGACTCCCACTTCCCGCGAGTTGAGTTCGCAGGGAAGAGCTTCTTGCACGACGGACGAAGAATAAAGGTGATGCTACCGAAGCTCGACAGCGTCCCGTCCTTCCGGTCCTTGGGCTGGCACCGTGCCTCGTGAAGATAGGCGAACAACGAGGCGCTGGGCCAACACGCCCCCGAGCGCAAGGCCCAGCTGTACACCGCGAGCCGGGCCGCGGCGTTCAGAGTCAGTTGCGCCAGCTCCAGCCCGAAGGTCTGCAGCACGTCGCCCATGATAGCCGCCGCTAGGATGCGGAGCCCCGCGTCGAAAAAGGCAACGAACACGACCGCCTCCGACCTCTCAGGATGCGGTTCCGTCTCGTCGGCGGTGGGTAATCGTACCTCCTGGCGCTCGGACAACTTCCCCGCGCGCAGAAGCCCTTGGATCGTCTTCTCGATCACGAGCGAGGGGCCTAGCTCGCCGGAGAATGTGCCTTCCTCCTCCCCCACCAACCACTCCTTGTCCGCCGCCGCCGGGTCGCGCTCTTGGAGCGCGTATTTCACCTCCAACAGCGAAGACCACCGGCGAATGCCAGAGCCATCAACCGCCTGGCCGCGCTTGCCACCGGAGGCCATCGCTTCCCACGGAGAGATTGAAGCGGTGAAAATATCGCGAAAGTGTAGAGGGCGGAGCAGACAGGAAAGAGGGCGTAAAGGTGCTGGGACGCTGTTACGGGGGGGCTATTTCAAGCCACCTCGCCCATACCGCCGCTACCGAAGCGTCGCAATGATCCGCGTGCCGGATGCAACCGCAGCGGTGTAAAAGTCCGCCCCGCACGATTCCCTGTAACTGAAGACGAGGCGTCGTGGCGACACACGCTACACGCGACCGCAGAACCAAGGACCATCAACGCAAGCGGTCACAGCCACGCAATCCCTGACCCACCGCGGCGCTCCAGTTACAAGCCGCCGCGTGCCCTCACCACGTGAACGGACACTGCACGACGCAGCAACCCGCCTTTTGGCAGGCTAGGCGTCGGTACGGTCCCAGCCGCCATTAAAGGCGCTCTACCGGACTAAAAGGGACAAACTCCAATTCCGCCTCTCGCCCCAGCAAGCGCGCGCGCGTCTACTTCGGCTAGGCGCCAGCTCCGCTGCCACCCGTTCGAAGGGTAGGGGACGGAGCGCGCGCGCGTCTACTTCGAGCAAGGCGCCAGCCTCCGCTGCCACCCGTTCGAAGGGTAGGGGACGGAGCGCGCGCGTCTACTTCGAGCAAGGCGCCAGCCTCCACTGCCACCCGTTCGAGGGGTAGGTGACGGAGCGCGCGCGTCTACTTCGGCTAGGCGCCAGCTCCATTGCCACCCGTTCGACGGGTAGGGGATGGAGCGCGCGCGCGTCTACTTCGAGCAAGGCGCCAGCCTCCGCTGCCACCCGTTCGAAGGGTAGGGGACGGAGCGCGTGCGCGTCTACTTCGAGCAAGGCGCCAGCCTCCGCTGCCACCCGTTCGAGGGGTAGGGGACGGAGCGCGCGCGTCTACTTCGGCTAGGCGCCAGCTCCGCTGCCACCCGTTCGAGGGATAGGGAACGGAGCGCGCGCGCGTCTACTTCGAGCAAGGCGCCAGCCTCCGCTGCCACCTGTTCGAGCGGTAGGGGACGGAGCGCGCGCGTCTACTTCGGCTAGGCGCCAGCTCCGCTGCCACCCGTTCGACGGGTAGGGGACAGAGCGCGCACGTCTACTTCGGCTGCGCGCGCGTCTACTTCGGCTAAGCGCCAGCTCCGCTGCCACCCATTCGAGGGGTAGGGGACGGAGCGCGCGCGTCTACTTCGGCTAGGCGCCAGCTCCGCTGCCACCCAATCGAGGGGTAGGGGACGGAGCGCGCGCGTTTACTTCGGCTAGGCGCCAGCTCCGCTGCCACCCGTTCGAAGGGTAGGAGACGGAGCGCGCGCGCGTCTACTTCGAGCAAGGCGCCAGCCTCCGCTGCCACCCGTTCGAGGGGTAGGGGACGGAGAGCGCCCGTCTACTTCGGCTAGGCGCCAGCTCCGCTGTCACCCGTTCGACAGGTAGGGGACGGAGTGCGCGCGTCTGCTTCGGCTAGGCGCCAGCTCCGCTGCCACCCGTTCGAAGGGTAGGGGAGGGAGCGCGCGCGCGTCTACTTCGAGCAAGGCGCCAGCTCCGCTGCCACCCGTTCGAAGGGTAGGGGACGGAGTGCGCGCGCGCGTCTACTGCGAGCAAGGCGCCAACCTCAGCTGCCACCCATTCGAAGGGTAGGGGACGGAGCGCGCGCGCGCGTCTACTCCGAGCAAGGCACCAGCCTCCGCTGCCACCCGTTCGAGGGGTAGGGGACGGAGCGCGCGCGTCTACTTCGGCTAGGCGCCAGCTCCGCTGCCACCCGTTCGACGGGTAGGGGACGGAGCGCGCGCGTCTACTTCGGCTAGGCGCCAGCTCCGCTGCCACCCGTTCGAAGGGTAGGGGACGGAGCGTGCGCGTCTACTTCGGCTAGGCGCCAGCTCCGCTGCCACCCGTTCGAAGGGTAGGGGACGGAGCGCGCGCGCGTCTACTTCGAGCAAGGCGCCAGCCTCCGCTGCCACCCGTTCGAAGGGTAGGGGACGGAGCGCGCGCGTCTACTTCGGCTAGGCGCCAGCTCCGCTGCCACCCGTTCGAAGGGTAGGGGACGGAGAGCGCGCGCGTCTACTTCGAGCAAGGCGCCAGCCTCCGCTGCCACCCGTTCGATGTGTAGGGGACGGAGCGCGCGCGTCTACTTCGAGCAAGGCGCCAGCCTCCGCTGCCACCCGTTCGAGGGGTAGGGGACGGAGCGCGCGCGTCTACTTCGGCTAGGCCCCAGCTCCGCTGCTACCCGTTCGAAGGGGTAGGGGACGGAGCGTGCGCGTCTACTTCGGCTGGGCGCCAGCTTCGCCGCCACCCGTCCGAAGGGTGGGGGACGGAGCGCGTGCGCCTACTTCGGCGGGGCACCGCAAAGGCGGGGGTCTTGTCCCACAAAGTCTGCCTCGTTTTCCTTAATAGGCCACCTACAGTGCATCAACATAAAAGGTAATGCCGGCGGGCTCCATCAGGCACACCGACTGTAGGTAGGCCTGTTAAGAAAAACAGGGCAAACCTTGCTGTCGCCTGCGGAAGCGCGGTGCGAGGGCAGGAAGCGTGGCTGGCTGTCGATAATCGACGCTGACCAAGCTCCCAAGAAAAATGGACCTCCTTCTGTGCATCAACGTTCCCCAAGCCGCTCAGCGTCACCCAGGAATGTTGATGCACGGCAGGGGCCCATTTTAAGGGAGCAGATTCTATCACAATATACGCAGGAACAACGCCGCACCAGCGCCATATATATACCCCATCAGCAGGGGAGCCAACCGGCGGAAGTCCAATCGGCAGAAGTCCAACTGCCGGGAGTCCGCCGTTGTATTAATGGTCACGACGCCTCAAGGCCCGCACCGCGCCAAGCACGCTTCACCACGTGGACGGCCAGAAGAGCGAGCGTCGCAACACGTCCCTTATCACTTAAGGCTCACGCGGCGGCTCAGGGGCCCGCTACGCTTACCTGTGCCAGTGCAACGCCCCCGGCGCGCGTCTACTTCGGCTAGGGCCACCTCCGCCGCCGCCCGTTCGAAGGGTGAGGTACGGAGCGCACGCGTTTGCTTCGGCTATAGCGCAGCCCCGGGTCAAGTTTGGAAAAGTTCACAGGCCACGGGGACGGAGGGGGCCAAAGGACTCGGCAGCATGGCTTCGGCCCCGTGAAGCCCTTTACCATGAGAGGCTCCTGTCGTAGGGGTGGCCCCCACCTAAACCCAGCAGGCCTGGTAGGAGGTTATAAGGCCCAGAATAGGCCATGTGTAATAACATAACTGCCCCCAGAGGGGATAACCAGATGTAAGGGTATAACTGTAAAAGCACTCCTCATGTGTATATATATATGAATACAGGCCATGGGGAGAGGGCAAGCCATTTTACTCATCTCCATCACTCTCCACTACCATCTCTCTCTCTGTTTGGCCTGTAGCCACAACAGATGCATAGCAAAACCAATCCCCAAAAACTTGAAGACCATGCAGGAGACACTT
Organism: Dendrocalamus latiflorus; assembly: GCA_017311315.1. NCBI lineage: Eukaryota > Viridiplantae > Streptophyta > Magnoliopsida > Poales > Poaceae > Dendrocalamus > Dendrocalamus latiflorus. The sequence goes on along the minus strand of CM029614.1, from coordinate 14,020,627 downwards.
CTCCTTTTATAGCCTCCCACTAATGGGTTTGATTTTTTCTTTACCCACTAAGCCTCCACCAACTCTTGTGCTTTATCCAAATCCACTTCCTTTAGTGCAGCTTTGCGTATTCACCAAAACGCCCCTCGTGCACCTTCCAGGAAGCTTCCTCCTTTCTTGCCGCTCAAGCCTCGCAACCACCTCGAGTCCACATTGTCTTCGGCACACCTCGACTGTTCTGACCTCGGCATCGCCTGCACCTAGTCCGGTCATCCCGTGCCTCGCCACGACTCCGCCTCGACGTCCTGCAGCCATCACAGACAAGAAAGACATCACATAACACCGCTCGAAACATGTAATCATGATTAGCATCAATGAAACATACTTAAGCATGAAATGGCCCAAAAGCTCAAACGGGAAGAAGAATACGCCTCAAATCCAACTAACCAAACCCGACTGAGCCAAATGCCATCATGGCACGAAACGCACAAACCAAACTCAATCTTTCCAAAATACTTGTCAATTACTCATCATAAGCATGTGGTCATCTCCACATGGTCTCTCAGATATGAATCCGTATGGGTCTCCAAGTGGACACACGCCGACATCGTCTCAGTTTTGTAATCTCCTTGGACTCTTGTTCCCTAGCCTATATACATGTATCCTTGTAGTGGCACGGTTGAGATATGCCGAAGTTCATTGTGCTTATAATCTTTTCTCATATAGTGAATTCCGCCTTCGTGCGTCTGTAGTTTTTTTCTCATAGAGGCTTTCTATGTTAACTACGTGTCTCTCATTCTCTTGATCATCTACTTGTCATGCATTTTATAATAGCCTCAAAGTTTAAATAGCATTTATTTATGACGATAATCAATATTGTCATGTTTTGGCCTTGAATCCCATTAGGACATCCATGATGACCTATGTTTTTACCGAGGGGTAATAACACTAGTTAACATATTATTATTCATTTGCCCAGTAAAACACTACTCCAACGAATAATTAATCGATTAGAGTGTTGCAGCGTAACAATAAGTAGAATAGAGCATAATATTACATATAAATAGCAACATAGGGCTAAGATTGATATAAATCCACAAGGGCTTGAATACTATAATATTTAGAAAGGAAATGGTTCTAGCTAATAATTATACAAGACAGAGATGAGTAGATAGCTACACACTAATATAATCAGGTTAACATAAATGGCTTGCAGCCACCTTCTACTCCTCCCAACTTCCATATGGGGATTCAGTCTCATGCACGACACACTGCTAACCGAGCTCGATTCCTTCGGTATAGCGACCCTCCATGTAGACCTCGCCATATCCATATATCTCACATGCTGACTCACCTCTAACAAGGAGGATTAATAGCAAGGGTGAGTACTGAAGTAATCAGTAAGCTTATTTAACAAAATGCACTGCATGCTTATAATCTAACATTTTCTGGAACATTCATTTTAATTCTCATTCTTATGCTCATTCTTAATCTCAATCTCTTTCTCTTTCTCTTTTAGAAAATAAATGTTTTTAGGTTGTGAAAGAAATTTAGATTGTTAATTTAGAAATATACTAAACACTCATATAGTGGATAAAAACCTCCACTGGTTCTGTAGCCTCTAATCCAGGAGGTAGGTATAAATTCATGATTTATATAGCACTGCATAGGCTTGTACCACTTTACCCATAGCGCCCTGATACTTATAGCGAGTGGATCTTTGTATTTCCTTATATGCGATACCCGAATTAGAGCACTTAACTTTTATGGCTATCTCAGTATATTATATCTTCACTTGACTGACCTATAATTGTTGGCCTGGGGTAGTTTACTACTCTCACCTGGCACCCTTGCAATTATAAGATAGTCGTTGGTCAGGCCAGAAATCACCTTCGCTCGACACACCACCGTGCGAATATATGTGCCCCGCATCCCCCACTTCTAGGCTTCATACCAGTTATGGGTTCCTCTTGTATCCCCCACTTTCGAGTCTATACGGGTTCTGGGTTCCTCCACCTAGTTATACTATTTACCTATATGGAGAGTATAATAACCTTGATAGAGTTACCGATTATGCCTGCCTTTAAATGGAACAATGGTTAATATGACTTATACGACCCATTACAAAAGTGAAGTTTGTATAACCTTAGATTTTGGGTGGCTTCTTTTGGGCTGTGGCTTATGGCTTAATTTTTTGAATTTTGGCTATTCGCAAGAGGCAGTACGCAGAAAAAAAAGTCACATGTGATTTTGGCTAGTACAGCTAAACTCATTACACTTTTTACTTATTGACCTCGCCTTAAAAAAGCACTGTTTGAATGCTAGTTACTGTAGTATAAACAATCTACAAGCCATAAGTGGAAAGAACTCAGCCTTTATCCCTATGCAGAGTGTCCCACCCTACCCTTTATCACCTGCCAAAAGCCACCCTCTGCCCACCCTTTATTTATCGGTACAACAGTGGCTTCCCGAACTGCCTACCCTCATTTATTTCTTTTTCTCTCAACACATTCATCTAATTTAAACATAATTTAAAATTTTTTGTACGGTGATAATAATTTAGTAGGTAAATACTTATTTTACTGAAGATAATCTGATCACACATTCAAAAGGAATGTGTAATACCCTGATCGTCGATTCGGCGTAAGTTTTAAAATAATCGCGGAGTCACCGGTTTTTCGGTAAATCGCGGGAAGGAAAAAATAAAAATTATAGAACAGTGTAAAATGAATAAAATAAATAAAAAATTATAATAATAAACTCGGATGGGCTATCGGGAGAGTGGGCCAACCACCTTGGGCCGGAGGCCCAAGGGGTGGCCGCACCTCCCCCTCTCCCTCCCCTAAAACCCTAAGCCACTCTCCCCCTTTCCCCCCACAGCCGCCACCCCCCTTTTCCACCCTCTTGGGCGCAGCCCCCCTTCCTGGTTGGTGCCCCCACCCCCCCACAAGTGCTGCTGCCATTGGAGCCAAGGAGAGGAAGGAGAAGGAGAAGAAGGAAGGAGAAGGAAGAAGAAGAAGAGGAGGAGGAAAAAAAGGGGTGATCCATCATCTAGGTAATTTTTCCTCATCCCAAACCCTCTGTTCTATGGAATAATTAGGGTTCTTGGCACGGATTTTGAAGGTAGTTAATAGATTAATTGCCCGATTAGAGATTAGCTGATGTCTGCCTGTAGATTGATTCGCGCAGCGTGTCTGTTCGCAAAGTTTTGATCTAGTAAACGAATTTTCCTGCGGACCTTCTCAAAAGGAAAGTTGTAGAGGACTTCCAGACGCATCTTCTGTATTTGTTTCGGAATTTTATGCCTTGTTATCTGGGAGTTACAGGGTCGGGAATACTGCTGTTCGTCAGGCGAGCAGATTGGTACAGACCGACGGTAATCTGGGAATTAGAGGTCGTAAATGATTTTTATGACCATGTCCGTAATTGAGAAAGTTGTAGATAATTTAGAGATATATCTGCTGTATAAAATTCAGAATTTTTAGACCCTTTTACTGATGTTGGGACGCATTTGTTTATTGCTGTCCAATCTGCCAGAACAGAGTTCTTCCTCTGTTTTGGGCATTAAATTACACCTAGCTGTGATCAAAATAAAAATAGGTGTTCTACATGAAAAATGTAGGCTTTTAAGCGATGAATCCGGAGAGATATCGTTTGCTGTAAATGGATCAATAATTTTAAAGTTACGAAAATGTTAAGCAGCACTGCTGCAGAGGGTAATTTGCTGAATTGTTGAGCGGAGAGGAGTTTGTGCGGGTTCGGGGTTCTAGCGACGTTTTTAATTATTAATGTCATATTTGTATGCTGTAGCTGTGTGCTGAGAGTTGCCTTTTGGACAGATGGTCTTGTCCCTGAGCGCTCTTGATTTTACTTCGCTTCGTCGGTTTGAGGCAAGTAAACGTAGCGGTGGTAGCTACCGTTTAACATGTTATTCCTTCTACTTTCAGTTTACATTATTATCACAATTCGGTACATTATGCCATGATTGCATGATATCATAATTGTGGAGATGGTAGCAAGTATTTATCCATTGATATGTTGATAAATTGCTAGTAGACACGTGGAATTCTTGCTTAGTGCTATAATGTGGAACATGAAAATAACATGTGGTGGATGTGGATATGTTGCGAGCATGATAATGCTCCTTGAAGGTGGATTAATGTGTTTTATGATTATCATATCATTCATGTCATATCATGTCATATGCATATGTGGATGTCGCCGCACTTAGCCGCGACCGTACCGGTACAGCATCGTATATTGCCGTAATACGATGCACCTCTTATCCCGCGGGAAGTATCGTATATTGCCGTAATACGATGCAGCTCAAATCCTGCCCTGGAAAGAGTGATGTAGAGCATAGCATTCATATGCATTGCATTGTGGAAAGATTCATTTGCATACATATGCAATATGTTGTGGTGAAGTTATTTTGTGGAATATTCAACTCATAGTTGTAATGTGGAATTGGCTCATGTGAGCTATTTGTGGTATGAGGATTATGGTTGTGGATGTGGAATGGGGTTCATCCCTTGTGTACGGTAAGGTTTGTGATTGTGGCATGAGATTCTTTTCTCTTGTATTAATTGTTGATAACAATTGTGGATGTGAGAAATAATAAAGTGTTGAATTAAAACATACATATGTTTTATTGCTTTTGCTAGTTGTAGTGGTTGAGAATTTAAAGTAGTCAAACAAGATTTTATTTGTTAATGCTTTAACGTCATTGATGGTGATTTGAGGTTGAGGATAATAACATTGTAATTGTGGAAGAATGTTGATGATTAACCTATTGTGGTTTGTGAAAGATTAAATGTTTCATTTGCATTTAATTGTGGATAAAATGACTGCATTCATATGCCAATAAAATCTGAAATTGAAGAGGTACGATTCATGGAAGTTTGTGGTGGTTTAATAATTGTGGACATGAATTGTGGTTATAGTTGTATGGAATTATAAATGATGATGTATAATTGTTTGTAGTTTGAATAGCCTGTTAAACAGTTTGCTTGCTGAGATTTTTATCTCACCCTTGTTTCCCCCTCCCTACAGGTGGACTTTGAGCATGCATGGGAAGGGTAGAACGGCACCAGACTGATGCACGTGAATCATATTTTTATGCTGTAATAAAGTTGAAAGGATTCTAGACCTTGCATAGCTTTGTTTACATTATCTTAATAATGTTAAATTTGTGAACTATGTTTTAGATTAAAATGTTGGAGGATGTTTTAAATAGTGAATTGCTATCACTATCCTGTTATTCCTTAGTTGTTTATGCTTCCGCTTATACTATCTTGTTTAGTAATTGTTGCCAGTTTATTTTATCTTGTAAATTGGCTCGTTGTAGAGCAGTTTTAGTAGCATCCCAGGGTAATGTGGGTCCTGGGGTGTTACAGTTGGTATCAGAGCGGGCGTTAGGTCCGTGGTAATGAAACTATTAAATTGACACACTGGTGCACATTAGGATGGGATGGGTCAAGCATTGCATTTATGCTTTTGACATGTTGTATTGATGATTTACATTATGAGATAATCTTGTATGATTATGATTTGCTCCTATGACTGTTATGAGTGAGAATTGTCAATGATAAGATGTAGAGGTTGTATTTGCTGCCTTGGCATTGCCAGGTTATACCACTGTTTGTAGCACGGGGATTAGCGATGTAGTTATCTCGGGTAACTTAGTTGCGGATGTTGTGAGTGAGTTTATTTAGAAATGTTGATATCTTCCTTGAGTTGATTTTGGCCAATTCTTTGTCTATTGCAGTTAATGAATTTCTCTTGAGTTTGTGGTTCATTGTAGTTGAGGGTTTGCAATTGGTCTCTATCTGTTTGTTGAAGCAATTATTGTTTCTTTTCGGACTAGTAAGACACTATTGCTGCTTGTGAATATTGTTGATTTGCAAGGTTAGTCCCTTTGTGGGAATTTTGTCTTGTTGTGAATCATGACTCATTGGTTCGCTTGGTACTTTTACCAATGAAAGTTTTGTGTTGCAAACTCATTAATATGTTAAAGCCTTGGATCTATGTAATCCGTTTAGATTATTTTGAGTGTTGAAGTTTATTTCCACTCCTTTCTGAAAGAGAGTGTTAAAACCCTTTGTGGTGTTTTGCTATGCTTAAGTGGAAGGTGGTAACCATATAAACTAATTCATAAGGTATGAATTATCAAGTTGAGATGTTGGTATGGTGCATAATTAATTTAACTAGCATCCTCGGAAATATAGTTGATTAATTTGATATCGCCTTGTAATAGTTTCTTGAAGAACTGTGATTAAGAACTTGTCTATACATGATTGGAACTCATGGAGTTATTGAGGAGTGTGCAAAAGAATTAGAATGATTATTATGATTGTTTAAATTTCTATAATGTTGGATAAATTGAATTATTTTTGTTTATAGTAATTAATCTGACCGTTTGGAATGATTAAGTAAGGAGGTGTTGGAATATTGCCTTGGTAATATTAACCTTTAATCTGTCCTTTATTTAGATACTTTATGAGCATGTACAATTGCTAGATTCATCTATCTTTCACCATGCTAAATTGTTGAAATATGTATAAAGAAATAGAGGAAGGTGGATGTATTGACTTGTAGAATCTTGTCTTACAAAGCTGGTATTATTAAAGTTTAAAGTTATTTCGTTCTAATTTCTGAACGTAAGGTGGGATACTGAATCTATGCTCATGATTGTTTTATGATTGTAAAATGGAGTTAGGATCATGAATGTTGTTATGATAAAATAATAACAATTATTGCTAGTAATGACTAGAGTACAATCAATCTGTGCTAAATTAGAGTTGAGCATCAATAAGAATTGAATATATGGAATCTAATAAGAGATTCATACTAGCATGTTTGTGAGATTGTCATGTTCTAGTATCATCTTGTTTAAAAGCTTTGATTTAATATGGTGGCTTATGCACTAGGATTTCCTAGATTAAGTAGTCGCAATCTTACTCAGATAATAGAAACATGATGAAGTGATTTCTTTTGTTTCTTTTGGAAAAGTTTATGAAGCGATTTGTGGATATGATGATGCTTGTTAAGAATGTATTATTCTGATGTGAGCATGATGGTTAGTTGTGGTTGTGATGATAATGTTGAATGTTCCTTAAATAAAAGAATTTGATAACTTCCATGATACTACTTAAATCAAAAGTTTTGAGATTTGCGTACGCAATCTTTTTGATCTCATGACTTATGTGGCAGCTGAAATTGTTTGAGCAAAGTGACGTGTTGAGAGCTTTTATTAGTTCTTAAGGGATTATTGTGTTGCGGTCTTTAAATCACTTTTGTTGGAATTGTCAAGGTGATAGCGTAATCAAAGAAAGTTGTTCTCTTTGTTAAAAGAAAGAGTGTGGTAAAAGTATTGGAGGTTGAAGTCATGTCATGCAATTTTTTTAGGTGTGTTTGACTTCTTAATTTCGCCGCTTAAGAGCTTCTTGAACTCAAATGGCAATATTTTTTTTCCGCCGCCTAAGAGTTTCTTGAGCTCAAATGGCAATACTGTATTCTTATTGGTTGAGATTTGTATTTTCTTCTTGAGGGGCATGTGCCTTCAACTGTGATCTTATCTTTTGCTATCCAAGATTGTTGCTATTTCTTTTGGTCTTGCATTTATTGCGGTTGGTAGCATCATCCTCTGTGCTGAAATTTACTTCTTTTTGCCTCTTCTAAGAAAGGGGTAATCAATTTGGGTTGCAAAGTCCTTTAAGAGGTGTATGGCATCTAGTTGGTGTGGTCATGTGATTGATTTTGGTGAGAATGTGGGTGTGATATGAATTTCGAGTTGTTATCCTTAAAAGGATTGAGGTGTTTTAGGAATTATCTGTCAAAGTAATTCCATTGGTCGTTGGCTTGGCTAGAATGTATTTTTGTGGAGACAGTAGAGTCTCTCTGCAAGGGTGTGGATGATGTACTCAGTTTGAGCGCATTGTCGAAGTTGCCAACCTAAGATAAATGAGTTGGTGTGTTGGGTGATGATTTGAAAATCCTTGGTTCGAGGAAGTTAAATTTCCAAAGGGAATGGATTGGAGAATTATTAATAACTCGAGCAGTAATATGCTCTCTTGATTCTTGTTTAAACTGTGTGTTTATGGCAGAGGTCATCTGCAAATTGAGTTGTTATATGTTGTGGTGTATTTGTTTCCAGTTAGGAAAAGAAAATGATTGTTTTGGTCTGTCGAGTGATTTTCACTCTTGGCTCGTGCAGTGTGGTTTTTCCAAATGTCTATTTGGAGAGTGTGAATGGTTTTGTTGTGAATCCTTTGTTTTGGATTGTGGTCCTTTGAAGGAAGGTTGTTTGCTAGTATGTTGCTTGAGAATCCTTTATTCCTCTTTTGGTTGGGTTCCTTCTGCGAAGTTATTGTTCGTGCTTTGAGTAATGTTATGAGTGGAATCTGTGGTTGAATTCTTTAAAAGGGGTACAATGTATTATCCCGATTATAATAAATAGAGGAAAATGTTTTAGGAAGGAGGATGATATTAGATAGTGGCTTGATAGTTGTGGCGGAGAATTTTGTGAGAACGGCAGGATCTGTTGGCCGCTTAGAGCCAACAAAAGAGTTGCGGGTGCTCGGCGTTCACCGGCGCGTGTCGTGGACTCATCGAAGTTGGACATGAGGAAGAGAACCACCATGTATGTGGAGGCCCTCTTGGCGAATCAATCCGAGCGGGAGGTGACGTGGGAGCTTGAAGTTCAAATGTAGAAGAAGGACCCGAGTTCTTCAAGGCGGGTGAGAACCTGTAGTAGTGGTTCCCTTGGGATGATCTATCCTTGGGATGCTCTTTCTTGTGGTTGTTCTTTCCTTCATTGCTCTTTTCTTGCTATTCTCTTGATTTGTGGTTTGAGGAGTTAGATTCGAGGACGAATCCTTTTTAGGTGGGGAGAATGTAATACCCTGATCGTCGATTCGGCGTAAGTTTTAAAATAATCGCGGAGTCACCGGTTTTTCGGTAAATCGCGGGAAGGAAAAAATAAAAATTATAGAACAGTGTAAAATGAATAAAATAAATAAAAAATTATAATAATAAACTCGGATGGGCTAACGGGAGAGTGGGCCAACCACCTTGGGCCGGAGGCCCAAGGGGTGGCCGCACCTCCCCCTCTCCCTCCCCTAAAACCCTAAGCCACTCTCCCCCTTTCCCCCCACAGCCGCCACCCCCCTTTTCCACCCTCTTGGGCGCAGCCCCCCTTCCTGGTTGGTGCCCCCACCCCCCCACAAGTGCTGCTGCCATTGGAGCCAAGGAGAGGAAGGAGAAGGAGAAGAAGGAAGGAGAAGGAAGAAGAAGAAGAGGAGGAGGAAAAAAAGGGGTGATCCATCATCTAGGTAATTTTTCCTCATCCCAAACCCTCTGTTCTATGGAATAATTAGGGTTCTTGGCACGGATTTTGAAGGTAGTTAATAGATTAATTGCCCGATTAGAGATTAGCTGATGTCTGCCTGTAGATTGATTCGCGCAGCGTGTCTGTTCGCAAAGTTTTGATCTAGTAAACGAATTTTCCTGCGGACCTTCTCAAAAGGAAAGTTGTAGAGGACTTCCAGACGCATCTTCTGTATTTGTTTCGGAATTTTATGCCTTGTTATCTGGGAGTTACAGGGTCGGGAATACTGCTGTTCGTCAGGCGAGCAGATTGGTACAGACCGACGGTAATCTGGGAATTAGAGGTCGTAAATGATTTTTATGACCATGTCCGTAATTGAGAAAGTTGTAGATAATTTAGAGATATATCTGCTGTATAAAATTCAGAATTTTTAGACCCTTTTACTGATGTTGGGACGCATTTGTTTATTGCTGTCCAATCTGCCAGAACAGAGTTCTTCCTCTGTTTTGGGCATTAAATTACACCTAGCTGTGATCAAAATAAAAATAGGTGTTCTACATGAAAAATGTAGGCTTTTAAGCGATGAATCCGGAGAGATATCGTTTGCTGTAAATGGATCAATAATTTTAAAGTTACGAAAATGTTAAGCAGCACTGCTGCAGAGGGTAATTTGCTGAATTGTTGAGCGGAGAGGAGTTTGTGCGGGTTCGGGGTTCTAGCGACGTTTTTAATTATTAATGTCATATTTGTATGCTGTAGCTGTGTGCTGAGAGTTGCCTTTTGGACAGATGGTCTTGTCCCTGAGCGCTCTTGATTTTACTTCGCTTCGTCGGTTTGAGGCAAGTAAACGTAGCGGTGGTTGCTACCGTTTAACATGTTATTCCTTCTACTTTCAGTTTACATTATTATCACAATTCGGTACATTATGCCATGATTGCATGATATCATAATTGTGGAGATGGTAGCAAGTATTTATCCATTGATATGTTGATAAATTGCTAGTAGACACGTGGAATTCTTGCTTAGTGCTATAATGTGGAACATGAAAATAACATGTGGTGGATGTGGATATGTTGCGAGCATGATAATGCTCCTTGAAGGTGGATTAATGTGTTTTATGATTATCATATCATTCATGTCATATCATGTCATATGCATATGTGGATGTCGCCGCACTTAGCCGCGACCGTACCGGTACAGCATCGTATATTGCCGTAATACGATGCACCTCTTATCCCGCGGGAAGTATCGTATATTGCCGTAATACGATGCAGCTCAAATCCTGCCCTGGAAAGAGTGATGTAGAGCATAGCATTCATATGCATTGCATTGTGGAAAGATTCATTTGCATACATATGCAATATGTTGTGGTGAAGTTATTTTGTGGAATATTCAACTCATAGTTGTAATGTGGAATTGGCTCATGTGAGCTATTTGTGGTATGAGGATTATGGTTGTGGATGTGGAATGGGGTTCATCCCTTGTGTACGGTAAGGTTTGTGATTGTGGCATGAGATTCTTTTCTCTTGTATTAATTGTTGATAACAATTGTGGATGTGAGAAATAATAAAGTGTTGAATTAAAACATACATATGTTTTATTGCTTTTGCTAGTTGTAGTGGTTGAGAATTTAAAGTAGTCAAACAAGATTTTATTTGTTAATGCTTTAACGTCATTGATGGTGATTTGAGGTTGAGGATAATAACATTGTAATTGTGGAAGAATGTTGATGATTAACCTATTGTGGTTTGTGGAAGATTAAATGTTTCATTTGCATTTAATTGTGGATAAAATGACTGCATTCATATGCCAATAAAATCTGAAATTGAAGAGGTACGATTCATGGAAGTTTGTGGTGGTTTAATAATTGTGGACATGAATTGTGGTTATAGTTGTATGGAATTATAAATGATGATGTATAATTGTTTGTAGTTTGAATAGCCTGTTAAACAGTTTGCTTGCTGAGATTTTTATCTCACCCTTGTTTCCCCCTCCCTACAGGTGGACTTTGAGCATGCATGGGAAGGGTAGAACGGCACCACACTGATGCACGTGAATCATATTTTTATGCTGTAATAAAGTTGAAAGGATTCTAGACCTTGCATAGCTTTGTTTACATTATCTTAATAATGTTAAATTTGTGAACTATGTTTTAGATTAAAATGTTGGAGGATGTTTTAAATAGTGAATTGCTATCACTATCCTGTTATTCCTTAGTTGTTTATGCTTCCGCTTATACTATCTTGTTTAGTAATTGTTGCCAGTTTATTTTATCTTGTAAATTGGCTCGTTGTAGAGCAGTTTTAGTAGCATCCCAGGGTAATGTGGGTCCTGGGGTGTTACAGAATGCTTACTTAGAATTTAATAAACAAGTTGGATTTAGGTACGATCAAGTGAAGTCCTACCCATGGCTAGGATTACCACCTACAATTAATACATAGGGTATGGCTAAATTGAAGGAAACAATAATATAATGTGACATGGCAATGTGCTCCTAGGGTGATGCTTGGTCCATTAAATCGATTACGGTATTTTAATTAATTTCTATCCTATTCCCAGTGCTTATTGTTACCTTACTAGCATTAGGAGATGTGGCTTATCTAAGAGGCATGCTCAACATTTTGTTGAATTTTGGGTAATTTCCCGCTTAGACGTGATTACATAGATACACGTACAAATATAACTACAAAAATATTCCTATCCAATTTTACTCATGTAATTATGCCTATTCAATTTTATGCAGGTGTGTACACATTTATCTACCTCCCTAAATAAATCCTGGTTTCAGAGTCACTCAGATAAAATCCTCCTTTTGGTACAGGTTCCCTTCTTGTAATTTAGCACGCGCGCGATGGTTTAATTTACAAATACAGAAGAAATTAAATACTTAAATAAATAATTAAATAAATTATACTAAGGTGCCCCCATGCTATCCCCAAATTTTATTTTAGTCAATTATGGATTTTATGAATTAAATGCAATTTAAATCGTCTCGTACAAGTTTAATTGCCACCTACTCCCCTGCCTTTGGTTCCATGGTGCTGCCCTAGCCCCTAGCATCACCCTACCTGCATCAGCTAGCTACTCCTACCGCTTGGCACTTGTGCTAGCCCCCTGCACCTCTAACTCGGCTCCGACTGCCCCTACTCACCCTTGACCTCTAGTGCCATCTCAGCTCCTCCAGCCCTACCCCCACCGCTAACTCCTTCTCCAGTGCCTCTCCCCCACCTCCAGTCCTTGTCCAAACTCTATTCCTCCCTTTACTTACCTCCAATTAAGAGTTTGCTTGATTTTAATCTATGACTTGCATTGATTTTGTGTGTGGATGATGAAGGTAGTGGTGGGATGTTATAACGGCTCGCTACGGTGGTGCTCAAGGCTTTCCCATGCACCGAGGAGCACAAATGGATGTTGGGTGTGCGTGGCTTGCTAGCGGTGGCACACCATCACCACAGCTACCTCACCTAGGTTATACTCTTCCTCCTATACTCTTTTCTTCCTCTTTGTGATGGTTATGTGATTGCTATTGGTGAATGATCTGTGAATGTGGTGATGCATGTGGTGTGGTCTGGAAAAGCGATGGAAAAGATTAGGAATGGATTGTGGGTTACCTTGTTAGTTGTTTGTCGGCTCAGTTTGGGAAGTAATTGGAGCTTGACTTCGTCAGTTGCTTTCTTGGCATGGTTGTGCTAGTGATCGACTTGCCTCCTCCTGGTGCTCTTGGCCTGACTGGCTTGCTCCTCCTTGTGTTGATGGCCCAGTTCCCTAGGCCGTGCTACCTCGCTCCTCTACCCATCGGTTGGCGAGTGGTTTTTGTGATGGGGATGGATCTGGTGGGGAGGAAATGGGGGAATGGTGATGGTGGGGCACTTGCTGGTGGTGTTGGTGGCCAATTGAAGTGTTGTGTCTCTCCTCCCTAACTGGGACTCGGGTTTATCCTCCTCATGTGCTCTCTGTGCCCTCTTGTGCTTTCCTGTGTGACTAATGTGTTCACTGTGCATAAGGGGTTGAATCTAGATATTTTGGCTAGTTGGCTGAGAAATAGAATTTCCGAATATATTTAGGTTGGTTTTTTAACGCTGGATAATGAAATCCTATGGCTGCAATAGGTGCCGACCGGCCCCAGGCAGTCTGGTATCCCATTTTGGCAACTAAGTTAGGGTTCTGCTGACAACTAAAATTTTCTTTATTTATTTTGTTCAGTCTTTTTTGGTCTTCTGTTATTAGTTTTGTTCACAATTAAAATTATGCCAGTTGTGCTAATTTAATAGATATTTATGTAATTGAAATTGTAATATAATTATTTTTATTTTGGAGACAATGGACTTGGTTGAGATTGATGTAATTTGAATGATAGTTGATGGAGATCAAGGATGGTAGATGGATATAATTTGAATCGTAGAAAGACGTAATTTGGACTACTATATTAATGTAATATGGACTGTTAATATTTTTATTTGATTCGAGGAATGATTTTAATTATTGCTTGATGGATGGAATTAATTGTTGTAAATGGACCGTAAATATTTTACCTGGCCTGTGTTGATTGGAATCATATTGAGAGAAATTCGTATTCAAAATTTAAAATTTGAGATGGCTTGTAAGTTTTTAATTGGACTAGTCTTATGGAAAGTTTTAATTTATTTGTATTCAAAAAAGAATTCCTTGCATAATTACTTTAATCATTTGCTTAATTAATTATAATTAGTCTTAATTCCCTGGTTAAGATGGATTAGAAATATATGGGTTCTCACATCATCCAAGCAACATCCATTCGCTTTCACAACATTGCCTAGAGCAGAACGCAGCTTGGCGCGGTTTGTTTGCAAGGTTATGCACGGTGCTGCATCAGAAGAAATTTGGACACTATTAGACTCTTGTGTATCAAGAATTCCATTTTTAGCCCCCTGTGCAAAAAAATTCCAAACTTGGACCCCTCTCCACCGCGGGTTCTCCACACGCCGCCACGTGTCCCGGGCGAGCGCGCGTCCCCCCTGGCCACCGCGCCACCTCCCGGGCGAGCGCGCGTCCCCCCCTGGCCGCACGACCGCGCGTCCTGAGCGCGCCATTCCCCGACCGAGCGCGCGAATCCCGCCCCCACCGCGCGTCTGGCCGCCGAGCGCGCGATGCTGTTCCCCGACCGCACGAATCAAAGCCAGGCCGCACGTCTCTCGTCCGCAGCGCCAAAAGCAGATGAATGCATCACGAGCTGCTCTTTTTTCACCTCTACGTGGACACGCGTCTGTAGGAGCTTTGCATGGCCCCTCTTCGTATTCTCATTCAGCAGCCTTAAAGAGGTTGAATAGCAGCGCAAAGAAACTCATTTGCAGTTCGCGGTGGAGTTGAAGTGAAGACAGAGCGAGAGAGCTGAAGAGAGGAAAAAAAGAGAGTGGAAACTCAGGATTTTGAGTTGGTTTTGTTTGGAATCAACGGAATTTGCACATACAAAAGTTGTAGATCGTCTCGCAAGCTTCAAGAAGAGGTAATTTTTGCCCCCGTGCAAGTAATTTTCTGCGAATGTCATTAGCCCGTAATTAGCAAAACCGTGTATCATTAATGTTGTTATAAGCCATTCTTTGATACGGTGTGTATGTGTACGTAAACATGATGTCGTATTTTTTGTTGTAGTGTAAATAATGTCGTATTTTTTGTTGAAGTTACGTATTGTAATGTAGTGAGGTTTTGTTGAACATTTGTGCGTACATGTGTAGTTGTTGAAGAAGTAAATATTTACGTTAGAGCATTTGTAGGTGATAGCAACAGCAGTTAGATTATAAACAATTTGTATAATTAGTAGGCTTAGTGAATGACCGTAGTATGAAGGTATAGTAAAATCAAATTACCTGGAAATTAGTACGAAGGTACTGTAAAATAAAATAAACTTAGGACATGATTAGTCGATTAGCACAAACCATCGTTTCGTAATGTTATTTGGTACGTGAATGTATGATACGCGATGTCAATATTTGGTATGTTGTGTATTTGTAGGTAATCTTTATGTGAACATATATATTATAAGTCAATGTGTCATACAGTGTGTATGTGTAGGTAAAAATCCACATATGATGCATGCTTTATTGTAGTGTAGATAATGTCGTATTTTATGTTGAAGTTACGTATTGTAATGTAGTTAGTTTTTGCTGAAGAAAAGTGAGGAGCGAAAGCCGGAAGAGTTGAATTGTTTTCATTTGGAATCAGTGGATTTGGCAAGTAGAAAAGTTGTAGATCGTATCGTGAGCATCAACAAGAGGTAAGTTTTGTGCCTATGCAACTATAATTTTATGTATGTCATTAGGCCTTAATTAACGAAACCATCTTGTGTTACTGTTATTTTATGTCAATCTTTTATACGCTATGTATGTATAGCAAATCTTGCATATGTTTAGCATGATGTATTGTAGTGTATATAGGGTTTCATTTTTTTGTGAACATACGCACTGTAAAGTAGTTTCAGTTAGGTGGAAAATATGAAGTTGTAGTGTGTAGACGTTGAGAAAACACATAATTATGTTAGAGCAATTGTAGGTGATAACAATAGTACTAGGATTAAAATAAATTAGAAATAAATTTGGTAGATTAGAATTAAAAAGTTTGAAAAGACTATATTAAGTAAAAGTTAGAAAAGCTTGTAGTGAAAATAATGTGTATGTGTTGAAAAAGTAAATATTTATGTTGGAGCATTTGTAGGTGGTAATTTTGTAGGTGTTAGATTAGAGACAATTTGTATAATTAGTATGCTTAGTGAATGACCGTAGTATGAAGGTCATTTGATGGAAAAAATGTTATGTATATTTAATTTGATGTATGGTACAATTAGAAAGTAAAATAGTTACAAATAAATCATAGATTTAGAAATACAAAACATATAATAATCGAAACTGTTAATTACATGATACGATTGTTACATGCTGTGTACTAAAATGGTTGATTATGCACTTATGTTAGGTACGCAATGGCTGGCATTGAACAATTGATGGTGTTTTATGGGAGTGGTCTCGTACGTGATGGGCCGTATGGGGCGGACCTGTCAAATTGCGAGCGGATCGTGATCCGGGCACCCGGTCTGAGCGCCATGAGCTTGTCTGAGCTACGGAGGTGTGTCCGTTCAGCGTTCGATCGGGAGACCGCAAGGAAGAAGTTACGGATCGAGGCAGTCTATGCCTCAATGGTGGATGATGGAAGGGGGAGCATATGGCAACTTCTGAAGGTGACCAATGACGCCTCATGGGCGAACTACATGGAGGTCGTGTGCAACCCTGATGCTGCGATATATGGGAGGCCAATGGTGTATGTCGAGTTCGTGGAGAGGGCAGAATCATCAGCCATGGTTGGTTCAGATGCCGCTGGTGGAGATGTAGTGGCCGGCGGTCATGAAGACGCTTCTGCGGGAGAACATGTGGGTGATGAAGACAATACGAGGCGTGCGGAGAATTTCCAGCCCAACGAAGGTGTGCACGAGAGGTGGTGGGCCGCCCGTATTGACTGTCATGAGTATCTGGGGGACCAGGTGGAAGAAGAGGATAGCGAGGAGGAGGAGGAGGTGGAAACAGGCAGTTCTGGAGAGGACGAGGATGGCGAAGGTGCAACTGGAGGGGTGGTAGGTCGTGTTGTTACGACGGACGGTGCATATGTGTCGTCCAGATTGGACGACATCGCAGCGGCAGCCCTAGTTCTGCCACAGGCGGAGGAGGGAGAATGGGGGTTCAGCGAGGGCGCACTCTTTCTGGGGCAGTGCTTCCGTAATAAGAGTGCTGTCCAGCAGGCTATTGCTAGACATGCCGTCAACATAAGCCGGACGTATCGGGTCCACAAGTCAAAGCCGGACACGTACGTTGTGAAGTGTGTGGACGGGTCATGTGGTGGCAAAGTCCGTGCACAACGGTACAAGGGCGTTGGCACGGAGTTCCGGATAACGGTGCTGCAAGATCACAGTTGCGAGCTTGCGGGGCCAGTACGTAGACACCGCAACATGACATCACGTTATGTTGCGGAGGTGGTCACGCACCTCGTCCAGGCGGATGTGTCAATTACCCCGAAGGTTCTGATGGCAGCAGTAGCGAACGAGGCGGGCTACGAAGTGAGCTACAAGAAGGTGTGGCGGGCGAAGCGAAAGGTGCTGCACGCTATGTATGGGACGTACGAGGAGGCGTACGACCTGGTCCCAAGAATGCTGAATCAAATTGCACAATCAAACCCAGGCACTTACATAAACAGGCAGGAGAGGGTCCATCCTGCGGAGGGCCCGAACTGTTTCATTCTTGACAGAGTGTTCTGGGCCTTCCATCAGGCGATACAAGGGTTCAGGTGGTGCCGTCCAGTGCTAACCGTAGATGGGACGTTCCTATCCGGCAAGTACAAGGGCACGATCCTTACCGCAGTTGCAGCCGATGCAAATGACCAGTTACTCCCAGTGGCATTTGCAATTGTGGAGAGCGAGAATACAGATAGCTGGCTTTGGTTTCTTTGCAATTTGAAGAATGCCGTAGTGCAAGACAGGCCCGAAGTGTGCCTTATCTCCGACCGCAATGCAGGCTTGATGTCTGCGTTGCGAACGTTGCAGGATGGGACGCAGGCCCCCGTCCCGTGGACTGATGTGAAGAACCGCTGGTGCATGAGGCATATTGCAGCGAACTTCCACAGAAGGTTCCGTAGCAAGGACCTCATGAAGATGTTCAAGAAGCTATGCATGCAGAACCAGAAGCGGAAGTTCGACGCCTTGCGGAGGCAACTGGATCAGGAGGCTACGAAGCATGTGCATGCAGCAGCAGGGGCCGTGGAGGGGGGCTCCACAGGAGTCGGGGTATTCTCACAATGGGTTCAGTCCAATGCACCTGACTTGGAAATGTGGTCTTTGTTGCACGACACCGGTGGGGCGAGGTATGGGATCATGACAACCAACATGTCCGAGGTTTACAATGGTGTATTGAAGGGCGTCAGATCCCTGCCGATCACGGCAATTGTGGCCGAGACCTGGAACCGTACCGTCGGGTACTTTGTGAATAGAGCCAGGATGGCGCAGAAGCACGTTGAGGAAAACAAGCAATACTCTGAGGTCATGCAGGCCTTCATGGACAGGAAGATGGAGAAGGCTCGAACCCACATTGCTCAGCCCATTGATGGCTTAAGGAGGAAGTTTGAGGTCCGCCTAAGGCAGAAGTATGTCATGGGTCAAATTAGAGGGGAGCGCAAGCAGGTATGCACGATTGGTGATGAAGCATCTTGCAGCTGCAACAAGCCCCAGCTTCTGCACAAGCCATGCTCCCATGTGTACGCGGCATGCGCTGTATGGAACCAGGCGTCGACACAGTACATCTCCAAGTACTACGACATGCAGCACTTGTATGCAACCTGGAGTGCAGAGTTCCATTCCTACGGGGTAGACATGCACTACAGGGAATTATGGCCGGGGGAGATAAAGTGGGTGCCCAACGATGCACTGAAGCATGTCGGGCGTGGAAGACGACAAAGCCGTCGCATCCGCAACGACATGGATGAGAGCCAGCGAGGGGATCGTGTTCGGCGCCCGAAGTGTAGGCTATGCAAGACCTTTGGCCACTCCCTCAGTCAGTGCCCAAACAGGCCGGCATCAAGCAACGCTCCGTAGTACCAACCACAATCCATATGTAATGTATTATTCAGGAGGTGTACGCTTAATTGTTGGCTCGATGGTGTAGCTATGTATTGCACATTAGCATGTTATGTATATTTTCGCACATTCCATATGTTTCCTTGTCGTGTGGGTCATATTCGTGTGCACATTTTACGTATGTTTTTGTACATTCCTTGTTGTGAGTTATGTTGTTATTTGTTGCACATTTTGTTGTAATGTACACTAACTTGTTATCCTTCTTTGGCAGGACATGGCGTTCGAGCTGCTAGAGCCCCGTTGGGACGAGCACCACCGATGCCATGTGTGGTTGTCGGCACCCGCACAGGGGCCTCCTTGCTTCGTCCTTAGGGGCCCCCGAGAGAACTGGCGTCTCGACCCTCGGTACATCCCACTACTACGGGACACCGGTCTGCTGCCCATTGCCCGCATGTTGGATCTACCGCATGGGTTCCAGTACGATGCGCCACTGTTGTCAGCTCTCGTTGATCGATGGAGGCCGGAGACTCACACCTTCCACTTCCGGTGGGGGGAGATGACGGTTACGCTGCAGGACGTCACGATGATTACAGGTCTACCCCTCCGTGGTGCTGCTTTGGTGCCACCCCCGAAGGCAGCAGATTGGAAGGTCCGTCTGGGTCACCGGTTCGGTCGTGCGATTCGAGACAACGCAGCTGGGGTGCCACATGGATGGCTTCGTCGCTTCATGACCTGTCCTGAGGACGCAGATGAGGTCGCGGTGCGGACGCACTTCGTTGCATACCTGCTATATCTGTTCGGGTACGTCTTGTTCCCTAGCACGACTGGAGACTCCGTGCAGCCTAGCTACATACCGCTAGCGGAGTCCTTGGCGGATGGCTGGCCTGGTCAGCAGCCACAGTATAGCTGGGGATCAGCAGTCCTTAGCTCCACATACCGAGGCTTGTGTGACGCCTCGCAGCGCACCGCGGCCAGCGAGCCGATCCTAGCCGCCTGCTACCTTCTCCTTCAGTTGTGGTCATGGGAACACTTCCCCGTTGGCAGGCCTGACTTTGCTCGTCGTGTGCACCCTTATGACCTCGTCCCGCAGTTGTATGGTGGTGACGACCCCGTTGATGGGCCCACAATGGGTACACGTTGGACGCATGGTCAGTTGAGGTGGGCCAGGGAGAGACCGAGACGTGCGTACTCGGATTTTCACCAGAGGTTCGAGCGTCTGGCGTTTGGCGACGTAGACTGGTGGCCATGGTCTCCACAGTTAATTGCGAACACGGCCCCCCACGGGTTGTCATACCAGTGCGAGCGAGATCAGAGGTACTGGATGACGACCTGCCACTTGGTGTTCGCGCACTGCGTCGAGCCGTACAGCCCACACCGAGTCATGAGACAGTTCGGGCTGTACCAGCATGTCCCTCCCATGCCAGGACGCCCTCTTGCGGAGGAGTACCACCGGTATGTCAGTACACCCCAAATTTAATTACTGCATTAGTGTCAATGTCAGTACCGTACTGATTGTGTAATGTCTTAATGGACTTGCAGGCAATCGAGGAGAGGGCGAGCGACCGAAGACTGGAGAGCCACACAGCGGACGTGGACAGACATGTGGTCTGACCATGCGCATACGAAGCATGTTATGAAGTTTATTTCTATTCACATAAGGTTATTATCTCGTGTGTTCGCATTGAATGATTCAGATAGCAAGTCATTTAACAATATTAACATACTCTTGGTAGCAACACGAACAACTCATACATTTCACGTACATGACATGTAGCAAGTAGTACAACCACCAACACACCAACGAACACAAGAACTAAAATACAATACAACCGTACATAAAACATTATCAAAAGAGCTTGACGACAAGATAGCATAAAACATTGCGAACATACACGAGGATAACCTCCAGCACTACAACTTGAGGATAACAATAAACACAAGAAACAAAATAGCACACAACATTAAATTTATCTTCCACTCTAGTCTGTCGAAACGATGCTGCATCCCGACGGGGTCGCAACCCCCCACGACAACTCTCTCACGGCGAACACTGTCATTCCTATTTCCCATTCATCCTCCCACACCCAGAATCGGCAACCACCATGAGCTTCCTGCGATTCCATGACAAGAAGATTTTTAAACATACCACCACGATTTGAATGAACCCGAAACAATATGACTCACCGAGTGATTGGGGCACTTGTAG
Organism: Dendrocalamus latiflorus; assembly: GCA_017311315.1. Classification (NCBI taxonomy): domain Eukaryota; kingdom Viridiplantae; phylum Streptophyta; class Magnoliopsida; order Poales; family Poaceae; genus Dendrocalamus; species Dendrocalamus latiflorus. Next base: position 13,999,528 of record CM029614.1, on the reverse strand, counting down.
TAGTGTCGCCCGGGATTCTTGGCCGTCTGTGATGTCCTACGTCTAACCACCAAGTTGCAATTTGGGCACATCACCGTGGGTGCCCATGAAGACGTGCTGAGCTGACTCATTGCCTAGTCTTGGGGAGTGAGCACGAAATAAAACTACACAGATTGTGAACAACTTACTCAGGAGGTGACTGATAACATGGCCAGGGAGTATGTGAGGGATGGCTCCGTTTTATAGGCTGTGTGGGGGGTAGCCTCACGCACAAAGACCACAGACAACACAAATCTTGACCCCACACCATGCTCAGTGAGGAGACAAAACATGCCAGCTTTGCTCAGTGACATGACAAAAGAGGTCAGCTTTTGCTCAGTGACTAGACAAAACAAGTCAGCTTTTGCTCAGTGACTAGACAAAACGGGCTGCTGTTGAGCTACCGCCTACCGAGCTGCTTGATGACTCTGCCTAGGCCATTACGACATATACATATTAGGCTAATACTTTAACTTGGCAGAATGACGTGTGGTACAATTTTCTACGTACACGTAAGAGAGTGAATGCACAAATTCCTGCAGGTCTTTAGGGGAGGAGCCTATCTCATCAAATGCATACAGGGACAGATGTACCTAATATTGACAATGAAATAAATTTTAATATTGGATCAAATAACACCTCTTACCGAATGAGGCCATCATCTTCGGTTCCCCGTGGATTGAATAAGGAGAACATCATTTATAGCTTGGGTGACTGGGTGTGCACTGATGCTCTGTATTTAGAGATAAGAGGCCATTGGCGAGAGCTAAACACCTAAACAATGCCAAAAGGCATGAGTATAGCCAATTCGTGATTACTAAAGAGAGCAGTTGTCCTCAGTGGGATGCCAAAAGATGCCAGCTTTGGGCAGTGACATTACTAAAGAGAGCATTTGTCCTCAGTCAAATGACAAAAAGAGTCCAGCTTTGCTCAGTGAGATGACAAAACATGGCAGCTGTGCTCAGAGACATGACAAAACGGGCCAGCTTTGCTCAGTGAGATGACAACACATGCCAGCTTTGCGCAGTGACATGATAAAACGGGGCAGCTTTCCTCAGAGACATGACAAAACGAGGCAGCTTTGCTCAGTGAGATGACAACAGATGCCAGCTTTGCGCAGTGACATGATAAAACGGGGCAGCTTTGCTCAGTGGGATGACAAAAGATGCCAGCTTTGGGCAGGGACAGTACTAAAGAGGGCAGCTGTGCTCAGTGACATGACAACAAGAGGTCAGCTTTGCTCAGTGGGATGACAAAAGATGCCAGCTTTGGGCAGTGCCATAACTCCCATCTTTACTCACTGCTACGACCACGCGGACCAACTTTACACGTACGAGTAGAGACAAAACGGCCCCTATAAATTGGTATGCATTCCATTTCCCAGAGAACATTGCACATCCAAACCCCATACTCCATCGCGCTTCCCTCACCCAACCGGGATGGACAAAGGCAAGAAGAAGCAATGGGACAAGATGGTGAAGGATTGGGAGGAGACCCGTGACATAGCACGGTCAGCTGCAGCCCGCGATGCCGCCCGCGATGAGAAAATAAGGGCGATACAGGCCCGGGTAGAACAAGCCCATCGTGCTACGATGAAAGGTCCCCCCCCAGAGCGCCCGCGTAGCAACAACCCCATCCCGGACGTCCCCACCGAGCGTTCGCCACAACTACCACCTGAGGGGGAGACACCTCCCCTTTGTTGGTGCGGGGACGTGTGCAAGTTCTTCAAGTCTAAGCACCGCATCAGTCTAGGTATGCGGTACTGGGGTTGCGCAAACTACTCCAGTGACTACCCCAACCGCCGTTTTGACACCGCAACCTATCGGCAGCCGGTAACGACCACATGCACCATTTTCCCCTACCTTTTCTCCTTCACAACACGCACTAACAATATCTCTCTTTTATTTAAAGTCTCCGGAGCCCCTATGTGCCTACCGCAAATGGATCGATCTTGAGATCCACCCTGAGGACCAATGGACCCTCGACTTCGAGGAGTGGAATGTCACAAAAGAGAAGGAGTTGCTGGAGGAGGAGCGCCGCAAGCACGAGCACACCCTGCGTATACAGCGCGAGACGCAAGCTCATCTTGAAGCGTGCACGCGTAGGGATCGGGAGGCTCGCGAGATGGAGCGCGAGAGAAAGAGGGAAATTGCGGCTAAGGCAAAAGAGGCCGCGGAGGAGTTCAACGCCGAGCGGGCAAGGAAGGGAAAGTGGCCCCGGTCCACACAGTAGGTCGTACGAGCAGTTGGGTGGGTTAGTCGCATATCATGCTATATGTTATGCATGTAATAAAAATCTACGCGGCATATTATTCCCAACTGTATTATGAAATTTAATATCTAGTATTTTCGCATTCCATGATTCACGTAGCACCTCATTTAACAATATTAAATGTACCGAAATTTATGTATCGCATTCCATGTTACTCACCTTCAAAATATCACTTACCACTTTATGTATCGACCGTTCTACGGTCAATCTTTCCTACAAAAAATTTACCAAAATTTTTTATGCATCTACAACTTACAATGAACATAATCTTTTATTACAACTTTATCTGATTTTTATCCAGTTTATAACTACAAAATTGCCAAAACTGAAAACAATCACGGAGATTGCAAACCCTAAAAACACAGCAAACCTTAAAAGTCACTTACCACTATTTGTATCGATCATTCTACGGTCAATTGTTCCTAAAAAAAATTTACCAAAATTTTATTGGCATCTACAAGTTATAATGAATATAAACTTTTATTACTACTTGGTCAGATTCTTTCCGAATTTACATTTACAAAATTGACAAAACATACAAATAACTTGGTCATTGCAAACCTAAAAACCATACGAAACCCTAAATATCACTTACCACTTTACGAAACGATCGTTCTATGATTAATCGTTTTTAAAAAATATTTATCCAAATTTTTTTTACATCTGCAACTAACAATGAACAAAAATTATTATTGCAATTTTATCTATTTTTTTCTCAGTTTATAACTACAAAATTGCGAAACCATACAAATATTCACGAGTATTGCAGTCGGGGACATGCGGTCGGGGGAGCAAACGCGCGCTCGTGCGACCGCGGGACCGGGGACGCGCGCTGGCGGGGCGGGACGCGCGCTGGCGGGCGCTGCACGCGCGGTCGGCGCGGGGGACGCGCGCTGGCGCGAGGCGGTCGCGCGCTCGGCGCGTGATCGCGCGCTCGGGCGCGGCGCCAGGCCGGTCGTGCGGTCGCTGACCGCACGACCGGATGAACACTGCCCACGTGTCTCCCTCCCGTAAACGCGCGCTCAAATAGGGTCCATTTTTGGAATTTTTTGCTTTGGGGGGCCAAAAAAGGAATTTCGGTGGGCTATGGGTCCAACAGTGTCCAAATTTCGCATCAGAATATCACGGAGCAGTTTTCTTAGCAGAAAACTTGTCAACGGACTCCAAGGCTTTGTGCTGAGTAGACATGAGCTTCATAATTAGTTGCTACCGATACATCGTGCTAGTCGTGCCATGAATTATGGACCGGGGCCCACATGGCCTCCTGCCGTGATCGTGATATGGTGAGATCGAACGGAAACGAAACGGGTAACGGGCTTGGGTAGTTGGCGGGTGGGTGTGTGATTTGGCACAAATGCAAAATGGCACATACATGTGCACATTGCGTAGAAAGGTGTGTGCTGGAAACCTGGTTCTCGGTCTATAAGTCTAGTTTATTAGTAGACGTTTTTCACTTAGTTTATAAATAGAGAATTTTAATTATTGTAAAATACACTTGTAGAAAAGAAATCAACAAAGAAGGAGTTCCCTTATCTCTCTGACTTCAATCTTGTATATTCTTGTATTATTCTATGATTGATCCATCTCTCTTGCCTAGGAGGAATCGCTCAGACTGGACTCGCCAGTGACAATTCCTTAGCACGTTATCAGCATGAATCGCTATTGAAAACATACATATAAGACACCAGGCAATCTGCCTATTAAGAACAACATAGTTCTACAATTGGCTTCTACTAGTAATATCTCAGGGCCTACAAGAAAATACAGAGATAAGTACAATACTGGGTAGCACTAATGTCCACTTTAAAAGAAAATTATTAAATGAGGCTGAAGTGGAAATTTCATTGATAATATACTAACTTGCATGGTACATTGAAAAACAAAATCATGAAAATAAGCCCATACAAAATTTAACCAACCTGTAGACACAATAGTAGTTAATTTTGGAAAAAAATGACCCCGCAAAAGTTGCATACATACCATGAAGATATTGCACATGTCCTGACACTAGAAAATATATAAAATTGTGGTGTAATTTCAAAATAGACGCATCTAGCGTGGTTGTGCCAATAGGTGATCTATTAAAATTTGGAAAATAATCTAAAAGCATGAATTTAAATTCTCTACAACTCGTGTTCTAAAGAATGAATTGCATAGAAATATTTTCTACTGTCTAAAGCTAACAAACTAATTAAATAGGTTAAAGAATAACCTTTGGACAAGAATGCTCATCACACAAATGATTGCTAGGATTGGAATGGTTTGAAGTAAAACAAAGTTTGTAGGACCGAAATGGCAACAGATCGGGGGGGTGAATGGTGCCTTCAAACCGCCCCAAGTACCCACAAAATTTCTTTCTCCGATAGCTACGAAGCAAGAGGATAGAAATGCTTACTGAAAACTGAAACACACAACAACCAGAAAAGAAAATAAAGCATTCCTGTAATCAGGTAAACATCACAAAGAGGTCACAGCTGGTCAGACCGCTTGTGCTTAGCCGGTCTGACCGCCGGTGCTTGGCCGGTCTGACCACCGGTGCTTGGCCAGTCTGACCACCGGTGCTTGGCTGGTCTGACCGCCGGTGATGTACCGGTCTGAACGCCAGCACAGATCCGGTCTGACCTCCGACCACAGAGTGGTCTGACTATGGCAAACCCTAGCGGTCTGACCGGAGGCTGGAAAACAAAGCAGGAAAACGCTGTAAAGATCTGCTGATCGAAAACTGCAAAATACAGGCTGAACAACAATAACAAGACAGAAATCAAAAGCCTCAGTCAGAAACTCTTTCCAGTGACCAAGATCACTAATAGAATGATCTGTTTGAGACTAAGAGATTGATTCACAACTTGAGAAAGCTTGAATTTCTTAGAGAAGGCCAACTACAATCAGACCAACAGTAACTACTCCAGAAGAACAGAAACCTGATAAATGAATGAGCATTTGCCTCACTTCTCAAGTCAGTTCATCAGGCCTACAAACAAAACAGCTCATTGACTTCTAGGAGATGAAAAAGTAGATAAGGAACACATGAAGCCCATAAACCCTAAAATTGCTAAAAAAAACACAGCAGGAGTGACAAAATCAAAAGGCTTGTGATCCTTGAATCCTGTGATCATGGGACCTTTGATTTCATCAAGGAAATGATTTCAGATCAAAGAAACTCACTGCTCAAACATCTTTTGGATGACATAAACATGGACCCGTGAATCCTCTGCCTCCAAACCCTAGAACAATGAAAGCAGGGGAAGTTGAGGCGTACATCAGAGAGAAGAAAATACCCATTAATTTTGATATTTGCTTTTGGGAATGGAATGGCCAAATGGCCTTGAGGCAGATTCCCAGCACAAAGCAAGAGAGAACTTCAGTTACTCAATCAAGAACTCCATTAATCAGGAAAGGAGACAAAGAGGAACAGAGAGCAAAACTGAAGCAAAAAATCGTGAAACCAAAACACAAAGAGAAGATAGAGCTGAACACACATAATCATCTCAACACAAAAAGACTTCTCATGTTGAATCAGAGAGATGAATGATTACATAAGATTTTTCTTACAGCCATCTCACATTGAGAGCACACAACCAGAAATCAAATCAAGAACTCTACACAAACTCCACTGCCCTCAGACAAAAGCAAAACTAACCCCTGCTCCCTTCACCAACTCCTCAACACAAAAATGAAAAGAGACTCAAAGCAAAAACCCCTTAATAACTTCAGGTGCACACCACCTCTATTTATAGTTTTTGATTACCGGGTTTACAACTCGCTTTACCCGCTAACTCAAACAACTCCTGCGCTTCATCCATTAACTCAAAACCGAATCCGCTTCCTCTTTTGCAGTCCTGCGTATTTACCAAAACGCCACTCCTGCACCTTCCGGGAAGCTTCCACATTTCTTGTCGTCCAAGCCTCGCAACCACCTCGAGTTCTCGCCGTCTTCGGCATCTCTCAACCGCTTTGACCTCAGCACCGCCTGTGCCTAGTCTGGCTATCTCATGCCTCGCCACGACTCCGCCTCAAGATCCTGCAGCCATCACAGACAAGAAAACATCACATAGCACCGCTCGAAAAAATATAATCAACATTAGCATCAGTGAAATGTACTCAAGCACAAAATTACCCAAACGACCAATCGGGAAGAGGAACAAGCGTCCCAAGCACGTCTAACCGAACTAGACTGCGCCATACACCGATTTGGCGTGAACCAACAAAATCAAACTCAAACTTTCCAGAACACGTGTCAATTACTCATCACAAACATAGGGTCACATCCACATGGTCTCTCAAAGTTCTAAAGGAGCTCAGCATCCTTCGTAACCATTAGACATACATTCAAGATTCTAGAAAATAATATATTAAGTCAGATGAAAATAATACAATAGGCAGGCAAGACAAAAAAAAAAGCAAAACGAGCCATAAGTTGAAGAAAGATGAACAAATTTAGCTAGCTTTTAGATAGTGACAAAGAGAGGAATATCAAATAGAGGAGCAAGCTCTCAAACTTCAATAGTGTCTATACCATCACACTGCATTTAACAAGGAAAGGGAGAATGAAACATTTGGTCCTTGCACAACAATTAGCCAGCTACAACTTATGATACAACACAAAAATCAAATCCAGTTAAATTTGTGCCAATTAAGTTTGGGTGCGACCGCCAGTGAGCCATTAGGCCCGTGCGCCTCCCTATCGACGAAGCCACATCAGCAGCCGAGCTGACAAGGCAAATGACTTGGTTGCCACATGGCCACCATGTCATAACCCGAGAGCGACGCCAGTGCCACCCGTTTTCCCCATGCCACCTCAGCCGCCCCTATGGTCTGTAGACCTGGTCTATAGACCTGGGCCCACGTGTCAACCTCTCACGCCAAAATTCAAAATTTAGCTGATGTCAACCTGACGTCATAAACCCATATTTCCTACTAACGTAATAATTTCCTTTTCCTTTAGAAAATAATTCAGCCAAAATTCCAAAATTTCTTTGCTGACATAATAAATATCTTTTCCTTTAGAAAAATAATTCTAGAAATTCTAGTTTTTCAAATTCTTTAGATTTTTAACTTCCAAGAGCCCATTCTCCTTCATTCTAACTCCGTTAGAACCCATTCAAATTTCTAAATTCATCAAAAATTCCAATCTATCTATTTCTAGCCTTCATTTTAATTTTGGAGTTTATTTAAAATTTATTTAAATTTGATGGGTTATTTTCATGTATAGACTATGACGGTTCGGAAGAATTCTACAACGAGGATTTACATCAATTCATGGAGCAAGGTAAGTTACACAACCTTGATCATGTTGATCCTAGATTGTAAAATAAAATTATGTTATTTTAAATTATTCTGCATGCATATTTTTATTTAACGTATTTCAATTCAGTTTTAAACTTAGTTATTGCCTACTTGTTAATACCTTCATGGATATTGATTCTCTGTACCTTGCCACTCTAGAATAAAACTCTAGTTAGTACACTAGTATGGCTAGAGAATTTTTGTAGCAAATGCTTAAACCTGCATAGATATAATTTTAGGTTGGGATACCTTTTTCATATAAAATGATAAGTTTTTAAAATATATTCTTGACTTTGTTGAGTCAAGAAGGTCTATGGAATATTTCAAAACAAAATATAATACTTGGTTTAGATTTAAGAAAATGGTTAGGTGGTGGGTGCTTGCTGGCACATTGTTGTTTAGTGATACACTGGTGATGCTAGGCACAAGAGGTATGTGGGAAGTGTTTAAGTCAATTAAGGACCGGTCTGTGAGCTACTGCTACAGTCTCGCTATAGGCTGAATGTGAATGTGGCGTAAGCTATGAGAAGTCTCATAAGGCACAAGAGGAGACCTCGATCTGATGGATTCCTTATTGGGCTGAAATCTTAGTAGAGTCATGGCCAGGTTGATGGCTTAGTTTTGTAAAGGCCTTGTTATGATTACTCAGTCGTACGCCTAAGGAAGCGTGTAGTGGCTGACAACATGAGTTAATCATATCTTGTGAGTAAAGTTGTTCAACCTCTATAGAGTGTATAAACTATCTTAGATAGTTGTGCCCACGGTCATGCACTGGCTGAGTAAAGTTTTTCACAGATTAGATTTTGTTTTCATAAAGTGGTTTTAGGTAGAAATGAAGAATTTTTTTGAGAAAAATGGTTTGGGTGGGATACTCATGGTTAGGTTAGTGCTAGGTCGGTGCCTACACTAATGATAATATTTTATTTAAATCATAGTCTTGACTTATAGTGCTAAATTTTGTAATTTCATATCTATTTATTGTATTTCCTTAAATACTATTTTATGCTCAAATAACCCTATATGCCTTCATTTGTTAGCCTTGCATTATTATTGTATTTTTCCGTGTAACTTGAGGAGTACAACTTCGTACTCACCCTTGCTATCACATCTCAGAGAATGACTACTTCAACTATAGTGAGGACCAGGACGAGTAGGCCGCATATTATTATCGTCTGCCTGTGGGTCAGCTCTTAGGCTACTCTTTTATTAGTTTGTTTCCGTTGTTATTTTTCTTTATTTTTTGCCAATGAGCATTGATAATGTAAACTTTGACCATAAGGTTATTCTCTTTCAATTAATAAAGTTTGTCATTGTGCTTGATATATATCCCTGTTACCACGGTATGCACTAACTAATCTTGGACTAGTGTGATTTATACAGAGAATCCGGACTCATCGCTTTGGGGTCCGACATCTACTACTCTCCCCCTCTCTCTTGGGACAAGAAGAGACACAGCTCAAGGAAAGAAAGAAAAAAATGGTAGACAAAAAGAAGTGAGCTGTGGTAACAAAAAATGGGTCGGGTTTGCATAAAACAACTGACAAGCACCGCGGGCCCGTTAATCCTAGGCTGGTACAATACACATCTCAAAGCATATCTAAGGGTTCTATGGTATAAGAGCAGGTACAATAAGGCTTAGTCAACAGGCTATAGCAAATATAATATCAACAAAATCTTATGTGGCAGAGAGAGAAAGGAAGAGAGAGAAGGAAGCTGGCTACTAAATTACAGCTAGCTATAGCACGTAAAAATATGCATTTCACTCTCTTACACGTGGGGCTAAATAGTTATTGTAATAGCTACCTTATTGTATGAACTATTTTTTTGAAGGCTATAGATGAAATAGACAAGTGTTATAGCCACTAGTTGGCTATACTATTGTACTTGCTCTAATGGAACCATAGGATGTCTGAATTACCAATAAATGCCACTAAATTTATGGATATGCACAAGGGAGAACATGTTGGTATCTAGTGGTAGTAGGACATCATGGTACGCAGGGCCACCACACTGGGGACAAAGATTTTTACATAGATTCAGTTGGAACTCCACGACGGTAAATCGACAGTTTTAAAAAATCTCAACTCGTTACCACTAAGATTTTACATACCTCTTGACTTTAAAGCAAAATTTTGACTGGTTTTCAAATTCGAATTTTGAATTAACATTTTGGACAGCTTCCGATCTGTTGGAACTGCTAGTGGAGATGACCAAGAGGTGCTGATAAATGGATGCAAGACTGCTAGTTTCGTCTGATGAGTTTTGCTTTGCGCTTGTTCGTTTCGAAGTGTGCACAAGATTTTGATGGTGGGGGAGATCACCAGAGGTAGCGCAGCTTGGCGGATGGCAAGGTTCGCCATGCCTAGTAGGTGGTCAGTGAAATGGCTAAGATAACAAGCAATTTGGTTGTCGACACCGGATCTCTCAATCCAAGCTCTATATATTTCTGCACCAGTCCCAGATCATAACAATGATGAAACAATGATGTATCATAACCAAAACGCGATATATAACATAAATTAAAGTAACAAAGTACGGGCTTTATATCCACTTATTACAGCAAGGGTCACATGACCTTAAGTCTTACAAGCAGCACAAAAGAACATAGCAAACTTCAGATGAGTGGCTCAATAATCTGCCCACAGGCAATCGACTGAGAAAACACACCTAGTACTCCAAATCTCCTTCATGGAAGCCACATGCGTAGAAGTCGTAGTCATCTTCAACATCTTTGTAGACTTCTATGATTTGTTTGGGTGTAACATATGCGTACATAGAATACTCCGCAAATCTTGGAAATAATACAATTATATAGATGCAAGACTTAACAGTGAAAGCATACTAGGTTTCTAAAGCCACCTTTTAAATTTCAAACAGGCTACAATTTTCCAAAAGCAATCATTAGACAAACTAGTTGCAATAATTGAAGCTAATTATTTTCTAGTAAAGTTTCTAGTCACCAAACACTAGTACTAAGGCTCTATCCGCCAAGGTCCAAAGATTTGGGTTCATCCACCCAACTGGCTCTAGTTGGTAGAAATAAATCACCCGAGAGTTCCAATCACTCTTGGATTCCCAAAAACTCCTATTAAAACAAAAACATATATGTACCACGTGAAAATGCACCTTGCTTGCCCATGACCGTGGGCACAGTTATTAGAACAGTTTTATACTCTGCAGAGGTAAACACTTTATCCACAAGATACAATAAACTCACCATATCTACTATGACTCGCCATACAACTGTATATGATTGAGTGATCGTAATAAGGCCTTTACAATGCACCAACCCAACCCAATTTCACCTGCTAGGGTTTCACCAATGAAGGGTTTCATCCCACCAGTCAAAAGCCCCCTCTTGCACCATGTGGAAATAAACTATCTCCATCTAATACCCACATTCAACCATCTAGCGAAGACAAAGCTAGGACGTTGCAAATTAATCAGCCAGATCACATACATTTAGACTTATGGTTATATTATATAGCTTAGTTTGGATAGACAACGTCGGTCCTTAATTGACTCAAGTGGAACTATCACATTACAAGGTTTCGTGCTCAATCTGCACCCACCTAAACTTACCATCCACCAAGTCTAAATCAGTTTTTACATTTTATTTTTTTTTTGTAAACCAACGGTAGTACCTACTGATACAGCGAGCCTAAGCATTTCTATCGAACTAAACTAATTCACCAATAATGTATTCATTATTATGGATTTACTATGCTACGGTGACAACGGTACATGTACAATGACAACAAATGAGGTAGTTTCAAACAGGATTAGCTAAAATTCCTAAACAATGAATTTATCATTTTATGAAAATAGCAACACATAATAGTTTTGAAACAATATTAAAATAAATGTGCAAACAATTAGGCCAACATGGTAAAGGAAGACTTGACTTCGTTGGTGTTAGAGGGGGTGCTCCTTCCCACTGCTCCAAAATCACGTCAACGACGTCAACGTCAAAATACGCAAAATGGAAACAAATAAATAACTAGAAAAACAAATAAAATACAAAAATTATAAAATTAATACAAGGAGATAGATCACAATTTTATAAGAATTTAGGAACTAGAACTACTCGATTTGGAGTTAGGAAGGCGGAGAATGAGCTCTCTGAAATCTGTAGAAAGAAAATTGTGGAAAAATGAGAAGGAAAGAGAATATTCTGTGGGATATTCATCCTAGGATTTATGAATTAAAATGAATAACAAGTGGGACCTATATGCCATATTAAGAATGGAAATAAAGTAGTTTAAAGGAATTAAACTGCTATGGGCCCATACATCATACACAGAATGGCCGGACGATTTAATTATGGTTCTTGAGAGAGAGCTGACTAGTGGGGCCCACCTGACAGAGAAACACAGAGAGAGATCGAGAGGGAGGGAGAACAGGGGAGGCACAAGCAGCTCTAGATGGCAGTGGCATCAGAGAGAAGCGGTTCAAGAGGCACGAGCGACGGGAAAATAGTTTCCTTGGACCTCTGGGATCCTCCTAGTGGTGACAACGCTGATGGAGATGAATGACGGAGGCACTGGTGGCGAGCAGGGTAGCGGTCGAGGCGGTGGTGGATGGTGATGGTGAGCTCCTGTGTGGTTCCAACCAAGAAGGGAGCATGGTGTGGAACACGTTGAGGGGAAGAATATGGCGAGGTCTAAGATGATAGTAACTGATGTGGCCAAAAGTACATCTAGTACATTAGAGAGTGATCCTGAGTTGCAAACTAGTGCTATTTGTCAAATTGGTGCTGTTGTGACCAAGGATAGAAACAAAGAAGGAGAACAATCGACCGAGAAGGAGGATGGGGAGGACGGCCGGGAGAGAGAGAGAGAGATAAGAAAATCATAGTTCATGTGGTCAATGCAAACAAGACAACAGCTAATGGAACAGAGGGAGTCTGATGCGGATCCACTAGCAAGCTAGCTGAACCCCGTTGCTTTGGCCCTGATCTTTCACGATACGCCTTGTTGGATGCCCTCTCCAAGATAAGCCTTCTCCCACGCACACCGCAGCACGTGAACAAAGGGTAGAGAAACCGAAGTTTCAGCGAGTTGAATCCAACACCACAATTGGATTCAACACACCAAGAGCAATTCCTCGATGGAAATCTCAAGAACACGCCGACAATGGCCACCAAACCATGGTGATTTTCTGGTTTCTATTTCTCCAATCAAAGTCTCAGTTACAATGGGGCTAAGGCCCTGGCCTTATATTGGTGCACAATGCACGGCCTTGATTACAACTCACACACTACTTGGCCTAAGGCCGAAACAAACTCCAATACGAACTAAAAAGGAAATACCTAAACTGCTACATCTGGATTCTCTCTTAATTTGCGATCTGACTATGAGGATTTCGTGTCTGGCACCTTGTCCATTATGTGGGACTTCAAAATAGCTTTCCAACGAGTCCAAGAACGTCCAAATCGGACTCCGTTTGTGAAAGTTATGGACGTTTTAGTATCGGTCTTGCCAGCTGTCCCAATCCGAGTCCGAATCGGTTTCAAATCTTTATATGTTTTGTTTTCTGGTTCAAGGGGCTTCCAAATCCGTTTGGAACCTGAAAAGGAATCCTTCTCAATCTTTAGAAAGTCATGGTGTGGTCGGATTTTACCCTTACTTGCATTGCAATACTCGAACTCTTTATGTTTTGCAAGTCTCGCGCGTCTCTCCGGACAGCTCGTGCAGCATCCAATGAAATTGCCATAACTTTGTGTAGGAAGCTCCAAATCAAGTGTCGTTTGATTCGTTGGAATATAGACTTCATTAGCTTTCCAAATATGTCTTTTGTGCACGTTAGAAACCTCAGAATTGGTATTCAAAGCTTCTTGAACATTGTGCACAGAACTGCAAGCACTAACCAAAGTTGTAGTGCTACTTGGTGCCACATCATCCTCCCCTCCTTGAAGCAAAGCCGTCCTCGGCTTTGGGGTAATCTTGGGAGCTTGCTTCTTCTTGGCTGTAATTTCTTCATCAACATGAATAACACTCTCCAATTTTGGTTTCAACACATGCTTCTTTCCCTCATGTACAAATGTATATGTGTTGGACCGGCCCTCATGCGTAGCATTGCGATCATATTGCCATGGTCTTCCCAACAATAACCCACATGCATCCATTGGAATTACGTCGCAATCCACCTTGTCAACATAGTCACCAACAACAAACGGAACACGCACCTTGTGAGTTATCTTTAGCCTTCTGGAGTTGTGTAGCCACTCCACATGATGTGGTTGAGGATGCCTCCACGTGGACAGCCCTAAAGCGTACACCAAATCTTTGCTAATCACATTGGTATAACTTCCACCATCTATGATCAACTTGCATGCTTTATCTTTGATCTTGCACTCCGCTTGGAAAACACTCCACCGCTGTCCTTTTGTTTCAGTTTCTTTACTTTGCACCTTCCGGACCAAAAGATTAACACCATTCAATTCTGGATCACAATAGACAACATCCTCCTTGGAATCATCGGATTTTTCACTTTCAGAATCACTACTAGAAGTTGTTGAAGCATAGCCATCTTTAGTAAGAAGCACTCTTCGTTGATTTGGACAATCACGCATTGTCATAGGGGTGGCCCCCACCTAAACCCAGCAGGCCTGGTAGGAGATTATAAGGCCCAGGATAGGCCATGTGTAATGACATAACTGCCCCCCAGAGGGGATAACCAGATGTAAGGGTATAACTATAAAAGCACTCCTCATGTGTATATATATATGAGTAAGCCATGGGGAGGACCCAGGCCATTACACTCATCTTCATCACTCTCCACTACCATCTCTCTCTCTGTTTGGTCTGTAGCCACAACAGTTGGCGCCGTTCGTGGGGAGGACGAAGACAAGCCTGAAGACCGAAGGAAAAAGATGGCACCGAAAAAAGCTTCACCAGCGGCGGCGAAGGGAAAGAAGACGGATGGGTCGGAGCAGCGCGTGAACACCAGGGCTTCGGTGTCGACCGCCGAAGGAGTTGGCGGCGGCGTACGCGCCGTGGTCGCGGGCGTCGACGCCCGCGCGGCAACGACCGACCCCGCCAGCGCCGCTACGGCGACATCCAACCCCGTCGCCGGCACTGCAGCGAACCATCCGGCGGATCTGGAGGTCGTGAGGCATTGGTCCCTGCACCGGCTCGTCCACTGGGCGTTCCGGCGGCCCCAACGACACCTGCGGTGGAAAGCGCCCTACTAGCAGCCCTCAACGCGTTCCAGCGGGAACTAGGGGATCTTCGCGGAGCCGTCCGAGATATACAAGAGGCTCGGAGCCAGCAGGTCGCACCAGTAGTCGCGCCCGAGCCCACGCCAGAGAAGGTGGACAGTCGCGAAGCCCCCACGTCTCGCCGTGTCCCGCTGAGATGCGTAGATCCGGAATCCCCGCTTTCGGCGGGGCTGCAGCAGGCGACGTGGCCCGAAGACTTCAAGTTCCCTTGCATCACCGACCAGTACAAAGGCGACACGGATCCTCGTGAGTTCGTGCGCGTGTACGAAACCGCGATCGAGGCCGCAGGCGGAGACGACACCGCGAAAGCGAAGGGACTCCCCCTCGCACTACACGGAGTGGCGCTCTCTTGGTTTTTTACCATAGAGCCGGGCTCCATCTACGCGTGGGAGCAGCTTCACGACCGGCTTCGTAGCAACTTTCAAGGACATCATGTCGAGCGAATCGATGCGGACCAACTCTTCGCTGTGAAGCAAGGACCCTCGGAGACGCTCCGGGGCTACTTCAAGCGCTTCGCCAAGATTCGAGGCCAGGTACACGATGTTAATGAAACCACAGTCGTTAATGCAGCCATACAGGGCCTTCGCCCGGGCCCGATGCCGAATACAATGCGCGGAGGCCAATCACGACAGTTGCCAAGCTCTTCGACAAAATGGACGAGTATGCGCGGGCGGAGGAGGATGCGCGAAGACGCAGCATCACCACCCTCGGCCTCGCCCATGAGGAGCGCCCCCCGCGCGAGGTCGGGACGGGTGGTCCCTCCTCGAAGCCAGGCCGTAGCCGAACGCCCCGAGGAGGCCCTCCCCGAGGCAGTGAGGCCGAGGTACAGGAAGGCTCTTCACGGTGCAGGCCTAAACCTCAGCGCCGCCAGCGCCGGTCGCAGGCGGCCCATCACGTCCTTGCCACCGAGAGCGCCCGCCAAGGACCCGACCCCGTCTCACGGAGGGGAGACCGGGGATCGGAGGGCGGATTTGACTACGGCAGCCAACCCCACGCAGAGCAAGAGCTCCTGCGCTATGGCAAGTGGTGCGAGGTACACGGCTACGGCGATCATTACACAAGGGCATGCATCGCGGTGATGGAGCTGCGGAGGGTGACGGCCGGATCTCGGACTCCGCCTCCTCGGCCCCCCGCCGAAGCCCATGTGGGGCACCCAAGGGATAGCCCCATACGGGCCACGGCAATGGAGGGCGCGCAGCATCACACCGTCAACGTCATCACCGGAGGCTCCTCTTCAAAAGCCCCCGGGGAGCAGCCGCAACTGTGGATGCCGCCCCGCAACATCACCTTCGACTTGAACGACGCCAGGGGCGTGGAGTACCCTCACCAAGACCCTCTAGTCATCCAGGCCCGCATAGCATGCTGCGAAGTCAGGCGCGTTCTTGTCGACGGGGGAAGCTCTGCGAACATCTTATTCGCAGAAGCCCTCGACCGCATGGCAATCCCCCGAAGCCGGCTGGAGCAGCCAGGAGCTCCACTTCAAGGCTTCGGGGGTCAACCGCTGCAGGCCCTAGGGCACGTGTCCCTTCCTGTCACTTTCCGTCAGGAGGGCAACAAAGGTAACATCCGGACCCAGCAGGTCACCTTCGATGTCGTGGATATCCCGCACCCCTACAACGCCATACTGGGGCGACCCGCCATCAACTCTTTCGAGGCAATCCCGCACCACGCCTTTTTGTGTGTAAAGCTCCCGGGCCCGGAGGGTGTCATCACCATCTTCGGCGACCAGGACCTGGCCAGACATGCCGAAGGCGGCAACCGCGTCTCGCATCGCCCGGTGCATGCCCTCTTCGGCGCGCACGGTGATGGGCCCTCCGCTCCCGGGTGGACGCCCAAGCCTCGGCCCGAAGGCGGCATCAAGAAGGTGCCGCTCCAGGCGGAGGGGCAGTTTGTGTCCATTGGCGAGGGGCTCCCACCGGGGGTCGAACGGGAGCTGCTCCGAGTGCTTCAGAACAACGTGGACATCTTCGCATGGTCCCCGGAGGACATCAAGGGCGTGGACCGCGCGGTAATCCAGCATCGTTTGGCAGTCCGCCCCGACGCCAAGCCGGTCAAGCAAAGGCTCCGGCGTATGTCGATGGATCGGCAGCAGGCGGCCAAAGCGGAGGTGGCGAAGCTTCTTCGCGCCGGGGTCATCCGCGAGGTCCACCATTGTCACATCCCAAAATTTGGCTTTTTGAAAAAATTTAAATTCAAATTAATTATTTTAAGGTAATTGGATTTTACTTGGCTTTTATTTGCCTTTCTGGATTTTTTCTGGAATTTAAAAACTATTTTTAGAATTTAAAAAGTAATTCAAATTATGAAAATTAAATATCAACAGTAGTTGGAAATAATTTTATTAAATCCAAAATATCTCCAGGAGCTTCTGTGAATTTTTCTGGAATTTTTGGAGGTATTTTCATATTTTTCTGAGGCCTAAATAATTTTCTAGCCTTTTCTGAAAATCAAAATCAAATTCTGAAAATAAAATCTCTCCCTTTTCCTCCAGCCAACGCGTGGACGGCCCAGATCCGCCCACGTCGCCGCTCGGCCGATCCAGGCCGCACCTCCCTCTCCCTCGCTGTCCAGCGGGCCCGGCCCGTCAGCTGGCGGCCCCGCCTTCCCCTCCTCCTCGCCCGACGTGTGGATGGCTCGGATGAGCCGAGTCTCCGCGCGGGCCATCCAGCCGCCCGCTCTCACTCCCGCCCTCACCCCCACTGACCCGCGGGCCCCGCCCGTCAGCCGCGCGCGCCCTCGCCTTCGCTGCCACCCGGCCCCGCCTGTCAGGCCCGTCGTCCCCGCGGAGCCGGCGCCTTCCTTTGCCTTCCCCCTCTTTCCTTTTTCGCCGGCCGACCGAGACCGCGCCGGATCCCGCCTTGCCTTACCCAGCCCTCCTCGGTTTTGGAAGTCCCGGACGCCGCCGCGACTGAATCCCCGATCTCCCGGGCTCCCCTTCCATCGGCGCCCCCTCTTTCCCGTTTCTCCCCCTTTCCTTCCTTTTCCCGGCCGACACACCGGCGAGCAATCCCGCGCCCGTGTTCCCCCCTGCGCCCCAATAAAAGCCCGCCTCGGCTCCACCTTCTTCCGCACCACCTCCCAGCGCCCTCCACTTCTCCCCTTGAGCCCCGAGCGCCGTCGCACCAGGAGCTCCCCGTGCGCGTCCGGTAAGTGCTCCGGCGAGTAATCGCCGTCGCCTCGGTCTTCCCCGAAGCTCGCCGCCGCCGCCCCGAGCATCCTCACGCCCGGGCGATCCTCCCCGACCCCTCGGCCGCCCCTCCCCGTCACCGGAGCGCCGTCGCATCGGAGCTCCCGTGCCGTCGTCGCTGCCACCTCGTCGCCGGCCGTTTCCGTTCGTCCCCAAGCTTCGCCGACCCCTCCAACCGAACCCCCTCCATTCAAGGATTGCATTTCACGCGTCAACCGCACCCCTCCGACCCGTCCTCGCCGCCGACAACCTTGCCTCCGTCCACGGCTGCCGGACCACCCGAAGGTACCCCTCAAGAGGGTTACCTACCCTTATTGGGTAGGCAACGCCTCCCCGCTCACTTGGCTAACAGCGCTCGCTCGTAACTCCTTCGGCGCGCGTTCGAGCCTCCGGTTCCGCGCGCGGAGGTTGAGTTTTTCGTTTATTTTTCGGGCTGCAAGTGGGTCCCACCCGTCAGCGGCCGCCGGTCTGCGCTGGCCACTGCCGCCTGGGCCCCACCAGTCTGCGTCAGCCTCTGTCAAGTGGGTCCAGATGCCAGTGGGTCCCACCTATCAGTGACCAAAGAAAATGAGGTCACTGACAGAGGGGTCCCACATGTCAGTGACCAGCAGAGAATACTGTTCCGTGGGTCCCACCTGTCAGTCTCCCGAGATAAAAATAAAAGAATAAAATTTAATTCTCCAGTGGGTCCCACCTGTCAGAAATTTCCGAATTTCTGGATTTATTCAAATATTAGATTTTCAAATGAGCTTAACTTTCTCATTTTAACTCCAAATCCAGCCATTCAAATTTCTAAATTCATCTAAAATCATAAAATTTTTGGATTTTATTTGAATTTTATTTGTATTTATTTGCTTTGTTGCCTCGTCTTTTCTCGCGTAGATTTCAACGTTGTCAACGAACCCTCTTCACAGCAGCAAGAAGACCCGGAAACCCTGCAAGAAGGCAAGTCTCCTTTGATCATTTTGAGCCTGTGCTTTTGAAATGTTTTTAAAATATTTTAAATTATGTGCATTGCTATTTACATAAAGTCACTAGTTCAAGTCTTTAGGAATTAGTTACTCCAACTTTGTTATGCCCTCATTTGACATTGATTGCCATGTACCTTGTCACCCTAGAACTTCCTTTGTCTCAATAATGAGATTACTATTAATCTTTGTGAATATTAGAATGGTAGGTTAATGCTTAGTCTTGCTATCTAATAGCTTTGGAAAATCTTGAAAATGGGAAATTATGGTTTATTATTAAATCCTTGAGTTTGAAAGTGAAGTGGCAATTGGAGTTGTCACTGTGATTTTGAAATAAAATAAAAATGTGAAAGTTGGTTTAGATTAGGGTGGATGGCTGTTTGGGTTGGTGCAGTAAGCACGAGAACTTGTTAAGTGTTTGTTCCACCCTAGTCAATTAAGGACCGACGCTTGTGTTTGTCCAAACTGAGCATTAACCGTACAACCACAAGTCTATATGGGTACGACCTAGCTGACTAACTTATGATAGTCTAGTTTAGGTGCCACCAGTGGAAAGTGGATGGCAGGGATGGACTGGTTATTCACAGTGAGGGACAGAGATTTACTGTACTCATATGGCGCAAGAGGGGGCTTCAGATTGGGCGGATTTAACCCTTCTGCGGTAAAACCTCAGCGGGTGGTGTCTAGCTAGATTAGAGTAAGGTAAAGGCTTTGTGGTATTTTATCTGGGTCTCATGCCAAAGGAAGCGTGTTGACTTTTAGGATAATTTATCTCTTGTGGGAAAAGTTGTACAACCTCTGCAGAGTGTAAAACTATTCGAATAGCCGTGCCCACGGTCAAGGGCGGGCAAGGAATGCATTCACATGGTAGATTTCTGGTTTTGCTTTAAAATCAAAAGTTTTGTATTCCGAGGGTGGAGGGAACTCTCGGAAGGGGATCCTGGCGGATGGAGCCAGAGAGGGTGGATGGAACCCGCAGTTTAAACTTGACCAATGGTAATTGGTTAGCTAGTGTTGGTAGTTGGAACCTTCACTAGAAAGTTAATTCGGTAAAAACATTTACTTCATTAAATTGATGCCTTCGAAAATAATTAGTAGTAATTGAGATTTCAAATATTGCTTTGTGCAAAAGAACCATATGGCCTTCCTTTGTTAAGCCTTGCATCTATGCATTTTTCCCAAGACTTGCGGAGTACTTTATGTACTCACATGCTGCACTTAAAAATAAAATCTCAGAGGAAGTTGAGGCTCAAGAAGGTGACTACGACTACTGCTTCGCTTGTGGCTGCGATGGATTCTTCCCGGAGGACTAGGTCGCGCTTCCCCAGTCAACTGCCTGTGGCATCTTGATGGGTCTACTTTGATTTCACTTTGCTTCCGCTGTGTTTTGATTGTGCGAGGTCTTGAAACCTCCAATGTAATAAGGTGACCCGGTGGTCAGTACTCTTATCTATTGTAATAAATCGTGATGGTGATGTTTCCCATTCTGTTTGACTGTGTGCACTAGCTTTGATCTGGGACTAGTGCTGTAATACACAGAGGGTCCGGGTTTGGTAATCCGGGGGCCCGACAGAGATGGTATCAGAGCCAATTTGACTGTAGGACGTGACCTAGATTAAGAATGGCAAACCATAAGGACTTATATTTATAAAAAGAGTATATTAAAAATGTATAAGCTTCTTTGCTTCTACTCTCTTCCTACTTAGAATCTCGTTCTTGTCTCCAACTCCATTTGTTAAAACATTTACTAATCTTTTCTTTCACTCAACTTTGTAGATGGCTGGTTCATCCTCCGCTGCCCCGTGGGACTACTACTCACATGGAGAGGATGCTGGAGCATTCGCTAGCCTTCTCCGGCAGCTGATGCAGTGCTTGGAATACAGTCAGCCGCCCATTTTCAGGGGTCAGAAGACGCGGATTCTGGACCGTGACTCCTGGTCGATGGAGGTATTCCTGTATGCACGGGATGGGGAATTCAAATCCCAAACATACCCCATCAAGCACCCTCGGTCCCGCTGTTATGACGCAGTTCAGGACGCAGCACGCCTCGCCATTGACGAGTTGTGCCACCTGCACAAGGATGCTGTACATCAGTCCCCTTTTTGCTTCTTCATCAACCCCAGGGTAGGACAGAGGTATCCAGATCCCTTCGATATTCCAGCTGACGATCCTCGACTGTCACATCAGGTGCAGCTCACCCAGGCGATGGCAGTCACTTATGCTAGAGCTCAGGAGGAGATTGGACAACTCCGGATGCTTCTCACTTCCAACTATCAGCACTCCGACACGCTTCGCGCACAGCTTCTCCGGAGCCAGGCAGCTAAGTTTGAGCTTGGACGTCTCAGGGCCGCAGCCGACTACGCGTCGTCTTCACCCGTAGTTGATTACACGCCGTCTTCTCCAGTACCAGCTGTCATCCCCAACAACCCGGCACCAGCTCGACTTTCAGGACTCCACATCAGACTTACAGCACGCAAGAAGGTGCGACGCCCCAGTCCGCCACCTGTCATTACTCTCAAGAAGCGCAAGCCTTCTCCTTCTCGTTCTCGGTCGACTGCCTCCAGTCGTAACCGTGCCTCGGCCGAGTGTGACTGTTCACGTCACCACGTGAGAGAGCATCAGGAAGACCCGGAGGAGGATCCAGAAGAGGACCCGGAAGAGGACCCTGAGGAGCGCGTCTTTGGAGAGGATTAGTAGTCTTTTGAGTCCGTAATACCCAAATAAAATGTCCGCGTCCTTAGAACGCTTATGGTTATGTTTTGGTGTGCTAGATGGACTGTACCAGGCCTATGTGCACTTGTGGTACAGCCATCCTTGGAGTTATCTTGATTTTAATAAAAGTTTTTCCCTAAGTGGTTGCTGGTTTCTTCTTGTGTGTTGGCTTGGGATGTGATATAGTTCCCCTAATCTCTTACCTTTGCTATTTCCCTCTTACCTTCTGCTAACCTAAACCGCTTCAGATGGTGAACACGAGGAGCAACCCTGGCAGCAGCCGTGACGCCAACAATCAGCCAGAGGACAACATTCCACCACCTCCTGCTCAGGCCCCCAACTTGGAGCAGATGATGGCTATGCAGCTGCAGTTACTTCAAGCTCTCACCCAGAACCAAGTGCAGCCAGCCTAGCAGGCACCCAACCAGGCACCCCAGTCTAAGTTGGGAGAATTCATGAGGACAAGGCCTCCTACTTTTGCTGGATCAGTGGATCCCCTGGTGGCAGATGATTGGATCAAGGATGTGGAAAGAAAATTGGTCCTAGCTCAGTGCAACGATAATGAAAAGGTGCTGTATGCTGCTCACCAGCTCAAGGGAATGGCTGCCAACTGGTGGGAAAACTACCGCGCCGCCCATCCAAATGCACAAGCCATCACTTGGGAGGAGTTTGTTGAAGCTTTCCGCACTGCCCATATTCCTACGGGAATAATGGAAATGAAGAAGAGAGAATTCTACCAACTACAACAGGGAAACCTCAGTGTTTCCGAATACCTGAACAAGTTCACCCAACTGTCCAGGTATGCATCTGAAGAGGTCACCTCAGAGGCGACCAAGATTTGGAGGTTCACGCAGGGACTTGACCCCAATCTCAAGGTGCAGCTGGTATCCAATGATTTCCCTACCTTACAGCACCTAGTGAACAAGGCCTTTGTCCAAGAAGATGCTCAGCGTCAGCTATACGAAACTCGGAAGAGGAAGTTTCAAGCCCAGCAAGGAGCAAGCAGCTCTCGATTCCGCCCCAACGCACCTCACTTTCACAAGCCTTCAGAGTCAAGCGTGCCAAGGACTCCCTTTTCAGGACTTCGCCCAAATCCACAAACTCCCCGGGCAAGCAACGGTGGACAACCCCAGCAGAAGAAGACTTCAGCAGCAGGAGTGCAGTGTTTTAACTGCAAAAACATGGGGCACTATGCCAGCAACTGTCCCCAGAAACGCCCAGCGATGACCCCAGTTCGTTTCAATCTAGGGACTACACCAGCACGAGCTCCAAATGTAGGACAAGGCCGTGGCACACCTCAGACCCCAAGGGCTCCACAAGTGGTGAGCAGAGGGCATCTCAACCATGTGACCGTGGAAGCAGCCCAGGATGCACCCGACGTAGTTCTGGGTAAGTTTCTTGTCAACTCAGTAATTGCATCAGCATTATTTGATTCTGGAGCTTCGCATTCTTTTGTGTCAAAAGATGTGGTTGAAAGGTATAATTGGGATGTGAGTAAACTACAGAACCCCATGCTAGTCCAGTCCCCTGGAAAGGAAATGAGGACTAACACAGTTTGCCCTGACGCAACTGTGGATATAAATGGAGTTAAGTTCTTAGCGAATCTTATTATAATAGACTCCAAGGGTTTAGATGTCATACTTGGAATGGATTGGTTAACCAAGTATAAAGGGCAGATAGATTGTGCTGATCGAGCTGTTACAATCACTAACTCTGATGGGATTCAAGTAAGGTATAAGTCTAACTCCCCTGCCCAGAGCAGGTGTAGTTTGAACAGTGTGAAGGGAGTGACTTTGGAAAAAGTACCTATAGTGAGTGAGTACCCAGATGTATTTCCTGAAGATTTACCCGGAATGCCGCCAGACAGGGAAGTAGAGTTTGTCATCAACCTAGTACCTGGAACAGCTCCGATTTCAAAGAGACCTTATCGGATGTCTGCAAATGATTTGGCGGAAGTTAAGAAACAAATTGAAGAGCTCGTCACCCTGGGGAGCACCAGTACTGCTAGTAAAGAAGAAAGATGGTAGTCTTCGCATGTGTGTGGACTATCGATCCTTGAATGATATGACGATTAAGAACAAGTACCCTTTACCCAGAATAGATGATTTGTTTGATCAGTTGAAAGGATCATGTGTATTCTCTAAGATTGATCTTCGATCAGGTTATCACCAATTGAAGTTAAGACCAGAGGACATACCCAAGACCACATTTGCTACCCGTTATGGATTGTATGAGTATACAGTGATGTCTTTCGGTCTAACCAATGCCCCAGCATACTTCATGAATCTGATGAATAAGGTGTTCATGGAATATTTGGATAAGTTTGTGGTTGTATTCATCGATGATATTTTGATATATTCCAAGAATGAGGAAGAACATGCCGAACATTTGAGGATAGTTTTGGAAAAGCTCAGAGAAAATCAGTTGTATGCCAAGTTTAGTAAGTGTGAGTTTTGGTTAAAGAAAGTAGCTTTCTTGGGCCATGTGATTTCGGCGGGAGGAGTGTCCGTAGACCCTGAGAAAGTTAATGATGTGCTTAATTGGACACAACCAAAGTCAGTATCCGAGATCAGAAGTTTTCTTGGATTGGCTGGTTACTATCGTCGATTTATTGAAGGTTTCTCCAAGCTGGCAAGACCTCTCACCCAGTTGCTGAAGAAGGAAAAGAAGTTTGAATGGAGTAAACCATGTGAGGATAGTTTCCAAGAGTTGAAGGATTTCGAAGTCTTCTGCGATGCGTCAAGGCAAGGACTAGGCTGTGTACTGATGCAAGAAAGAAAGGTAGTAGCATATGCCTCAAGGCAGCTGCGACCCCATGAAGGAAATTACCCAACCCATGATTTAGAGCTTGCTGCCGTAGTGCATGCACTGAAAATATGGAGGCATTACTTGATTGGTAACCGCTGCGAGATTTACACGGATCACAAAAGCCTGAAGTACATATTCACCCAACCTGATCTTAACATGAGGCAAAGGAGATGGCTTGAGTTAATAAAGGATTATGACATTGGAATACATTATCACCCAGGAAAGGCTAATGTGGTAGCTGATGCCTTGAGCAGAAAGAGTTATTGTGCCAAGCTGTGGATTAAGGACAGTATGCCTGCCCTTCAAGAAGAATTCCAACGGCTCAACTTAGAAGTAGTGGAGAAAGGATTCCTAGCCACTTTGGAAGTTCAACCAACCTTAGAAGATCAAATCAGGGCAGCTCAAAAGGAGGACAAGTATGTCCAGGAGATCAAGGATAATATGAAGAAAGGGAAAGCTTCGGGATTTTCAGAGGATGAAGGAGGTATTCTTTGGTTTGGGAAAAGGATTATTGTACCTGAAAAGAAAGAGGTAAAGGAGCTAATATTGAAGGAAGCCCATGAATCTGGATATTCGATTCACCTTGGGAGTACCAAGATGTACCAAGATCTCAAGGAAAGGTATTGGTGGTCAAGTATGAAACGAGAAATTGCAGAATACGTAGCCTTGTGCGATGTATGCCAACGGATTAAAGCTGAACACCAGAGACCCGCTGGACTCCTACAACCTTTGCAGATACCTGAGTGGAAATGGGAAGAAATTGGTATGGATTTTATAACTGGATTACCAAGAACCAAAACAGGTCACGATTCAATTTGGGTTATAGTGGATCGTTTGACAAAAGTCACCCATTTCATCCCAGTAAAGACCACATACTCCGGGGATAGACTTGCAGAGTTGTACATGTCAAGAATTGTGTGCTTGCATGGGATCCCAAAGAAGATTGTGTCAGATCGAGGAACCCAGTTCACTTCGAGATTTTGGCAAAAGCTACATGAACTTTTGGGCACAAACTTAAACTTCAGTATAGCTTATCATCCACAGACAGATGGTCAAACAGAAAGAGTAAATCAAATCCTGGAAGACATGTTGAGAGCTTGTGTACTGGCAAACAAGAGTAATTGGGATCAGAGTTTGCCCTATGCAGAGTTCTCCTACAACAATAGTTATCAATCTAGTTTGCAAATGTCTCCCTTCGAAGCCCTATACGGCAGAAAGTGTAGGACTCCATTGTATTGGAAGGAAACAGGAGAAGGACAAGTGTTTGGACCAGATGTGCTGAAGCAAGCAGAAGAACAAGTTCGTCTAATCCAGGACAGATTAAAAACAGCACAAACCAGACAGAAAAGTTATGCGGACAATCGACGTAGAAGCTTAGAATTCGTACCTGGGGATCATGTTTATTTGAAGGTGTCACCTCTCAAAGGAATGAGACGTTTTGGAGTCAGTGGAAAGCTAGCTCCCAGATTCATTGGACCTTTTCCTGTTGTGGCGAAACGAGGAGAAGTGGCTTACCAGTTGGAGCTTCCACCACAACTGTCAAAGGTGCATGACGTCTTCCATGTGTCTCAACTAAGAAAGTGTCTCAGAGTTCCAGAAGAGCAGATGCCGCTAGATGAAATAAACGTAAAGGAGGACCTCACCTATCCAGAGTATCCAGTCAAGATATTGGAGGAAGCAGAGCGCCGTACGCGCAGCAAGGTTATCAAGTTCTGTAAAGTGCAGTGGAGCAACCATTCAGAATCGGAAGCAACTTGGGAGCGTGAAGAGGATCTAAAAGAAGAGTTCCCCGACCTTTTTCCCAGTCCATCCGAATCTCGGGGTCGAGATTCTTTCTAAGGGGGGTAGGTTTGTCACATCCCAAAATTTGGCTTTTTGAAAAAATTTAAATTCAAATTAATTATTTTAAGGTAATTGGATTTTACTTGGCTTTTATTTGCCTTTCTGGATTTTTTTCTGGAGTTTAAAAACTATTTTCAGAATTTAAAAAGTAATTCAAATTATGAAAATTAAATATCAACAGTAGTTGAAAATAATTTTATTAAATCCAAAATATCTCCAGGAGCTTCTGTGAATTTTTCTGGAATTTTTGGAGGTATTTTCATATTTTTCTGAGGCCTAAATAATTTTCTAGCCTTTTCTGAAAATCAAAATCAAATTCTGAAAATAAAATCTCTCCCTTTTCCTCCAGCCAACGCGTGGACGGCCCAGATCCGCCCACGTCACCGCTCGGCTGATCCAGGCCGCACCTCCCTCTCCCTCGCTGTCCAGCGGGCCCGGCCCGTCAGCTGGCGGCCCTGCCTTCCCCTCCTCCTCGCCCGACGTGTGGACGGCTCGGATGAGCCGAGTCTCCGCGCGGGCCATCCAGCCGCCCGCTCTCACTCCCGCCCTCACCCCCACTGACCCGCGGGCCCCGCCCGTCAGCCGCGCGCGCCCTCGCCCCCGCTGCCACCCGGCCCCGCCTGTCAGGCCCGTCGTCCCCGCGGAGCCGGCGCCTTCCTTTGCCTTCCCCCTCTTTCCTTTTTCGCCGGCCGACCGAGACCGCGCCGGATCCCGCCTTGCCTTACCCGGCCCTCCTCGGTTTTGGAAGTCCCGGACGCCGCCGCGACCGAATCCCCGATCTCCCGGGCTCCCCTTCCATCGGCGCCCCCTCTTTCCCGTTTCTCCCCCTTTCCTTCCTTTTCCCGGCCGACACACCGGCGAGCAATCCCGCGCCCGTGTTCCCCCCTGCGCCCCTATAAAAGCCCCCCTCGGCTCCGCCTTCTTCCGCACCACCTCCCAGCGCCCTCCACTTCTCCCCTTGAGCCCCGAGCGCCGTCGCACCAGGAGCTCCCCGTGCGCGTCCGGTAAGTGCTCCGGCGAGTAATCGCCGTCGCCTCGGTCTTCCCCGAAGCTCGCCGCCGCCGCCCCGAGCATCCTCACACCCGGGCGATCCTCCCCGACCCCTCGGCCGCCCCTCCCCGTCACCGGAGCGCCGTCGCATCGGAGCTCCCGAGCCGTCATCGCTGCCACCTCGTCGCCGACCGTTTCCGTTCGTCCCCAAGCTTCGCCGACCCCTCCAACCGAACCCCCTCCATTCAAGGATTGCATTTCACGCGTCAACCGCACCCCTCCGACCCGTCCTCGCCGCCGACAACCTTGCCTCCGTCCACGGCTGCCGGACCACCCGAAGGTACCCCTCAAGAGGGTTACCTACCCTTATTGGGTAGGCAACGCCTCCCCGCTCACTTGGCTAACAGCGCTCGCTCGTAACTCCTTCGGCGCGCGTTCGAGCCTCCGGTTCCGCGCGCGGAGGTTGAGTTTTTCGTTTATTTTTCGGGCTGCAAGTGGGTCCCACCCGTCAACGGCCGCCGGTCTGCGCTGGCCACTGCCGCCTGGGCCCCACCAGTCTGCGTCAGCCTCTGTCAAGTGGGTCCAGATGCCAGTGGGTCCCACCTGTCAGTGACCAAAGAAAATGAGGTCACTGACAGAGGGGTCCCACATGTCAGTGACCAGTAGAGAATACTGTTTCGTGGGTCCCACCTGTCAGTCTCCCGAGATAAAAATAAAAGAATAAAATTTAATTCTCCAGTGGGTCGCACCTGTCAGAAATTTCCGAATTTCTGGATTTATTCAAATCTGAGATTTTCAAATGAGCTTAAGTTTCTCATTTTAACTCCAAATCCAGCCATTCAAATTTCTAAATTCATCTAAAATCATAATCTATCCAGCTATGTCCTCTGTTGAATTTTTGGATTTTATTTGAATTTTATTTGTATTTATTTGCTTTGTTGCCTCGTCTTTTCTCGCGTAGATTCCGACGTTGTCAACGAACCCTCTTCACAGCAGCAAGAAGACCCGGAAACCCTGCAAGAAGGCAAGTCTCCTTTGATCATTTTGAGCCTATGCTTTTGAAATGTTTTTAAAATATTTTAAATTATGTGCATTGCTATTTACATAAAGTCACTAGTTCAAGTCTTTAGGAATTAGTTACTCCAACTTTGTTATGCCCTCATTTGACATTGATTGCCATGTACCTTGTCACCCTAGAACTTCCTTTGTCTCAATAATGAGATTACTATTAATCTTTGTGAATATTAGAATGGTAGGTTAATGCTTAGTCTTGCTATCTAATAGCTTTGGAAAATCTTGAAAATGGGAAATTATGGTTTATTATTAAATCCTTGAGTTTGAAAGTGAAGTGGCAATTGGAGTTGTCACTGTGATTTTGAAATAAAATAAAAATGTGAAAGTTGGTTTAGATTAGGGTGGATGGCTGTTTGGGTTGGTGCAGTAAGCACGAGAACTTGTTAAGTGTTTGTTCCACCCTAGTCAATTAAGGACCGACGCTTGTGTTTGTCCAAACTGAGCATTAACCGTACAACCACAAGTCTATATGGGTACGACCTAGCTGACTAACTTATGATAGTCTAGTTTAGGTGCCACCAGTGGAAAGTGGATGGCAGGGATGGACTGGTTATTCACAGTGAGGGACAGGGATTTACTGTACTCATATGGCGCAAGAGGGGGCTTCAGATTGGGCGGATTTAACCCTTCTGCGGTGAAACCTCAGCGGGTGGTGTCTAGCTAGATTAGAGTAAGGTAAAGGCTTTGTGGTATTTTATCTGGGTCTCATGCCAAAGGAAGCGTGTTGACTTTTAGGATAATTTATCTCTTGTGGGAAAAGTTGTACAACCTCTGCAGAGTGTAAAACTATTCGAATAGCCGTGCCCACGGTCAAGGGCGGGCAAGGAATGCATTCACATGGTAGATTTCTGGTTTTGCTTTAAAATCAAAAGTTTTGTATTATGAGGGTGGAGGGAACTCTCGGAAGGGGATCCTGGCGGATGGAGCCAGAGAGGGTGGATGGAACCCGCAGTTTAAACTTGACCAATGGTAATTGGTTAGCTAGTGTTGGTAGTTGGAACCTTCACTAGAAAGTTAATTCGGTAAAAACATTTACTTCATTAAATTGATGCCTTCGAAAATAATTAGTAGTAATTGAGATTTCAAATATTGCTTTGTGCAAAAGAACCATATGGCCTTCCTTTGTTAAGCCTTGCATCTATGCATTTTTCCCAAGACTTGCGGAGTACTTTATGTACTCACATGCTGCACTTAAAAATAAAATCTCAGAGGAAGTTGAAGCTCAAGAAGGTGACTACGACTACTGCTTCGCTTGTGGCTGCGATGGATTCTTCCCGGAGGACTAGGTCGCGCTTCCCCAGTCAACTGCCTGTGGCATCTTGATGGGTCTACTTTGATTTCACTTTGCTTCTGCTGTGTTTTGATTGTGCGAGGTCTTGAAACCTCCAATGTAATAAGGTGACCCGGTGGTCAGTACTCTTATCTATTGTAATAAATCGTGGTGGTGATGTTTCCCATTCTGTTTGACTGTGTGCACTAGCTTTGATCTGGGACTAGTGCTGTAATACACAGAGGGTCCGGGTTTGGTAATCCGGGGGCCCGACAACCATCCAGAATGGCTCGCTAACCCGGTGCTAGTCAAAAAGGCCAGGTGTACATGGCCGAAGACGACGAGGAGAAGACCAGTTTCATCACACCACTGGGGACGTTCTGCTTCGTCCGAATGCCCTTTGGCTTGAAGAACGCAGGCGCTACCTTCACCCGCCTCGTCGCCATTGCCCTGGCTGCCCAGCTCGGGAGGAACGTCGAAGCTTATGTCGATGACGTGGTGGTCAAAACTCGCCAGCTTGCCCTGCATGGCCGGGACCTCCAGGAAACCTTCGACAACCTCCGGAAGGCGGGCATCAAACTCAACCCCGACAAATGTGTCTTCGGGGTGCAGGCGGGCAAGCTCCTGGGTTTCCTCGTCTCCGGACGGGGCATCCAGGCGAACCCCGACAAAGTAGACGCCATCCTGGGCATGGAGCCGCCCAAGATTACGAGGGAGGTCCAGAGGCTGGCGGGCCGCATGGCAGCGCTAAGCCGCTTCCTATCCAGGGCGGCGGAGCGTGGCTTGCCATTTTTCAAGACGCTCCGCGGGTGCGATGGATTTAGTTGGGACGGAGATTGCGCGAGGGCCTTCAACGAGCTCAAACAGCACATGGCAAGCCTCCCTACTCTGGTCGCCCCAGCACCAGAGGCTCCCCTCCTGCTCTATCTGGCCGCGTCAGTCACCGCGGTCAGCGCCGTCCTCGTCTTAGAGGAAGGCGCCATGCAGCGGCCCGTCTACTTTGTCTCCGAAGCCCTCCAAGGCGCCAAGACAAGATACACGGAGCTTGAGAAGCTCGCCTACGCGCTGGTCATGGCTTCTAGAAAGCTTCGGCATTATTTTCTGGCCCACCCGATCACGGTGCCTTCATCATTCCCCCTAGCAGAGATGCTACACAACAAGGAGTCCACAGGGCGTATCAGTAAATGGGCTGCCGAGCTCGCCCCCTTCTCCTTGACATATGCTTCGCGGACGGCAATCAAATCCCAAGTCTTGGCGGACTTTCTCGCCGAATGGACCCCGCCGGCTCAACCTGTCCAGACGCACGATGATCCCGTCTGGACGCTTACAATCGATGGAGCTTACAGCGTCGCCAGCGCGGGTGTAGGGGCGGTGATCATCACGCCCGAGGGACAGCGTTTGCTGTACTCGGCGTGCCTTGCCTTCTCCGCCACCAACAACACGGCGGAATATGAGGCACTGCTCTTTGGCCTGGCGAAGCTCAAGGCAGTCGGCGCGAGACGGGTGTTGGTCCGCACCGACTCGCGCTTGGTGGCTGGCCATGTGGACAAGTCATATCAAGCCAAGGACCCTGAGTTGGCCAAGTACCTCGCGGCGGTACGGGCGAGGGAAAGGCACGTTTTGGGTGTCACCGTCAAGGCCATCCCCCGGGCGGAGAATGAGCAAGCCGACGCCCTCGCCAAGGCGGCCAGCCAGCAACTGCCCCCCTGAGGGGGCATTCTACGAGGTGTTAGCAAAGGCGGCCATCGCACAGGACAACCGGGACGCGGCACTTGTCCACCGCATTGATCGGCCAGGAGATTGGCGAGAGCCCATTTTCAATTTCTTACAAGGCCTCGCCGAGCCGGAGGACCCTGCCGAGCTGCGACGATTGCAGCACCGCGCATGGTCCTTCCAGGTGTTCTAAGGGACACTCTACAAGAAAGGGGTTTGCGCGCCGCTCCTACGCTGCCTCTCGACTGAGGAAGGAAAGGAACTTTTGGCGGAAATCCACGCGGGCGTATGCGGATCCCACCTGGCGCCGAGGTCATTAGTCGGCAAGGCGTTCAGACAAGGCTTCTACTGGCCGACTGCCATCACCGACGCCCAGGACCTCGTCCGTCGGTGCCAAGGGTGCCAGTGGATGGCGCGCATCATCCGCAGGCCCCCGACAAGCCTCAACCCAATTCCCCCGGTGTGGCCACTGGCGTGCTGGGGTCTCGATATAGTCGGACCACTTGCCCGAGCTCCAGGGGACCTCCGGTTCGTGGTAGTCGCGCTGGAGTATTTCTCCAGATGGCCGGAAGCGATCGCTCTGGCCAAAGTAACTTCTGCGGCCATACAGCGCTTCCTATGGCAAAACATCATATGTCGCTTCGGTGTACCTCGGGAGCTCACGGTCGACAATGGCCTGCAGTTCGACGCCGCCCTCTTCAAAGATTATTGTGACAGCATGGGCATCACCCTCCGATTCGCCTCGGTAGGGCATCCCCAGTCCAACGGGGCGGTCGAACGGGCAAATGGCGCCATTTCTGCCGCCATCAAAAAACGCCTGGTCGGATTGCCAAAGGGCAAGTGGCCAAGCGAGCTTCACAGCGTTCTATGGTCGCTTCGCACAACGGTAACGCGCCCGACGGGATTCACGCCGTTTAAGCTCCTCTTCGGTGACGAAGCGGTGACGCCCGAGGAAATCAAGGCCGGCTCGCGAAGGGTCCTCGTCCAAGCACCCGAAGAGGAGCGCCGTGTGTCCTTGGACCTCCTCGACGGGATGCGGGCAGACGCAGCCCACCATGTCGAGAAATACACGCGGCAGACAATGCGTACTTGGGACCGCTCTATATGCCCGCGGGGGTTCAAGCCTGGGGATCTCGTCCTCAGTGTGGCGCTCCAGGCGGAAACCGTTGGCAAGCTGGAGTCCAAGTGGGAAGGCCCGTACATCGTAACGGAGGCATTGCCAAAGGGGGCGTACCGCCTCGCCACGCTTGAAGGACAAGCCTTCCGGCACACATGGAACGCGGACAGGTTGCGACGGTACTACGCCTAGGAGCAGCACAGTAGGCGTAGAGCCACCAGCCTGTTGTTAGGCGATGCTCGCCCGCGCAAACGGGAGTTCAATAAAGGTTGCTGTTCCAAGAGCATCCACTGTCCGCGCTGAGCAGAACAAAGTCCACGGACTTTAAATAAGACGTGGCGTCGAGGTCCGCCTCCGCACGCGAGAGTCTGCGGACTATAAATAAGACGTAGCGTCGAGCCTAGCTCCGCACGCACCAGTCCACGGACTTTAAATAAGACGTAGCGTCGAGCCTAGCTCCGCAAGCGAGAGTCTGCGGACTATAAATAAGACGTAGCGTCGAGCCTAGCTCCATACGCACCAGTCCACGGACTTTAAATAAGACGTAGCGTCGAGCCTAGCTCCGCACGCGAGAGTCTGCGGACTATAAATAAGACGTAGCGTCGAGCCTAGCTCCGCACGCACCAGTCCACGGACTTTAAATAAGACGTAGCGTCGAGCCTAGCTCCGCACGCGAGAGTCTGCGGACTATAAATAAGACGTAGCGTCGAGCCTAGCTCCGCACGCACCAGTCCACGGACTTTAAATAAGACGTAGCGTCGAGCCTAGCTCCGCACGCGAGAGTCTGCGGACTATAAATAAGACGTAGCGTCGAGCCTAGCTCCGCACGCACCAGTCCACGGACTTTAAATAAGACGTAGCGTCGAGCCTAGCTCCGCACGCACTCTACGGAGTATAAATAAGACGCAGCGGGGGGACACCTCCGCGCGCACTCTACGGAGTATAAAGAAGACGTAGCGTCGAGCCTAGCTCCGCACGCACTAGTCCACGGACTTTAAATAAGACGTAGCGTCGAGCCTAGCTCCGCACGCGCGAGTCCCCGGACTATAAAGAAGACGTAGCGTCGAGCCTAGCTCCGCACGCACTAGTCCACGGACTTTAAATAAGACGTAGCGTCGAGCCTAGCTCCGCACGCGCGAGTCCCTGGACTATAAAGAAGACGTAGCGTCGAGCCTAGCTCCGCACGCACTAGTCCACGGACTATAAATAAGACGTAGCGTCGAGCCTAGCTCCGCACGCGCGAGTCCCCGGACTATAAAAAAGACGTAGCGTCGAGCCTAGCTCCGCACGCACTGGTCCACGGACTTTAAATAAGACGTAGCGTCGAGCCTAGCTCCGCACGCGCGAGTCCTCGGACTATAAAGAAGACGTAGCGTCGAGCCTAGCTCTGCACGCACTGGTCCACGGACTTTAAATAAGACGTAGCGTCGAGCCTAGCTCCACACGCGCGAGTCCCCGGACTATAAAGAAGACGTAGCGTCGAGCCTAGCTCCGCACGCACTCGTCCACGGACTTTAAATAAGACGTAGCGTCGAGCCTAGCTCCGCACGCGCGAGTCTCCGGACTATAAAGGAAATCGTAGCGTCGAGATTCGCCTCCGCACGCGCCACTCCCGGAGTATAAACGAGATGCGCAGACCTGCCCTCCGCGTTCGGCGGCAGGTAACACCAAGCATAAAGTACTATTTGGTTCCATTGCAAAAGCAAAGGGGTTACATGGTCACAAGCGTAAGAACCAGTACATCATCCCCCTGCACCACCCGACCAACCGCTCAGCCTTGGCGCGGTGCGGACGAGCCCGCGCCGTCATCGCCGCGGCGCTGAAGGACCACTTCAAGCCATTGGAGGAGGTCCCCCTCCCCATGCAACGTCTGCTGCACGGCGACTCTCGCTGCACCTTCCCCGAAGCGGCCCCAGATCCGCTGGTGGAAGTTCTGCAGGCTAGCCCCGATGGAGCGGATGGCGTCCGACATAACCTCTGGTCGGTCGGGAGGATCTTGTTGAGGATTCGCTAGCTCATGGGTATGCCTACACCCACGAGTATGAAGCAGGGCGAGGGCGAAGCACGCGCCAATATAGCTGCAGTGCTCGCCAAAGGTTCTGGCGCCACGAAGAGCGTCTCCGACAGGGCCTCCGGCCTGTGCGTAGTATCCGGCACTCGAACGCACAGATCTCGAAGGGCCTGGTTCAGAGACTCCATGGCCCGCCATGCCGACATAGACGCATTTTCCAAGGCAAGGCGGTTCTTGGCAGTAGACTCCGCCAGCTGGGCGTTCTCCCCTTCTAGGACGACGATCTGCTGCACGAAGGTGGCGCGCTCCTCAGCCGCGGCGTTTCGAGCTTCCGTGGCCGCGACTTGTGCGGCCACCAGGGCGTCCTCCAGAGCGCGAAGTTCTTCATCCTTCGCGGTGAGGGCAGTGTTTGCTTCGCGGAGGTTAGCTTCCAGAGCTCTCCGCTTCCGAACGCGGGCCTCGTCAAGGGACCGGCTGAGGGCAAGCGTCTGACAGAAACAACGAATCAGCAGGCGTCTAGCAGTACCTTACAAGCTGAAGCGCACGTACTTACTCTCATCTCGGAGGCCTGCAACGCGAGCGCTAGGAGGTCCCCTGCGCATGACGACAGCACCTCTCGGTTGAGGCCGTTGTCGGCACGCTCTGCGGCGGCGGTAAGGTCGCAAAATATCTCCGGGCGAGGGAGGAAGTCCGAGCGAGCGAGCCCCGGCCCCAACGCGTCAGGATTTATCGCGGCCACGGCCACGTCAGCAGCAGTGGACACCTGCGGAGCATCCTGCACGAGGCTCCCGACTTCGCGCATACCTCCGCTGCTCGATCCTTCGCCACGTACGGGAGACGTCGTCTCGCCTGATGTCGGTAGAATGAGCGAGCAGATCGGAGAGAGTCTCGCGAAGTCAGGAGAAGAAAGGGACTCACACCTACCTCCTGCGCCCCTTGTCACGGTAGGAAGTGGCGCCGGGTCGACCACCCAGGGGGAGGCAGGCGCCTCGACGGTCGGGGAGAGGGTCTTCTCGGCCGCGCCAGCCACCGTAATCCCGTGGCAAGGCCCCGCAACAGCGTATCGACCCCTCGTTGGCGGCGGGGACTGCGTCCGAGGGCGTTTCGCCTGCGGTGGCACAGGCGATTCTTCCGTGGCAGAACCAGCTCCGGTCACCGTCGCCCCCACGGTTTCCTCGGTAGAGGGCACGCCCTCGTCGGCCGCTGCGGTTGACAACGCACCGTCCCCGGCGGTCTGCTCGCCAGGAACGACGCCACCCCCCGGGTTGACGGGTTCCAACTCAACGATGGCCACGAGCCCGAGCACGGGCTCGTGGGCGTCGGCAGAAGGCGCCATGGGATCTGCGGCGGTGCGCCCCTTCGAAGCAGTATGGCCAGGCCCACCGCCGGTCATACGCCCCGTCTCAGCTGGGCTAGCCGCCGGGGGGGCTGCCGGGTTGCATACGGCAGCCGGGGAACGGGCCCGGCGTCGCGAAGACAGCCCCCCCATAGGGCTATCACCGTCCTGAGCGCCTGGAGTCCCGGCGGGAAGCTCTTCCGGCACCACACGCTCAGGCACGGTAATGCCTACGGCCTCGCAGGTGCGGTTTATCCTCCGCTGCCACCCGTTCGAAGGGTAGGGGACAGAGCGCGCGCGTCTACTTCGACTTGGGCGCTAGCTTCGCTGCCACCCGTTCGAAGGGTAGGGGACGGAGCGCGCGCGTCTACTTCGACTTGGGCGCTAGCTTCGCTGCCACCCGTTCGAAGGGTAGGGGACGGAGCACGCGCGTCTACTTCGACTTGGGTGCGAGCTTCGCTGCCACCTGTTCGAAGGGTAGGGGACGGAGCGCGCGTGTCTACTTCGACTTGGGCGCCAGCTTCGCTGCCACCCGTTCGAAGGGTAGGGGACGGAGCGCGCACGTCGACTTCGACTAGGCGCCAGCTTCGCTGCCACCCGTTCGAAGGGTAGGGGACGGAGCGCGCGCGTCCACTTCGACTAGGCGCCAGCTTCGCTGCCACCCGTTCGAAGGGTAGGGGACGGAGCGCGCGCGTCCACTTCGACTAGGCGCCAGCTTCGCTGCCACCCGTTCGAAGGGTAGGGGACGGAGCGCGCGCGTCCACTTCGACTAGGCGCCAGCTTCGCTGCCACCCGTTCGAAGGGTAGGGGACGGAGCGCGCGCGTCTACTTCGACTTGGGCGCCAGCTTCGCTGCCACCCATTCGAAGGGTAGGGGACGGAGCGCGCGCGTCTACTTCGACTAGGCGCCAGCTTCGCTGCCACCCGTTTGAAGGGTAGGGGACGGAGCTCGCGCGTCTACTTCGACTAGGCGCCCGCTTCGCTGCCACCCGTTCGAAGGGTAGGGGACGGACCACGCGCGTCTACTTCGACTTGGGCGCCAGCTTCGCTGCCACCCGTTGGAAGGGTATGGGACGGAGCGCGCGCGTCTACTTCGACTTGGGCGCCAGCTTCGCTGCGACCCGTTCGAAGGGTAGGGGACGGAGCGCGCGCGTCTACTTCAACTTGGGCGCCAGCTTCGCCGCCGCCCGTTCGAAGGGTAGGGGACGGAGCGCGCGCGTCTACTTCGACTTGGCGCCACCCTCCGCTACCACCATCCCAGACTTCAGGCTCCCCGACCACAAGCTTGGAGGAATTCACAGGCCGCAGGGGACGGAGGGGGCCAAAGGACTCGACGACATGGCTTCGGCCCTGTGAAGCCCTTCACCATGAGAGGCTCCTGTCGTAGGGGTGGCCCCCACCTAAACCCAGCAGGCCTGGTAGAAGATTATATGGCCCAGGATAGGCCATGTGTAATGACATAACTGCCCCTAGAGGGGATAACCAGTTGTAAGGGTATAACTGTAAAAGCACTCCTCATGTGTATATATATATGAGTAAGCCATGGGGAGGACCCAGGCCATTACACTCATCTTCATCACTCTCCACTACCATCTCTCTCTCTGTTTGGTCTGTAGCCACAACACGCATCATATGACCTCTTCCCTTGCACTTGAAACACTCAATTTCTCTAGCATGAGCATTAGAAGGCAAACTAGAATCGGTTTTAGTTGCTTCTTTACCTCTGTTGCTTGCCTCCTTTGAAAGAGCACCATTTGAACGGCTTGATGCCGCCACTTTGTATGGTGAACCCACATCATCGCCTTGCTGTGATGGACGCCTCCATGGGTTTGTTTGAGTGTTGGCATGCCTACCCTTGGCTTGTTTGCGCTTCAATTGTTGTTCAGCACGTTCAGCTTGATGTACCACGTCTTGGATGTTGAAGTAATTGACCATCTCCACCCTATCTTGCACATCCTCATTCAACCCATTAAAGAAACGTGCCATAGTAGCCTCATCATGCTCCTCTGTTCCTATACGGATTATCAACATCTCCATCTCTTTATAATATTCGTCAACACTAGAATTACCTTGGCGTAGTTGTTGTAGCCGGTTGTACAAGGTCCTAGTGTAGTGTGCTGGGACAAAACGACGCCTCAAAATATTCTTCAATTGTACCCAAGTATCCGGATGAGCTCCTACGCGACACAATTGATTCCACCAAACAAGAGCATATCCGGTGAACTCAATTGTCGCCAAACGAATCTTCTTATCCTCAGTATAGTGATGGCTGTCAAAAATTTGTTCGACACGCATCTCCCACTCCAAGTACTCCTCCGGTTCAGCTTTACCATTAAATGATGGGATAGAAATTTTTATCCGCCCAATTCCATCATCCACGGCAACACGCTGAGCAAACCCGACACCATCACGCATACCTCCACCATTGGCAGCACCTCTGCCACGCATGTCCCTGCCACGGTCAATACAACGGTAGTCCCGAGCATGGCGCGATTGTGAAGCAAAGCCCGCTGCACCATCAAAGATCTCCTCGTGTTCATCGTCTTCATATGGTGCACGCCGTTCGGAATATTGAGGTCCCCGTTCAGCATGCTGAAATTGTGGTGGCTGGTTGCGTATCTCCTCCATCAAAGCATCAATTCACGCCCCCAAATCATCAATCTTGCCTTCAAGCTTCTGGTGACAATTTAAGAAGTAGTCACGTGTCGCTTCAAACCCGTGTCGCACCTCGGGCAGCAAAGATGCCGCATATTGGGGCACCTCCCCGATTGGCTCGGCATGATTATGCCGCGCCTTGCCATCTTCAATCTTCATAGAACCCGCCATCAAGAAAAATTTAGCAACCTCGTACCGTGATCAACCACGCTCTGATACCAAGATGATGTGGATCCACTAGCAAGCTAGCTGAACCCCGTTGCTTTGGTCCTGATCTTTCACGATACGCCTTGTTGGATGCCCTCTCCAAGATAAGCCTTCTCCCACGCACACCGCAGCACGTGAACAAAGGGTAGAGAAACCGAAGTTTCAGCGAGTTGAATCCAACACCACAATTGGATTCAACACACCAAGAGCAATTCCTCGATGGAAATCTCAAGAACACGCCGACAATGGCCACCAAACCATGGTGATTTTCTGGTTTCTATTTCTCCAATCAAAGTCTCAGTTACAATGGGGCTAAGGCCCTAGCCTTATATTGGTGCACAATGCATGGCCTTGATTACAACTCACGCACTACTTGGCCTAAGGCCGAAACAAACTCCAATACGAACTAAAAAGGAAATACCTAAACTGCTACCTCTGGATTCTCTCTTAATTTGCGATCTGACTATGAGGATTTCGTGTCTGGTACCTTGTCCATTATGTGGGGCTTCAAAATAGCTTTCCAACGAGTCCAAGAACGTCCAAATCGGACTCCGTTTGTGAAAGTTATGGACGTTTTAGTATCGGTCTTGCCAGCTGTCCCAATCCGAGTCCGAATCGGTTTCAAATCTTTATATGTTTTGTTTTCTGGTTCAAGGGGCTTCCAAATCCGTTTGGAACCTGAAAAGGAATCCTTCTCAATCTTTAGAAAGTCATGGTGTGGTCGGATTTTACCCTTACTTGCATTGCAATACTCGAACTCTTTATGTTTTGCAAGTCTCGCGCGTCTCTCCGGACAGCTCGTGCAGCATCCAATGAAATTGCCATAACTTTGTGTAGGAAGCTCCAAATCAAGTGTCGTTTGATTCGTTGGAAAATAGACTTCATTAGCTTTCCAAATATGTCTTTTGTGCACGTTAGAAACCTCAGAATTGGTATTCAAAGCTTCTTGAACATTGTGCACAGAACTGCAAGCACTAACCAAAGTTGTAGTGCTACTTGGTGCCACATCAGAGTCGTTGCTGCATTGGCGCATGGAACATGGGCTTGTGAGGGAGGCAATCGCATGGGCGCATGGGCAATGTCAACGCTGTGTGCGTGTGCTACGTGTTTGCCATGTGGAAAAAGAAAGAAGGAGCATGCAAGGGATCGGTGGAAAATTTACAAGCCAGAAGAAAACCAAGGGAGTGTATGAGCCAGGGACTTGATGTGCGTGTGAGCTTGGGAACCATGCCGAGCTGTGTGCGTTAATGCATCTTGAGGAGCTAGGAGTCCAAGCGGTGTACATCAAACCATGAAGCCTAGTACTTGAGCCTTAAAGAAGAGAAGGCAAGCTAGGAGTTGTACTTGGATTAAGCCAGGAAAATCCAGGATTCTACATCGGCTCTATATGGATAGGACTTGGCACTTGAAATGGATTCCCATCTGAGTTTTCCTTTAATTTTTGAGTTGGTTTCTGTTGTGGTTACAGACTAAACAGAGAGAGATGTGGTAGTGGAGAGTTGGGAGAGTGTGATCGTCCCTCTCCCTCTAGTCTTCCCTTGGTATATATATTCATATGGGCTGTGCTATTACAAATGTGCCCTTACATCGGTACCTCCCTACCAGGGGTATTTAAGCCATTACATATGTCCCATTTTGGGCCCTATAACCTTCTAACAGGCCTGCTGGGTTTAGGTGGGGGCCACCCCTACAACAGGAGCCTCTCATGGTGAAGGGCTTCACAGGGCCGAAGCCATGTTGCCGAGTCCTTTGGCCTCCTCCGTCCCTGCGGCCTGTGAACTTCTCCGAACTTGTGGAGCCTTGGTGTTGAGGTAGGCACGCGAGCGCTCCGTCCCGCGCTGGCGCCTGGCCGAAGTAGGCGCGCTCGCGCTCCGTCCCCGAGCCTTTGAACGGGTGGCAGCGGAGCTGGCGCCTAGTCGAAGTAGGCTCGCGCGCGCTCCGTCCCCTACCCATCGAACGGGTGACAGCGGAGCTGGCGCCTAGTCGAAGTAGGCTCGCGCGCGCTCCGTCCCCTACCCTTCGAACGGGTGACAGCGGAGCTGGCGTCTAGTCGAAGTAGGCTCGTGCGCGCTCCGTCCCCTACCCTTCGAACAGGTGGCAGCGGAGCTGGCACCTAGTCGAAGTAGGCTCGCGCGCGCGCTCCGTCCCCTACCCTTCGAACGGGTGGCAGCGGAGCTGGCGCCTAGTCGAAGTAGGCTCGCGCGCGCGCTCCGTCCCCTACCCTTCGAACGGGTGGCAGCGGAGCTGGCGCCTAGTTGAAGTAGGCTCGCGCGCGCTCCGTTTCCTACCCTTGAACGGGTGGCAGCGGAGCTGGCGCCTAGTCAAAGTAGGCTCGCGCGCGCTCCGTCCCATACCCTTCGAACGGGTGGCAGCAGAGCTGGCGCCTAGTCCAAGTAGGCTCGCGCGCGCTCCGTCCCCTACCCTTCGAACGGGTGGCAGTGGAGCTGGCGCCTAGTCGAAGTAGGCTCGGACGCGCTCCGTCCCCTACCATTCGAATGGGTGGCAGCGGAGCTTGCGCCTAGTAGAAGTAGGCTCGCGCGCACTGCGTCCCCTACCCTTCGAACGG
Organism: Dendrocalamus latiflorus; assembly: GCA_017311315.1. NCBI lineage: Eukaryota > Viridiplantae > Streptophyta > Magnoliopsida > Poales > Poaceae > Dendrocalamus > Dendrocalamus latiflorus. The sequence continues at coordinate 13,958,276 of CM029614.1, read as the reverse complement.
GTGACAGCGGAGCTGGCGCCTAGTCGAAGTAGGCTCACGCGTGCTCCGTCCCCTACCCTTCGAACGGGTGGCAGCGGAACTGGCGCCTAGTCGAAGTAGGCTCGCGCGCGCTCTGTCCCCTAACCTTCGAACGGGTGGCAGCGGAGCTGGCGCCTAGTCGAAGTAGGCTCGCACGCGCGCTCCGTTTCCTACCCTTCGAACGAGTGGCAGCGGAGCTGGCGCCTAGTCAAAGTAGGCTCGCGCGCGCTCCGTTTCCTACCCTTCAAACGGGTGGCAGCGGAGCTGGCACCTAATCGAAGTAGGCTCGCACGCGCGGTCCGTCCCCTACCCTTCGAACGGGTCGCAGCGGAGCTGGCGCCTAGTCGAAGTAGAAACTTCGCACAGCGGACACCGCTGCGCCTGTGGTGATTGCAACCTCACGGTCCGGGAATGCGCTGTAATGGTTCCTGGAATCGCGCCGGCCGCTGGCTTGCCAGGGCTAGGTTGTCATTCCGTGCGACTCGCCCTGGCGTGCGGGGCACGCGGCGGCTTGTAACTGGTGTGCGGTGTGATATGAGCGGTTGCGTGATCGCGGCTGCTCGCCTCTTGCCCAGGGAAGGAGGACACGAGGCAGGCGAGGGATGGCGCGCCATGTGGCGTTTAGCCATATCCCACCGCCTCGTTTCTGCCGGCTGTCCTGCTATGCTTCGAAGCTGTTATGATCGCACGGTCTGGTAGCACGCTTTTAATGGCGGCTGGAATCGTGCCGACGTCTGGCCTGTCAGAGGGCAGGCTGTCGCGTCATGCAACCCGCCTTCCTGTGGGTGGGGCACACGGCAGAACGTGTTCCTGCCACGGGCTTTGACTCCTCGGCCAAGGCCACGACCCGCTAGCTGGCCTTTGCGCGAGGGGGCCATCTTCCGGGTGCAGTCCTGGCCCGAGTACTGGAAGCTACCTTGCTGTGCGCGAAGGTTGGGCCAAAGACCGGGGGTATTCCTGTTGGGGCGGGGGCTCCGTGTTAGAGGCGCGTCGGGTCGTGCGCCTTAGTTATTTTGTGCGGGGATTGCCATGTGGCGGGAGGCCACTGGAGCGTCGTGCACTGACGGTCCTCATGCGTTGTCCGCGTCTGGCGCGTACCGTCACGACGCTTCGTCCTTGGTTATGGGGAATTGTGCGGGACGGGCCTCTGTACGATTGCGGTCGCGCCCGGCACGCGGACCGTCGTGAACGCTTCGGCTGCCGCCTTTGGGGTGAGGTGGCTTGAAATAGCCCCCACAACCGCGCCCCCGCAGTTCGACGCCCCTTTCTCGCTTGCTTCGCCTTCTACACTCCCGTGGTATTCTCACCGCTGTATTCTTCCTTCTGTGAGAAGCGATGGCATCCGGTGACAACCGTGGCCAGGCGGTTGGTACTGGCGGCATTCGCCGGCGGTCTTCACCGCTAGAGGTGAAATACTCGCTCGGCGAACGTGACCCGGCGGCGGACAAGTGGTGGCTGGCGGCGGATAAGGGAGGCTCGTTTTCCGGCGAGTTTGGCCCCTCGCTCGTGACCGAGAAGACAATCCAAGTGCTGCTGCGCGCGGGGAAGTTGTCCGAGCGCCAGGCGGTACGATTGCCTGCCGCCGACGAGACGGAACCGCGCCCCGAGGAGTCTGAGGCGCTTGTGTTCGTCGCCTTTTTCGACGCGGGGCTCTGCATCCCAGCGGCGGTGATCATGGGCGACGTGTTGCGGATCTTCGGGCTAGAGCTGGCGCAACTGACTCCGAACGCCGTGGCCCGGCTTGCCGTGTATAGTTGGGCCTTGCGCTCGGGAGCGTGCTGGCCCAGTGCTTCGTTGTTTGCCTACCTGCACGAGGCGTGGTGCCAACCCAAGGATCGGAAGGACGGGACGCTGTCGATCTTCGGTAGTGTTACCTTTATTCTTCGGTCATCTTGCGGCAAGCTCTTCCCCGCGAGCTCCACTCGCGGGAAGTGGGAGTCTCACTGGATGAAACGGTGGTTCTACCACCGCGTGGTGAGCGGGAGCGGCCTCGAATGCACAGGCCGGCCGATCGCGTTCAAGACCTTGCCCGACCGGACGCTCGATGACGAGGACAGGCGGAGGGCCCGACGGCTCACAGGCGTGGCCGCCCGCTTCAATATGCGCGACCTCACCGAGGAGTACGCGATGTACGGCGTGGCGCCGCTTGCCCGTTACTGGCGCCTCGCCGCCGAGAAGCGTCGAGACGATAATGTTCTGTCATGGGTCTGCTCATTGCCGGCACCCTCCGACCCTCGTAGGCCTCGACCGTATCCCTCCTATGTTCGCGCGGAGTGCGTTACATGTTAATCTTATCTCCTCCTTTGTTGTAGAGATTTGCTTGGAGGATGCGGAGCGGGCCGTGCGCGTATTTCTCGGACCGTATACCGGCAGGGAGCATGAGCAGTGCACAGCTGCTACTGCTGTGGCAGGCCTGGGAGGGATAAACCGCGTGTGCGAGGCCTTGGGCCTTGCCGTGCCGGACCGCGCTGATCCGCCCTCGCAACACCAAGATGATGGCGCGACGAGGGCGAAGGCGCCGTCTCGCAAGAGAGCCCGAGGCGGAGTGTCTGCCGTGCTTGGTATAGCAGCCGCCGCTAGTGCTCCCGATGACGCGGCAGACGCGGAGTCAGATTCGGCGAGGTACGCCGACTCGGGCTTGAATGGCGCGGACGCCGGGGGCGAAGGGTCTTCGGAGGGTGCCCGGGGCGGCGGGCTCGTCGCGAGTAGCCGGAGAGTGGAAGTCTCGTCACCTGCGGCGGCCGTCGGGATAGGATCCATGCTGACCGGCGGTGCTGAGGTCGAGCCTTCGGCCGTGGCCGCTATGATGCCGGAGACGCCCTCCGCGGGGGCGCATGGAGCTCGGTCTTCGCCGACAGCCGCGGCCGAAACCGAGGTGCCCTCCGCAAAGGCTGCCACGGTGCGGTCTTCGCCCACGGGTGTTGTGGTCGTGGGGGCCTCTATGACAGCGGCTACTGGGGCGGTGCCGCCGCCACTTGCTCCGGCTAAGCGGCCGTGCCTGCGGCCGGAGCTCCACCGGACGTCGAGGGGATTCACCGTGGCGACAGGCATCGGGAGCTTGTGGGACTCCGATGCATATGCTGATGCCCCTGCGGCGCGCGCCCCTTCTGCCCCTCAGGCCACGTTGTCCGCCGTGCAGGAACGGTCTGCGCCGACCCCGAACGCGGAGGCTTCTGTTCCTTACGGGGCCACGCCCTCTGCGGGGACTTGCGCCGTCGTTACCCCGCCTGGGGCTAGGGGGCGGGCCCCCGAAGCCCTCCTTCCGCTACTGAAGGTAAGGTGGCTTAGTTTGCCCTGGTGTCTTCTTCGTTGTGTCGTGCGGTGCTCACCTGCATCCCTGCCTGCAGCGGCGCTTATTCCGGAGGAGGAGCCCTTGACGGAACATGGGGGTCCTCATGCCGGCGGGGCGATCACCGTGCGCCCGGGCCCAACGGACTTCGTGCCTCCGCCGGAGACGCTGAGGGCGTGGTACGGGATCGTGGATGACGCAGCTGCCAGCGTCGGCCAGCAAGCGCTGTAGACCTATGGGGTGGGGCGTCTCGGGGACGCCTTAGAGGTGTCGGGGGTGAGGGTAAGCACTTTGTATGACAATGCCTGGCCAAGCTGAGCTTGCTAAGCCTTTCTGTTCTGCAGACACTTGTGCTGGGGCAGGCCTTGCAAGCGGCTTATGTTCGTGCCCAAGGGGCACTTGAGGATAGGCTGCGGGTCGCCGAGGAGGAGCTACGCGAAGACTCGGAGGTCCGCTCTGCCCAGGATGCCTGCATCCGCCAGCTGGAAGCGGAGTGCGCTGAGGTGAAGGCGCACGCCGAGGGACTTGCCGTGTCGGCGCGGGAGTCAGCCGTGGAGGCGGAGCAGCAGGGTTTTGCAGTGGAGCGGGATGGCCTTCTGCAACAGGTCGCCTCGCTGGAGAAGGAAAAAGGCGAGCTTGCCTTAACTCTACCGGAGCGTGACCGGATGCTTGGCGAAGCTTCGGTCATTGCATGGGATGCCATGCAAGCGCTGGAGAGCCATCTCCAGGGGCATGTGGCTAAAGTGCCGGACCGCGCCTTCGGCCCGGAGGAGCTGCCTCGGACCCTTCGCTGGATCGGAGATGCCGCCAACATTTCGCGCGGCGCCGCGATGACCTTCGGCAACCACTGTGCTTACGCGGCGTCGTGCATGGTGTGCGCGCTCCTACGGCACCGCGGTTGCACGCATGTCACCGGGCTGGAGGACCCCCAGCTGGAGATGCCCGGCGGAGCCGGAGTAATGTCTAGTGCCGTCCGTGCCACTCGTCCCACCGTCAAGTACTTCCACGAGCGGATCTGGAATTACGTCGGGGAGGCCGCTGCGCGGGTCGAGCTTCGGAAGTCACTTTACGGGGAGGGGAGTCTCGGCCAATTTCTGGACGAGGTCCCGCGGTGCGACGAGGGTGGCGCTGAGGCCTCTGAAGGCGCCGGAAACTCGCAGGTGTGACACCGCAGTGGCCAGGTGTAGGCGTGTGTTGCAATGTCCCCCGCTTTTCTTGTGAATGAAGTGCGCGCTTGCTTTACAAGTTCTGACTTTCACCTGTGTGCAGGGCAGCTTCCTTGCTGGGGCCGACTACTTGCGTCCGACCTTGCGACCCGACGGCGTCTTCGACGCTGGCGAAGGGCCGAGGAGTCGCTGAACTTTTGGGCGGGCCGATCTTCTTCTGGCGAAGCCCCGGCCTTAGCGCGTGTTAAGGACGAGCCTGCCGAATAGCTGCTTAGAGCAGCAGAGATGTTGGCGGGCCTCTGTATTTGTAAAATTTTTCCGATATATGGACCTCCTGGCAATTAGGATATGCGCTGCATGTTGTGCTTCGGACGGTCATGTTGTGCGGGAACGAGATCCCCACGCTCAAAGTGCGCTCGCAGGGCTTGCGTGTTGATTACCTCATAGGGTTAGCGCGTGCGGAGGCGGACCTTCGCACTACGACCTGTTTAAAGTCCGTAGACTGGCGCGTGCGGAGGCGGACCTTCGCACTACGACCTGTTTACAGTCCGTAGACTGGCACGTGCGGAGGCGGACCTTCGCACTACGACCTGTTTAACATCCGTAGACTGGCGCGTGCAGAGACGGACCTTCGCACTACGACCTGTTTAAAGTCCGTAGACTGGCGCGTGCGGAGGCGGACCTTCGCACTACGACCTGTTTAAAGTCCGTAGACTGGCGCGTGCGGAGGCGGACCGTCGCACTACGACCTGTTTAAAGTCCGTAGACTGGCGCGTGCGGAGGCGGGCCCTCACACTACGACCTGTTTAAAGTCCGTAGACTGGCGCGTGCGGAGGCGGGCCCTCGCACTACGACCTGTTTAAAGTCCGTAGACTGTCGCGTGCGGAGGCGGACCTTCGCAGTATGACATGTTTAAAGTCCGTAGACTGGCGCATGTGGAGGCGGACCTTCGCACTACGACCCGTTTAAAGTCCGTAGACTGGCGCGTGCGGAGGCACGCTCCGTCCCCCTACCTTCCAAAGTGGGGGTAGCCTCTGGTGTACCTCGTAGTCCGCGTGCACGCCCTCGCAGGAGCCAGCCTGTGGCGCGCTACGCCGCTACTTCTTGAAGCTCTCGAAATTGGGTTTCCATAGCGTGCCTTGCGTACACCTCCCGTGGTGCGCGACGACGAGCCTCGACGCTTTAAGGGGGGTGCGCGATTTGTCAGCCGCGCAAGGTTCGCGCCGCGCTCGTGTTTTGCCAAACGCGCCGGGACGGCATCCGTGTCTAATGTATACTCCAGGGAGTGTGCGCGAGGACGACGTCCGTGGTATGCGCGGAACCCGCGTCTTGTTTATACTCCGCAGAGTGCGCAGGGAGAACATCCACGCCTTATTTATACTCCGGAGAGTGAGCAGGGAGAACATCCGCGTCTTATTTATACTCCGGAGAGTGCGCAGGGAGAACATGTGCGTCTTATTTATACTCCGGAGAGTGCGCAGGGAGAACATCCGTGTCTTATTTATACTCCGGAGAGTGCGCAGGGAGAACATCCACGTCTTATTTATACTCCGGAGAGTGCGCAGGGAGAACATCCGCGTCTTATTTATACTCCGGAGAGTGCGTGCAAAAGCGTCCCTCCACACGTCTTTGTTTATACTCATGCCCGTGTCTTTGACGGAGAGTGCACACGCGAACGTGTGTCTTTAGTTTATACTCATACCCGTGTCTTTGACGGAGAGTGCACACGCGAACGTGCGTCTTTGTTTATACTCATACCCGTGTCTTTGACGGAGAGTGCACACGCGAACGTGCGTCTTTGGTTTATACTCATACCCGTACCCCTGGCTACGGAGAGTGCACACGCGAACGTGCGTCTTTGGTTTATACTCATACCCGTACCCCTGGCTACGGAGAGTGCACACGCGAACATGCGTCTTCGGTTTATACTCCGGGAGCCCGCGCGTAGGCGAGGCCTCCGCGCGCTCTCGCCGCGTATTTGTGCATAATGACCAGAGGTTGGCGACAAACGGAACTCTATTACATTCCCGTTTGCGCGGGTGAGCGATGACATTGGGTGGGGGTACTGACCACTTGTCTTTGACGCGGCTGGAGCCTCTAGTAGTTGCCCTATCCGTAGGGCTTGTCGAGCCGTCCCCGGATGACGCCGTGGGTCCCCGCGCTGCGATGCCGATTCTAAGCGTGCCATTGAGCGTCGCGACGGGCATATCTGGTGCCGTACTCGATGCGCTGAGCCATATCCTGGTCGCCACGAACGGTAATGACGGCCTGCGGCCCAGCTTCATGCACAAATAGCCGTGATGTGGGACCGCTCCGAAGGAGTTGAGGATTGGGCGCCCCAGTATAGTATTGTAGGGGTATAGGAGATCGACGACATCGAAGGTGGCATCTTCGACCCTTTCATTGTCGTCCTGGCCGAAGGAGACCTGAAGGCATATTTGGCCAAGCGCTCACAGAGGTTGTCCTCCGAAGCCTTGCAGCGGAATTCCCGTTGGGCTGAGGCGACTTCGAGGGATCCCCATCTGGTCGAAAGCTGCCGCGAACAGAATGTTCGCGGAGCTGCCGCCGTCGACTAGGGCACGTCCCACGTCGCATCCTGCTATCACGACCCGGACGACCAGGGGGTCCTGGTGAGGAAGTTCGACGCCTTGGGCGTCGGCGGGTGTGAACGTGACCTCATGCTGTGCCGAGTCCGGCGGTGCCTGCGCTGGATACGCCGCTACGTGGTGTAGCCTCCGGACGTAGGCCTTCCGCTGCCGTGCTGAGGCGAACTCTAGCGAGGAGCCTCCGGAGATGACATTGATAACCCTGTGGTGGGCTGCCTCCGGAGCCTGCAGCTGCAGGAGGCCCTCCCGAGGCTACTGCACATGGGCCTGAATTCGCAGAGGGCCCTCATGGGGCTGCGTCCCTTGCGCCTGGATGTGCATGGGGGCTTCGTATGGGTGCTAGACGTGGGCCACCATATGCGGGCGTGCCTCCGGGTTCCTATCCCTGACGACGCTTTGGCGGAGCACCTCTATGGGTGCCGCGACCGTGGACTTCACACCACAGCCCATGGTGCTAGTCGTCGTAATCTCCGCGGCCTTTATCCTCGTGACCCCGGCGGAAGCGTTTTCTTCAGAGCCGCCTTCGATGTCGAAGACATACCGACTTCGCCGCGACTTCTGCTGGCCGCGCTTGGGCCTATCGAACGGCTCCTTGTGCGGGGCGTCCTTGCACTCGAACGCGTCCTTGGACGACTCCTGCTTGCGTTTTCCCTTCGAAGAACCGTCCTTCGGCGGGTCTTCGATTTTCGCCGAGCCATCGGCCTGGTTGGTGTCGGAGTCATCACCTTGCCTTCGCCGTGCGTCCTCTTCCGCCCTGGCGTATTCCTCCATTTTGTCGAAGAGTTTCGTCACTGTCTTGATTGGATTCCGTGCATTGTACTCGGCCATCGGGCCTGGGCGAAGGCCCTGTATGGCCGCATTGACAACGGTGGTTTCGTTAATGTCTTTGACTTGACAGCGTATCTTCGCGAAACGTTTGAAGTAGTCCCGGAGCTTCTCCGAGGGTTTCTGCTTCACGGCGAAGAGCTGGTCCGCGTTGACCCGCTCAACATAGTTTCCTTGGAAATTGTTGTGAAGGCGGTCGCGGATCTGCTCCCACGCGTAGATGGAGTTCGGCTCTATGGTAAAAAACCAGGAAAGCTCCACTCCTTGCAGCGCGAGGGGGAGCCCCTTCGCCTTTGTGGTGTCGTCTCCACCCGCGGCCTCGATTGCGGTTTTGTACACGCGCACAAACTCGCGGGGGTCCGTATCGCCTTTGTAAGGCTCGACGACACTGGGGAATTTGAAGTCTTCGGGCCACGCCGCCTGCTGTAGTCCTGCCGAAAGCGGGCTCTGGCGCGACCACTGGCGTGGCTTGCTAGCTCCGAGCCTCTTGCATGTCTCGGACAGCCCCGCGAAGATCCCCTAGCTCCCGCTGGAACGCGTTGAGGGCCGCCAGCAGGGCGCTTTCCACCGCTGGTGCGGGCGGGCCACCGGCGCGCCCGGCGGACGGGTCGGCACAGATATGATCACCTCGCGAGCTCCCGAGCTGCCGGCCGCTCCGTTGTGGCTATCTCCAACCGCCCGGTCCGCGCTACCGGCGAGCGGTGCGGCGAGGGTGGCGGGGTTGGTCGCTGTCGCGTCGGCGGGGTCGGCCGTCGCAGCGGCCGTGGCGGGGTCGGTCATCGCAGTGCGAGCGTCGACGTCCGCGGCCATCGCGCCCGCGACAGCTGATGCCGAAGCCCTGGTACCCACGCGACGCTCCGACCCAGCCGCCTTCTTTCCCTTCGCCGCCGTCGACGAAGCTTTTTTCGGTGCCATCCTTCTTCGGATTTCAGGCTTGCTCCTGTCCTCCCCATGGACGGCGCCAACTGTTGTGGTTACAGACCAAACAGAGAGAGATGTGGTAGTGGAGAGTTGGGAGAGTGTGATCGTCCCACTCCCTCTAGTCTTCCCTTGGTATATATATTCATATGGGCTGTGCTATTACAAATGTGCCCTTACATCGGTACCTCCCTGCCAGGGGTATTTAAGCCATTACATATGTCCCATTTTGGGCCCTATAACCTTCTAACAGGCCTGCTGGGTTTAGGTGGGGGCCACCCCTACAACAGTTGAGTTTGTTACTTAATCTAGATGAATCCAAGTTGTGCATGACTTGTATGTTGTTTTAAGTTGGCTAAACTGGATATGGTCCGTTTGTATCTAGTTTTGGGAGTTCCTTTCAAAGACCAGGTCTGGTTTGTTTGAGAAGTCCAGTTTACTAGAGGAGTGGGTTTAGAATGTAAACACATAATGTTATAAACGTGTGTCCCCTAGTCGGTTTTGTAACAACGGTTAAGATAGCCTTTGGCCATGCATGCATGTATAAAGGCCGAGGCCTCATGGGCAGAGAAGCCAAATTATGTAAGATAAGTTTTAGTTTTGAGTAAAAATAAAAAAAGCCAATGTTGGCACAAAGAATTGTGTGTGAGACGAGTTGAGAAAGGCATTGCTGTGAGAGATAGAGAGGAGATCGTGAATTTTAGCAAAAGAAATAGATAGAGTTTTGAGCTCAATTGAGTACTTTGTTCTCAGATTGTGCTGAAGGTGCTGATATTGCAATTCGACCAAATCAGATTGGTTTGTCATAGGGGTACCATGAAAGATCGGACTATCCACACATCAATTAGCATTTCTCGCTAGTTGGTCCGTAGCAATAACCCACTGGAGGTGACGCAATCGACAGGGAAGATAGTGAAATTGCGATGAACAGCTGCGCAATTAACCAAATTAATTTAGGTGAAAGGAAGAAGATGCTTGGGAATGCGATGTGACGTGAATGACTTCGCAAAGAGCTCGCTTGAGAGAGAGATTGGAGCAGTCGGGCGGTGGCCAGTCTTAAGGAAGAAGCTAACGGTGTGATGTGTTCTGGCTGAACAGCTAAGAGATAGAGGCTGTGGTTTGGTGCAAAACAAGGGTGAGGTGGTCTCTATGCTCCTTATAAAGGCATGAGGGGTAGAGGAGGGGGTGTAAGCTCGATGGGGTGATGGTCTCGGTTTCGCTCGGGCTTCAATGCGCAAACACGGATGGAAATGTCTACCATGAATGTGTGCGATTATGATGGGCATTTCCAATTTGGTTACACGGGCAACATGGGCATGGGCACGTCACTGCATGGCCTGGATGCGATGCGGCATGAGCGCAGTCATCTTGGTCGAGTGAAACGGAGCAGGAAGGAGCAGCCGAGGAGGTGGGCCAGGCCAATTGGGCTAAGGTGGGCCAAAGAGAGATGAAAGGAGATCGGTTTGGCCCAGGAAAGGAAGATGAAGTTTTGGTTCAACCCAAAGAATGATTGGAGGGAATTCAAATGGATTTGAATTTGACGAGATTTGATTGAGATTTGAATTTAAAATTTGAAAATCAACATAAAAGCCAAATAAGATCCAAATTCTTTAAAATAATTAAATTGAATTTAGTTTTTTAAACTCAACAAATTTTGGGATGTTGCAAACCTACCCCCTTAGACCGAATCTCGACACCGACATTCGGATGGACTAATAAAAGAAAGGATAGGGATACTCGGCTCTTAGATCCTCATTGCACTCCCAAGTTGCTTCTTACTTTGAATCCAATAAAGGTGAGGCAAGCACTAAATTTACAAATTACTTACCAAGGTTAGTTGCCTCCTAAGCACCTTTCGTAATTATGTGGTTAAGACGTCCTCTTCTATGGGACTATGGGGTTCTTAAAGTTTTTCTTAGAGTTTGAGATACTCCCTGACTTTGTCCTTAGCTTAGCACTCTGGTAGGTGTAGATCTCTGTTGATGCTCATTTTATATGCTTTATTTGCCCCCATATTATTGTTATTTTCCTCAGTATTTGTGCTAAATTGCGCCACCTATCAACTATTCCTAACGAAATCCAAAGATATGTTGGCTCGTCTATTTTGTAGAAATTTGGCTAAAAGAGCCACAAAAGAGCATCCTTTGGAAAATGTGCAAAATTAAACTTCATCAAATAGCAAATTGGAGGCCACCACAACATCCACCTCATTGAGCAGATCAAGATGCATATATTATTTGCCCAAATCAGAGGTTGGATGCAAAAGTTATGAAACCCAGATGTTGTTAAAGGCCCAGCCCAATAGGGCTGATGCTACCTAGCACCACCCTGGCGTTGCCTAGTGCCCAGAGTGCAAAAAAAATCCTATTTTCATAATTTGGAAGCCTCGGCCACTTCCGGGAAGGTTCGAGAGCCCTAGCAATGCCTGGCACTACCTGATGAGGACATCACTGATACACATACACTTCCAGTGGCACACACACCTGTAATTGAGTCTACTAAAATTCAAGAGTTGGCTATTATACAATGTCCAATAACATGAGCACGTGCACGTCGCCTTGGACAACAGGTGAATTCGTTTCTTGGGCAAATTAATTATTTAGTTACAGAACAAATGATATTACCTAATAAATATTGTTTACTTGTTACTACATGTGAAGGAATTTTTGGAGAAGTTGTTGATCAAGATTCGGCCAAGGCCCGGCTCCGATTGTGAGTGGCTGAGTTCATCGATTGCTGACAAATACCTCCAATTCTCAGCGTCATAAAGGAAAACTTGTAACATTTCAGCATGCATAATACATATGGATGGAAAGATAATTAAATCTGCTATCACCTCCAACAAACAGCTCATCATTTAGACTTCTCAATAAGGAGTTATGACTGTTTTAGTAGGGACTGCGCAGAAGACAAAAAGACGCGCGAACAGGTTGTTGGATGACCTTTGGGCTAGCTTATCTTCAAGTCTTTTATCAAGAACTTTTACACCTAGCTAGGAGGGTTGTTCGTAGTATAAAAACCCCCTAATGTTTCTACTGTTGTGGACTTGATTCTTGTTTGCATGATTGCTACTAGCTACTGTAAAACAATTGGGTCTCATCAATATTTCATCTTCGAGTGAAATTCTTCCACTATTACTTTTGCATCTTCTCTTGGATTTGCTGGAGCTGTTCTTCGTGAGCAGGCCAATTGTGTTTGACTTGGTTGGTAACCAATTGAGGAGCGGTGTAGCGATTGTGAGGTTGCTGGTCACGATCGAATTGTGGTTAGTCTCCCCTTTGTCACATCAGGACGAACCACAACTATTCTAGCTCCTCCACACCATGGAAACCTTCCATTACATAGATCAAGAAGCCCGCAAACAGTTCAGAACGTAGCACAACATCACCCAGATTGGAGCAATCATCAAGGCATCCCGATTCTTCAGCACATAGGCCTACTGATTCAAAGAAGGCCGCTGCTGTCCCAGCCACAAGTTCATCATCCATAGTTTCTACGGGAAGAACTAGGGAGACAGAATGCTTCAAATGCAAGGAGAAGGGGCATTACATACATGATTGCCCAAATCAACGAGGTCTTATTATTCGGGAAGATGGAGAGTACACATCGGCAAGCGATGTAGAGGAAGAAGAATCTGACCACAAGGAGCAACAGAACATTTCAGGGTCTGATTTAGAGGAGATCACCTATGATACAAACCATGCAAACCTCGTTGTTTTTTGTGTTCTTAGCTCATAGATGGAAAAGGCAGAGAGAGGACAGTGTCACAATTTATTCCAATCAAAATTTGTGATCAAAGAGTACTCATGCAAGGTGATAATTGATGGCAGAAGCTGTAACAACATTGCAAGTTTAGAGATGGCTGAGAAGCTTGGCTTGACTACACGTGCTCACCTGCAGCTATACTACATCTAGTGGCTCAACTTATGTGGGAAACTGAAGGTAACTGCTATGGTGAGAGTCCCTTTTGCTGTTAGTAGCTATTCTGACTTTGTGGATTGTGATGTGGTTCCGATGCAAGTGTGTGTATTACTTCTTGGGAGGCCATGGTAGTATGACAAAGGCACAGTTCACTATGGGCATTGCAGCAAGTACTCATTTATGCACAAGGACAAGAAGGTTTCATTAGTTCCAATGACACCAGAAGAAATACTCAAGGATGATTTAGATAAGGCTGAGCGTGAGCGAAAAGAAAGAGAGATGAGCGACACCCACAACAAGGAGAACGAGAGCCACAAGCCCAAATTGAGAGAAAAGAAAGGAAAGAGTGAAAAGAAAGAAGAGATACAACTTAAGGAACATGTTCTTCTAGACACAAAGAGAGAGATCTGGGAGTTAGAAACCCATTCTCAAGAGTGTTTTGCACTTGTGTGGAAAGATACTCTCTTTACTACTGATGGTTTACCCTTTACTTTGCCTGTTTCAGTTGTTTCTTTGCTGCAGGAGTTCACGGACGTGCTACCAGACGAGATACCAGCGGGGCTGCCACCATTGCGAGAGATAGAGCATCAAATCGACTTGATTCTAGGGGCATCTTTTCCTAACTATCCTCCGTATTGCACCAATCCTGAGGAGACAAAAGAAATTCAGCGCTAAGTGCAAGAGCTTCTTGACAAATGGTACGTGTGTGAAAGTTTAAGCCCTTGTGCTGTTCCTATTTTATTAGTGCCTAAGAAAGATGGGTTATGGAGAATGTGTGTTGATTGTAAAGCTATTAACAACATTATTGTTAAATATCGTCATTCTTTCCCTAGGTTAGATGATATGCTTGATGAATTGAGTGGCTTTACTATCTTTTCAAAATTTGACTTGCGAAGTGGTTACCACAAATTAGAATGAAACTAGGTGATGAATGGAAAACTGCGTTTAAGAGTAAGTTTGGCTTGTATGAGTGGTTGGTTATGCCTTTTGGTCTTATTAATGCACCTAGTATTTTTATGCGTTTAATGAATGAAGTGTTGAAAGCATTTATCAGGAAATTTGTTGTGGTATACTTTGATGATATATTGATATACAACAAGTCATTGGAAGGGCATTTAGACTATTTGCACCAAGTTTTTACTACTTTACGAGTGGTGCACTTATTTGGTAACCTCGAGAAGTGCAATTTTTGCACAGATCGAGTTGTGTTTCTTGGTTTTGTTGTGACTGCACAGAGAATTGAAGTGGATGAACAGAAGGTAGAAGCTATACGAGCATGGCCTACACCTACAACAATCACACAAATGCAGAGCTTTCATGGACTCGCTGGTTTCTACCGCCGATTTGTGAAGGATTTCAGCACACTCGCTACCCCATTCAATGAGTTGACCAAGAAGAATGTGCCATTCAAGTGGGGGAAAGCACCAAGAGGATGCCTTCAACATGCTGAAAGATAAGTTAACTAAAGCACCACTTCGACAACTTCCTGATTTTAATAAGGCTTTTGAGATATAATGTGATGCTAGTGGTATTGGGATTGGAGGTGTTCTCATGCAAGGTAGAAAGCCCATTGCTTATTTTAGTGAAAAGCTTAGTGGTTCTACTTTAAACTATTCAACATATGACAAAGAATTATATGCCTTGGTGTAGGATCAGATATGGCAACAGAGGGGGGGGGGTGAATGGTGCCTCTTTAAAAAACACCCCTCATAAGTATTCACGAATGAATCTCCTTGCTAAACACACACGAGAAAGAAGCAATGAAGAAAATCAGCTCAAACAACATTTTCCAGAGGGGCCGGTCTGAACATAGTTCAAAGGGAGGTCAGACCTCTCTTATAACGCCAGTCAGACCGCCCTTATAAGTCCGGTCAGACCGCCCTTATAACTCCGGTCAGACCGCCCTTATAACTCCGGTCAGACCGGTCCTCGGGCACAGCAGCCCGAAACTTTTTCAGCAAACACTGAGTTCTTCTCAAACATGGAAATTTTGATCTTTCTTCTTTTCTCCTCAAGCCAAAAGGTCAAGAACATGAACTAAATAGCAGAGAGACCTTAAGAAGAAAATTAATCCAACCCAAAAGCAAGAGATCAAGAAATATACTGAAATCTGAAAAAGAGTACAGAGTGAAGCTAAATTTCAGATTTCTCTCAAATCTTCCATTCTTTGCTTGTGATCTTTTGCATTTCATTTAGCAATGATCTCAGGGCTAGACAAACAAAATCTCAAGCCATTTTGTAAAGGAAAACAGGAGATTCCATTATGCCCTGACTTGAAACCCTAATTTTGGAGAACAGAGGAAATATAGCAAAAGCGAATCTTTGATTTTTCCATTGATCTCTAGGGAGTTTATCTGACCAAATGGTCTTGAAACATCATCCCACCACAAAGCAATCCATTTTGCTACTCCTTGCTCAAAGAAATCTTCTCAAACCCAAAGGAGAGGCAAAGAGGAGAAAATCAACAGAGAACAGCAGAAAATGAAAACGAGCTGAAACAACCAAGAACTCAAATGGATTCATTTGATTGAAGGATTACAGAGGAGTCCCCATGAATGATTCATACATAGGAATGATTACACATGGTTTCCACTCACTACATGCTTGAGAGGAAAGATCACTACATGCTTACACACACTGAGCTCTCAAAGCTCTCTCGTACAGACTCTCTCTCAGAATGCACACACAGGCATGAGCTCTCAACTCTAACCTGAATACATTGGAATGGAATACCTCTCCACTTCCTTGCCATCTTCTTTTAACAACCAACACTCACACCTAAAAGGTAATTCAAGAAGTGGCATACCACCTCCACCCATTCTCCTCATATCCACATGAGGCAATAGGAGGTCAAACCAGATTTTGGAGGGAAATCACCTCCTCCACTCATATGCTTGGGTTAATTTACCAAATTGCCCATCAAGCACCTTCCCGGAAGCTTCCGCCTCCAGTACCTTGACCGTCTGGACCTTGACTCCTCCCTGAGTCTAGTCCGGTCCGCTCCGCTGCACACGACCGCACCCGGCATCCTGACCGTCTGGACCTCAACTCCTCCCTGAGTCTAGTCCCGATCCTCTCGCCACTGCCCGTCATGTCCATCCGACACCGACCGAGACCTCTGACTCCACCCGAGTCTAGTCTTGCTCTGTTCCGTCGCGCACGACCGCAACTGACCTTCAAACCGTCTCGACCTCCGACTCCTCCCTGAGTCTAGTCCCGGTTCGCTCGTCACTGCTCATCGTGTCCGTCACCGGTAGCTCCGGTTCCTTGTCTCCTGACTCGCAACCACCTCACTAGCCTCGATCATCTTTGGCATCACCAACCGTTTGGACCTCAACACCTCCTGTGTCTAGTCCCGGTCCTCCTCGCCTCACCACGACCTAGCTTCGAAGTCCTGCAGTCACACAGACAAGCAAACCGTCACATAGCACCGCACGAAACAGTATAATCAGTATTAGCACAAGTAAAGGTACTCAACCCTAGAATACCCGAAACAAACTCAACCTCACTAAACCAATCG
Organism: Dendrocalamus latiflorus; assembly: GCA_017311315.1. Taxonomy (NCBI): domain Eukaryota; kingdom Viridiplantae; phylum Streptophyta; class Magnoliopsida; order Poales; family Poaceae; genus Dendrocalamus; species Dendrocalamus latiflorus. The sequence goes on along the minus strand of CM029614.1, from coordinate 13,942,013 downwards.
TCAATTACTCATCACCAACATGGGGATAGCTCCACATGGTCTCTCACTTGGTTAGAGTATTAGAAACATGGCAACACTATCTCTAGCCAAAAGAATTTGTCATTCATTCGGATCATGAATCACTAAAGCATATTCATAGCCAAAGTAAGTTGAACCGTAGACATGCTAAGTGGATAGAATTTATTGAGACTTTTCCATACGTTGTGAAACATAAGAAAGGAAAAGAGAATATAGTGGCTGACGCATTGTCTAGACAGTACACGCTGTTGTCCCAACTTGACTGTAAAATTCTCAGTTTGGAAAATTTAAAAGAACTATATGTCACTGATTTGGATTTTAGAGACATTTATGCTAATTGCAAGGAAGGGATATGTTGGGATAAATATGTGCTAAATGATGGCTATTTATTTAGAGCTAACAGACTTTGTGTTCCCGCGAGTTTCGTTCGTCTTTTGTTGTTACAGGAGGCACACGGAGGTAGTTTGATGGGACATTTCGGTATTCACAAGACCCGAGGACGTGCTAGCCACGCACTTCTATTGGACAAAGATGAGGCGCGATGTTGAGCGCTACGTGGGGAGATGTACTCCTTGTCAAACAGCTAAGTCTTGCTCAAACCTATATGGTTTATATACGCCTCTTCCTATTTCAAAAGTACCTTGGGAGGATATTTCTGTGGATTTTGTGTTAGGATTACCAAGGACTAAGAGGGGAAGGGATAGTTGAAGGAACGCGCGTATGCTACGAGAGCAGAAAACAAAAATTTCTACCGTGCACACCAGGACATCATGCTTAAGGAGGGATCATGGATCGTTATCACTAGATGCGCAGCGCAGCGGAAGAAGAGTTGGAGAAGCCGATCCAACCACGCGCGTCGAGGTAGTAGTGGAAGTAGCCGATCGTCCCGAACAGATCGTCTCCTCCACACGATCAACCACACCAAGAGCAGATCCAATCTGTAGATTGTTGATGCCGATCAACGCCGCAACGAGCAGCGCCTCCACCGGTATCCACACGTCCGGGGCTGGAACGCCGATCGCGAGTGTACTAGCACTCGTGAGCGGCTAGGGTTTGGCTCGGGAGGTGGCGGCTAGGGTTTGGCTTGGGATTAACAGAAGCATACACCCCTCAGCCCCTCGCCTCCATATATATAGACCTCCTAACTTGGGCCTCGTGGACTGAGGCCCAATAGGAGTCTATCCCGATCTCTATCCGAATTGAGCCCACATCCGAATCACATTCGAATTAGTGTTCCAACCCGTTAAGTGTGCGACCCTGTAGGTTCACGTATACTTGGTCGCGACCCGGAAACGCCTTTCTGATCACCCTGTTAATAGCGGCCTCTAGTAAGACATATTAACACCAAAGTATACGTAAAGATCATATCGGCTGAACCTGTAATGTTCTCATGTACGAATCCCTTTGCCTCACGATATAGATTAAGCTCAAGGCGAGACCTGTGTCATCCTCTTAATAGCTCAATCACTCTCTCGATTCCGTGATGGATTATAAACTCGTGATTGACTCCTCAATCACCTTGGCATGGCCATGCACTTTCATAATCCATTACATCGAGGGGCCCAGAGATATCTCTCCCATAAGGAGGGGCAAATTCTATCTTGATCATTCACATCCCACTACATGTTTCATGGCAAACCCAAAGACTACTTTTATGACTACCCAGTTACGGAGTAGTGTTTAGTAGTCCCAAAATAAGCTACTACGCATGTTGGGAACCATGATGATCTCAAGTCTAAGGATTCCACATAAACACTACTTGAGACCAACTGATGACACATGGAATCTTTGCATTGTCTCATGGCGGGTCTATCCAACATATGTTCACTAACACATGTCCATATTACTGATTTGGTATCTCCATACCATGATCCATGAGACATGATCATCAATCAATACATATGCTGATCTTTGAATCATATTTGTTCCTCATATGATATGTTGTGGCTACAGACCAAACAGAGAGAGAGATGGTAGTGGAGAGTGATGATGTTGAGTGTAATGGCCTGGGGGGCCTCCCCATGGCTTGTATTCATATATATATCCATGAGGGATGCTTTTACAGTTGTACCCTCACATCTGGTTACCCCCTCTGGGCAGTTATGTCATTACACATGGCCTATTCTAGGCCTTATAGTTTTCCTACCAGGCCTGCTGGGTTCAGGTGGGGGCCACCCCTACGACAGGAGCCTCTCATGGTGAAGGGCTTCACAGGGCCGAAGCCATGCCGTCGGGTCCTTTGGCCCCCTCCGTCCCCTGCGGCCTGTGAATTTCTGCAAGCTCGTGGATGGGGCGCCTGAAGTCTAGGATGGTGGTAGTGGGAGTGGACGCCTGAGTGGAAGCAGGCGCGCGCGCTCCGTCCCCTACCCTTCGAACGGGTGGCAGCGAAGCTGGCGCCTAGTCGAAGTAGACGCGCGCGCTCCGTCCCCCACCCTTCGAACGGGTGGCGGCGAAGCTGGCGCCTAGTCGAAGTAGATGCGCGCGCTCCGTCCCCTACCCTTCGAACGGGTGGGAGCGAAGCTGGCGCCTAGTCGAAGTAGACGCGCGCGCTCCGTCCCCTACCCTTCGAACGGGTGGCAGCGAAGCTGGCGCCTAGTCGAAGTAGACGCGCGCGCTCCGTCCCCTACCCTTCGAACGGGCGGCACCGAAGCTGGCGCCTAGTCGAAGTAGACGCGCGCGCTCCGTCCCCCACCCTTCGAACGGGTGGCGGCGAAGCTGGCGCCTAGTCGAAGTAGACGCGCGCGCTCCGTCCCCTACCCTTCGAACGGGTGGCCGCGAAGCTGGCGACTAGTCGAAGTAGACGCGCGCGCTCCGTCCCCTACCCTTCGAACGGGTGGCAGCGAAGCTGGCGCCTAGTCGAAGTAGACGCGCGCGCTCCGTCCCCTACCCTTCGAACGGGTGGCAGCGAAGCTGGCGCCTAGTCGAAGTAGACGCGCGCGCTCCGTCCCCTACCCTTCGAACGGGTGGCAGCGAAGCTGGCGCCTAGTCGAAGTAGACGCGCGCGCTCCGTCCCCTACCCTTCGAACGGGTGGCAGCGAAGCTGGCGCCTAGTCGGAGTAGACGCGCGCGCTCCGTCCCCTACCCTTCGAACGGGTGGCAGCGAAGCTGGCGCCTAGTCGGAGTAGACGCGCGCGCTCCGTCCCCTACCCTTCGAACGGGTGGCAGCGAAGCTGGCGCCTAGTCGCAGTAGACGCGCGCGCTCCGTCCCCTACCCTTCGAACGGGTGGCACCGAAGCTGGCGCCTAGTCGAAGTAGACGCGCGCCCTCCGTCCCCTACCCTTCGAACGGGTGGCAGCGAAGCTGGCGCCTAGTCGAAGTAGACGCGCGCGCTCCGTCCCCTACCCTTCGAACGGGTGGCACCGAAGCTGGCGCCTAGTCGAAGTAGACGCGCGCCCTCCGTCCCCTACCCTTCGAACGGGTGGCAGCGAAGCTGGCGCCTAGTCGAAGTAGACGCGCGCGCTCCGTCCCTTACCCTTCGAACCGGTGGCAGCGAAGCTGGCGCCTAGTCGAAGTAGACGCGCGCGCTCCGTCCCCTACCCTTCGAAAGGGTGGCAGCGAAGCTGGCGCCTAGTCGAAGTAGACGCGCGCGCTCCGTCCCCTACCCTTCAAACGGGTGGCAGCGAAGCTGGCGCCTAGTCGAAGTAGACGCGCGCGCTCCGTCCCCTACCCTTCGAACGGGTGGCAGCGAAGCTGGCGCCTAGTCGAAGTAGACGCGCGCGCTCCGTCCCCTACCCTTCGAACGGGTGGCAGCGAAGCTGGCGCCTAGTCGGAGTAGACGCGCGCGCTCCGTCCCCTACCCTTCGAACGGGTGGCAGCGAAGCTGGCGCCTAGTCGGAGTAGACGCGCGCGCTCCGTCCCCTACCCTTCGAACGGGTGGCAGCGAAGCTGGCGCCTAGTCGCAGTAGACACGCGCGCTCCGTCCCCTACCCTTCGAACGGGTGGCACCGAAGCTGGCGCCTAGTCGAAGTAGACGCGCGCCCTCCGTCCCCAACCCTTCGAACGGGTGGCAGCGAAGCTGGCGCCTAGTCGAAGTAGACGCGCGCGCTCCGTCCCTTACCCTTCGAACCGGTGGCAGCGAAGCTGGCGCCTAGTCGAAGTAGACGCGCGCGCTCCGTCCCCTACCCTTCGAACGGGTGGCACCGAAGCTGGCGCCTAGTCGAAGTAGACGCGCGCGCTCCGTCCCCTACCCTTCGAACGGGTGGCAGCGAAGCTGGCGCCTAGTCGAAGTAGACGCGCGCCCTCGTCCCCCACCCTTCGAACGGGTGGCGGCGAAGCTGGCGCCTAGTCGAAGTAGACGCGCGCGCTCCGTCCCCTACCCTTCGAACGGGCGGCAACGAAGCTGGCGCCTAGTCGAAGTAGACGCGCGCGCTCCGTCCCCTACCCTTCGAACGGGTGGCAGCGAAGCTGGCGCCTAGTCGAAGTAGACGCGCGCGCTCCGTCCCCTACCCTTCGAACGGGTGGCAGCGAAGCTGGCGCCTAGTCGAAGTAGACGCGCGCGCTCCGTCCCCTACCCTTCGAACGGGCGGCACCGAAGCTGGCGCCTAGTCGAAGTAGACGCGCGCGCTCCGTCCCCCACCCTTCGAACGGGTGGCGGCGAAGCTGGCGCCTAGTCGAAGTAGACGCGCGCGCTCCGTCCCCTACCCTTCGAACGGGTGGCCGCCAAGCTGGCGCCTAGTCGAAGTAGACGCGCGCGCTCCGTCCCCTACCCTTCGAACGGGTGGCAGCGAAGCTGGCGCCTAGTCGAAGTAGACGCGCGCGCTCCGTCCCCTACCCTTCGAACGGGTGGCAGCGAAGCTGGCGCCTAGTCGAAGTAGACGCGCGCGCTCCGTCCCCTACCCTTCGAACGGGTGGCAGCGAAGCTGGCGCCTAGTCGAAGTAGGACGCGCGCGCTCCGTCCCCTACCCTTCGAACGGGTGGCAGCGAAGCTGGCGCCTAGTCGAAGTAGACGCGCGCGCTCCGTCCCCTACCCTTCGAACGGGTGGCAGCGAAGCTGGCGCCTAGTCGAAGTAGACGCGCGCGCTCCGTCCCCTACCCTTCGAACGGGTGGCAGCGAAGCTGGCGCCTAGTCGAAGTAGACGCGCGCGCTCCGTCCCCTACCCTTCGAACGGGTGGCAGCGAAGCTGGCGCCTAGTCGGAGTAGACGCGCGCGCTCCGTCCCCTACCCTTCGAACGGGTGGCAGCGAAGCTGGCGCCTAGTCGGAGTAGACGCGCGCGCTCCGTCCCCTACCCTTCGAACGGGTGGCAGCGAAGCTGGCGCCTAGTCGCAGTAGACGCGCGCGCTCCGTCCCCTACCCTTCGAACGGGTGGCACCGAAGCTGGCGCCTAGTCGAAGTAGACGCGCGCCCTCCGTCCCCTACCCTTCGAACGGGTGGCAGCGAAGCTGGCGCCTAGTCGAAGTAGACGCGCGCGCTCCGTCCCCTACCCTTCGAACGGGTGGCACCGAAGCTGGCGCCTAGTCGAAGTAGACGCGCGCCCTCCGTCCCCTACCCTTCGAACGGGTGGCAGCGAAGCTGGCGCATAGTCGAAGTAGACGCGCGCGCTCCGTCCCTTACCCTTCGAACCGGTGGCAGCGAAGCTGGCGCCTAGTCGAAGTAGACGCGCGCGCTCCGTCCCCTACCCTTCGAAAGGGTGGCAGCGAAGCTGGCGCCTAGTCGAAGTAGACGCGCGCGCTCCGTCCCCTACCCTTCGAACGGGTGGCAGCGAAGCTGGCGCCTAGTCAAAGTAGACGCGCGCGCTCCGTCCCCTACCCTTCGAACGGGTGGCAGCGAAGCTGGCGCCTAGTCGAAGTAGACGCGCGCGCTCCGTCCCCTACCCTTCGAACGGGTGGCAGCGAAGCTGGCGCCTAGTCGGAGTAGACGCGCGCGCTCCGTCCCCTACCCTTCGAACGGGTGGCAGCGAAGCTGGCGCCTAGTCGGAGTAGACGCGCGCGCTCCGTCCCCTACCCTTCGAACGGGTGGCAGCGAAGCTGGCGCCTAGTCGCAGTAGACGCGCGCGCTCCGTCCCCTACCCTTCGAACGGGTGGCACCGAAGCTGGCGCCTAGTCGAAGTAGACGCGCGCCCTCCGTCCCCTACCCTTCGAACGGGTGGCAGCGAAGCTGGCGCCTAGTCGAAGTAGACGCGCGCGCTCCGTCCCCTACCCTTCGAACGGGTGGCACCGAAGCTGGCGCCTAGTCGAAGTAGACGCGCGCCCTCCGTCCCCTACCCTTCGAACGGGTGGCAGCGAAGCTGGCGCCTAGTCGAAGTAGACGCGCGCGCTCCGTCCCCTACCCTTCGAACGGGTGGCACCGAAGCTGGCGCCTAGTCGAAGTAGACGCGCGCGCTCCGTCCCCTACCCTTCGAACGGGTGGCAGCGAAGCTGGCGCCTAGTCGAAGTAGACGCGCGCACTCGTCCCCCACCCTTCGAACGGGTGGCGGCGAAGCTGGCGCCTAGTCGAAGTAGACGCGCGCGCTCCGTCCCCTACCCTTCGAACGGGCGGCAACGAAGCTGGCGCCTAGTCGAAGTAGACGCGCGCGCTCCGTCCCCTACCCTTCGAACGGGTGGCAGCGAAGCTGGCGCCTAGTCGAAGTAGACGCGCGCGCTCCGTGTCCTACCCTTCGAACGGGTGGCCGCGAAGCTGGCGCCTAGTCGAAGTAGACGCGCGCGCTCCGTCCCCTACCCTTCGAACGGGTGGCAGCGAAGCTGGCGCCTAGTCGAAGTAGACGCGCGCGCTCCGTCCCCTACCCTTCGAACGGGTGGCAGCGAAGCTGGCGCCTAGTCGAAGTAGACGCGCGCCCTCCGTCCCCTACCCTTCGAACGGGTGGCAGCGAAGCTGGCGCCTAGTCGAAGTAGACGCGCGCGCTCCGTCCCCTACCCTTCGAACGGGTGGCAGCGAAGCTGGCGCCTAGTCGAAGTAGACGCGCGCGCTCCGTCCCCTACCCTTCGAACGGGTGGCACCGAAGCTGGCGCCTAGTCGAAGTAGACGCGCGCGCTCCGTCCCCTACCCTTCGAACGGGTGGCAGCGAAGCTGGCGCCTAGTCGAAGTAGACGCGGGCGCTCCGTCCCCTACCCTTCGAACGGGTGGCAGCGAAGCTGGCGCCTAGTCGAAGTAGACGCGCGCGCTCCGTCCCCTACCCTTCGAACGGGTGGCAGCGAAGCTGGCGCCTAGTCGAAGTAGACGCGCGCGCTCCGTCCCCTACCCTTCGAACGGGTGGCAGCGAAGCTGGCGCCTAGTCGAAGTAGACGCGCGCGCTCCGTCCCTTACCCTTCGAATCGGTGGCAGCGAAGCTGGCGCCTAGTCGAAGTAGACGCGTGCGCTCCGTCCCCTACCCTTCGAACGGGTGGCAGCGAAGCTGGCGCCTAGTCGAAGTAGACGCGCGCACGCGCTCCGTCCCCTGTGCTGAGATCGGAGCTTGGCGTCGGTATGGATGCACTTTGGGGCTGCCGTGACCTTGCAGTCTGGTAGTGCGCTTTTAATGGTAGCTGGAAACCCGCCGACGCCTGGCCTGGCAGAAGGAGGCTGTCGCGTCGTGCAGTCTGCCATGTTGCAGGTGGGGCACGTGGCGACCCACGACTGGTGCGTCGTGGGATGCGGGCAGTTGCGTGACCTCGGCCGTTCGCCTCGTCCCCCGAGAAGCTGGGCACGTGTGGGAGATGTGGGGGCGTTGTGCGCTGCCTGGCCACCTACCCGGCACGGCTCTCTATGTTCCGACGGTTCTTCTTTCCAAAGCTTGGATAGCCGAACCGCTGGGAATTTGGTCCGTCTGTGCATTGAGCCACGGGGCAGGCGAGCGGCCTTTATAAAGTGCTGATGCTGGGGTGGAGGCATCCTTTCTTGCTTGGCTTTTTGATCTACCGCTTCGCTTCCGCCCGTGCTAATTGTCACGCCCGTTGCTCCCTTGCCTGCTTCTTCTTCCTCTGTCGCCGGAAGCGATGGCTAGCCATGACGACGCCGTCTACCATCCCCACAGCGGTGCCTTGCTTGGCCAGGGCGAGGCGACCCCCCATTCCCAGGAGTACAAACTGGTGCCGCGGGGGGTCTCGCGCGCCAACAAATGGTGGGACGCCATGGAGCACTCGGGAGGGTCCTGCTCCCGCGTGTTGGGAAAGAGCCGCATGACTGAAGGGACGCTGCAGCGGCTCGTGGATGAGGGGAAGATCATGGAGCGCGATGGGCTCGCCTACCCCCCCGGGGGGAGACGGAGCCGAAGCCCGGGGCCCTGGAGGCTATGGTTTTCGTCGCGTTCTTCGATGTCGGCCTTCGAATGCCCTCCACGTTGTTCGTGGGCGAAGTCCTGCGGGCCTACAGGTTGGAGCTAGCCCAGCTGACGCCCCCCGCGATACTCCGCCTAGCTGTCTTCACCTGGGCGATGCGGACGGAAGGCTGGCGTCCCAGCGTGAGCTTATTCGCCACCCTACACGACGCATACTGCCGACCCAGAAATGTTGGCGGGGCGGTGTCCAACTTCGGTAGTGTGGACTTCGTGCTCCGGGCCTCGTGCGCGACGTTGTTCCCTGTGCCTGCGTCATCTGGGCAATGGGCGGCCGGCTGGACGCGGTGGTGGTTCTATTACACCGTGACCGACAAGAGCCGAATGCAGTGCCGAGGTGGGCCGATCTTGTTCAACAGCACGCCGGGCCTGACGGCGGAGATCGACGACGCGCGGAAGCTACAGAGCCTTGTCGGTGTCGCCCGTCGAATGAGCGTGCGCGACCTAGCCGAGGAGTTCACGATGTACGGGGCAGCGCCGCTGTCCTCCCGGGGGAAGTACGTTCAACGGAACGGCCCCCGCGAGGACGGGTTCGACCCTTCCGTGTCTCGCCTGCTGCCGCCCTCTGCCCCTTGTAAGTCGCCCAGCACGTTTTACGCGCGTCATTGTATCCGCTTTTCTTTCGCCTAACTGGCGCGATCTCCTGCGCAGCGGCTCGTCTAGAAGATGCGGAGCGCGCGGTTGCAGCGCTCCTCGGCCCGTACACGCTTAAGGAGCACCGGGCTCGCGAGGCCGCAGTTAAAGCGGCTAAACAGGGGCGAGTGAACCGCACCTGTGAGGCTTTGGGCATTGCCGTGCCCGAGCGTGTGATGCCGGAAGAGGTTCCCGCCGGGACTCCGGACGCTCAGGGTGGTGATAATCCTGCGGGGGTGCTATCTTCACGACGCCGGGCTCGTTCCCCGACTGCCGTACGCGACGCGGTAGCCCCTCCGGTGGCCAGCCCAGCTGAGACGGGGCGTGCGACCGGCGGTGGACCTGGCCATACTGCTTCGGAGGAGCGCACCGCCGCAGATCCCTTGGCACTCGCCATCGTCGTTGAATTGGAAGTCGTCAAGCCGAGGGATGGCGTCGTGCCCGGCGGGCAAACCACAGTGGGAGGTGTGTTATCCTCCGGCGCGGCCATCGAGGGCGTGCCTCATACTGAGGAAGCCGTGGGGGCGACAACGACCGGAGCTGGTCCCTCCGTGGAAGAATCGGCTGTGCCCCCGCAGGCGAAACGCCTTCGGACGCAGTCCCCGCCGGCAACGGGGAGTCGATACTCTGTTGCGGGGCCTTGCCGCGGGATCACGCCGTCGCGCACGGCCGAGAAGACCTTCTCCCCGCCTGTCGAGACGCCCACCTCCCCCGGGGTGGTCGAACCGGCGCCCCTTCCTACCGCGACGAAAGGCGCAGGAGGTAGGCGTGAGTCCTTTTCTTAACTTGACTTCGCGAGACTTTCCCCGATCTGCTCGCTCATTCTGCCAACATCAGGCGAGACGAAGTCTCCCCAACGTGGCGAAGGATCGAGCAGCGGCGGTACGCGCGAAGTCAGAAGCCTTGTGCAGGGTGCCCCGCAGGTGTCCGCCGGCGTCGACGTGGCTATGGCCTCAGCAAATCCTGGCGCACTGGGGCCGGGGCCCGCGCGCGCGGACTTCTTCCCCCGGCCGGAGATATTCTGCGACCTTACCGCGGCCGCCGAGCGTGCCGACCACGGCCTCAACAGGGCGGCGCTGTCGTCATGCGAGGGGGACCTTCTAGCACTTGCGCTGCAGGCGTCCGAAATAAGGGTAACTACGCGCGCTTCGGGCTTGCACCGCACTGCTGTACGCCTGCTGACTTTGTTGTGCTTGCCAGACGCTTGCCCTCAGCCGGTCCTTTGACGAGGCCCGTATTCGGGAGCAGAGGGCGCTGGAAGCCAGCCTTCGTGAAGCAAACACTGCCTTCGCCGCGAAGGATGAGGAATGTCACGCGCTGGGGGGTGCCCTGGCGGCCGCACAACACGAAGCTATAGAAGTTCGGCATGCCGCGGCGGAGGAGCGCGCCGCCTTCCTCCAGCAGATCGCCGCCCTAGAAGGGGAGAACGCCCGGCTAGCGGAGTCTGTTGCCGAGAACCGCCTTGCCCTGGAGAATGCGTCCGCGCCAGCATGGCGTGCCATGGAATCTCTGAACCAGACCCTCCGAGATCTGTGCGTCCGAGTGCCGGACACTACGCACAGGCCGGAGGCCCTGTTGGAGACGCTCGGGCTGATCGAGGAGGGGGCCGGCGTTGCTCTTCATGGCGCCAGAACCTTCGGTGAGCACTGCGGCTATGTTGGTGCGTGCTTCGCCCTGGCGCTGCTTCACACCCGTGGGTGTAGGCATACCCAGGAGCTAGCAAATCCACAACTGGATCCGCCCAATCAGGCAGGGGTTATGTCGGACGCCATCCGCTCCGTCGGGCCTAGCCTGCAGAACTTCCACCAACGGATGTGGGGCCGGTTCGGGGAAGCTGCCGCCAGGGTCGCCGTGCAGCAGACGCTGCACGGGGAGGGGGACCTCCTCCAGTGGTTTGAAGGGGTCCTTGAGGGCCGCGGCGATGACGGCACGGCCTCGTCCGCACCGCGCCAGGGCTGAGTGTTTGGTCGGACCGGGCAGGGGGATGATGTACGGGTTCTTAGGCTTGTTACCCTGTAACCCTCTTGCTTTTATACTGGAACCAAGTAGTACTCTATGCTTGGCCAGTTGGCCTTACCTACCGCCGAATCGCGGAGGGCAGGTGTGCACAATCTTGTTTACACTACATGGAGTGGCGCGTGCGGAGGCGAACCTCGACGCTACGACTTCCCTTATAGTTCGGAGACTCGCGCGTGCGGAGCTAGGCTCGACGCTACGTCTTATTTAAAGTCCGTGGACTAGTGCGTGCGGAGCTAGGCTCGACGCTACGTCTTCTTTATAGTCCGGAGACTCGCGCGTGCGGAGCTAGGCTCGACGCTACGTCTTATTTAAAGTCCGTGGACTAGTGCGTGCGGAGCTAGGCTCGACGCTACGTCTTCTTTATAGTCCGGAGACTCGCGCGTGCGGAGCTAGGCTTGACGCTACATCTTATTTAAAGTCCGTGGACTAGTGCGTGCGGAGCTGGGCTCGACGCTACGTCTTCTTTATACTCCAGAGAGTGCGCGCGGAGGCGTCCCCCCGCTGCGTCTTATTTATACTCCGTAGAGTGCGTGCGGAGCTAGGCTCGACGCTACGTCTTATTTAAAGTCCGTGGACTGGTGCGTGCGGAGCTAGGCTCGACGCTACGTCTTATTTAAAGTCCGTGGACTGGTGCGTGCGGAGCTAGGCTCGATGCTACGTCTTATTTATAGTCCGCAGACTCTCGCGTGCGGAGCTAGGCTCGACGCTACGTCTTATTTAAAGTCCGTGGACTGGTGCGTGCGGAGCTAGGCTCGACGCTACGTCTTATTTATAGTCCGCAGACTCTCGCGTGCGGAGCTAGGCTCGACGCTACGTCTTATTTAAAGTCCGTGGACTGGTGCGTGCGGAGCTAGGCTCGACGCTACGTCTTATTTATAGTCCGCAGACTCTCGCGTGCGGAGCTAGGCTCGACGCTACGTCTTATTTAAAGTCCGTGGACTGGTGCGTGCGGAGCTAGGCTCGACGCTACGTCTTATTTATAGTCCGCAGACTCTCGCGTGCGGAGCTAGGCTCGACGCTACGTCTTATTTAAAGTCCGTGGACTGGTTTCCGCTCATCGTGGACAGGGGGTTGTGCTGGGAACAGCAATCTTTATTGAGGTCCCGTTTGCGCGGGCGAGCATCGCCCTACAACAAGACGGCGGCTGTACGTCTGTTGTCCTGTTTCTATGCGTAGTATCGCCGCAACCTGTCCGCGTTCCATGTGTGCCGGAAGGCTTGTCCTTCGAGCGTGGCGAGGTGGTACGCCCCCTTCGGCAATGCCTCTGTCACGATGTACGGGCCTTCCCACTTGGACTCCAGCTTGCCCACGGTCTCCGCCTGGAGCGCCACTCTGAGGACGAGATCCCCCGGGCTGAACCCCTATGGGCATATAGAGCGGTCCCAAGTACGCACTGTTTGTCGCGCGTACTTCTCGACATGGTGGGCTGCGTCGGCTCGTATCCCATCGAGGAGATCCAAGGACACACGGCGCTCTTCTTCGGGTGCTTGGACGAGGACCCTCCGCGAGCCGGCCTTGATTTCCTCGGGTGTCACCGCCTCGTCACCGAAGAGGAGCTTGAACGGCGTGAACCCCGTCGGGCGCGTTACCGTTGTGCGAAGCGACCATAAAACGCTGGGAAGCTCGCCTGGCCACCTGCCCTTTGGCAATCCGACGAGACGCTTTTTGATGGCGGCGGAGATGGCGCCATTCGCCCGTTCGACCGCCCCGTTGGACTGGGGATGTCCCACCGAGGCGAATCGGAGGGTGATGCCCATGCTGTCGCAATAATCTTTGAAGAGGTTGGCATCGAACTGCAGGCCATTGTCGACCGTGAGCTCCCGAGGCACGCCGAAGCGGCATATGATGTTTTGCCATAGGAAGCGCTGTATGGCCGCAGAGGTTACTTTGGCCAGAGCGACCGCTTCCGGCCATCTGGAAAAAATACTCTAGCGCGACTACCACGAACCGGAGGTCTCCTGGGGCTCGAGCAAGTGGTCCCACTATGTCCAGACCCCAGCGTGCCAGTGGCCATACCGGAGGGATGGGGTTGAGGCACGTCGGGGGCCTGCGGACAATGCGCGCCATCCACTGGCACCCTTGGCACCGACGGACGAGGTCCTTGGCGTCGGTGATGGCAGTCGGCCAGTAGAAGCCCTGTCTGAACGCCTTGCCGACTAATGATCTTGGTGCCAAGTGGGATCCGCATACGCCCGCGTGGATCTCCGCCAAGAGCTCCCTTCCCCCCTCGGTTGAGAGGCAGCGCAGGAGCGGGGCGCAGACCCCCTTCTTATAGAGTATTCCTTCGAACACCTGGAAGGACCGTGCACGGTGCTGCAAGCGTCGCAGCTCGGCAGGGTCCTCCGGCTCGGCGATACCCTGCAAGAAATTGAAGATGGGCTCTCGCCAATCTCCTGGCCGACCAATGCGGTGGACGAGTGCCGCGTCCCGGGTGTCCTGCGCGATGGCCGCCTTTGCTAACGTCTCGTAGAACGCCCCCTCGGGGGGGGGGGGGGGGCAGTTGCTGGCTGGCTGCTTTAGCGAGGGCGTCGGCCTGCTCATTCTCCGCGCGGGGGATAGCCTTGACGGTGACACCCAAAAAGTGCCTTTCCCTCGCCCTTACCGCCGCGAGGTACTTGGCCAACTCTAGGTCCTTGGCTTGATATGACTTGTCCACATGGCCAGCCACCAAGCGCGAGTCGGTGCGGACCAGCACCCGTCTCGCGCCTATTGCCTTGAGCTTCACCAGGCCAAAGAGTAGTGCCTCGTACTCAGCCGTGTTGTTGGTGGCGGGGAAGTCAAGGCGCGCCGAGTACAGCAAACGCTGTCCTTCAGGTGTGACGATCACCGCCCCGACGCCCGCGCCGGCGACGCTGTAAGCTCCGTCGATGGTAAGCGTCCAGACGGGATCATCATGCGTCCGGACGGGCTGGGCCGGCGGGGTCCATTCGGCGAGAAAATCCGCCAGGACTTGGGATTTTATTGCCGTTCGTGAGGCATACGTCAAGGAGAAGGGGGCGAGCTCGGCAACCCACTTTCCGATGCGTCCTGTGGACTCCTTGTTGTGCAGCATCTCCGCCAGGGGGAATGAGGAAGGTACTGTGATCGGGTGGGCCAGAAAATAATGCCGAAGCTTTCTGGAAGCCATGACCAGCGCATAGGCGAGCTTCTCAAGTTCCGTGTATCTTGTCTTGGCACCTTGGAGGGCTTCAGAGACGAAGTAGACGGGCCTCTGCGTGGCGCCTTCCTCCAAGACGAGGACGGCGCTGACCGCGGTGGCTGACGCGGCCAGATAGAGCAGGAGGGGAGCCTCTGGTGCTGGGGCAACCAGAGTGGGGAGGCTTGCGAGGTGCTGTTTGAGCTCGTTGAAGGCCTTCGCACAATCTTCGTCCCAACTAAATCCGTCACACCCGCGAAGCGTCTTGAAAAATGGCAGGCCCCGCTCCGCCGCCCTGGATAGGAAGCGGCTTAGCGCGGCCATGCGGCCCGCCAGCCTCTGGACCTCCCTCGTGGTCTTGGGCGGCTCCATACCCAAGATAGCGTCTACCTTGTCAGGGTTCGCCTGGATGCCCCGTCCGGAGACGAGGAAACCCAGGAGCTTGCCCGCCTGCACCCCGAAGACACACTTGTCGGGGTTGAGTTTGATGCCCGCCTTCCGAAGGTTGTCGAAGGTTTCTTGGAGGTCCCGGCCATGCAGGGCGAGCTGACGAGTCCTGACCACCACGTCGTCAACATAGGCTTCGACGTTCCTCCCGAGCTGGGCAGCCAGGGCAATGGCGACGAGGCGAGTGAAGGTAGCGCCGGCGTTCTTCAAGCCAAAGGGCATTCGGACGAAGCAGAATGTCCCCAGTGGTGTGATGAAACTGGTCTTCTCCTCATCGTCTTCGGCCATGTACACCTGGTGGTAGCCGGAGTAGGCGTCCAGGAAACTCATGAGCTCGCACCCGGCAGTGGCGTCAACCAATTGATCGATGCGTGGCAAGGGGTAATTGTCCTTTGGGCACACCTTGTTGAGTGCCGTAAAGTCGACGCACATGCGCCAGGCCCCGCTGGCCTTTTTGACTAGCACCGGGTTCGCGAGCCACTCTGGATGGTGGACCTCGCGAATGACCCCGGCGCGAAGAAGCTTTGCCACCTCTGCTTTGGCCGCCTGCTGCCGATCCATCGACATACGCCGAAGCCTTTGCTTGACTGGCTTGGCGTCGGGGCGGACCGCCAAGTGATGCTCGATTACTGCTTGGTCCACGCCCTTGATGTCCTCCGGGGACCATGCGAAGACGTCGACGTTGTTCTGAAGCACTCAGAGCAGATCGCGCTCGACCCCTGGTGGGAGCCCATCGCCAATGGACACAAACTGTCCTTCCGCCTGGAGCTGCACTTTCTTGATTCCGCCCTCGGGCCGAGGCTTGGGCGTCCACCCGGGGGCCAAAGGCCCCTCGCCGAGTGCGCCGGGGAGGGCGTGCACCGGGCGATGCGGAACGCGGCTGCCGCCTTCGGCCCGCCTGGCCAAGCCCTGGTCTCCGAAGATGGTGATAATACCCTCGGGACCCGGGAGCTTCATACACAAGAAGGCGTGGTGCGGGATCGCCTCGAAAGAGTTGAGGGCGGGCCGCCCCAGTATGGCGTTGTAGGGTGTGGGAGGTCTACTACGTCGAAAATGATGTGCTCTGTCCGGATTTACCTTTTTTGCCTTCCTGACGGAAGGTGACCGGAAGAGACACGTGCCCCAGGGCCTGCAGCGGTCGACCCCCGAAGCCTTGAAGTGGAGCTCCTGGCTGCTCTAGTCGGCTTCGGGGGATTGCCATGCGGTCGAGGGCTTCTGCGAATAAAATGTTCGCGGAGCTTCCCCCGTCGACCAGGACGCGCCTGACTTCACAGCATGCTATGTGGGTCTGGATGAGTAGAGGGTCCTGGTGGGGGTACTCGACACCCGTAGCGTCGTTCGCGTCGAAGGTGATGCGGTGGGGCGGCATCCACAGTTGCGGCTGCTCCCCGGGGGCTTTTGAGGAGGAGCCTCCGGCGATGACGTTGATGGTACGATGCTGTGCACTTTCCATGGCGGTGGCTCGTATGGGGCTGTCCCCTGGGTGCCGTACTTGGGCTCCGGCGGGGGGCCGAGGAGGCGTAGCCCGAGATTCGGCCGCTGCCCTTCGCAGCGCCATCACCTCGGTGCATGCCCTTGTGCGATGATCGCCGTAGCCGTGTACCTCGCACCACCTGCCATAGTGCAGGAGCTCTTGCTCTGCGCGGGGCTGGTCGCCGTAAGGTAGTCCACCTTGCGATCCCCGACCCCCCCCCCCTCCGTGAGGCGGGGTCGGGTCCTTGGCGGGCGCTCCTGGTGTCGAGGACGTGATGAGCCGCCTGCGACCGGCGCTGGCGGCGTCGAGGTTTAGGCCTGCTCCTTGAAGAGCCTTCCTGCACCCCAGCCTCACTGCCTCGGGGTGGGCTGCTCTGGGGCTCGCGGCTACGGCCCGGCTTCGCGGAGGGACGACCCGCCCCGGCTTCGCGCGGGGGGCGCTCCTCATGGGCGAGACCGAGGGCGGTAATGGTGCGCCTTGGCGCATCCTCCTCCGCCCGCGCGTACTGGTCCATGTTATCGAAGAGCTTGGCGACGGTCTTGATTGGTCTCCGCGCGCTGTATTCGGCCATCGGGCCTGGGCGAAGGCCCCATATGGCTGCATTATTGACTGTGGTTTCATTAAGATTGTTCACCTGGCATCGAACGGCGGGGTCGGTTGTCGCCGCCCCCGCATCGACGCCTTGGACCGCGGGGTCCGTCCTTGTAACGCCGGCGGCGGGGTTGGTCGTCGCCGCGCGAACGTCGACGCCTTCGGCCACCGCGCCTGCATCGCCACCCGCGTCCGCCGCTGGCGATGGCGAAGCTCTGGTACTCATACGGCGCTCCGGCCCGGCCGCCTTCTTTCCCTTCGCCGCGGCTGAGGAAGCTTTTTTCAGTGCCATCTTTTTCTTCGGTCTTCAGGCTTGTCTTCGTCCCTCCCCACGGACGGCGCCAACTGTTGTGGCTACAGACCAAACAGAGAGAGAGATGGTAGTGGAGAGTGATGATGTTGAGTGTAATGGCCTGGGGGGCCTCCCCATGGCTTGTATTCATATATATATCCATGAGGAATGCTTTTACAGTTGTACCCTCACATCTGGTTACCCCCTCTGGGGCAGTTATGTCATTACACATGGCCTATTCTAGGCCTTATAGTTTTCCTACCAGGCCTGCTGGGTTCAGGTGGGGGCCACCCCTACGACATGATATATAATCAGGGATCATTTAGAAATAGCAACATTTTGGCATTAAGAGTCTCATGAATAAGTCACATACTCATTGATCAATAATGATATTGTCTATTTCAAGGAAAAAACTAATGCATCATAAACATAGTATGTGATATATATAACATCTCCATGTTGCCTCTAGGGCATATCACTAACAGTCTCCCACTTGCACTAGAGTCAACCATGTAGGTATCTAATACCCATTGCCCTAGTGTGAGTCTCATGGTTTGTCTGGGGAAGCGGCTTTGTCAACGGATCTGCAATGTTCAAATCCGTTTGTACTTTGCATATCTTCACATCGCCTCTCTCCACAATCTCACGGATGAGATGAAATCGCCGTAGAATGTGCTTGGACTTCTGGTGCGATCTAGGCTCCTTGGCTTGCGCAATGGCCCCACTATTGTCACAATAGAGGTCAATTGGGTTGGAGGCACTAGTCATTACACCAAGCTCAGAAATAAATTTCTTAATCCAAACAGCCTCTTTAGCAGCTTCAGAAGCTGCTATGTACTCGGCTTCTGTTGTAGAATCAGCAACCGTCTCCTGCTTGGAACTCTTCCAGCTCACCGCACCGCCGTTCAGGCAGAACACAAATCCAGATTGTGATCTAAAATCATCTTTGTTAGTTTGGAAGCTAGCATCGGTGTAACCATTTACAACGAGCTCTTCCTCACCCCCATAGACGAGGAACACATCTTTAGTTCTTCTCAAGTACTTCAAGATGTTCTTTACGGCAATCCAGTGACTTTCACCTGGATCTGACTGGTATCTACTTGTAGCACTTAAAGCATACGAGACATCTGGATGTGTACAAAGCATGGCATACATAATGGACCCCATAGCCGAAGCATATGGAATCGCATTCATTTTATCCCGCTCATCAGGTGTACTAGGACACTGACTCTTACTAAGATTTATACCATGTGACATAGGTAGGAAGCCTTTCTTGGAATCCTGCATGTTGAACCTTTTCAACACCTTGTCAATGTACGTATCTTGGCTTAATCCAATTAGCCTTCTTGATCTATCCCTATAGATCTTGATGCCCAGAATATATGCCGCCTCTCCTAAGTCTTTCATAGGGAAACTATTTTTCAATGAAGACTTAACAGATTCGAGCATAGGAATGTCATTTCCGATCAGTAATATGTCATCCACATATAAGACCAGAAATACGAGTGCGCTCCCACTAGCCTTTTTGTAAACACAAGGCTCTTCTTCGTTCTTGATGAAACCAAACCCTTTGATTACCTCATCAAAACAAATGTTCCAACTCCGAGATGCCTGCTTTAATCCATAAATGGATCTTTGCAGCTTGCATATCTTTCCAACTGATTGCTGATCGACAAAACCCGTGGGCTGTGTCATGTACACATCCTCACTCAGATTTCCATTAAGGAAAGATGTTTTGACATCCATTTGCCATATTTCATAGCCAAAATATGCAGCAATCGCTAGAATGATCCGAATAGACATTAGCATTGCGACGGGCGAAAAAGTTTCATCATAATCAACACCTTGAATTTGTTTGAAACCTTTGGCCACTAATCGCGCTTTATAGATGTGAACATTTCCATCTATGTCTATCTTTTTCTTGAAAACCCATTTGCACTCAATGGTTTTAACACCATCAGGTGGATCAACCAAGTTCCAAACTTGATTACTGTGCATGGATTCAATTTCGGATCTCGTGGCTTCAAGCCATTTCTCAGAGTCTGGTCCCACCATCGCTTCTTCATAGGTCTTAGGCTCATCGTTGTCTAACAACAATATGTCCCGTTGTTGAGTAGTCAAGAACATGTACCTCTCAGGTGCACGACGTGACCTCTCTGACCTACGTGGTGCCGGTGTGTCCACAACAGGTTCTTCAACAGTTTGTTCATCCTGTTGTGGTTCTGTAGGAGCTGAAACATTTTCAGGTGTTTCTCGAATTTCTTCAAGTTGCACCGTGCTCCCACTATCCCTTCTTGAGAGAAACTCTTTCTCTAAGAAGACACCATGCCGGGCGACAAACACTTTGCCTTCTTCTTGATTATAGAAGAAATATCCTTTTGTTTCCTTAGGATACCCGATAAAGAAGCATTTATCAGATTTAGGACTGAGCTTATCAGATTGTAAACGTTTTACATAAGCCTCACATCCCCAAATCTTAAGAAAAGACAAGCTAGGACGTTGTCCTGTCCACATCTCATATGGTGTCTTTTCTACTGATTTTGATGGAACCCTGTTTAGTGTGAAAGCAGCTGTTTCAAGAGCGTACCCCCAAAAAGACAACGGAAGATCACTTTGGCTCATCATGGAGCGCACCATATCTAATAAGGTGCGATTTCTCTGTTCAAATACCCCATTCCATTGAGGCGTTCCTGGCGGAGTCAATTGTGGAACAATTCCACAATCCTTCAGACGATTGCCAAACTCATGGCTCAAATACTCGCCTCCACGATCAGATCGTAGAAACTTGATTGTCTTGACTAAATGATTTTGCACTTCATTTTGGAATTCTTTGAACTTTTCAAAGGATTCAGACTTATTGTTCATCATGTAGATATACCCATATCTACTAAAGTCATCAGTAAAAGTTATGAAGTACTGAAAACCACCTCTGGCTGTTGAGCTCATTGGTCCACATACATCAGAATGTACGAGTGCCAATAAGTCACTTGCCCATTCACCTTGACCGGTGAAAGGTGCCTTTGTCATTGTCGTAGGGGTGGCCCCCACCTAAACCCAGCAGGCCTGGTAGGAGGTTATAAGGCCCAGAATAGGCCATGTGTAATGACATAAGTGCCCCCAGAGGGGATAACCAGATGTAAGGGTATAACTGTAAAAGCACTCCTCATGTGTATATATATGAATACAGGTCATGGGGAGGGGGCAGGCCATTACGCTCATCTCCATCACTCTCCACTACCATCTCTCTCTCTGTTTGGCCTGTAGCCACAACAGTTGGCGCCGTCCGTGGGGAGGACAAGGACAAGCCTGAAGACCGAAGAAGAAGGATGGCACCGAAAAAAGCTTCGTCAGCGGTGGCGAAGGGAAAGAAGGCGGCCGGGCTGGAGCGTCGTATGAGTACCAGGGCTTCGGCATCGGCAGCGGCGAGCGCGGGTGGCGACGCAGGTGCGGTGGTCGAGGACGTCGACGTTCGCGCGGTGACGACCAACCCCGTCACCAGCACCGCGACGATCAACCCCGTCACCGGCACCGCGACGACCAACCCCGTCACCGGCACCGCGACGACCAACCTCGTCCCCGGCACCGCGACGACCAACCTTGTCACCGGCACCGCGACGACCAACCCCGTCACCGGCACCACGATGACCAACCCCGTCACCGGCACCACAACGACCCACCCCGTCACTGGTGTTGCGGTGACGAACCCGGCGGTCGAAGACGTCGACGCTGGTGCGGCGACAACCGACCCCGCCGACGCAACGACAGCCGACCTCGCCGCCCCCGCCGCGACCCTCGCCGGCAGCGCGGGCCGGGCGGTTCGAGGTAGCCACGACGGAGCGACCGGCAGCTCGGGAGCTCGCGACGCGGTCGTGCCCGCGCCGATCCGCCCGTTGGAAGTACCGGTGACCCCGCCCGCACAGGCGGTGGAAAGCGCCCTGCTGGCGGACCTCAACGCGTTCCAGCGGGAGCTAGGGGACCTTCGCGGAGCCGTCCGAAATATGCAAGAGGCTCAGAGCCAGCAGGCCGCGCCAGTAATCGCGCCCGAGCCCACGCCGGAGAGGGTGGACAGTCGCGAAGCCCCCACGTCTAGCCGCGTGCCGCTGCGGCGCGTAGATCCGGAGTCCCCGCTTTCGGCGGGGCTGCAGCAGGCGGTATGGCCCGAAGACTTCAAGTTCCCTAGCGCCATCGACCCGTACAAAGGCGACACGGACCCCCGTGAGTTCGTGCGCGTGTACGAAACCGCGATCGAAGCCGCGGGCGGAGACGACACCACGAAGGCGAAGGGACTCCCCCTCGCGCTGCAAGGAGTGGCACTCTCTTGGTTCTTAACCATAGAGTCGGGCTCCATCTACGCGTGGGAGCAACTTCGCGTCCGCCTTCACAACAACTTCCAAGGAAACTACGTCGACCGAGTCGACGCGGACCAACTCTTTGCTTAGAAGCAAAAACCCTCGGAGAAGCTCCGGGACTACTTCAAACGCTTCTCCAAGATTCGATGCCAAGTGAAAGACGTTAATGAAACTACCATCGTTAATGCAGCCATACAGGGCCTTCGTCCGGGCCCGATGGCCGAGTACAATGCGCGAAAGCCAATCAAGACGGTGGCGAAGCTCTTCGATAAAATGGAGGAATATGCCAGGGCGGAAGAAGACACGCGGCGGAGGCAAGGTGACGACTCCGACACCAACTAGGCCGGAGCCTCGGCAAAAGCCGAAGATCCGCCGAAGGACGGTTCTTCGAAGGGAAAACGTAAGCAGGAGTCGTCCAGGGATGCGCCCGACCGCAGGGACGCCTCGCATAAGGAGTCGTCCGATCAGCCCAAGCGCGGCCAGCAGAGGTCGAGGAAAAATCGGCACGTCCTCGACATTGAAGGCGGTTCTGACGAGGGCGCTCCCGCGAGCCGAGGCGGTCGGGG
Source organism: Dendrocalamus latiflorus (assembly GCA_017311315.1). NCBI lineage: Eukaryota > Viridiplantae > Streptophyta > Magnoliopsida > Poales > Poaceae > Dendrocalamus > Dendrocalamus latiflorus. The sequence continues at coordinate 13,920,241 of CM029614.1, read as the reverse complement.
GCACCGTGGCCGGGGGCGCGGCCGTGGCCGGGGCCGCGACGATAAAGGTTGTGGAGATTACGACGACCAGCACCAGGGACTGTGGTGCGTAGTCCACGGGCGCGGCAATCATGATACCCGCACCTGCACCTCCATCGCGGCGCTCCGTGATAGCGTCGCTAGGGACAGGAACCCGGAGACGCGTCCGCCTGCGGTGGCCCATGTCCAATTCCCGTACGAGGCCCCTATGCAGGTACAGGCGCAAGGGATGCAACCGCAGGAAGGCATCTTACGGATCCAAGCTCACGTACAGCAGCCTCGGGAGGGCCTCCTGTCGCTGCAGGCTCGGGAGGCAACCCACCGCAGGATCATTAACGTCATATCCGGAGGCTCTGCGCTGGAATTCGCCTCAGCACGGCAGCAGAAGGCCTATGCACGAAGACTACATCATGTGGCGGCATACCCAGCGCAAGCACCGCCGGACTGGGCGCAGCACGAAGTTACATTCACACCCGACGACGCCCAAGGCGTGGACTTCCCTCATCAGGACCCCCTGGTCATCCGGGTCACTATCGCGGGATGCGACGTGGGGCGTGCCTTGGTGGACGGCGGTAGCTCCGCGAACGTATTGTTTGTGGCGGCCTTCGACCAGATGGGTATCCCTCGAAGCCGCCTAGGGCCCTCGGGAATCCCACTGCAGGGCTTCGGGGGACAGCCCCTGTGGGCGCTGGGCCAAATAGGTCTTCAAGTCTCCTTCGGCCAAGATGACAATGTGCGGGCCGAAGATGCCACCTTCGACGTGGTCGACCTTCCGTACCCCTACAATGCCATATTAGGGCGCCCAATCCTCAACTCCTTCGGCGCGGTACCACATCACGGCTATCTATGCATGAAGATCCCGGGTCCCCGGACCATCATCACCATCCGAGGCGACCAGGATATGGCCCGGCGCATCGAGCCAGGTACCAGGTGCCCGCGTCGCGAAGCCCAACGGCGCTCCTAGAGCTGGCGTCACAGCGCGGAGGTCCACGGGGCCATGTAGAGGCGCCTTGGCGGGCCCTGCAGATGTCTAGCGACTAGAGGCTTCAGTCGCACCAAGGGCAAACGGTTAGTATATCCACCCCTTGTAACTGCTTACCCGCGCAAACGGGGATGTAATGAAGATCGCCGTTTGTCACTGATCTTTCTTCATCACATGCAAGTACGCGGCGAAGGCGCGCGCAGGCTTAGCCAACGCGCGTTTTCCCGCAGTATAAATCAAAGTCGCACGTTCGCGTGTGCACTCGCCGTAGCCAAAGGTGACGGGCCTGAGTATAAACAAAGACGCACGTTCGCGTGTGCACTCGCCGTAGCCAGGGGTACGGGACTAAGTATAAATTGAAGTCGCACGTTCGCGTGTGCACTCGCCGTAGCCCAAGGTGACGGGCCTGAGTATAAACAAAGACGCACGTTCGCGTGTGCACTCGCTGTAGCCAAGGGTACGGGACTGAGTATAAATCGAAGTCGCACGTTCGCGTGTGCACTCGCCGTAGCCAAAGGTGACGGGCCTAAGTATAAACAAAGACGCACGTTCGCGTGTGCACTCGCCGTAGCCAGGGGTACGGGACTGAGTATAAATCGAAGTCGCACGTTCGCGTGTGCACTCGCCGTAGCCAAAGGTGACGGGCCTGAGTATAAACAAAGACGCCCGTTCGCCTGTGCACTCGCCGTAGCCAGGGGTACGGGGCTGAGTATAAATCGAAGTCGCATGTTCGCGTGTGCACTCACCGTAGCCAAAGGTGACGGGCCTGAGTATAAACAAAAGACGCAACGGGGGGACGCCCTCGCGCGCACCAGTCTCTGGACTATAAAAGAAGTCGTAGCGTCGAGGTCCGCCTCCGCACGCACAAGTCCACGGACTCTAAATAAGACGTAGCGTCGAGGTCTGCCTCCGCACGCGCGAGTCTCCGGACTATAAAGGAAGTTGTAGCGTCGAGGTCCGCCTCCGCACGCACTAGTCCGCGGACTCTAAATAAGACGTAGCGTCGAGGTCTGCCTCCGCACGCGCGAGTCTCCGGACTATAAAGAAAGTCGTAGCGTCGAGGTCCGCCTCCGCACGCACTAGTCCGCGGACTCTAAATAAGACGTAGCGTCGAGGTCTGCCTCCGCACGCGCGAGTCTCCGGACTATAAAGGAAGTCGTAGCGTCGAGGTCCGCCTCCGCACGCTATAGTCCCCGGACTCTAAATAAGACGTAGCGTCTAGGTCTGCCTCCGCACGCGCCAGTCTCCGGACTATAAAGGAAGTCGTAGCGTCGAGGTCCGCCTCCGCACGCAATAGTCCGCGGACTCTAAATAAGACGTAGCGTCGAGGTCTGCCTCCGCACGCGCGAGTCTCCGGACTATAAAGAAAGTCGTAGCGTCGAGGTCCGCCTCCGCACGCACTAGTCCGCGGACTCTAAATAAGACGTAGCGTCGAGGTCTGCCTCCGCACGCGCGAGTCTCCGGACTATAAAGGAAGTCGTAGCGTCGAGGTCCGCCTCCGCACGCTATAGTCCCCGGACTCTAAATAAGACGTAGCGTCTAGGTCTGCCTCCGCACGCGCCAGTCTGCGGACTATAAAGGAAGTCGTAGCGTCGAGGTCCGCCTCCGCACGCACTAGTCCGCGGACTCTAAATAAGACGTAGCGTCGAGGTCTGCCTCCGCACGCGCGAGTCTCCGGACTATAAAGGAAGTCGTAGCGTCGAGGTCCGCCTCCGCACGCACTAGTCCGCGGACTCTAAATAAGACGTAGCGTCGAGGTCTGCCTCCGCACGCGCGAGTCTCCGGACTATAAAGGAAGTCGTAGCGTCGAGGTCCGCCTCCGCACGCACTAGTCCGCGGACTCTAAATAAGACGTAGCGTCGAGGTCTGCCTCCGCACGCGCGAGTCTCCGGACTATAAAGGAAGTCTTAGCGTCGAGGTCCGCCTCCGCATGCACTAGTCCGCGGACTCTAAATAAGACGTAGCGTCGAGGTCTGCCTCCGCACGCGCGAGTCTCCGGACTATAAAGGAAGTCATAGCGTCGGGGTCCGCCTCCGCAAGCACTAGTCCACGGACTCTAAATAAGACGTAGCGTCGAGGTCTGCCTCGGCACGCGCGAGTCTCCGGACTATAAAGGAACTCGTAGCGTCGAGGTCCGCCTCCGCACGCACTAGTCCACGGACTCTAAATAAGACGTAGCGTCGAGGCCTGCCTCCGCACGCGCGAGTCTCCGGACTATAAAGGAAGTCGTAGCGTCAAGGTCCGCCTCCGCACGCACTAGTCCACGGACTCTAAATAAGACGTAGCGTCGAGGTCTGCCTCCGCACGCGCGAGTCTCCGGACTATAAAGGAAGTCGTAGCGTCGAGGTCCGCCTCCGCACGCACTAGTCCACGGACTCTAAATAAGACGTAGCGTCGAGGTCTGCCTCGGCACGCGCGAGTCTCCGGACTATAAAGGAACTGTAGCGTCGAGGTCCGCCTCCGCACGCACTAGTCCACGGACTCTAAATAAGACGTAGCGTCGAGGCCTGCCTCCGCACGCGCGAGTCTCCGGACTATAAAGGAAGTCGTAGCGTCAAGGTCCGCCTCCGCACGCACTAGTCCACGGACTCTAAATAAGACATAGCGTCGAGGTCTGCCTCCGCACGCGCGAGTCTCCGGACTATAAAGGAAGTCGTAGCGTCGAGGTCCACCTCCGCCCACGCCAGTCTACGGACTATAAAAAGGCAAAGTGCCGAGGTCCGCCTCCGCACACACCAGTCTACGGACTGTAAAAAGGCGAGGCGTCAAGGACTACCCCCGCAAGCGCCGTTTTAGGGAACCCTTGCGCAACTACGTCGCTAACGGTGCGCATCGAGCGTGGAGATCCCGTCCCCGCGCAGCATGTGGCGTACCGGTGAACCCGCAGTAACATCAACACACAGCGCATATCCCAAAAGGCCGGAAAATCTACATACCGGAAAAATCACACAAGTACAAAGGTCCGGCAACATCCTTGCCGCTCTAAGCCGCTATCCCGCGGGTTCGTCCTTAACACGCGCTAAAGCTGGGGCCTCGCTCGAAGAAGGTCGGCCCACCCAAAAGTCCAGCGACTCTTTGGCCCTTCGCCAGTGTCGAAGGCGTCGCCGGGTTGAAAGGTCGGCCGCAAGAAGCTGGCCCCAGCAAGGAAGCTGCCCGGGATATAGGCGAAAGTCAGAATGCATGCAGCAAGTGTGTACTCCATTCGCAAAAAGACGGAGCAGTACAACACACGCCTACACCTAGGCACCACGGCGTCAGACCTACGGGTTCCCGGCGCCTTCGGAGGACCCAGCGCCGCCCTCGTCGCGTCGAGGGACCCCGTCCAGAAATTGGCCGAGGCTCCCCGTCCCATAGAGCGACTTCCGGAGCTCGATCCGTGCAGCATTCGCCCCGACGTAAGCCCAGATCCGGTCGAAGAAGGGCCCGAGGGCAAGGCGAGCGGAGCGGACGGCGCCGGACATTACTCCGGCCCCGCCAGGCATCTCCAGCTGGGGGTCATCTAGCCCGGCGACGTGCGTACAACCGCGGTGCTGCAGGAGCGCGCACACCAAGCATGCCGACGTGCACGCGCAGTGGTTGCCAAAGGTCGTCGCGGCGCCGCGCGCGACGTTGGTGGCATCCCCGACCCAGCGGAGGGTCCGAGACAACTCCTCCGGGCCAAAGGCGCGGTCCGGCACCTCAGTTACCAGCCCTTGAAGATGGCTCTCCAGCGCTTGCATGGCGTCCCACGCAACCACCGAGGCATCGCCAAGCGTCTGGTTATGCTCTGCTAGAGTCAAGGCAAGCTCGCCTTTTTCCTTCTCTAGCGAGGCAACCTGTTCCAGGAACCCGTACCGCTCCGCCGCAAACTTCTGTTCAGCAGCTGCCGCGGCCGACTCCTGCGCCGACGCAACAAGTCCCTCGGCGTGTGCCCTCGCTTCGGCGCATTCCGCTTCCAGCTGGCGGATGCGGGCGTCCTGGGCAGAGCGGGCTCCAGAGGCTTCGCGCATCTCCTCCTCGGCGGCCCGCAGCCTATCCTCGAGCGCCTTTTGGCCACAAGTATAGGCCGTTTGCAGGGCCTGCCCCAGCACAAGTGTCTGCAAAAGGGAAAGACTTAGCAAGCTCAGCTAGCCCAGGCGTTGTCGCATGAGTACTTACCCTCACCCCAGACACCTCGAAGGCGTCCTCGAGGCGCCCCGCCCCGTAGGCCTGCAGCACTTGCGGGTCGACGCTGGTGGCCGCGTCATTCACAATCCCGCGCCACGCCCTCAGCGTCTCCGGAGGCGGCACGAAGTTCGCGGGGCTCACGCGCGCGGACGCCCTGTGTTCCGCCAAGTGCTCCCCCTCCGGAATGAGCAACGCTGCAAACCGGGATACAGGTGAGCACCCCAAGGCATAAAAGCATACACCAGAGTAAGCTAAGCCACCTTACCCTCGGTAGCAGAAGGAATGGTCCCGCCGCGGGCAGAAGCCTCCGCGTTCGGGGAGGGCGACGGCTGTCCCTGCGCGGCGGGTGGCGTGGCCAGGGGGCAGAAGGCGCGTATGCCGCAGGGTCTCCGGCGCTTGCGCTGGAGTCCCACAAGCTTCTGATGCCCGTGGCCACGACGAATCTCCGAGGTGCCCGGTGGAGCTCCGGCCGCACACACGGCCGTTTAGCCGGGGCAGCCAGCAGCGACACCGCCCCCGCAGCCGCGGTTAGGGAAGCCCCCGCGGCTGCCGCGCCCGGGGGCGAAAGTTCCGTGGTGGCAGTTGTTGCAGGGGGCACCTCGGTTGCTGCTGCTGTCGGTAAAGGCAGCACGGCTCCGTGCGCCCCCGCGGAGGGCGCCTCCGGCACCACAGCGGCCGCGGTCGAAAGCTCCACCTCGGCATCGTCGGTCCGCATGGGTTCCGCCTCGGTGGCTTCGGCGGGCGGTGAGACTTCCCCCCTCCGGCTGCCCGCGGCAAACCCGCCGTCCAGGACGCTCGCCGCAGATACCTCACCTTCGGCGTCTGCGCCACCTAATCCTGAATCGGCATACCTCGCCGAGTCCGACTCCGCGTCTGCCGCGCCCTCGGGAGCACTAGCAGCAGCAGTAGCAGCTGCCGTGCCAAGCGCGACAGGCGCCCCGCTGCGGCCCCTCTTCCGAGACGGTGCCTTCTTCTTCTTCGCTGCACCGTCATCTGGAGCGACACGGTCCGGCACGGCAAGGCCCAGGACCTCGCACACGCGGTTTATTCGCCCCAGCCCCGCCTCGGCGATAGCAGACGCGCGCTGCTCGTGCTCCCGGCTGGTGTACAACCCCAGGAATACGCGCGCGACTTGCTCCGCCTCCTCCAAGGAAATCCCTGAAGCAAAGGAGAATAGCATCAGCATATAACGCATTTCGCGTGAACAAAGGAGGGACGCGATCGAGCCTTACGAAGACCGGAGGGCGCCGGCAGCAAGCAGACCGATGGCGAAACATTGTCGTCTCGACGCTTCTCGGCGGCAAGACGCCAGTCGCGGGCAAGCGGTGCCACGCCGTACATCACGTACTCTTCGGTGAGGTCGCGCATATTGAAGCGGGCGACCACGCCTACGAGCCGCTGGACTCTCCGCTTGTCCTCATCATCGAGCGTTCGCCGGAGAACGTGCCTTCCTCCTCCGCCACCAGCCGCTCCTTGTCCGCCGCCGCCGGGTCGCGCTCTTGGAGCGCGTATTTCACCTTCAACAGCGGGGACCGCCGGCGAATGTCAGAGCCACCAACCGCCTGGCCGCGCTTGCCACTGGAGGCCATCGATTCCCACGGAGAGATTGAAGTGGTGAAGATAGCGCGAAAGTGTAGAGGGCGGAGCAGACAGGAAAGAGGGCGTAAAGGTGCGGGGACGCTGTTACGAGGGGGCTATTTGAAGCCACCTCGCCCATACCGTCGCTACCGAAGCGTCGCAATGATCCGCGTGCCGGATGCAACCACAGCGGTGTAAAGGTCCGCCCCGTACGATTCCCCGTAACTGAAAGCAAAGTGTCGCGACGGTCCGCGTACGGGACGCGACCGCACTCGTACAAGCGCCCGTCCAGCGCAATGCCCCATACCCAAAGCTGGAAGGCCATGACCACAAGCGCCAAGGGCCGTCACAGCATGACGCTACCTAGCCGCTATTAAAGGCGCACTAATGGGCCAGGGGATCACAACAGCTTCGGTGCTGCGCCATTCATCGCCCGCCCCGTGTCCCCCTTGCCTAGGGAAGAGGCGAGCGGCTGCGAGCACGCAACCGTCCACATCCCGCCGCGCACCAGTCATAGGCCGCCGTGTGCCCTGTGCGCGTCGAGGCGGGTCGCACGGTACGGGAACCTAACCCTGGCAGACCGGGGGCCGGCGTAATTCCAGGAACCTTTACAGCGCAGGGCCGCATCGCGAGATCCTAAGTCACCGCATGCGTGGTAGTGTTCGCGAGGCGAGGGCACCAGCTCCGCTGCCACCCGTTCGAGGGGTAGGGGATGGAGCGCGCGCGCCTCCTTTGACTCGGCGCCAGCTCTGCTGCCACCCGTTCGAAGGGTAGGGGACGGAGCGCGCGCGCCTACTTCGACTAGGCGCCAGCTCCGCTGCCAGCCGTTCGAAGGGTAGGGGACGGAGCGCGCGCGCCTACTTCGACTAGGCGCCAGCTCCGCTGCCAGCCATTCGAAGGGTAGGGGACGGAGCGCGCGTGTCTACTTCGGCTGGGCGCGAGCTCCGCTGCCACCCGTTCGAAGGGTAGGGGACGGAGCGCGCGCGTCTACGTCGGCTGGGCGCCAGCTCCGCTGCCACCCATTCGAAGGGTAGGGGACGGAGCGCGCGCGTCTACTTCGGCTGGGCGCCAGCTCCGCTGCCACCCGTTCGAAGGGTAGGGGACGGAGCGCGCGCGTCTACTTCGGCTGGGCGCCAGCTCCGCTGCCACCCATTCGAAGGGTAGGGGACGGAGCGCGCGCGTCTACTTCGGCTGAGTGCCAGTTCCGCTGCCACCCGTTCGAAGGGTAGGGGACAGAGCGCGCACGTCTACCCCGACTTGGCACCATTCCCGCTGCGTCGATGTTGGCACCTTGATACCGGCGGGTCCTCGCTCTAGCTAAGGCACTTGGCCGCCCGCCTCGGCCCCGCGCCGGGGAATAACGGCAAGCCGCAAAGTCTGCCTCATTCTCCTTAACAGGGCACCTACAGTGCATCAGCATTTTTTCAAAGCGATGCGGGCGGGCTCCATAAGGAACACCGGCTGTAGGTAGGTCTGCTAAGGAGAACAGGGCAAACCTTGCCATCGTGTGCGGAAACGCAGCGCGAAGGCAGCACGCGCGGCTGGCCACCGATCACTGACGCTGACCAAGCTCCCAAGAAAAATGGACCACCATCTGTACATCAACATTCCCCAAGCCGCTCAACGGCGCTAGGGAATGCTGATGCACGGAAGGGGCCCATTTTAGGGGAGCAGTTCCTACCAAAATGCATGCAGGAACAATGCCGCACCAGCACCATATATATACCCCAGCAGCAGGGAAGCCAACCGGCGGAAGTCCAATCGGCAGAAGTCCAAACGACGGGAGTCCGCCGTCACATTAATGATCACGACGCCTCAAGGCCCGCACCGCGCCAAGCACGCTTCGCCACGTGGACGGCCGGAAGAGCGAGCGTCGCAGCACGTCCCTTATCGCTTCAGGCTCACGCAGCGGCTCAGGGGCCCGCCACGCTTACCTGTGCCAGTGCAACGCCCCCGGTGCGCGTCTACTTCGGCTGGGGCCACCTCCGCCGCCGCCTGTTCGAAGGGTGAGGGCCGGAGCGTACGCGTCTGCTTCAGCCACAGCGCAGCCCCGGGTCAAGTTTGGAAAAGTTCACAGGCCGCGGGGACGGAGGGGGCCAAAGGACTCGGCGACATGGCTTCGGCCCCGTGAAGCCCTTCACCATGAGAGGCTCCTGTCGTAGGGGTGGCCCCCACCTAAACTCAGCAGGCCTGGTAGGAGGTTATAAGGCCCAAAATAGGCCATGTGTAATGACATAAGTGCCCCAAGAGGGGATAACCAGATGTAAGGGTATAACTGTAAAAGCACTCCTCATGTGTATATATATGAATACAGGTCATGGGGAGGGGGCAGGCCATTACGCTCATCTCCATCACTCTCCACTACCATCTCTCTCTCTCTGTTTGGCCTGTAGCCACAACAGTCATCTTGCCAAGTAAACAAGATTCGCATGTCTCAAATGATTCAAAATCAAATGAGTGCAGAATACCATCTCTATGGAGCTTCTCCATGCGTTTCTCATTTATGTGACCTAAGCGACAGTGCCAAATAAATGTGGGATTCAAATCATTCGAACGTTGCCTCTTTGCATTAATGTTATAGACCGGTGACTCTTCAAGAGTAAGAACATATAACCCATTCACCAATGGAGTATGACAATAGAACATATCTTTGAAATAAAGAGAACAACCATTGTTCATAGATCTAAAGTCATAACCTTCTGCTTGCAAACATGAAGCAGAAATAATGTTCTTGGAAAGAGATGGAACACAATAACAATTATCTAATTCCAAAACTAATCCTGAAGGTAAAGACAATGGCATGGTGCCAACAGCCACCGCAGCAACTTTTGCTCCATTGCCAACACGAAGATCCACTTCGCTCCTCCTCAAACTTCTACTTCTTCTTAGCCCCTGCAACGATTTGCAAATGTGAGCAACCGATCCGGTATCAAATACCCAAGAATCAGTGGATGAAGTAGCAAGATTGATCTCTATAACATTTATATCTGGAGTGGAAGTCGTACTTCCCTTCTTTTTCTTAAGATCCTCCAAGTACTTTGGGCAGTTCCTTTTCCAATGTCCTGATTGCTTACAGTAGTAACAATCTGCATTAGGAGCAGCGCCCTTCTTGACTTGCTTGGCCTTAGAACTGCTCGCGATCTCATCGGGAGCTAACTTTCTTTTGACCGCGCCTTTCTTGACATTGGGCTTGCCCTTGCCTTTCTGCATCATCATCATCACATGATTGCTGCTTTTCTTAATGCTTTCCTCGGCAGCTTTTAGCATCCCATGCAACTCTGCCACGGTCTTGTCCATGTTGTTCATGTGATAGTTCAGTATGAATGGCTCAAAGCTCGAGGGGAGCGACTGGAGAATCACATCAGTAGCCAACTCTTGGCTAAGGGGAAAACCAAGCTTTTCCAGACTCTCAATGTAGCCAATCATCTTAATCACATGAGAGCTGACGGGATTCCCTTCTGCAAGCCTGCACGCAAACAAGGACTTTGAAGTGTTGAACCTCTCAGCCCTTGCTTGGTTCTCAAACATACCACGCAACCCCACAATGATATTGTAGGCATATGTGTTCTCATATTGCTTCTGAAGCTCAGAGGACATTGTGGCAAGCATGAGACAGCTCACATCAAGGCAATCATTCGTTTGCTTCTCATAAGCTCTCCGTGCAGCCGCAGTAGCATTATCAGGCAAGTCATCAGGATAAGGAGACTCAAGGACATACTCCTTGCGCTCTTGCTTGAGAACAATTCTCAAGTTGCGATACCAATCCATAAAGTTCGTTCCATTGAGTTTTTCTTTCTCAAGAATAGATCGCAAATTAAAAGAACTGGATGCGGCATTAGTTGACATGATCTACAACAAAGAATATGCAAAGTTTAGCACTATGTTTATGTTCATCTTTTATTAAACTATTTAACAAAAGACTCCCACTATGTGTTTTGCAACAAAACTCCCTCTAAGTTACATAGTGGGTCAAGATCCTCATTTCACTAATTCCTAGTGAGCTTTGGCATCACGGCTAGAAAACTAGTGACATGGGTAAGCAACACCTTGCTAATCACATCCCTATGTGACTCTTGCTTGTTGGGTGACATCAGTATGCCCCGGCCCCAACCTATGCCCCAATGTCCAAAACTGTTTTGATAACCTTGTTAAGTAAACCAAATGCTTCTGCATGTAGATGTCCGACATCTACCCCAAATAATGATGATAACCGACGTCACTCTACTTTGGTAGACCTACCATGCGGTGATCATTATCTTTTGGTGCAACATATGGAAAGGCATGAACACCTAATTTTATGAGGGATTCTATCCTACCAAAGCAACATATCACATATATCATTGCATAAGAATAAGGCCCTGTTTGGAATGCGGGAATTTTTCCTGATTCCTGCGGGAATTGAACTGTTTCCTGCAAAATTCCTGCAAAATTCCTGTGAAATTCCTCTGTTCCAAACAGGCCCTAAGATAGATAACATCACAGATAAACACATTTAACTGTGAAGTAGTATGGCCCAAAAAATGGTGATCTCCATCTCCATGTAGGTGTAGACGATCTCCATCCTCCACATCACTCCTTTAGGCCACCATGCTTGAAAGCCTGTAACCTCAAAACTACACTACTACCTATAATAGCTAGAAATCGCAATGGAAAAACTATTCGGCACAACCACCTTATGCCGATCCGAGACATTCTCTAGGACGCTAGTTTTTCCACTGGGCCGAGGCCATCAGATCCATAACCTACTAGTATTCGACATAACCACCTTATGCCAATCCGAGACATTCTCTAGGACACTAGTTTTTCCATTGGCACGAGGCTATCAGATTCATATCCTACTAGTATTCGACATAACCACCTTATGCCGATCCGAGACAATCTCTAGGGCACTAGTAGTGATACAATCTGCGCCTCATCTAACCCCTATTCACCAATTGATCTCATCAACCCGTGCTACCATCGATTCATCACATGGACCGACTGATCTAGACTGTAATAGATCCAATCTACTACAACCGCATATCAACATATGCGCTGATCCAGATCGCAAACTAAGCAAGATGGCTCTGATACCACTGAAGGAACGCGCGTATGCTACAAGAGCAGAAAACAAAAATTTCTACCGCGCACACCAGGACATCATGCTTAAGGAGGGATCATGGATCATTACCACTAGACGCGCAGCGCAGCGGAAGAAGAGTTGGAGAAGCCGATCCAACCACGCGCGTCGAGGTAGTAGTGGAAGTAGCCGATCGTCCCGAACAGATCGTCTCCTCCACGCGATCAACCACACCATGAGCAGATCTAATCTGTAGATTGTTGATGCCGATCAACGCCGCAACGAGCAGCGCCTCCACCGGTATCCACACGTCCGGGGCTGGAACGCCGATCGCGAGTGTACTAGCACTCGTGAGCGGCTAGGGTTTGGCTCAGGAGGTGGCGGCTAGGGTTTGGCTTGGGATTAACAGAAGCATACACCCCTCAGCCCCTCGCCTCCATATATATAGACCTCCTAACTTGGGCCTCGTGGACTGAGGCCCAATAGGAGTCTATCATCTTTGGCAACACCGACCGTCTGGACCTCAACACCTCCTGTGTCTAGTCCCGGTCCTCCTCGCCTCACCACGACCTAGCTTCGAAGTCCTGCAGTCACACAGACAAGCAAACCGTCACATAGCACCGCACGAAACAGTATAATCAGTATTAGCACAAGTAAAGGTACTCAACCCTAGAATACCCGAAACAAACTCAACCTCACTAAACCAATCGTCAATTACTCATCACCAACATGGGGATAGCTCCACATGGTCTCTCACTTGGTTAGAGTATTAGAAACATGGCAACACTATCTCTAGCCAAAAGAATTTGTCATTCATTCGGATCATGAATCACTAAAGCATATTCATAGCCAAAGTAAGTTGAACCGTAGACATGCTAAGTGGATAGAATTTATTGAGACTTTTCCATACGTTGTGAAACATAAGAAAGGAAAAGAGAATATAGTGGCTGACGCATTGTCTAGACAGTACACGCTGTTGTCCCAACTTGACTGTAAAATTCTCAGTTTGGAAAATTTAAAAGAACTATATGTCACTGATTTGGATTTTAGAGACATTTATGCTAATTGCAAGGAAGGGATATGTTGGGATAAATATGTGCTAAATGATGGCTATTTATTTAGAGCTAACAGACTTTGTGTTCCCGCGAGTTTCGTTCGTCTTTTGTTGTTACAGGAGGCACACGGAGGTGGTTTGATGGGACATTTCGGTATTCACAAGACCCGAGGACGTGCTAGCCACGCACTTCTATTGGACAAAGATGAGGCGCGATGTTGAGCGCTACGTGGGGAGATGTACTCCTTGTCAAACAGCTAAGTCTTGCTTAAACCTATATGGTTTATATACGCCTCTTCCTATTTCAAAAGTACCTTGGGAGGATATTTCTGTGGATTTTGTGTTAGGATTACCAAGGACTAAGAGGGGAAGGGATAGTTGAAGGAACGCGCGTATGCTACGAGAGCAGAAAACAAAAATTTCTACCGCGCACACCAGGACATCATGCTTAAGGAGGGATCATGGATCGTTATCACTAGATGCGCAGCGCAGCGGAAGAAGAGTTGGAGAAGCCGATCCAACCACGCGCATCGAGGTAGTAGTGGAAGTAGCCGATCGTCCCGAACAGATCGTCTCCTCCACGCGATCAACCACACCAAGAGCAGATCCAATCCGTAGATTGTTGATGCCGATCAACGCCGCAACGAGCAGCGCCTCCACCGGTATCCACACGTCCGGGGCTGGAACGTCGATCGCGAGTGTACTAGCACTCGTGAGCGGCTAGGGTTTGGCTCGGGAGGTGGCAGCTAGGGTTTGGCTTGGGATTAACAGAAGCATACACCCCTCAGCCCCTCGCCTCCATATATATAGACCTCCTAACTTGGGCCTCGTGGACTGAGGCCCAATAGGAGTCTATCCCGATCTCTATCCGAATTGAGCCCACATCCGAATCACATTCGAATTAGTGTTCCAACCCGTTAAGTGTGCGACCCTGTAGGTTCACGTATACTTGGTCGCGACCCGGAAACGCCTTTCTGATCACCCTGTTAATAGCGGCCTCTAGTAAGACATATTAACCCCAAAGTATACGTAAAGATCATATCGGCTGAACCTGTAATGTTCTCATGTACGAATCCCTTTGCCTCACGATATAGATTAAGCTCAAGGCGAGACCTGTGTCATCCTCTTAATAGCTCAATCACTCTCTCGATTCCGTGATGGATTATAAACTCGTGATTGACTCCTCAATCACCTTGGCATGGCCATGCACTTTCATAATCCATTACATCGAGGGGCCCAGAGATATCTCTCCCATAAGGAGGGGCAAATTCTATCTTGATCATTCACATCCCACTACATGTTTCATGGCAAACCCAAAGACTACTTTTATGACTACCCAGTTACGGAGTAGTGTTTAGTAGTCCCAAAATAAGCTACTACGCATGTTGGGAACCATAATGATCTCAAGTCTAAGGATTCCACATAAACACTACTTGAGACCAACTGATGACACATGGAATCTTTGCATTGTCTCATGGCGGGTCTATCCAACATATGTTCACTAACACATGTCCATATTATTGATTTGGTATCTCCATACCATGATCCATGAGACATGATCATCAATCAATACATATGCTGATCTTTGAATCATATTTGTTCCTCATATGATATATAATCAGGGATCATTTAGAAATAGCAACATTTTGGCATTAAGAGTCTCATGAATAAGTCACATACTAATTGATCAATAATGATAATGTCTATTTCAAGGAAAAAACTAATGCATCATAAACATAGTATGTGATATATATAACATCTCCATGTTGCCTCTAGGGCATATCACTAACAATAGTATATTCGTTGTCGTTGATAGGTTTTCTAAAATGGCTCATTTTATACCTTGTCACAAGAGCGATGATGCTACCCATGTTGCTGATTTGTTTTTCAGGGAGATCGTTCATTTGCATGGAGAGCCGAGGATAATTGTTTCAGACCGTGACAGCAATTTTTTAAGCCACTTTTGCAAGATACTTTGGGGAAGCTTGGAACGAAGTTACTATTTTCAGCTATTTGTCATCCTCAAACCGACGGGCAAACCAAAGTCATCAACCGCACACTTGGTACCATGCTACGGGCTATACTCAAAAAGAATTTGAAGCTTTGGGAGGAATTCTTTCCACACATTGAATTTGCCTACAACGGGTTGTGCATTCTACTATGAATTTTTGTCCATTTGAGATCATCTATGGATTCAAGCCTACTGCCCTAATTGATTTGCTACATTTGCCACCTTTGGAAAGAGGTAATCTTGATGCTGAGAAGCATGCCGAGATGATTAATAAGCTACATGAGACAACCAAAGTGAATATTGAGAAGATGCAAGCCCAATACAAGAAGCACGCAGATAAGGGCAAGAAGGAGATGGTATTCGAAGAAGGCGACCTAGTTTGGTTGCATTTGTGCAAGGATCATTTTCCAGAACGGCGCAAGTCCAAAATATTGCCGTGAGGTGATGGACCATTTAAAGTGCTTACAAAGATTAATGACAATGCCTATAAGTTGGAGCTGCCCGAGGAATATAGAGTGAGTAATACATTCAATGTTGCTGATTTATCTCTATATTTGGGAGACGAAGATGTGAGCCAGAGTCGAGGTTGACTCCTTCTCAAGAATGGGAGTATGATGAGGACATCACTGACACACATACACTTCCAGTGGCACACACACTTGTAGTTGAGTCTACTAAAATTAAAGAGTCGGCTAGTATACAAGGTCCAATAACACGAGCGCGTGCACGTCGCTTGGACAATAGGTGAATCGTTTCTTGGGCAAATTAATTATTTAATTGTAGAACAAATGATATTACCTAATAAATATTGTTTATTTGTTATTACATGTGAAGGAATTTTAGATCAAGATTCAGGCAAGGCCCGGCTCCGATTGTGAGTTGCTGAGTTCATCGATTGCTGACAAATACTTCTAATTCCCAGCGTCATGAAGGCCAACTTGTAACGTTTTCACATGCATAGTACATATGGATGGAAAGATAATTAAGTCTACTATCACTTCCAACAAATGACTTGTCATTTAGACTTCACAATAAAGAGTTATGACTGTTTTAGTAGGGACTGCGCAGAAGACAAAAGGACACGTGAACATGCTATTGGATGACCTTTGGGCTGGCGTCTTTTCTCAAGAACTTTCACACCTAGCTAGGAGGGTTGTTCCTAGTATGTTTGCATGATTTCTACTAGCTAATGTAAAACAGTTGGGTCTCATCAATATTTCATCTTCGAGTGAAATTCTTCCACTTTTGTTCTTGCGTATTCTCTTGGATTTGCTAGGGCTGTTTTTCGTGAACAGGCCAATTGTGTTTTACACAGTTGGTAACTAATCGAGGAGCGGTGTAGCGATTGCGAGGTTGCTGGTTACGATCGGATCGTGGTTAGACTCCTCGTCGTCAACATCGCAACTCAAGTTATCAGATTTCTCCTACGATGGAAGATCGGGCCAACTCGCATTCACGCATCTTAAATCAAGGTGTGTGCATATCACTACCCTTTTAGCCACCTCATTTCTTGCTACACAAGTTGAGGACACCACTCCCTTGAGCCTATATAAACATGCAAGACCCCCCTAGGGAAGATCTAGTTATTCTTGGTAGAAATTAGGTGATTTCTATTTGTAGGATCGGTGCCGACAATCAGAGTGGAGGTGAATGATTCTCAAAATCTTTTCCCCCTTCGATATTCAAATCTTCACTCAATGAGTATGACAATCACAAAGTTCAGATAACACCACTTAGACTTGCTAAGATAAAGCAAGAACCCTATCCAACAAAAATCAACACCCTTTAGCTTGGGCCAGTAAGACTGCCTGGCCCAGTCTGAACACTGGATCAGGGCATGTCTGATAGGTCACTTATTCCTCGTCTAAAAACCTCTCAGGATAAAAGACACTTTCAAATTTTGTATGATACTTGTTCAAGCCATCAAGAACAAAACCAAACAAGAATCACTAGATTCTTGGGCTCAAGTCCACTGAATAAAAAAATCAAATCTAGGTACAAGAACACAACAAACCCTAAATCACAAATTACTTCTAGCTCATTTGGATTTCCAAATCTATCCTCACTTGTCCTAGCAAGGGAAATCAAACAAAGGATCAGGCTAGAACAACCATAAATATAGAATCACCAATCAAGCTTAAGAACAAGCAAATCCAAGAAAGAACACAAAGAAGAGCAAGATTGACACAAATCTTTGATTAATTCAGTAGAGGAAGATATTTACAAGCTCATCAAAGTTTACAAGGTGCAGCCACAACACCACTCTTTCACTCTCTCAAACTTTGTCTCCTGCAATCATGGGAGGAGAAAAAGGTGGAAGATGAATCCCTAACTTTAGAATCCTTGATCCATCAACCTCCTCTCCTCCCTTCTTAATAACTAGCATGCAAACAACCATAATGGGTCCAATCCATTAAGGAAACTAGGGAAACCCATCAACCCCAACTAACATGGGTTTTACTCACTGCACACACACTTTTCAAAGTTCTTACAAGACTCAACTCGCTAACACCTTAGGGATTGATCTTCTTGCAATTCCAACACTCCTTGACCTAAACGCTTCTTTGCGCTCCCCACACTGTAGTTTTGGTCAAGCTAACAACACCAGTATTTGCCTTACTACCAAAATACCCTCGATGAATCTTCTGGGCACCTTTCCTTGACTCCATCATTGCCTTCATCTCAAATCATCTCTACATGCTTTGACACGTTGCCCGTATTGCCTAATTACTAGCCATCATGCCTTCACGCATTAGGTCTCCCTCGAAATGCCTCTACGTGCATTTGCCTCATCACTTGGCAGATCGCATGCACCAACTCACCTTACTGTGATCCTTGTCTTCTCTTTGCTCCCACTTGAGCCACATAGCCTCACCCAAACTTATATGAACACTCTAGACGTTAGCTCCCCTACCTAGTCTCGGTCCATTGCTGACGATTGCTATATCCTCTAAGCCACCTACACATCCAAAGACCAAGCACCTTACCAAGCTTATGTTTAATACACTTGGCTCATAATAGTCAACACAAAACATCATGCAATGCAATCCAACCATGATCTCCGAACCAAGTGGGACCTTCATCTCAAGATCAAATATCCCATAATTACCCAAAATCTAGAAATAGGAAACTCCTGCCGGTCTGACCACCACCACCATGCTAGTCGGATCGCATTAGTTTGACCACCACGATGTGGCCGGTCGCACTGCCCCTTCTCTCGATTAATCCTCAAACAGATCCTCTTTGGACTTTTCAGTAAAACTCTATCTAGTTTTGCCTCACAACTCCATTTGTAGTGAAACCTAGTGCAAACTCATCCCTAAACAATCCCTGACACTTGTTTGGTCTAGAATTCCCAAAATTCCACAAAAGCAACCTGGGCTGGTCATACCACTCTTCCCAAGCCAGTTAGACCACAGCATGACCTACGGTCAGACTGGCCCTCCAAATCAATCAGACTGCCCGTGCCCAGTGGTCTGACTGGCCCTACAAGCCGTTCAGATTGCCCACTGCCAGAAACACTGCAAATGGGTGATCTTTTGCACAACCAAAATTCAAGTGAATAGATGTGCCAATTGTTCATCATATATTGACTAGTGACATCTCACATGGTCTCTTAATCTCCCCCTTGATGTAGGGACCCAGATTTTACAATCCGGATTCCTCTGTGATTCCGCCGCACTATTTCCTAGATCAGTAGATAGTGCTCATAGTTTACAGTTCTGAATATCAAAGTACATATCATGCGGAAGCGTAAATATAATAGTAGACTTACTCATGGGCCGATTAGGCCGAAATCATTAATTTGCAGCAGCGGAAGAACGAAGCACGCAAGTGGGACCTTCAGAACATGCCCACAGGCAGCCGACTGGGGGTTTGTGACCTAGCCGTTAACGACTTCATCTTCTTTTCCATCATGACCAAAAGTATTGCTGAAGCGTAGTGATCTGATTCCTGATTGTAACAGCCCAGATTTTTATTAAAATAAAAATAAATAAATAAATTAAAATTAATTAAATTAAAATTAAAATTAAAATAAGTATTTTCGTGCCTAAATTTTAATTTTGGATTTGCCCTGGATTTATGTCTTTGAAAAAGCCTGATTTGAAAAGTATTTTAAGTAACACCTAAAAATAATTACTAAATAAAATGATATTTTGGTTTTCTATAAAAATCCTATGTTAAACTAATTATTTGGATTTTATTTGGGTTTTCTGAGTTTTCTGGAGTTTAAAATCTATTTTGAAAAATAAAAAGTATTTTAGGTATAAAAATATAATACCAACATTAGTTGGAAATATTTTTAATAAGTCCAAAATATTCCCGGGGACTTCTGTCAATTTTTCTGGAGATTTTGGAAGTTATTTTATATTTTTCTAAGGCTTATTGAATTTTCCAGGGTTTTCTGAAAATCAAAAACTAAATTCAGAAAATAAATTCCTCTCCCCTCCCATCCAGCCGCCACGTGGACGGTCCAGATCTGCCCACGTCCTCTCTTCCGGCCCATCCCTGCCGCTCGCACCATCCCACCTTCCCCTCCTCTTTGGGCGACATGTGGCCGCCCGATCCGCCGTCCGCCCTCCCGTTCGCCTCGACCGTTTGATTTCCCGCCCCCGCAATCCGGCGCCACCCCTCTCTCTCTCTCCCGCTGACAGCCCGGGCCCGTTGTCAGGCCCATCTTCTCCCCCGGGTCGTCCCCTTCCTCGCGCCGCCCCGTGCCGCAACCACCACCCCGCACCGCTCGGCTGCTCCCCCCTCTCTTCCGCGCGCGGCACCCACCTACCTCTCCTCTCCCGCACGACACGTGCCCACGTTCCCCTTTCTCCGCACCCCCACTTCCCCCAATTCTGCGCCGGCCGCCCGTAACCGCCGCACGCCCGCGCCATCTCCGGCGACCGATTCACGCCGGCCGCTCCCCCTCGCCCCTATTTAAACCCCTCCCCCCGCTCCGCCTCTCCTCGCTCCACCTCCCCCTCCGCTTCCCATCCCCTCCCGTGCATCGGAGCGACCCCGCGCCATGCTTCCCTATCACCGCCGCCACCACCAACATCGGCGAGAAATCGCCGCCGCCTCCGGCACCCTCGCACTCGGCCGACGCCGCCATCACCCTCCTCGCCTCGCCGCAAAGCTCTCCCACCTCTCCGCCGTGCTCCCTAGCAACCGGAGCTCCACCGCGCCAGAGGACCCGAGCGCGCCGCTGCCTCTGCTTTTCGCCAGCTCACCGCAGGTAGTCTTCGGTAACTCCCGCCCCACCGCCGCACTCCCCTCGGCCTCCTCTCCCCTTTGCCGCCCTCGCCACCGGCCGCCGCCCGCCGGAGCACCGGCGAGCACGCCGTGCCCGAACCCTCCTCTCCAGCACTTGCCATGTCAGCGCCAAGGGCGAGGTGGCAGCCGACGTGGCCGCCACGCGGGCGCCACGCAAGCCCCGGCTACCACGCCACCCCCTCCTGCCACCTCGGCATTTCCCCGGTCGATGGACTTGGTCCACATGGACCAGGCCCACCTGTTAGCCCCTCCCCCCTAATTTCCAGTACAAAAATAATTCGATCGAAAAAGGAAATTTCTAGGGTTGACGCAATGCTGAGGTCATAAATCAATTTTCTTTAGAAAAATAATTCTAGAAACTCCTCTTTTTCTTCTTCTTTGAATTTAAACTTCCCAGAGCTCGTTCTCCTTCATCCTAACTCCGATTGAACCCATTCAAATTTCTAAATTCATCAAAACTTCCCTTCTATCCATTTATAGACTCAATTCAAATATTTGAAGTCAATTTGAATTTATTTTGAATTTATTTGATTTTGGTGGGTTATTTTCACGTGTAGACTTTGACGATTCGGGAGATTTCTTTGACGAAGATTCAAACCAAGTTGAAGAGTAAGGCAAGTCACACTCCTTGATCATGTTGATCTCAGTTTTCAAAATAAAATTATGTTGATTTAAATTATATTGCATGCATATTTTTATTCAACGTATTTCAATTCAGTTTTAAATTTAGTTAACACCTGTATGTTACTCCCTCCTTTGATATTGCAAATTCTTATACCTTGTAACTCTAGATTAAAACTCTAGTTGGTACAATAGTATGACTAGAGACTTTATGGATAGCAAATGCTTAGCCTAGCTTAGAAATATCTTTGGGCTGGGATACCCTTTTCACATAAAATGATAAACTTTTCACATGAAATGAAAAGCTTTTCAACTGTACTCTTGACTTTGGTGAGTCAAGGAGGTTTATGAAATATTTTGAAAACAAAATATAAAACCTGGTTTAGACTTAGGCAATTGGTTAGATTGGTGGGTGCAGGCATGCCCTGTTGGTTGGAGCCGCAGTGGTTGATTGTCGTGCACCGGTCTGTGAGCTACTGTTGCAAAGCCCTAACGTGCTACCACATGGCTGGTATGGGACAGCCTTGGCTGAATAATTTGCGAAGTCCCAATCTGAGTCAAATCGTAGGTTGAAGGTGGGCGTGGTTGATGCCATGTGAAGTCCCACTTGGGTGAGCGTGGTTGTAGCCATGAGAAGTCTCACTCAGGCTCAAGAGGAGGTCCGGTCTGGTGGATTCCTTAATGGGGTGAAACCTTAGAGTTGGCTTGGCCAGGTTGAAGGCTTTGCATTGTAAAAGCCTTGTCACGACTCCTCGCCGCACATCTAAGGAAGTGTGTAATCGCGTGGCAATATGGGATGATCGTGTCTTGTGGGTGTCGAGACCCGAATATGCAAATCCGGACTCTCCTGTGTATTCTGCACTAGTCCAGGATCACGCTAGTGCACACAGTGTAAACAAAGATAAATATCATCCACACCACGATATTCTAAGGAAAATCCAAATTATATTAATAATCATCAGAGTATGACCTTATGGCCAAGCTTACAATTATTAGCCAGAAGGCTTAAAAGAAACTAGCAGCGGAAATCCAAAAGAAAGCGCAGCAGCCAATCGACACGCCCACAGGCTATCGAGTGGGGAGCGAAGCCTAGAACGCGTAGTCGTCGAAGCACTCTCCTCCTGGAACCTCCTGCTGGTGATACTCCTCCTCCTCAACTGAGCAACAGGGGCATAAAGCCGTGAGTACATTGGTACTCAGCAAGCCGTTTGTAACAAATGAATGCAATATAATATGCAAGGCTTACCAATGGATGGCTGAAAGGTTAATTTGCATAAAACAGCATTTGAAAATACACTAAATAGATTGAAGGCGCATTTGAAGTAAAACAATAATAAACAATAATCAAAGGAATTGAAGTAACCACTTATGGATCTCCCATCCATAAGCTAAACCGACCACTTAAGGACCTCCCAACCAACAGTGAATTAACCACACACTGTCCAAAACTTTTTAGAAATAATTATACCTCGTGTGAAATCACCGAGCATTGTCCATGACCGAGGACGCGGCTATTCGAATAGTTTTACACTCTGCAGAGGTTGCACAACTGTACCCACACGATGTGATTAGCCTCAGCTTAAGGTAATCACAACAAGGCCTTTACAATGTTCAATTCCAACCCAATCCCGCCCGCTAGGGTTTCGCATCACACCCCCCCTTGCGCCCCGTGGAATGTATACGACACCCACTGACATCCCAATGGCGGAACTAGAATTGAAACATCACAAATTAATCAGCCAGGTCTGTCCCATACCAGACATGTGGTTTGCATGGTAAGACTCAGATCAATGGCGCACAAAGTTAAGTCCTTAAGTGTTACCCAGGCGAAACATCCACATCCCAATGTGCAACCTGCACCCCCTTTACTGCACGATCATTCGCCCGAGTGAAAACCAATTTTGTATAACCAACACCAATGACACTACCCATGTCATGGCAATCAAATTTTACAACTGTGGTTAACCACCACGTTCAAGTATATCATTAAGTCAAGATTAATTGACACATGTGATGATAGACCCATCGTTCCAAACATAAGCATGGCTAAGCAAACTAGACGTATGCACCATGTGACAACTAGTATTGCATCACTAGATAGTTACCCATCCTATGGTGACAATGGAATCAGGGCAATCGAATTATCAAGGAGGGATTAATCAATGTGAACAATAACTACCAATACAAGGGTTTGATAATAAAATAGCGATGCATGATAATTTAAAACAAAGTAATACATAATAGATTGAAAACTAGGTTCAACATGATCAAAGGACATGACTTGCCTTGGCCTTGCTCAGTTGATGGCTCTTGATCTTCAAATCCAACGGCGGCTCCCTCGAACGCGTGATCTAACGAGAGAGAAAACGAATCGAAAAGACAATTTAAATTCAAATAAAATTCAAATGAACTCCAAAAATTCTCAAACCTGAACCAAAAGGTAGAGCTCAATTTTATATGAATTTAGGAAAAAGAATCGGGTCAATCGGAGCTAGGACGAAGGAGAATGGGGCTCTGGAAAAATAAATCTACAGAAAATCGGGAAATTGGAAAAGTGCACTGTGCTGTGGACCGGGCGCACGGGAGATCGGGTCTACGGTGAACCCGGCGCACGAAACAGTGCGGCTGACTGGGCTATTGGCGCGGCGGATAGGGCTGACGTGGCAGCTGACTGGGCTGACACGTGTGCGGGTAGGGCTGACATGGCGGCTGACGTGGCACTGGGACGGGCTCAGCTGCTGACATGGCGTTGACGTGGCATGACACGTCGGATCTAGGGCTGACGTGGCTGGCTTGCGTGGCTGGCTGGCGTGGCAAGCTGACGTGGCCAGATCGGCTCACGGGTCTACGGCTTCCGGCTGACATGCGGGCCCCACCGGGCAGAGGCACGGTGCACGGTGGACGGCGTCCACGGGGAGGTGAAGGGTCGCGGCCGCGCGGGCGACCGAGGCGAGGCGGCGCGGGGCGCGGCCGAGGCGGCGAGGTCTCACCGGCGGCGGCGAAGACGGGCGGCAACGGCCGGCGCAAAAGACGACGAGGGCGCCGGCGCTCGACGGCGACGGCAGACGGCGGCGAACTGACCGGCGTCTCTCGGCGAAGACGGCCGGCGCGGCGGAGGGACGGCGACGAAGGCGGCGGCGGCGGTCTCGGAGGACGGCGGCGGACGGCGCGAGGCTCACCGGCGACGGCGGCGGTCTGGCGGCGGCGGCTTGGGCGGCGGGGTGTCCGGGACGGCGGCGGCCTGGCCGGCGGCGACCGAGCGGCGGGGAAACGGGCGGCGGTCATGGCCGGCGGCGACCGAGCGGCGGGGAACGGGCGGCGGTCCTGGCCGGCGGCGACCGAGCGGCGGGGAACGGGCGGCGGCGGCGGCTCGCGGCTGACTGGGCTGGCGGCGGCTCGGGACGGCGGCGGGGCTCACCGGCGGCGGACGACGTGCGGCGGCGGACGGCAGACGGCGGCGCACGGGCGACGACGGCGGCGGCGACGGAGGCGGCGGCGGACGGAGGTGGCGGCGTGGGCGAGGCACGCGAACCGAGGCGGTGCCTTAAATACCCGGGCGGCGGCGATTAGGGTTAGGGCGGCGGGACGCGCGCGGGAGAAGGAGCGGCCGAGATGCGGGGCGCGGGCGCGGGGAGGCGCTGGGATGGGCGACGCGTGTCGGCCATCCAACGGAGGAAGGCGGGCGCGGGTGCGGGCGGATCGCCGACACGCGGCGAGGCGGGGCGTGGTTGGGCCGGCGGGGCTGGCTAGACCGGGCCGGTTCGGTGGGTTTCGGCCCACCGGCCGGTTCAAGGATTTTCTTTTTCTTTTCTTTTTCCAGAAATTTAAATAATTCTTTTTGAGCTCTAGAAAATAGCAAATAAATCCGGAAAAATCCCAGAAAATTCCAGACAATTCCTTGAGACTCAGGGAACTCAAATAAAATGACATTGGCAAATGTTAATGTTTATCTTAATCATATTAAATCCTTTCAATTTAATAAAATTCCAATTAAGCTTTAATTAATTCCAGAAAAATTCAAATGGTGAATTTTATTTTAAGAAGCTTCAAAAAGGCTCTGAAAATCAGGATGTTACAGTGGGTAAAGCTGTACAACCTCTGCAGAGTGTATAATCTATCCTAGATAGCCGTGCCCATGGTCATGGGTATGCTGAGTAAAAGTTTCTCATGGATTAGACTTTGTTTTTCAAAAATATTTTTGAAAACCTTGTGGATGGATGGAAACCACGGGAGATGAAAACCTTGCGGATGGATGGAATCCGTGAGAGATTGAAACCTGGTGGATGGAAGAAATCTCTCAGAGTTGCGCAGTGAAAGCGTGTGGATGGATGGAATCCATATGTGAACTTTTGGTAAAGATTATCCGGGTGGGATGCCCGTGGATAGGTTGGTGTTTGATCGGAGCTGGTGGATGGATGGAATCTCTCAGAGTTGCGCAGTGAAAGCGTGTGGATGGATGGAATCCATATGTGAACTTTTGGAAAAGATGATCTGGTGAGATGCCCGTGGATAGGTTGGTGTTTGGTTGGAGCTGGCACTAACGGTATTATTTTCAATTACAAGTATTGTTTTTATCTACTGTATTAAATTCAGCATTTTCAATCTATTTACTGTATTTCCTTAAATGTTGTTTTATGCAAACTGACCCTATAAGCCTTCCATTGAAGCCTTTATCATTATTTTGCATTTCTCCGTGTGACTTGCGGAGTACAAGTTTGTACTCACCTTGCACTCTCCATACAGAGGAAGATGTCGTCGACTACGGTGAAGATTTGGACGAATGGGCCGCGTCTTACTGTCGTTTGCCTGTGGACAGGCTTGGGCTTTGCTTTTATCAGTTTGCTTCCTCAGTTATTTGCTTTATTTACTTTTGCCAATGGGCGTTGATATAAGACTTCGCCATAAGGCTGTACTCTTTATTTAATGAAGATAGTCATTTGTGCTTGGTATTTATCTTTATTGTACTGTGTGCACTAGCTGATCCTCGACTAGTGTGATTTACACAGAGGATCCAGGAGTAGTTACTCCGGGTTCCGACACTGATTCTAGATTTGTTATGAGAGCGAGTGTGAGCACAAACCACCGTGCTCCGCGAGCCAATACATGGGATGCAAATAAATGGCATGCATGGTTTATCAAACGAGAGGCTCGGGTTTATTTTATTTGCCAGAAATTGCTTTTAGTAGCTTTATTATTATTTAATCCTAGTGCTATTATTGCTGCCTAAAACTCCACACAGCGATTGCCATAATTGACTTAATCCACCGAAGATACACTTTCTTTATTGAATGATGTCTAAGACTCCAAACAACGAGTGTAATCATTTATTTAAATCCACCGATCAAACATTTCCCATTACATTGTCTAGACATTCTATTAATCACATCAGGGTTACTAACTTCCATATGAATCTAAATTTTTCCACCAATTCATGGATCCAATCTCGGGTTCACTATTTACCAATTTCTTAATTTTAGATCCACCAACATCTTGTGTATTCTAAATTCCTAACAATCCAATCTTGTGGTTGCTAATCATCAACTTTTCATTTCTAAATTCTAATGATTACCCAACATAATTGCTTTTAAATCCACCGAAATCATTCGTATCGGGACTCTCTAACAATTCAATCCTTTTGTTATTGATCCAAAACCATAATTTGCTCTTCCAATAATCAATATTATTTTCCATTATCTATCTTTAGCCAGTTCACTAGAATACCTCCACCAAGAATATTAGTGATCAAGTCTACGATTCACTATTATACATCCTCCAAGAATATCAGTGATCAAGTCTACGATTCACTAGTATACACCAAGAATATCATAGATTAAGATTATACTCCAATAATTGTTATTATTCCTCCAAATTCCCAAAAATTCAATTCATCCATCTAGTATTTGATCAAATCCTATTAATCCCATTATCGCCAACATCTTCCAAGAATTTATATTAGTTATCAGTGTTGTAATCCAACCATTACCTTTGCACTCCCTAATTCTCCAAAAATCATTTGAATCATCTATCTAGCTGAGAGACCACGTGGATGTGACTCCATATTTCTGATGAGTAATTGGCGCATATTCGGGAAAGTTTGAGTTTGGTTTGAATGGTTCCAGCTAAGTCGTTGCTTGGTGCAGTCGACTGTGGTCGGATCTGATCGAACGTGGTCAGACGTGCTTAGGACGCCTGTTTTCTTTTCGACTGGTCGTTGGGCTATTTTGGGTGTGAGTATTTAATTCTAATACAACTTTGTGTTATCTGTATCTCGAGCGGTGCTATGTGATGTGTTTCTTGTCTGTGATGGCTGCAGGACTTTGAGGCAGGAGTCGTGGCGAGGCACAGGATGACCGGACTAGGCACAGGCGGTGCTGAGGTCAGAGCGGTTGGGATGTGTCAAAGACGGCGAGGACTCAAAGTGGTTGTGAGGCGTGGACAGCAAGAAAAGAGGAAGCTTCCAAGAAGGAGTGTGAGGGGCAATTCGGTAAAATTGACTCAGGCTCGCGGAAGCGGATGCGGTTCGAGTTAACAGATAAAGTGTTGATTTGTTGGAGCTATCGGGTTGTGAACCCGCTGAAGGAAGGCTATAAATAGAGGGGGTGCTCTCTAATGCAACTTGTGAGAAAGAGAGTGTGTGAGGGTTACCTGTTCTTTGCTCTCCATGTGTGTGTTGTTTTCTTTTTGTTGTGAGGGTTGTCTGCAGAAGCAGAGTCTCTCTTTTGTGTGAGTTCTCCTCGGAGGATGAGGATGGATATGAGATGGCTGTAGAACAATCTTTCATGTAATCGCGTATGTCTTTGTATCGATTTCATGAAATCTTGAGTTAAGTTGTACTGAGTTATGTCTGCTCTTTTTCAGTGATTGTGTTTAGTTTTTGTCTCTATTGTCTCTACTCTGCTCTTCTCTTTTATTTCTGTTTTGGTGTAAGTTCTTGTTGAGAAGCTACCAGTTTTCTTTGCTCTGAACTAGGATTATACTCAAAGCCATTTGGCTAGCAAATCCCTGAGAGCATACTCTTAATTGCAGCCTTCTCTTCAAGAGTTCATCTGTTGAAAACTTCCTCTGTTTTGCTAGAATTAGGGTTTACTATGTGGAGAGGCAGAGGACTTTGGTGCTCCTAATTTCCCTTCAAAAGGCTGTCTTCAATTGTATGTTTTCTTGCCCTCAGGCCATTTGCTGCTATGATCTAAGACCTCATGTGCAAAAGATTCAGAAATTACAAACAAATTGCATTCCAATATCAATATGTGTTCAGCTTGTCATTTTCGATTTCATGCACTCTCTGTGATTTTCTTCAGCCGAAGTGACTTTGTTTGAATGTTCTTGTTCTTGGGGTCTCTCAGTTATTTGGGTTAAAAATCCCGATCAGATGACCTGAAAAGATCAATCAATCTTTTGGAAGTTTTTGTGTCTCTCAGCTGTATAAAGTAATTACGGTGCCGACAATGTTCAACTACCTTCTGTTCTGTTCGCTTCTTTTCTTTTGGGGCTGCAGTTTGTTTCCTTTGCAGTATGCTCTTTGCTTCAGTTCTTGTCTGTCTTTTCCTGGTTTCTTCTTCTTTTCTGTTGGGATTTGTTGAGGAATTCTGCAGCTTGTTATCTTCTCGGTTTCAACCATTTTCAGTCAGCTGTTTTCAGTCGGGTTCTTAGTTGTTCAAGTCTGAATTTTCTGCAGTACACATGGTGCTTTCAGTTTTTAGTTTCTGCTAGCAGCCTTAGCTTTTCCTTCATGCCTCTTTGCTTTTAGTTCGGCAAAGCACTCTGCACATTTTTGTTTTCCAGCTTTTCGGCAATAAGACTGCTAGCTCTCCTCCTGTAGCTGAGCTGTTCTTTTGTCTATTTCAGTATTCACTGTATCAAACATCTTCGGCTATTTCAGTTCTTATCATCTCCTGCATGTTTCGGTTTCTATTAAGTTCCTTTGTGCCGACTTTTGTCAGGTAGCAACAATCCTTTTTCCAGGTCTTCTGATTGCCCTTCCTTTTCAGTTTGCTTTCTTTTTGCATTTGTCTTTCTTCTTTCTTTTGCTGTCCTTAGTTTATAGTATTTGATTTTGTTTTGACAAAGTCGGTAATCTTTGTGTCTTTTTGCCTTTCAGTCTTCGCTTTTAGCCTGGTTCACTTCAATTATTTGTTTCAGTTAGTGTGACTACAGGAAAACATCTTTCGGCCTTTATGGACTAATTCTTGGACAAAGGTCTGTGTGGGCAATTCATGTCTTGCATTTTCAGTTGTTTCTGTCTCTTCTGTGAGCTTCTTCGGTCAACCGACAAAATTGTTTTCGACTCCCAGTGAGCGAATTTCTTCTGTCTTCATTGCTACTATAGCTATCGGAGAAGAAGAAGTGTGAGAATACTTGGGGCGGTTTTTTTGAAGGCACCATTCACCCCCCTCTGTTGCCATTTCGATCCTACAATTGGTATCAGAGCCGGTTAGCTCTTCCTCGTAGATCTTAATCGGTCTAGAGCCATGGCGACAGACAAGTATTCCACCAAGCCCCCGATCTTCGATGGGATCGACTATCCCTTCTGGAAGAGTCGGTTGGAGACCTACATCCAGGCTCAGGGCTATGCCATCTGGAGGAAGGTCAAGACCCGATATGTTGTTCCTGCCGATGAGAACATACTGCCGATGAGAACATAAATGCCGGAAACATGGCCGATGTTGAGGCGAATGCTAAGGCGAGGAACATAATAATTCAGGGTCTAAGAAGAAGCGATGGAACAGCTTCTTGGCTTTGCCAAGGTTGCAGAACTTCTTCTTGCCTTGTGTAGGAGCTGGAGGCTTGTTGTTGCGGTTCTTGTCGGTGTAGTCGATCTTGCCCGAACCGCTGTAGTTGTTCTTGCCCTTCTCCAGCTTAGGGCAGTTTGCCCGAATGTCGTTGGGGCCACCACACTCGAAGCAAATGACGGGTCCTCCTCTCTTTCTGTCCCTCCTCCCCTTGTAAGCATGGGAGAATCTTTGAGCAAGGAGGGCTAGTTGCTCATTCGCAAGCTGCTCTAACTGATCATCAGTTATGTCACAGAGAGCAGCAAGGGAGAATCCGCAAGAGGACTCGGAAGAAGAAAGACCAGAAGCCAACGTGGGGTCGGTGACTAACGCCATCGACTGTGACTTCGACTTGCGAGAGACAACGTCAATCTTGTGAGTCTTGAGACACGAGTACAGCGCATTAAGAGTCAAAGTCGAGAGGTCCGTAGTGTCCTTGATGGTAGTCACCTTCATCTCCCAAACACGAAGATCGAGTGCAGTGAGCATCTGTCGAGCATTATCCGAGTCGGGGTATGTGAGACCGACCGCTCGGAGGTTGCTCAAAATCTTGTGAAAATGCGCAAAACACTCATCAAGTGACTCGCCAGCGAGCATTTCAAACTTGTTGTAATCTCGCTTGAACTGGTCCTGTCGCACCGTCTTTATTTGAGTGGTGCCCTCATGGTAAGCATCGAGGGTCTCCCAAATATCGAAGGCGGACGAAAGATGAGATATGCGGCCAAACTCGCTACGACTCAGGCCCTGGATTATGATGTTCCTTGCCTTAGCGTTTGCCTCAACATCGTGCATATTTCTACCATTGTTGTTCTCATCGGCAGGAACAACAAACCGGACCTTGACCTTGCGCCAGATGGCGTACCCCTGAGCCTGGATGTATGTCTCCATTCGGCTCTTCCAGAAGGGGTAATCGATGCCATCGAAAACGGGCGGCTTGGTGGAGTACTTGTCCGTCGCCATGGCTCTAGAGACCGGTTAAGATCTATTGAAAAGTGCTAACCGGCTCTGATACCAAATGTTGGACCGAAATGTCGACAGAGGGGGGTGAATGTCGCTTTCTAAAATTAAATTCGCCCCTCAAGTATCCACACTTATGCTTCTTCTCCAATAGCTATGGAAGCTATGAAGATAGAAGATATGCACTACTGGAAGACACAGCAACAAGGATAAAACAGATCCAGAAAGAATCATTCAAGAAAAATAAATTCAGAGCAAGTCTTACTGCAAGCGGTAGTACCGCTGAGACGAGCGGTAGT
This sequence comes from Dendrocalamus latiflorus, assembly GCA_017311315.1. Lineage (NCBI taxonomy): Eukaryota > Viridiplantae > Streptophyta > Magnoliopsida > Poales > Poaceae > Dendrocalamus > Dendrocalamus latiflorus. The sequence goes on along the minus strand of CM029614.1, from coordinate 13,889,483 downwards.
ACCGCTGAGCTGAGCGGTAGTACCTTTCGAGGAGCGGTAGTACCGCACGAAGAAATCAGGCGATAGCAAACTGAAACCTGAAAAACTGAACTTCGGGTAGGACTACAACTCTTCGAAAATCAAGGCAAATGGTGGTTTTCTTTCATTCTTTTTGGCCCAAAGCATTACTATAACATATCAAATAGTAAGGGGGCTTTGGGAAACAAAGAAACCACACCAAGAAACAAGAATTTCAGATTTGGGTAAAAATCTGAAATCTTGCAAGAACCATGCCAAAAATCACATTACTCCTCAACCTTTGATCCTTTGGCTATGAAACTTTGAGGATAGCTACTCAATAGCCTCTGGACTCTCCATGCCAAATTTCAAGCCATCTCGTGAAGGGAATCAAGATTTGCATTAAACCCTAGAAGGAGGAAATGAAGAACAGGGAGGCTCAAAAACGAAATCTGAAATTAGAGATGGGTTTTTGGGATTTTAACTGATCAAATGATTGTGAGGCACTATCTCAACATAGAGCAACCTATTTTGGCACTCCCAAGCAACAACCAACAAGAAACGCAAAAAATCAAAAATCACCTAAAAAGAAGAACGAAGGAAGAACAGAGAGCACAGAGCACGAACAGAAGAAATGAAACTTCAGATTTTCATTCATTGAACCAAAAGGAATACAGAGGAGTCCCGATACACATGGACATTAGAACCATGGATGATTACATAGATTCACCACTCAATCCTCTACTCTCCCTATCTTAAGAACACACCTCTCTACATGCTTGCTAGGGAGGAACACACACAGAGAAGGGAGATGATCGTGGGAGACAAGGTGCTGCTGCCCTCAACCACTAAAGAGCAAAGCAAAACCACCTCTCAAAGCCTCTTTTGACCCACTAAAACCCTAACTCTCTCCTAAAGCCATGGGGAGGCATGCAGCCCCTCCACCTATTTATAGCGCTTGGCTAACGGGTCTCCACCCCGTTACGCCCGCTAAATCCAACAGAGCCCGCTCCCGCTTGTGCAGCCTTGCGAATTTACCGATTCGCCCCTCGTGCATCTTCCGGGAAGCTTCCGCGCTCCTTGTCGTCCATGACTCGCAACCACATCGAATCTCCACCGTCTTCGACACATCCGACCGTTCTGACCTCGACACCTCCCTGTGTCTAGTCCGGTCACCTCGTGTCTCACCACGACTCCGCCTCGACGTCCTGCAGTCACACATACAAGAAACACGTCACATAGCACCGCTCGATACATGAAAGCGTAAATAGCATAAGCACATCATACCTACTCATGACGAAGTCCAAACCTATCGAATCATCGGAATATGCAACCTAATCCCATACGACCAAGTTTGACCAAGTCCGACCGAGCCCGTTGCACCGCGCAACGACATGGTCCGACCACACAACCCAAACTCGACCATCCTAAACCTTTGTCAATTACTCATCATTCACATGAAGTCACGACCACATGGTCTCTCAATCTCCCGCTTGATGAGTATATTGACAAACGCAGAAAAAGCATGAAGTTGATTTGAGTTTGAAGAGTCCAACATGGTCCAAAGAAAAAGAATGAAGCTAATGACCATGTTGACAGAAGGAAACACTCGAGCAACAACTGAAAGAGCAAATTGTTCTCCAAAGCTCTAAAATGTTCCCACACGACTTTTTTTTCTCTATTCTCCCCCTTTTGGCAATAAACACATCAAGGATGCAAAGGAGAGAATAGACATGTCAATGGATGAATATAGCTGAAATTTGTTTATTCTAAGCATTTAGAGCCATGAGAATTATCCATAATGACCAACAAGTATTACATCAAGCCATAACTCAATATAATGCTATCTAGATTATGACAAGATATATATAAGCCAGCTAAACCAAATAGATGACAGTCTGAAATTTAGTGCAAGTTGTGAGCATATCAAGTCATCCATGATAAAAGTCTACCTAGAGGTATCCAAGGATGATGCAAACCATGTGAATAAGCTAAGCGGAACCAAGAAGCTAGTATTGAGCCTAATTAGAGTGCTACAAGTTCAAGAGTGAAACATTTGTTTAAGTACTTGATTCTTTTTGTAGATTAAGCTAATGAAGCACAAGTGACATATTTTCTTTTGAAATTCAAGGTCGTTGCCAACCACATTTTTTGTTTAGTCATGTGCTAGACCTCAAGCCTTATGCGACCACTTCAAGCAATAAGCTTAAGAAGATGATCTTGGTCATCCAAAAATCCCCCAAAGTTCATGCCAAGTGCAATGGCAAGCAGTCTCATAGGAGAGAATTGGTGAGATCAGTTTTTTCGCACAAAAGAGATCTTTTAGCTTTTTAACATGTTGTACTAACTCATGCTGCATCAAGAGACTAAAATAGCTTAATCTAAGGCTCAATAGAGATTCAACGCTCAACTCAGCCTATTTGACATGGCATGAATCATAAAAGGATAACTAGAGTAAGACTAGTCTCGAGTGCTAACAAGACAAGTTTTAATTCAATTTTGAGCAAGGTTAATTAACTTATCATGGCAATAACTAGTCTACACATATGAAGTCATGATCAATCTAGCAATGAAGCACAAATAATGGCAGGATGTAAAGCGATGTAAACATGTCATGAAAGGATAATAATCAAGGCTCAATGTAGATATTTACAATGCAGAATGACATGCAAGAAATCCAGCTCCCCCTCAACACATGATGCAACTTTTAGTTCAAGCTGAGTTATATCAAATTTAAGCTCCAGAAGCTCCCAAATGAACTCCCCCTGAACCAAAGCAGTAAATCGAGAAGCTGGCAAAGAAATCCGAAAGGACAGTCCTTAAAGCATAGACAAGATATAGAGGATACTATGGCTCAGACTGACTCTCATCTACCCCAGAATGACTCGAGAACTATCAGCTGGTCTACTAACAACCTAGGGAGCAAACACGTACCCTGTCTACCCGAGGGTGGCCCAACCCTCGTTAGAACCCACAAGAAGTGAGCAAGAAGTCTAAACGCTAGACAAGAAGACCACTCTAACCTACGCTAGAAGGACTATCCCGAATGCACCCAAAATGCAATGCAACAGAAAGGAGCAACAGCATAGTTAATATAATAAAGCAGTAAAGCACAGAGCTCCCCCTCACAACAGTCCATAAGGACAGACCACCCCAAGCTCTCCCCGCAGAACTGAAAACCTAGAGCTATCCAAAGGCTTGGTGAAGATATCGGCTAACTGGTGGTCACTCTCCACAAACCGGAGCACAATGTCACCCTTCTCCACATGGTCTCGAAGGAAGTGATATCGAATATCAATGTGTTTGGTCCGAGAATGCTGTACTGGGTTCTCAGCAATGTTAATCGCAGAAATGTTATCACAAAAGAGTGGAACACTGTCGATAACTAACCCAAAGTCCCGCAGGGTCGAGACCATCCAAAGCACCTGGCTACAGCAACTGGCTGCAGCAACGTACTCGGCCTCTGCGGTGGACTGTGCAACACCGACTGCTTCCTCGAAGACCAAGAAACGAGAGAAGTGCCAATGAACTGGCAGGTGCCCAAAGTGCTCTTCCTATCTATCCTACAGCCGGCAAAGTCTGCATCCGAGTAGGCGCTAAGGGAAAGACAGGAAGAGGAAGAGTACCAGATACCATAGTCAATGGTAGCTCGAAGGTACCGAATAATGCGCTTCACCGCCTGGCGGTGAGATACGCGAGGAGAAGCCTGAAACCGGGCACAGAGACACACAGCGAAGTGTATGTCCGGTCTCGAGGCGGTGAGGTACAGGAGGGAGCCGATCATACTACGATACTCCTTCTGATCAACTGGCTCGCCGTCCTCATCTGGGTCAAGTGAGGCAGAAGATGCCATGGGAGTTGACACAGGCTTGCCATCACTCATGTCAAAGCGTCTCAGGAGGTCGCGAGTGTACTTGCCTTGATGCAAGAAGGTACCCTCCCGAGTCTGCTTGATTTGGAAGCCAAGGAAGAAGGTCAACTCATCCATCATGCTCATCTCAAACTCGTCATGACATCCGAGAACTGGGAAACGAGAGCATGGGAAGAGCCGCCAAAGATGATGTCGTCCACATAAATCTGGACGAGCAGAAGATCAGTGCCATGCCGGTGAATGAACAAGGTCTTATCCACCTTACCCATCTCAAAACCATGACTCAACAGGTAGGACTTAAGCCTCTCATACCAAGCTCTAGGGGCCTGCTTAAGTCCATACAATGCTTTGGAAAACTTGTAGACATGGTTAGGGTATTTGGGGTTCTTGAAACGTGGAGGCTGTCTCACATAGACTTCTTCCTCAATGAAGCCATTAAGGAAGGCACTCTTGACATCCATCTGGTAAAGCTTGAAACCCTTAGAAGCTGCAAAGGCAAGCAGGATTCTAATGGCCTCAAGTCTAGCTACAAGGGCAAAAGTCTCCTCAAAATCTAGACCCTCAACCTAGAAGAACACCTGAGCTACCAGTCTAGCCTTGTTTCAAATGACAACCCCATCCTCACTCTGCCTGTTCTTGAACACCCACTTGGTCCCAATAACATTGTGACCTCGAGGGGGCTCGACAAGCGACCAGACCTTGTTTCTCTCGAAATTCTCTAATTCCTCATGCATGGCATTCACCCAAGACTCATCAGACAGAGCATGACAAACGTCCTTGGACTCAAAGGAGGCAACAAAGGCAGAATGGAGACAAAATTGAGACACGTCAGATTTTGAACGAGTGACTCGCTCAAACAGGTCTCCAATAATCTGCTCAAAAGGATAAGCTTTTTGGATATATCTAGGAGGTCCAGGATGAGATGAAGAAGTGGCCTCTACCTCGTGAGCTGACGAGGTAGGAACAGAGCCACTAGCTCCAGAAGAAGCAGAAGGCATGGGCTGATCGCCTCAAGGTGCGGTGGAAGAGGGCACCTCAAGGGGTGGATGAGGGACTAGATCGGGTAGACAACCCTCATCTCCATCGTCCTCATCATCCACAAAGATGGGCTCGGACTGCTCTAAGGAACCTGAGATATCAGGCCTAGTCCCCGAACTGGCCTCGTCGAAAGTCACTTCACAGGTCTCTACCATTTTGCTAGACTCGCAGTTCCAAACCCGATAAGCCCGCGAAGAAGTCGAGTAACCTAGAAAGATGCCATCATAAGAACGTGACTCGAACTTGTCTAGGTTCCTGAACTTCAAAATAAAGCACTTGCAACCAAATACACGAAAATGAGATACACTGGGCTTTCGCCCATATCTCAACTCATAAGAAGTGCGGTGCAAGTGTGCCTGAAGAAAAACTCGATTAGAAACATGGCACGCGGTGGCTATAGCCTCAGCCCAAAACTTCTGCGGTGTAGAGTACTCATCGAGCATTGTCCTGGCCATCTCGACCAAGGTACGGTTCTTCCTCTCCACGACGCCATTCTGCTGTGGGACGTGCGGAGAAGAGAACTGGTGCTCTACACCTGTCTCATCACAGAACCTCTCGAAGTAGGAATTCTTGAACTCCATGCCATTGTCACTACGGATCGCTCGTAAGGCACCAGGGAGCTCAACAGAAAGCCTACTGAAAAGACCTCGAAAATGTGTAAACGTCTCATCCTTCGAGGCTAAGAAAAACACCCAAGAGTATCTCGAGAAGTCATCGACCACGACAAGAACATACCACTTCCCTCCTGCTGACTGCACTCGAGCTGGTCCGACTATGTCCATGTGGAGCAGCTGTCCCGGTGCATCGGTCATAGTAACTGTGACCGGAGGGTGAGAAGCGGCAACCATCTTGTCGTGCCAGCAAGGATCACAAACTAGATTTTTGACCATCTTGAGCTTTGGCAGACCACGAATGAGGTCGTGGCCGCTAACTCGGGTCAAATGGTCAAATCCAATATGACCAAGTCTCCTATGCCAGAAAGAAAGGTCGTGGGACTCAGAAGCAACTAAACACCTCAAAGGATCACTAGAAGACTCAGAAAAATCAGCACGAAAGATCCTCCCAAACCGATAAATCCCGCAAACCAGACTACCCGAAGAATAAAGAATTTTGCAAGCATTTTTTTTAAAGCTCACCTCGTAACCGTCATCGGTAAGCTGAGAGACTGAAAGTAAATTATACTGCAGCTTACTAACCAAGGCAACATCTGTCAAGATAAAAGAGTCATTTACACGCACTGTACCTTTGGCGATGACGCGCGCAGATGAAGCATCTCCGAAGGTGATCGTCTCATCACCTGGAGCACGGCCAAGGGAAGAAAACCAATGGGAGTCTCCGGTCATGTGACGTGAACACCCGGAGTCTACAAGCCAAACCTTTCCCTTCCCTGCCCGGCGAACCTGAGTTAAACAGAGAGTAAAGTCTCAGTACTGGGGTAAATCAGGAGTGATTTTGGCACCTAATACTGAGTAACACATCGAGCAGATGAAGTAGTCAAACACGACTGACCTCTATCTACCCTACGCTCTCTGTCACTCAAAGAAGCAGAAGGTCTGTGAGCAGACCTGAAGCTGTTGTTGGGCTTGACTGCTACAGAAGAGCGAGTCAAGATACCAGCAACATGCTGATCACGCCGCGGGTAGCTATCTCGATGAGGGAAACGAGATCTACCCTCAGGACGGCGGAAGTCACGACCAAAGGGAGCATGAGGACGAAAACCAGAAAACTCAGAAAAACCAAGTCCTCGATGCTGCCCAAATCCATTAGCTGAAGCAACCCTAGACCTCGTGTTGGGCTTAGGTGCACTCAAGGTCTGGGGCTGACCCTGAATATGCCTAAGAGACTCAACACGGTCTCTACGCGCGATCTTGGCGCGCCTGAAGCATCGATCGATTAGATGTCCATCCTTCTGATAGAAGGTGCAATGATACTTCGCCTTCTGAGGGGCAGAAGTAGCATGAGATGGCTTCGCCTTCTAAGAGGCCGAAGCTGCAGGTGGACTCACCTTGCCGTCAGAAATCCCTTGGACAAAGCCCGTAGACTTGAATTTAACTTCATCAGATCTGGGCTCAACCTCGATCACACCTCCTACTATGGGTCTAAGAATAGCAGGTGGATGCTTCCTAATGTCATCATAGAAATCATATCCTAGACCTTGATTAAACTTGCAAATCTTGGACTGGTCTAGAATAAGATTCAGCTTCTTCTTGCCGCCTACAAACCTCTCGAGAGTGTTCATAAGATACTGACACTCCCGAAAGAGAGAGGTGCAAGAAGAGCACAGAGAAGAAGAGACAGCAAAAGGTAAGGGAGCAGAAGAAGAACCAATAGTAGAGGAAAGAATGGCTTGTGCACGCACAGCCGACTCTGAAGGGACAATCCTACTACTAGCCAGTTGGTTCACGACACTAAGCGTCTCCACCTTACCCTGGGGCTTCTCCCCCTCAACAGCACACACATTACAAGCAGAAGATGACTTCTCTAGTAAGTCCTTAGTTAGCTTCACACATTTTTCTTCCAAAGAAATCAAATCAGATTTTAGTTTGTTACAATTAATGCATGGTGAGCTAACAGGGTCCTTAGAAGCATTTTGAGCCAACCTATTGTTGTCATCAACTAAATCTTGAAACTGTTTGGAGACAGCTTCAAGCTCAGCAGTAAGCTTGGGACAATTCACACAAGAAGTAATAGGCTCAAGAAGAAAAGCTTGTAATGTAGCAATTTTATGATCTGCCCATTTTAGGTTCATCTTCAGATTATTGCAATTTTCACAAGACTCGGGCAGATCCAGAAGCATGGTATAAAGACCTCTAACAACGTTGTCCTTATCCTCACATGAGGTGCATGCAATAGTCTCGACAGAAGTAGATGAAATAGGCGCTACTCTACTCATCTCAAGCTCAACAATAAGACTAATGTTCTCCACCTTAACAATATCAAGTTCAGAGGACAGACTATCATGCGAGGTCCTTAATTTCTCCATGTCACCCAACAGAGCACAGCAAGTATCACAATCATCACTAGAGGGAGCAGGTGTAAGAGCAATAATCTCTAGTGACAATCTATCTACTTCCTTCTCTAACTCAGTACACCTAGCCCTAGCTTTAGCATGAAATCCACCTAGCTTAAGAAAAGCGTGATTGAGCTGGTCGTAGGTGGGACATACCTCGTCCGAGTTGGAGTACAGCTCGTTGTCGCTCAGTTCGCCCTCAAGGGCCATGAAGCACATGCCAGAGAAGTCGTCGCCGCCCTTGGGGTCTTGGTCACCCGTCCCGTCGTCGTCGCTCCATCCCTCCACCTCGCTGAGGTCGAGGTCGTCGAAGGCGGTGAGGACGCGATGAAACAGCTTCTTGGCTTTGCCAAGGTTGCGGAACTTATTCTTGCCTTGTGTAGGAGCTGGAGGCTTCTTGTTGCGGTTCTTATCGGTGTAGTCGATCTTGCCCGAACCGCCGTAGTCGTTCTTGCCCTTCTCCAGCTTGGGATAGTTTGCCCGAATGTGGTTGGGGCCACCACACTCGAAGCAAATGACGGGTCCTCCTCTCTTTATGTCCCTCCTCCCCTTGTAAGCATGGGAGAATCTTCGAGCAAGGAGGGCCAGTTGTAACATCCTGAAAATTTGAATTTAAAAATTTAAAGCTTTTGAATTATTTCTGCAATGTATTTTATTTGAATTTGGAGTTTGTGGGATTTTCCTGAAAAAGTTTGGCGAAGGTTCCAATGGTTAAAAGGAACAAGAAGAAAACAAACATGTTTAAACAATAGAGAATTAACTTTAATATAAAAATTTGAAAAGATGATCCATAAAAGGAAGGGAGAAATTCAACTTAAACCATAAAATGCCATCTTGAAAATAATAACAAGAATAACAATAGGAGCAAGCATAGGGATACCAACATACGTGAATATATATGTAGATATATACATATATATGTATATCAAAATTTTGCACATGCAAGGATTGCTCCAGTGATAAGGAGATATGAATATGAAAATTTTGTGAGCTAGCAAAAGTGAATAAAATACAAATGCTATATATAAGAAAAATACACAACAAATAAAATAAATAAAAAGAAAAAAAAGGAAATGCATCCGGCCGGCCACCACCCCCGGCCCAGCCCACATTACCTCTCTCTCCCGCGCGCTGACCGGTGGGCCCGCCCCCTCACCCGCACTCCCTCTTCTCCCTCCTCTCTGCTTTCTCCCCGACATCTCTCTGCTCCCCACCCGCGCGTGCTCTGCCGCGCTCAGCCTTCTTCCGCCGCGTGGCATCCATGCGCCGCCCCCTCCTGCCGTCGCCCCCGGTTTTTACCCGCACCGCCCACCGTTTCCATGGCCTTCCCGTGACCATAAGATCCTCCCGCGCCGCTCTCCTCTTTCTCCTGCTCCCTCTTCCGTTTTCGCCCGCACGCAGGCCGCTGCCGCCATTTTCCGATTCCGCTACTCCGGCGTGTTTCCTCCCCGAGCGACTGCGTCATACCGTGTCCCCACTCCCCAGTAGCCCTTCTCCCAAGTTAATTGAAATCTCGCGCACCGTAGCTCGCCGCACGGCCATCTTCTCCGTCGCCGGCCAAAACTGCCGCCACCGCCTCCGTTTCCTACTCGCAGCACCTCGGCTCGATTCCCTTCGCCGGGAGCATCTCCAAGTCGCCGCCAAGCCTCCCCGAGCACCGCCTTACCCTCCCCCTCACCGTAGCGAGCCGGCCACGGTGGCCTCCCCCGCACCGCCGCCGTGCACGTCGCCGGCCCACCTCGGCTCCCCTCCGGCCACGCCCGCCACCTAGGTGAGTTCCACTGGCCCTTCTCCCGCTCATGCACGCGCCACCCCTTTCCCTCTCCTCCCCGGCCGCCGTCGCCTCCTTCCCGCTCCACCGCCAGCCGCCCCGCGCCGCGGCTAGCTCGCCACCGTGCACCCCGGCCGGAGCCTCCACCCCAAGAGGCATCCCCGCCTCGGGGGGATTCCATTTCACTGGTTCCCAGCAGTTCCCCGGCCACCGTCCGCCGCCGGCGACGTCAACCCCGAGCGCCGGCGCGGTTCCTCTGTTTTGGCTCCGGCAGTAGAGATATAATTGGCTTTCTTCGCTTCACTTAGTCAGTCCAGGCAACTTACCCATTTGGCCACTGAGCGCATCTAGCAATCAGCCCTTCCCCAAGGTCTCGAGTTCAATTCTAGTCGGCAGCACTTTTTCCCCACATTCTTATTCTATTTTTTAGCTTATTTCTAATTAATAAAAGCCATGAAAAATTAGGAAATAATTTAGAGAAGCTAACCAAATTTAATTAAGATATAAAATGTAAGATTTAAATTCGGGTTAGTTCATATATGATTAATTAATATGGTTTGAATAATTGTCTGAAAGACTAAGTATTAAAGATATTGATAAAGAAAAGTGCCTTTGGTTAAAATGTCCAAGTTTAAATAAAGATTACCCTTGCATGAAATTAAAATGTAAGCTTTAACCTTTATCCTACCGTCATTTCAACAAATTCCCTTTTGTAGATTTAATTAATAGCTATGTCAAAACATGAACCCATGATAGATGAATAGAATTTAAATTGAAACTAAAAAAAACTAAGCCTAATAATAATCGAGCTATAGACAAAATGGTAGTGGTGCCATTAATTAAATCCTAACTATTAATTAAAGGCTTAGTAGGGATGTTGCTAGGTGTATGCTCTCATGGAATGACAACTTAGCAATTGAAAATTTATTAAGCAATAAAGCCTGAAACCTTGCATATTAGTAAATGTTATAAAATTAACCTCTGTAAAGTTCAAACCATAAACCAATATCTTTATAGCCTAGCCATTAGAAGAATCCTTTTTGACTATTAAATAATGTGAACATTAAGCCACCAACCTTTAGGCCATGATATTCAAATTGACTTAGAGGCTACATTGTATATAATTGACTCATGGTTTAACTTTAAATAATTCCTGATTCATGCCAACACCAAATTAAATGAAATACATATTTAAATTGGAAAGTCATGATTTATAATATAAACTCCACCATTAGTACATCGCCGATAAATAAATCTCAAAAGCTAGATTTAGTTAATAATGACAGTTGGTATTTAAATTAACATTCCACATAAAACGACTATGGTTAGATACTCAAAACTTAATAAAGATTACACTTCATTATAATGTATGCACTAGCATTTAACATACCGTCGCTAAACAAATCTCCATAGTATATTTGATTAAGTAGCTATATTAATACATAACCCTGTACGACAAGCTTTGCTAGATAAATAAAAATTAAAAATAAAGTTAAGCTTAATAATAACAAAGGTGCAAATAAAATGGTAATGGTACCACTAATTGAATCTTGACACTAGCTTTAGTACATAATAGTATTGAGCATAATTGCATATATAACAAGTTAGGACCCATATGGCTGGATCCTAATTCAGCTTAAATTTAGCCTAGCCATGAATGAAGATACATAAAATATGATAATGGGATTATTAGAGATTTAAATTTTAATCAACTATCATATATGAATAAATATTGAGCCTTTGCTATTTATCTTAATCTAATTAGTAAGTAAAGGCCTATATCAGAGATTATTCTAAAACCTAATAAAGATATCCAAGTGTTATAATACTTTCGACTAAAAGATTTATAAAATAAGTACAGATCTCATCCATCAGTCCAGTTTTCCTTTACCATAACCTAAGTTACAAGGAATACCTACCCAGCCAGACTCGCACTTCGATACATAAGTCTAACCCGACTCATGGAACTTCCTTGATAAATAACAAAATAATAAAAAGAGATTATTAATAAAAAGATCAAGTTATCGTATGCTATTACCAACCTTGCCTCAAATCACCGAATCACCCCTTAACTCATAATAAAACAAAAGTTGACTTTATTCGGATTTATTTGGATCTTTTGAGTTACTTGCTTTTATTTGGCTTCAGTCGTTTATCGCGTAGTTAGAAACTGGAGTCCCGAAGAATGAATGGATCAGGCGAGATCGAGATCAAGTTGAAGATAAAGACTAGAAGCTCAAGACCATCAAATGATATAGCTTTGAGTGAGCTCAAGACCGCGGTAAACCGCGCCAGGCGAGTCAATACTTTGATCATGTTGATCCAATATTTTCTGTAAATTACTTTGATTTAAATTATCAAATTGCATGCTGTTATGTTTATGAAAATACATGTTTAATTCAATAATCTAGTTATGTGCCTATTGTTTACCTTGGATAATATTACCCCTCCTTTGGAATATTTGAATGTGCGAACCTTGTCGCCCTAGCAAAGTTATAATGGTAACTTTTGAAAATAAGTCCCTAATTATATGCCATGCTTAGTTTTGCTTAGATACTCATGGGCGCGAGAGCGCCCAAGCATCACTTTTAATCCTGAGAAAAATTGGTTGGGCAGTCATGGTGGGAATGACTGGTATCCTTTGATATGGTTATTTTATGCTCTCAAAAATCCCAACTTGCTTAAATATCTGAGCGGATGGCTTGGGGGCTGGTATGTGGTGCGGTGGGAGCACAAATTAGGGAGTGTGGTAGAACCGCTCAGATAATACTAAGGACCGAATCTTGTCATGTCAACCCGTGTAAAACAGTACAACCACAAGTCTATAATGGGTACGACCTAGCTGAATAACTTGCAAGGGTTTAGTTCAGACATCACCGAGGGAAGTGGGTGCCAGGGTGTACTGGTTTACTCACAGTGAGGCACAGGGTGTACTGTACTCGCACGGCGCAAGAGGGGGCTTCTGACTGTGGTGGTGTAACCCTTCAGCGGTGAAACCTCAGCGTGGGTGGTGTTTAGCTAGATCGGAGTAAGGTAAAGGTTTTGTGATAAATTATCTGGGTCTCATGCCTAAGGAAGCATGTTGGCAAAAAGGATAGTTCATCTCTTGTGGTGAAAGTGTACAAACTCTGCAGAGTCTAAAACTATTCGAATAGCTGTGCCCACGGTCATGGGCGGACATGGGAACTTAACTGGATATAGTTCTGTTTTAAAAACATTGGAAACTGGGAATGGGAAACTTGAAGGGCGAAGGACTGCCCTGGTTTGGAATTGTCCTGGGTGTCGTCCCAGTGGTAAGTTAAGCGGCTATAACGCTGAAGAAATTGCTATATGGTGCAGATGCCATGTAACGGTGGATGGAATCTGAATCGATATTAATAATGCATTTCCTTGTACATTATGGTTTGTTCCAAAATTGCTAGGTCATAGGGCTTTATAATTAATTGTATTCAAAAGCACTTTACGCAAAATAAAATAGCCCGAGCCTCTCATTTGATAAGCTATGCATACTATTTATTTGCATTCTGTGTATTGGCTCGCGGAGCACGGGGTCGGAGTGCTCATGCTCGCTTTGCGACAAAATTCAGAATCAGGAAATCAAATCACCCCGCCTCAGCAACAAGATTGGACAAGCTGGCTGAGAAGATGAAGATGTCAAGGGCTAGGTCGCGAACCTCCAGTTGGCTGCCTGTGGGCATGTCCTGAAGGTCCCACCTGTGTGCTTCGTTCTTCCGCTGCTGCAATTTATTGATTTCGGCCTAATCGGCCCATGAGTAAGTGTACTATTATATTTACGTTTCCGCATGATATGAACTTTGATATTCAGAACTGTAATCTGTGAGCACTATCTACGGATCCAGGGAATAGTGCGGTGGAATCACAGAGGATTCGGATTGAAAAATCCGGGTCTGACAGCTTTGGTATCAGAGCATATCGACTGCAGGTCGTGACCTAGTTAGCCTGACCGATAGTTTCATGAGTAGAAATATTTCTTCAAAATACTATTTTCGAAAATATAAGTTATACTACTCATTCTCATCTCTCTTAGATGAATTCCTCTCATCTGTATTCTGCCCTAGCCATTTATACTTTTAAAGCTCTCTTACCCAAATTCAAAGTGATGAAAATCCAGTACTCCTCTCGTAACCACTCTATGAAAACACGCCTTAGGCCAAGAATTATGAAGCTTACCCTTGAGACCTAATTGTTTTATTCTGGGGGTGAAATAATAGTGCGAATTTTGGGTAAATGTATCGGTGGAGTTTAATTGAATAGATTGACCAGACAGATGAATTAAGTATTTTTGGGAGAAATAGAAAGTGTGAAACTGACTAAAGGATTGAATATGATTGAAAGTCAAAGATTTATGCGAGACTTAGATAACCATGACTAGGTTAATGAAATGATGGATGATACAATAGGAAGAGTATGATTGGTGGATCGAATACAATAAATAATCTCCTTCGCTGTTTGGAGTCTTAGATGGCAGTAATACTATGAACACTTAATGAAGAAAGATAACCTAAGTGCAGTTTGCAAAAGTGGAAGTTAAATTATAAAGGCCATTGGATTCTAAGCCTTACGTACAAAAAAATCATATGGGAGTGACTTGAATCAGTGATGGATAGTTGAACGTTGGAAGAGATTAGGATACCAAAAAAAAAATCTATTTAGCCACAAGGATCATTTAAAAAAAAAGGAGTGAGTGCTAAAACCAGTGAAACTACCCCAAATACTTTCCACTTCTTTCTATTAATTACAAAAGGAAAATTTTTGATCCTTTTCTCATACCCCTACTCCAAATATTAAGGTTAGGAACGTCGAAGATGATCATGAAGATAAGATGGTCTCGTTTTAGACGGACTGTGCATATGAACCCTGCACCCTCCTATGTGTGTTCCCCGAGTAGACGTTGTATGGTTGCAAGATTTTATTTGGCTCTGTGTACTGCCTTCTTGCCCTTGGGCGTCCTATTTCGCAGTCACAGAAAAAGCTTGCTTTTAAAATTTTGTGTGGTTCCGTATCACCCCAGCTTCTGGGGTATTTTCTTTTAAAGTTAAATGGGTTAGAACATCTTATCTCCGCGATTTAATCCTCATCTCATGCTATTCCCTCTCACCTTTTCTGAAAACCCCATCGGATCCAAAGGAACGAAATAACAAGTAACCCAAAACCAGTGCAATCAAGAAGAGGCGAAGACTTTTCAACCTTCCAATATTGAGGAGAACAACATCACCGTGAAGAAGACCACCCGCCAATCTCGTGATGACCAAGGCAGCTAGAGTACAATAGATAAATAATGACAATCGTCATTTATTTAAGGGGGGTAGCACTATGAGACAAAAACGTCAAAGAACAAGGTATCTCTCTTTCCTTTTAACTTCTTCAAGTGCTAACCCTTATTGTGTAGATTTTCATATCTGCGTGAAGCTAAAGAACTACACGTCGAGCAACACCCCGAAGCCCATTGCTAGCTAGTATAACCCCACCTCCTTTCTTTCAACTCTACCGGAATCTCGGGGTCGAGATTCATTTAAGGGGGGTAGGTTTGTAACATCCTGAAAATTTGAATTTAAAAATTTAAAGCTTTTGAATTATTTCTGCAATGTATTTTATTTGAATTTGGAGTTTGTGGGATTTTCCTGAAAAAGTTTGGCGAAGGTTCCAATGGTTAAAAGGAACAAGAAGAAAACAAACCTGTTTAAACAATAGAGAATTAACTTTAATATAAAAATTTGAAAAGATGATCCATAAAAGGAAGGGAGAAATTCAACTTAAACCATAAAATGCCATCTTGAAAATAATAACAAGAATAACAATAGGAGCAAGCATAGGGATACCAACATACGTGAATATATATGTAGATATATACATATATATGTATATCAAAATTTTGCACATGCAAGGATTGCTCCAGTGATAAGGAGATATGAATATGAAAATTTTGTGAGCTAGCAAAAGTGAATAAAATACAAATGCTATATATAAGAAAAATACACAACAAATAAAATAAATAAAAAGAAAAAAAAGGAAATGCATCCAGCCGGCCACCACCCCCGGCCCAGCCCACATTACCTCTCTCTCCCGCGCGCTGACCGGTGGGCCCGCCCCCTCACCCGCACTCCCTCTTCTCCCTCCTCTCTGCTTTCTCCCCGACATCTCTCTGCTCCCCACCCGCGCGTGCTCTGCCGCGCTCAGCCTTCTTCCGCCGCGTGGCATCCATGCGCCGCCCCCTCCTGCCGTCGCCCCCGGTTTTTACCCGCACCGCCCACCGTTTCCATGGCCTTCCCGTGACCATAAGATCCTCCCGCGCCGCTCTCCTCTTTCTCCTGCTCCCTCTTCCGTTTTCGCCCGCACGCAGGCCGCTGCCGCCATTTTCCGATTCCGCTACTCCGGCGTGTTTCCTCCCCGAGCGTCTGCGTCATTCCGTGTCCCCACTCCCCAGTAGCCCTTCTCCCAAGTTAATTGAAATCTCGCGCACCGTAGCTCGCCGCACGGCCATCTTCTCCGTCGCCGGCCAAAACTGCCGCCACCGCCTCCGTTTCCTACTCGCAGCACCTCGGCTCGATTCCCTTCGCCGGGAGCATCTCCAAGTCGCCGCCAAGCCTCCCCGAGCACCGCCTTACCCTCCCCCTCACCGTAGCGAGCCGGCCACGGTGGCCTCCCCCGCACCGCCGCCGTGCACGTCGCCGGCCCACCTCGGCTCCCCTCCGGCCACGCCCGCCACCTAGGTGAGTTCCACTGGCCCTTCTCCCGCTCATGCACGCGCCACCCCTTTCCCTCTCCTCCCCGGCCGCCGTCGCCTCCTTCCCGCTCCACCGCCAGCCGCCCCGCGCCGCGGCTAGCTCGCCACCGTGCACCCCGGCCGGAGCCTCCACCCCAAGAGGCATCCCCGCCTCGGGGGGATTCCATTTCACTGGTTCCCAGCAGTTCCCCGGCCACCGTCCGCCGCCGGCGACGTCAACCCCGAGCGCCGGCGCGGTTCCTCTGTTTTGGCTCCGGCAGTAGAGATATAATTGGCTTTCTTCGCTTCACTTAGTCAGTCCAGGCAACTTACCCATTTGGCCACTGAGCGCATCTAGCAATCAGCGCTTCCCCAAGGTCTCGAGTTCAATTCTAGTCGGCAGCACTTTTTCCCCACATTCTTATTCTATTTTTTAGCTTATTTCTAATTAATAAAAGCCATGAAAAATTAGGAAATAATTTAGAGAAGCTAACCAAATTTAATTAAGATATAAAATGTAAGATTTAAATTCGGGTTAGTTCATATATGATTAATTAATATGGTTTGAATAATTGTCTGAAAGACTAAGTATTAAAGATATTGATAAAGAAAAGTGCCTTTGGTTAAAATGTCCAAGTTTAAATAAAGATTACCCTTGCATGAAATTAAAATGTAAGCTTTAACCTTTATCCTACCGTCATTTCAACAAATTCCCTTTTGTAGATTTAATTAATAGCTATGTCAAAACATGAACCCATGATAGATGAATAGAATTTAAATTGAAACTAAAAAAAACTAAGCCTAATAATAATCGAGCTATAGACAAAATGGTAGTGGTGCCATTAATTAAATCCTAACTATTAATTAAAGGCTTAGTAGGGATGTTGCTAGGTGTATGCTCTCATGGAATGACAACTTAGCAATTGAAAATTTATTAAGCAATAAAGCCTGAAACCTTGCATATTAGTAAATGTTATAAAATTAACCTCTGTAAAGTTCAAACCATAAACCAATATCTTTATAGCCTAGCCATTAGAAGAATCCTTTTTGACTATTAAATAATGTGAACATTAAGCCACCAACCTTTAGGCCATGATATTCAAATTGACTTAGAGGCTACATTGTATATAATTGACTCATGGTTTAACTTTAAATAATTCCTGATTCATGCCAACACCAAATTAAATGAAATACATATTTAAATTGGAAAGTCATGATTTATAATATAAACTCCACCATTAGTACATCGCCGATAAATAAATCTCAAAAGCTAGATTTAGTTAATAATGACAGTTGGTATTTAAATTAACATTCCACATAAAACGACTATGGTTAGATACTCAAAACTTAATAAAGATTACACTTCATTATAATGTATGCACTAGCATTTAACATACCGTCGCTAAACAAATCTCCATAGTATATTTGATTAAGTAGCTATATTAATACATAACCCTGTACGACAAGCTTTGCTAGATAAATAAAAATTAAAAATAAAGTTAAGCTTAATAATAACAAAGGTGCAAATAAAATGGTAATGGTACCACTAATTGAATCTTGACACTAGCTTTAGTACATAATAGTATTGAGCATAATTGCATATATAACAAGTTAGGACCCATATGGCTGGATCCTAATTCAGCTTAAATTTAGCCTAGCCATGAATGAAGATACATAAAATATGATAATGGGATTATTAGAGATTTAAATTTTAATCAACTATCATATATGAATAAATATTGAGCCTTTGCTATTTATCTTAATCTAATTAGTAAGTAAAGGCCTATATCAGAGATTATTCTAAAACCTAATAAAGATATCCAAGTGTTATAATACTTTCGACTAAAAGATTTATAAAATAAGTACAGATCTCATCCATCAGTCCAGTTTTCCTTTACCATAACCTAAGTTACAAGGAATACCTACCCAGCCAGACTCGCACTTCGATACATAAGTCTAACCCGACTCATGGAACTTCCTTGATAAATAACAAAATAATAAAAAGAGATTATTAATAAAAAGATCAAGTTATCGTATGCTATCACCAACCTTGCCTCAAATCACCGAATCACCCCTTAACTCATAATAAAACAAAAGTTGACTTTATTCGGATTTATTTGGATCTTTTGAGTTACTTGCTTTTATTTGGCTTCAGTCGTTTATCGCGTAGTTAGAAACTGGAGTCCCGAAGAATGAATGGATCAGGCGAGATCGAGATCAAGTTGAAGATAAAGACTAGAAGCTCAAGACCATCAAATGATATAGCTTTGAGTGAGCTCAAGACCGCGGTAAACCGCGCCAGGCGAGTCAATACTTTGATCATGTTGATCCAATATTTTCTGCAAATTACTTTGATTTAAATTATCAAATTGCATGCTGTTATGTTTATGAAAATACATGTTTAATTCAATAATCTAGTTATGTGCCTATTGTTTACCTTGGATAATATTACCCCTCCTTTGGAATATTTGAATGTGCGAACCTTGTCGCCCTAGCAAAGTTATAATGGTAACTTTTGAAAATAAGTCCCTAATTATATGCCATGCTTAGTTTTGCTTAGATACTCATGGGCGCGAGAGCGCCCAAGCATCACTTTTAATCCTGAGAAAAATTGGTTCGGCAGTCATGGTGGGAATGACTGGTATCCTTTGATATGGTTATTTTATGCTCTCAAAAATCCCAACTTGCTTAAATATCTGAGCGGATGGCTTGGGGGCTGGTATGTGGTGCGGTGGGAGCACAAATTAGGGAGTGTGGTAGAACCGCTCAGATAATACTAAGGACCGAATCTTGTCATGTCAACCCGTGTAAAACAGTACAACCACAAGTCTATAATGGGTACGACCTAGCTGAATAACTTGCAAGGGTTTAGTTCAGACATCACCGAGGGAAGTGGGTGCCAGGGTGTACTGGTTTACTCACAGTGAGGCACAGGGTGTACTGTACTCGCACGGCGCAAGAGGGGGCTTCTGACTGTGGTGGTGTAACCCTTCAGCGGTGAAACCTCAGCGTGGGTGGTGTTTAGCTAGATCGGAGTAAGGTAAAGGTTTTGTGATAAATTATCTGGGTCTCATGCCTAAGGAAGCATGTTGGCAAAAAGGATAGTTCATCTCTTGTGGTGAAAGTGTACAAACTCTGCAGAGTCTAAAACTATTCGAATAGCCGTTCCCACGGTCATGGGCGGACATGGGAACTTAACTGGATATAGTTCTGTTTTAAAAACATTGGAAACTGGGAATGGGAAACTTGAAGGGCGAAGGACTGCCCTGGTTTGGAATTGTCCTGGGTGTCGTCCCAGTGGTAAGTTAAGCGGCTATAACGCTGAAGAAATTGCTATATGGTGCAGATGCCATGTAACGGTGGATGGAATCTGAATCGATATTAATAATGCATTTCCTTGTACATTATGGTTTGTTCCAAAATTGCTAGGTCATAGGGCTTTATAATTAATTGTATTCAAAAGCACTTTACGCAAAATAAAATAGCCCGAGCCTCTCATTTGATAAGCTATGCATACTATTTATTTGCATTCTGTGTATTGGCTCGCGGAGCACGGGGTCGGAGTGCTCATGCTCGCTTTGCGACAAAATTCAGAATCAGGAAATCAAATCACCCCGCCTCAGCAACAAGATTGGACAAGCTGGCTGAGAAGATGAAGATGTCAAGGGCTAGGTCGCGAACCTCCAGTTGGCTGCCTGTGGGCATGTCCTGAAGGTCCCACCTGTGTGCTTCGTTCTTCCGCTGCTGCAATTTATTGATTTCGGCCTAATCGGCCCATGAGTAAGTCTACTATTATATTTACGTTTCCGCATGATATGAACTTTGATATTCAGAACTGTAATCTGTGAGCACTATATACGGATCCAGGGAATAGTGCGGTGGAATCACAGAGGATTCGGATTGAAAAATCCGGGTCTGACACAGTTGCTCATTCGCAAGCTGCTCTAACTGATCATCAGTTATGTCACAGAAAGCAGCAAGGGAGAATCCGCAAGAGGACTCGGAAGAAGAAAGACTAGAAGCCAACGTGGGATCGGTGACTAACGCCATCGACTGTGACTTCGACTTGCGAGAGACAATGTCAATCTCGTGAGTCTTGAGGCGCGAGTACAGCGCATCAAGAGTCAAAGTCGAGAGGTCCGTAGTGTCCTTGATGGTAGTCACCTTCATCTCCCAAACACGAAGATCGAGTGCAGCGAGCATCTGTCGAGCATTATCCGAGTCGGGGTATGTGAGACCGACCGCTCGGAGGTTGCTCAGAATCTTGTGAAAATGCGCAAAACACTCATCAAGGGACTCGCCAGCGAGCATTTCAAACTTGTTGTAATCTCGCTTGAACTGGTCCTGTCGCACCGTCTTTATTTGGGTGGTGCCCTCATGGTAAGCATCGAGGGTCTCCCAAATATCGAAGGCGCACGAAAGATGAGATATGCGGTCAAACTCGCTACGACTCAGGCCCTGGATTGTGATGTTCCTTGCCTTAGCGTTTGCCTCAACATCGTGCATATTTCTAGCATTGTTGTTCTCATCGGCAGGAACAACAAACCGGACCTTGACCTTGCGCCAGATGGCGTACCCCTGAGCCTGGATGTATGTCTCCATTCGGCTCTTCCAGAAGGGGTAATCGATGCCATCGAAAACGGGCGGCTTGGTGGAGTACTTGTCCGTCGCCATGGCTCTAGAGACCGGTTAAGATCTATTGAAAAGAGCTAACCGGCTCTAATACCAATTGTTGGACCGAAATGGCGACAGAGGGGGGTGAATGTCGCTTTCTAAAATTAAATTCGCCCCTCAAGTATCCACACTTATGCTTCTTCTCCAATAGCTATGGAAGCTATGAAGATAGAAGATATGCACTACTGGAAGACACAGCAACAAGGATAAAACAGATCCAGAAAGAAACAGTAAAAATAAATAAATTCAGAGCAAGTCTGACTGCAAGCGGTAGTACCGCTGAGACGAGGGGTAGTACCGCTGAGCCGAGCGGTAGTACCTTTCGAGGAGTGGTAGTACCGCACGAAGAAATCCGGCGACAGCAAACTGAAACCTGAAAAACTGAACTTCGGGTAGGACTGCAGCTCTTCGAAAATCAAGGCAAATGGTGGTTTTCTTTCATTATTTTTGGCCCAAAGCATTACTATGACATATCAAATAGTAAGGGGGTTTGGGAAACAAAGAAACCACACCAAGAAACAAGAATTTCAGATTTGGGTAAAAATCTGAAATCTTGCAAGAACCAAGCCAAAAATCAAATTACTCCTCAACCTTTGATCCTTTGGCTATGAAACTTTGAGGATAGCTACTCAATAGCCTCTGGAATCTCCATGCCAAATTTCATGCCATCTCGCGAAGGGAATCAAGATTTGCATTAAACCCTAGAAGGAGGAAATGAAGAACAGGGAGGCTCAAAAACGAAATTTGAAATTAGAGATGGGTTTTTGGGATTTTAACTGATCAAATGATCGTGAGGCACTATCCCAACATAGAGCAACCCATTTTGGCACTCCCAAGCAACAACCAACAAGAAATGCAAAAGATCAAAAATCACCTAAAAAGAATAACAAGGAAGAACAGAGAGCACAGAGCACGAACAGAAGAAATGAAACTTCAGATTTTCATTCATTGAACCAAAAGGAATACAGAGGAGTCCCGATACGCATGGACATTAGAACCATGGATGATTACATGGATTCACCACTCAATCCTCTCCTCTCCCTATCTTAAGAACACACCTCTCTACATGCTTGCTAGGGAGGAACACACATAGAGAAGGGAGATGATCGTGGGAGACAAGGTGCTGCTGCCCTTAACCACTAAAGAGCAAAGCAAAACCACCTCTCAAAGCCTCTTTTGACCCACTAAAACCCTAACTCTCTCCTAAAGCCATGGGGAGGCATGCAGCCCCTCCACCTATTTATAGCGCTTGGCTAACGGGTCTCCACCCCGTTACGCCCGCTAAATCCAACGGAGCCCGCTCCTGCTTGTGCAGCCTTACGAATTTACCGATTCGCCCCTCGTGCATCTTCCGGGAAGCTTCCGCGCTCCTTGTCGTCCACGACTCGCAACCACATCGAATCTTCGCCGTCTTCGACACATCCGACCGTTCTGACCTCGACACCTCCCTGTGTCTAGTCCGGTCACCTCGTGTCTCACCATGACTCCGCCTCGATGTCCTGCAGTCACACATACAAGAAACACGTCACATAGCACCGCTCGATAAATGAAAGCGTAAATAGCATAAGCACATCATACTTACTCATGACGAAGTCCAAACCTATCGAATCATCGGAATATGCAACCTAATCCCATACGACCAAGTTTGACCAAGTCCGACTGAGCCCGTTGCACCGCGCAACGACATGGTCTGACCACACAACCCAAACTCGACTATGCTAAACCTTTGTCAATTACTCATCATTCACATGGAGTCACGACCACATAGTCTCTCACTTTTTGAGCGACGGAGAGCATAAGGTAGTTAGAGGTCAGTCGTGTGTGACTACTTCTTCTGCTCGTGTGACTCAGTATTGGGTTCCAAAATCTATTTTGATTTATCCCAGTACTGAGCCATTTCTCTCTCGTTGACTCAGGTCCGTCGGGCAAGGAAGGGAGAGGTTTGGCTCGTAAACTCCGGGTGTTCTCAACACATGACCGGAGATTCTCGTTGGTTCTCTTCCCTAGCCTGAGCTCCAGGTGATGAGATGATCAACTTCGGAGATGCTTCATCTAGGCGCATTATCGCCAAAGGTACTGTGCGCGTTAATGATTCTTTCATTTTAAAAGATGTTGCCTTGGTTAGTAAGCTGCAGTACAATTTGCTTTCAGTTTCCCAGCTTACCGATGACGGTTTCAAGGTGAGCTTGAAGAAAAATGCTTGCAAAATTCTTGATTCTTCAGGGAGTCTGGTTTGCAGGATCTCTAGATATGGGAGGATCTTTCGTGCTGATTTTGTTGAGTCTTCTGGTGATCCTCTCAGGTGTAGTTGCTTCTGAGTCCCGTGACCTTACTTTCTGGTATAGGAGACTTGGTCATATTGGATTTGATCATTTGACTCGAGTTAGTGGACACGATCTCATTCGTGGTCTACCTAAACTCAAGATGGTCAAAGATCTAGTTTGTGCTCCTTACCGGCATGGCAAGATGGTTGCCGCTTCTCATCCTCCTATCACAGTGACTATGGCCGATGCACCAGGACAACTGCTCCACATGGACACAGTTGGTCCAGCTCGAGTGCAGTCAGCAGGAGGGAAGCGGTACGTTCTTGTTGTGGTCGATGGCTTCTCAAGGTACTCTTGGGTGTTTTTCTTAGCCTCGAAGGATGAGACATTTACACATTTTCGGGGTCTTTTTAGTAGGCTTTCTGTTGAGCTCCCACGTGCCTTATGAGCGATCTGTAGTGACAATGGCACGGAGTTCAAGAATTCCTACTTTGAGAGGTTTTGCGATGAGACAGGTGTAGAGTACCAGTTCTCTTCTCCGCACGTCCCACAACAAAATGGCGTCGTGGAGAGGAAGAACCGTACCTTGGTCGAGATGGCCATGACAATGCTTGATGAGTATTCTACACCTAGGAAGTTTTGGGCTTAGGCGATTGCCACCGCGTGCCATGTTTCAAACAGAGTTTTTCTCAGGGCACACTTGCATCGCACTTCTTGTGAGTTGAGATACGGGTGAAAGCCCAGTGTCTCTCATTTTCGCGTGTTTGGTTGCAAGTGTTTTATTCTGAAGTCTAGGAACCTAGATAAGTTCGATTCACGATCTTGTGATGGGATCTTTCTGGGCTACTCGACTTCTTCGCGGGTGTATAGGGTCTAGAACTGCGAGTCTAGTAAAATGGTAGAAACCTGTGAGGTGACCTTCGATGAGGCCAGTCCGGGGATTAGGCCTGATATCTCAGGTTCAGTAGAGCAGTCCGAGCCCATCTTTGTGGATGATGAGGAGGATGGAGATGAACGTGGCTTACCTAATCCAGTTCCTCCTCCCCTTGAGGTGCCTGCTTCTACCACCGCACCTCAAGGAGATCAGCCCATTCCTTCCACATCTTCAGGAGCTTGTGGCTCTGCTCCTACCTCGTCAGCTCATGAGGTAGAGGCCACTTCTTCTTCTCATCCAGGACATCCCCGTCATATCCAAAAAGACCATCCTTTAGAGCGGATGATCGGAGATCTTTTCGAGCGTGTCACCCGCTCAAAATCCGGCATGTCTCACTTCTATCTCCACTCTGCCTTCGTTGCCTCATTCGAGCCCAAGGATGTTAGTCATGCTCTTTCAGACGAGTCTTGGGTCAATGCCATGCATGAGGAGTTAGAGAACTTTGAGAGAAACAAGGTCTGGTCACTTGTTGAGCCCCCTAGAGGTCATAATGTCATTGGTACTAAGTGGGTGTTCAAAAACAAGCAGAGTGAGGATGGGGTTGTCATTCGAAACAAGGCTAGATTGGTAGCTTAGGGTTTCTCCCAAGTTGAGGGTCTAGATTTTGAGGAGACATTTGCCCCTGTAGCTAGGCTAGAGGCCATTAGGATCTTGCTTGCATTCGCAGCATCTAAGGGCTTCAAGCTTTACCAGATGGATGTCAAGAGTGCCTTCCTCAATGGGTATATTGAGGAAGAGGTCTATGTTAGACAGCCTCCAGGTTTCGAGAACCCCAAATACCCGAACCATGTCTATAAACTTTCCAAAGCCTTGTATGGACTTAAGCATGCCCCTAGAGCTTGGTATGAGAGGCTTAAGTCCTATCTGTTGAGTCATAGGTTTGAGATGGGTAAGGTAGACAAGACTTTGTTCATTCGCAGGCATGGCAATGACCTTCTACTCGTTCAGATTTATGTAGATGATATCATCTTTGGTGGCTCCTCTCATGCTCTTGTCTCTCAGTTCTCCGATGTCATGAGCTCAGAGTTTGACATGAGCATGATGGGCGAGTTGAGCTTCTTTCTTGGATTTCAGATCAAGTAGACTCGGGAGGGCACCTTCTTGCATCAGAGTAAGTACACTCGAGACCTCCTGAGACGCTTTGATATGAGTGATGGTAAGCTAGTGTCCACTCCTATCTGGTACCCTTCCTCATCTTGTTTTTCCTCAAAGCCTACTCGGACGTAGACTTTGCTGGCTGTAGGATAGATAGGAAGAGCACTTCTGGCACCTGCCAACTCATCTGTACTTCTCTTGTTTCTTGGTCTTCTAGGAAGCAGTCCGGTGTTGCACAGTCCACCACAGAGGCCGAGTACGTTGCTGCTGCCAGTTGCTGTAACCAGGTACATTGGATGGCTTCGACCTTGCAGGACTTTGGGTTAGTCATAGGCAGTGCTCCACTCTTTTGTGATAACACTTCTGCTATCAACATTGCCAAGAACCCAGTGCATCACTCTCGGACCAAGCACATGGATATCAGATATCACTTCCTTATAGACCATGTGGAGAAGGGTGACATAGTGCTCCAGTTTGTGGAGAGTGACCACCAGTTGGCTGATATTTTCACCAAGCCTTTGGATAGCTCTGGGTTTTCAGCCTTGCGAGGAGAGCTTGGGGTGGTTTGTCCTTATGGACTGTTATGAGGGTGAGATTTGTGCTTTACTATTCTATCCTATTGATTATGCTGTTACTCTCTTCTGTTGCATTGCATGTGGGTGCATTGGGTTAGTCCTTCTAGCATAGACTAGAGTGTTTCTCTCGTCTAGTTGCTTAGACTTCTTCCTCTTATCTTGTGATTCTAGGATGCTACTTATTAGTTGTCTCTCGTCTCACTAGGTTGAGCTCACTCACTTCTTATAGGTTCTAGCGAGGGTTGGGCCACCCTTGGGTAGACAGAGAACGTATTTGCTCCTTAGTGTGTTAGTTGACCAACTGATAGTCCTAGTGTCATATGGGGTAGATGAGAGTCAGTCTGAGCCATAGTATTCTCTATATCTTATCTATGCTTTAAGGACTGTCTTTTCTGATTTCTTTACCAGCTTCTCGTTTTATTGCTTTGGTTCAGGGGGAGTTCATTTGGGAGTTTCTAGATCTTAATGTTGTCATAACTCAACTTGAACTAAAAGTGTATCACATGTTGAGGGGGAGCTGGATTTTCTTGCTTTTCAGCATTCTGCATTATAATATAACTACATGGAGCCTTGATTATTATCCTTATTTGACATGTTTACAATGCATTACATCTTGCCATGATCTGTGCTTACTTGCTAGCTTTATCATGACTTTATATGTGTAGTCTAGTCTTTGCCATGATAGGTTGATTAAAATGCACAACTTAAATTAAATCATGTCATGATTAGCTCTTGAAACTAGTCTGTCTTTAGTCATCCTTTTATGATTCATGCCATGTCAAATAGGCTGAGTTGAGTGTTGAATCTCTATTGAGCTTTAGATTAAGCTATGCTAGTTCCTTTATGAAGTATGAGTTTTTCATTAACTCTTTGTTCTTAAACTAATTTTAGCAAAAGCAAAAAGATCTCTTTTGTGCGAAAAAACTGATCTCACCAATTTTTTCTCATCAGACTGCTTGCCATTGCAGTAGGCATGAACTCAAGGGGAGTTTTGGTTGACCAAGATCATTTCCTTAAGCTTCTTGCTTGGAGTGGTCGCATAAGGCTTGAGATCTAGCACATGACTAAATAAAAATCTAGTTGGAAACAACCATGAGATTTATAAAGAAAAACATGTCAATTATGCTAAATTTGCTTAATTACACAAAAAGACCAAGTACTTGAACAAGTGATTCATTCTTGAACTTGTAGCACTCTAAATTGACTGAATACTAGCTTCTTGGCTCCACTTAGAATATTGACATGGCCTGCATCATCTTTGGATACCTTTGGCTAGACTATAATCATAGATGACTTGACATGCTAAGCAATTCGACTAATTTTCATATTATGACTTATTTGGTTTGACTTGTATATACATGTTTAGTCATGATCTAGATAGCATTCTATTGTGTTATGGCTTGGTGTAATACTCCAATCGTCATTTTTTTGATAATCATCATGGCTCATCATGCTCAAAATGAATAAACTACAGTCATTTCAATCGAGTCATGTTTTATTTTCCTCCTTGCCTCTTGATGATTTTATTGCCAAAAGGGGGAGAATGATGGAGAAAAAGCTATTTCAATGAAATATGGAGCCTTTGAGAAAACTTGCTCTTTCTGTTTTTTGCTCCATTTGTCGACATGGTTGTAAGCTTCTTTGATTTCTTTTGGACCATGTATGACTCTCAAACTCAACTTTATGTGCTTTTTCTGTGTTTGTCAATATACTCATTAAGGGGGAGATTGAGAGACCATGTGGATGTGACCCCATATTTGGGATGAGTAACTGACGCATGTTCGGGAAAGTTTGAGTTTGCTTTGAGTGGTTCGAGCCAAGTCGTTGCTTGGTGCAGTCGACTGTGGTCGGATCTGGTCGAACGTGGTCAGACGTGCTTGGGACGCTTGTTTTCTTTTCGACCGGTCGTTGGCTATTTTGGGTGTGAGTATTTAATTCTAATACAACTTTGTGTTATCTATATCTCGAGCGGTGCTATGTGATGTGTTTCTTGTTTGTGATGGCTGCAGGACTTTGAGGCAGGAGTCGTGGCGAGGCACGGGATGACCGGACTAGGCACAGGCGGTGCTGAGGTCAGAGCGGTCGGGATGTGTCAAGACGGCGAGGACTCGAAGTGGTTGTGAGGCGTGGACAGCAAGAAAAGAGGAAGCTTCCGGGAAGGAGCGTGAGGGGCAATTTAGTAAAATTGACTCAGGCTCACGGAAGCGAATGCGGTTCGAGTTAACGGATAAAGCGCTGATTTGTTGGAGCTATCGGGTTGTGAACCCGCTAAAGGAAGGCTATAAATAGAGAGGGTGCTCCCTAGTGCAACTTGTGAGAAAGAGAGTGTGTGAGGGTTTTCCTGTTCTTTGCTCTCCATGTGCGTGTTGTTTTCTTTCTGTTGTGAGGTTGTCTGCAGAAGCAGAGTCTCTCTTTTGTGTGAGTTCTCCTCGGAGGATGAGGATGGATATGAGATGGCTGTAGAACAATCTTTCATGTACTCACGTATGTCTTTGTATAGATTTCATGAAATATTGAGTTAAGTTAAACTGAGTTATGCCTTCTCTTTTTTCAGTGATTGTGTTTAGTTTTTGTGTCTATTGTCTCTGCTATGCTCTTCTCTTTTATTTCTGTTTTGGTGTAAGTTCTTGTTGAGAAGATACCAGTTTTCTTTGCTCTGAACTAGGATTATACTCAAAGCCATTTGGCTAGCAAATCCCTGAGAGCATACTCTTAATTGCAGCCTTCTCTTCAAGAGTTCATCTGTTGAAAACTTTCTCTGTTTTGCTAGAATTAGGGTTTACTGTGCGGGGAGGTAGAGGACGTTGGTGCTCTTAATTTCCCTTCAAAAGGCTGTCTTCAGTTGTATGTTTTCTTGCCCTGAGGCCATTTTCTACTATGATCTAAGACCTCATGCGCAAAAGATTCAGAAATTACAAACAAATTGGATTCCAATCTCATTCTATGTTCAGCTTGTCATTTTCGGTTTCATGCACTCTCTGTGATTTTCTTCAGCCGAAGTGACTTTGTTTGAATGTTCTTGTTCTTGGGGTCTCTCAGTTATTTGGGTTAAAAATCCCGATCAGATGACCTGAAAAGATCAATCAATCTTTTGGAAGTTTCTGTGTTTGTCAGCTGTATACAGTAGTTACGGTGATGACAATGTTCAACTACCTTCTGTTCTGTTCGCTTCTTTTCTTTTGGGGCTGCAGTTTGTTTCCTTTGCAGTATGCTCTTTGCTTCAGTTTTTGTCTATCTTTTCCTGGTTTCTTCTTCTTTTCTGTTGGGATTTGTTGAGGAATTCTGCAGCCTGTTATCTTCTCGGTTTCAACCATTTTCGGTCAACTGTTTTCAGTCGGGTTCTTAGTTGTTCAAGTCTGAATTTTCTGCAGTACACATGGTGCTTTCAGTTTTCAGTTTCTGCTAGCAGCCTTAGCTTTTCCTTCCTGCCTCTTTGCTTTCAGTTCGGCAAAGCTCTCTGCACATTTTTGTTTTCCAGCTTTTCAGCAATAAGACTGCTAGCTCTCCTCCTGTAGCCGAGCTGTTCTTTTGTCTATTTCAGTATTCACTGTATCAAACATCTTCGGATATTTCAATTCTTATCATCTCCTGCATGTTTCGGTTTCTATTAAGTTCCTTTGTGCTGGCTTTTGTCAGGTAGCAACAATCCTTTTTGCAGGTCTTTTGATTGCCCTTCCTTTTCAGTTTGCTTTCTTTTTGGGTTTGCCTTTCTTCTTTCTTTTGCTGTCCTTGGTTTACAGTATTTGATTTTGTTTTGACAAAGTCAGTAGTCTTTGTGTCTTTTTGCCTTTCAGTCTTCACTTTTAGCCTGGCTGACTTCAATTACTTGTTTCAGTTAGCGTGACCACAGGAAAACATCTTTCGGCCTTTATGGACTAATTCTTGGACAAAGGTCTGTGTGGGCAATTCAGGTCTTGCATTTTCAGTTGTTTCTGCCTCTTCCGTGAGCTTCTTCGGCTCCCAGTGAGCGAATTTCTTCTGTCTTCATAGCTACTATAGCTATTAGAGAAGAAGTGTGAGAATACTTGGGGCGGTTTTTTTTGAAGGCACCATTCACCCCCCTCTGTTGCCATTTCGATCCTACAATTGGTATCAGAACCGGTCAGCTCTTCCTCGTAGATCTTAATCGGTCTCTAGAGCCGTGGCAATAGACAAGTATTTCATTTTTCACTTGATGGTTTGTCACTCTCTTTGATGGCTTCCAAGATATTTCATTTTTTTGAGAGACCATATGAAAAAGGTGATGTTGTCTTACATCTTGTTAAATTCTCAAGTTGCTGATTTGCACACAAAATCGCTTGATACTTCTCAATTTTCTCATTTGCTAAGTGAGTTGGGCGCATTACATCTTATGGGATTATTCTAAGGGGGAGCTTGTTATTTAAAAATTTCGGAAGCTTTCTTTATTATCCTTGTCAAAACACTCATTAAATCCAAGTAATTGAAATCAATTGAGTAGTAGAGCTCTTTTTATCATATTTATCCATATACTGTGTAGCTTTGATCACGACTGGTTATAATTAAATGGCTACATTTGAATTAAAAGCATGACATGGCGGAATATTTTCACTAAATTGATTACATTTATTACTTTGCGATATCCATCAAAAAGGATGAGCTTGATTGTGAGTCTTATTTTAAATCTTGGCTACAAGGCTTGTATGTTTCATATGACGATCTTTTATGATCACTCAATTTGGCATGTTATTAAAAAAATGATGAGAAAGAGAATTGAAAAGATGTATGCTTCAAGCATGCCATGGTGAACAAAAAGAAAGAGTACAAAAGTGCGCAAAATGAAAAGAAGTATGCTTCAAGCATGCCACCATCTAAAGCAAGTATGCTATGAGCATTTCATTATGAAACGAAGTATGCTACAAGCATGCCACATGCCTATGAATTGAGTGTGGAGCATAGATTGTTATATGAGACTACTAGCTTGTCTGGATTTAAAATTTGCTTCACTTTTAGGCTTTGACTTTTTGTTGTGATATCTCATTGTGCTCTTTATAATTGATTTGGTCATTGTTGAGATGCATGTTATTAATATAAATTGCTTAATCATGCTCAAGACTGGTTTTGACATTGTTATATGATATATGATTTTATATTATCTAGATAGCTCTACTCAAAAATATGGCTTGGTTTCTTTATTAAATCAATGCACAATGACTTGGATAATCTACAAAGTTTCTTGCTTTTTACTCTCAGTGCTCCTTCTTAGAATTATTCCTTCTTAGAATAATACTTCGTTGATATTTCTTGATGATTACATTGCCAAAGGGGGAGAGTCTTGGTTGGTGTGTTTTGTGAGATATTGGAGAAATTTGCTAAAACTATATCTCTTGTGTTGAGGGGGAGAGATTTGAGACTTATGACTAAAAATGTTTTTTCGGCTTCAGTTCTTCACTTATATCTATTTGAAGCTAATTTATCATACAATTTTGTGGTGTTATCAATGTATTCATCAAGGGGGAGATTGTTAGACCATGTGGGTAAGTCTAGGATATTTTGGTGATGAATAATTGACAATGGTTAATTTATTATGATGAATAATTGATGATTTTGTTTAGCGTTGTTATGCGAGTTATGTTGCGTGTGTGCGGATTGACGTTGGTCAAGTTTGGATGAACTTGTGCCAGAAGAATGTTCTTTGGTCTTTGCATGTGCAGGTTGAGCATGGAGGCGATCATAGTCGGTGACGAGGAGGATCGGAACTAGGATAGGGAGATCCGAGGTTCAGACGGTCAAGGAGGTCATGAGATGATTGGGCTCATGCTTGGGGCGCATGGAGATCAAAGGTGGATGATACGTGGAGAAGCTACGGGAGGTGCGGTCCTGGAGGCTTCAACACGTGACGCGTTAGAAAAGTTGTGAGTGTGAAAAACCCGTTGTTAAGAAGGGTTTCGGGTCCCTTGAAAATTAGTGGGCTAAAAGCCTAGTTGAGGTAAAAAGGCTCAGGTCTAGTTGGATGAGTTGGATTAGGATTCTAAGTAGAGATTGAATAGGATTCTGAGTTGGATTAGAATTCTAAGTTGAGATTGAATAGGATTCGTAGTTGGCTATATAAAAAGAACAGAGCGCAAGGAGAAAAATCGCTACAGTACTTTGATGCAGTAAAGCACTATAGTATGCTGCAGTAATTGCTACAGTAAAATCAGAAAAAAAATTGCTTTTGCTATTTTTGGTTTTTGCACTTTAAAAGGTAAAAAATCTTAAAAAGTTTCCGTTGTGTATTGCAATCATTCACCTCCCTCTGATTGCTATCAACGATCCTACAAGAACTATATCTGGTTAAGTTCCCATGTCCGCCCTTGACCGTGGGCACGGCTATTCGAATAGTTTTAACTCTGCAGAGTTTGTACACTTTCACCACAAGAGACAATCAACTCGTTGCCCCACACGATTCCTTAGTCATGTGGTTGAGCAGACCATCACAGTGACTTTTCAAAGTATCTAATCCCGTTTGTCATCTCACCCTATGGGCCGTTCCCACTTGAGGTGGGTCCTATACGTTGCATGGGATGTTCACCACGGTTATTAGCGCTATTCGGGCTCCACTCCCCACAACGCTAGTACGACTGGGAAACTTCACCCTCAACTTGGTGTCCCTTTAGGCCTCCCCTTGCCCTTGTATATCCACTCCTATCCACTACCGATGAGATGAGTCCGGGGGTTTCGATAAATTTACTTAGCCAAGTTGTATTTTACAGACTTGTAGTTTGTACTGTTTTACACAGGAGGTCATGACAAAATTCGGTCCTTAGAATTACCTAGGCGGTTCTACCACACTCCATAATTTGTGCTTCCTTTGCACCACATACCAAACCCCATAACATCCGCCCAGATATTTAAGCAAGTTGAGAATTTTGAGAGCATAAAATAGTCATATCAAAATGTACCAGTCATTATCACCATGACTTCCCAAACCAGTTGCTCATGATTAAAAATGGTATTGATGCTTGGGGCATTTCAGCACCCCCGATTATCTAAATAGTACTAAGCATGGCATATAATTACGGACTTATTTTCAAAAGCTACCATTATAATTTTACTAGGGTGACAAGGTTCACATAATCAAATATTCCAAAGGAGATATAATATTAATCAAGTTAATTAATGGGCGTATAACTAGAATATTGAATTATTCATGTATTTGCATATAAAATAACAGCATGCAATTTGATAATTTAAATAAAAGTAATTTGCAGAAAATGTAGGATCAACATGATAAAAGTATTAACTCACCTGGCGTGGTTTACTGCGGTCTTGAGCTCACACAAAGTTGTCTCATGCGATGATCTTTAATTCCTGGTCTTCATCGATATTGGTCTCGCTTGATCCATAGAATCTTCAGGACTCCAATTTCTAATTACGGGACAAACGACTGAATCCAAATAAAAACAAATAACTCAAGAGATCTAAATAAATCCGAATAAACTTAATTTAGATTTATTATAACTTAATGGGTGATTTGAGGCAAGGTCGGTGGTAAAATACGATGACTTGATCTTTTTATTAATATTTTCTTTTGTTATTTTCGTATTTATCAAGAAAGTTCCATGAGTTAGGTTATACCTATGAATCAGTGTGCAAGATTAGTGGAGCATTATTTTGTCGAGCGTTAATATTCAGGGCATATGCTATATAGAAGTGATATATATACACTTTTTAGCTTACCGAATTAATTTTAGAATCCAGGTTGATCGCATTTTGTGGTGCGACATTTTGTGTACACTTAGTTATTACTAGGCATAGCTTATTTTGAATTAGGATCCATTGGTTCGGGTCCTAGCTTGCTACATTTATTCATACCCAACATTATCATTTACTAAATCTAATGTTAAGATTTAATCACTGGTACAATTATCATTTGCCTACACCTTTGTTATTGTTACGCTTAGTGTTATTTTTTTGTCAACTTTATTTATCGCGGCTTGCCATACGGGTTCATATATTAATATAGCTACTTAATTAAATCTACTATGGAGATTTGTTTAACGACGGTATGTTAATTGCTAGGGCATACATTATAATTAAGTGTAATCTTTATTAAGTTTGAGTATCTAACCATAGTCATTTCATGTGAAATGTTAATCTAAATACCGATTCTTATTGTACTACCATTATTAACTAAATCTAGCGTTTGAGATTTATTTATCGATGACACGCTAGGGATAACTACTATTTACATAGTTACATTAGGTAGCTTACTTTTAATCACCCGATGACCTAGGGGTTACTTTATTATAATTGCCACATATATATACTTTTCTAACATGACATTTCTACTTAAGGACACCCTTTTGATTAAAGGTTGTTATCAATTTGTGTATCTTTAGTTGTTGTTTAGTGCAAATTAAGTCTTAAAGAAAAAGATTGTGTGTGTGTGTATAGGTGATAGCCTGGCTTGCTATTTAATTAAATTTACCATTGGTATTTATTTGATGGTGGCATGTTAAATGTTGGAGTATATGTTTTAGTTATTATTGAGGGTAATCTTAATTTAAATCCTTACTTTTATAGTTAACATATTATTTACTTATTTCCCTTAACTTTAATTGGGATATATTTTTTAATTACGATCCTTATTAAACTTGGACATTAAACCAAACTATATTTTATTAGTGCCTTTAATTGATAATTAGACCTCCTATAAATATTTAAGCTATATTAGTTCCTCATATAATAAATAATCACATATTAAATCCTAAGCAACCTTATTTTATATCCTACTTAAATTTATTAGCTTCTCTTAATTATTTTCTAATTTTCCATAATTTTGCTTAATTACAATGGGCTATAAAAATTAAAACAAAAATGGGGAAAAAGGATGCGACTGGCTTAGTTCGAACTCGCAACCTGAGGGCCCGCTAATTCTTATCGCGCGCGCCAATAACCGCTCTGCCTCTCTGTGTTTCCTGAAGTAAAAGGGGAAAGCGGTTATAGAAGAGGTAGCGCGGTGGCGGGGCTCCAGAACAGAGCATCCCGGCGGCGCAAGGGCCAGGCGGTGTCACTAGCGAGTGGCGGCCGGGGAGACTGGGGTGAGCGGAAAAATGGGGTCGCAAGGGAGCTAGTGGGGGGTGGCGTGGCCCGGAAACGGCGGTGAGGCGGGCAGGCGACGGCGTGGGGCAGTCGGCGGTGGTGTGGAAATGAAGCGTCGGCGCCGGAGTGGTGGAGGGGGTACGTTGGCGAGCGCATGAGCATGAGGGAGACTGGAGAAAGCTTACCGTGCCACTGGTCGTGTCGGAGGTAGTTCGAGGATGGCTGGCGGTGTGGAGGTGGGGAAAGGCTCGACCGAAAGCGGGAGGAGCTAGGCGACGCTCCGAGGAAGCTCCGGCTCCGAGGAATCGGCTTGGGGTGGCTCCGAGCGGCCGATTCCTCGCCGGCCGGAGTTGGAGGAAAAGAGCCGCCGACGGCGTTAGGGCCACGGGAAACACGATTCCTTTGGGGAGAAGGGTCAGCGGAGTAGGGCAGTTCAACTGGGGTCTTAGAACGGGCTTTAAAGGTGACGGAACCGGGCGGCGACGTGCGGGGTTGGGCACGACAATGGCGGGAGCCAGCGGGGTGTCGGGACCCCGGATTTCCAAACCAGGACCCTCTATGTATTACAGCACTAGTCCCAGATCAAAGCTAGTGCACACAGTTAAACAGAAATGATTACATCACCAACAACGATTTATTACAATTATAAAGAGTATTGACCGAAAGGTCTCATTATTACAAATGAGGTTTCAAGACCTCACACACACACAATACAGCGGAAGCAGAAAGATAAATCCAGCGAAAACCCATCAATACGCCACAGGCAATTGACTGGGGAAGCGCGACCTAGAACTCCTGGAATCCTTCGTCCAATCCACCCGCGAAGTAGTCGTAGTCTCCTTCTTGGGCTTCGTATTCTTCTGATTATTATTTTTGAGTGCAGCATGTGAGTACATAAAGTACTCCGCAAGTCTTGGGAAAAATGCAATAGATGCAAGGCTTGACAAAGGAAGGCTATATGGTTCTTTTGCACAAAGCAAGGTTTTAATTTCAATTACTAATAATTATTTTTGAAGGCATCAAGTTAATCAAATAAATGTTTTAACAGAACTAACATTTACTTAATAGTGAAGGTTCCATCTACCAACACTAGCTAGCCAATTACAATTGATCAAGTTTAAAGCTGCGGGTTCCATCCACCCTCTCTGGCTCCAACTACCAGGATACCCTTCCGAGAGTTCCCTCCACTCTCAGAATACCAAAACTTTGATTTTAAAACCAAAACCAGAAATCTACCATGTGAATGCATTCCTTGCCCGCCCTTGACCGTGGGCACGGCTATTCGAATAGTTTGACACTCTGCAGAGATTGTACAACTTTACCCCCAAGAGATAAATTATCTTAACAGTCACCACGCTTCCTTTGGCATGAGACACAGATAAAATATCACAAAGCCTTTACCTCACTCTAGACTAGCTAAGCACCACCCGCTGAGGTTTCACCGCAGAAGGGTTAAATCTGCCCAATCCGAAGCCCCCTCTTGCGCCATATGAGTACAGTAAATCCCTGTCCCTCACTGTGAATAACCAGTAACTCCCTGGCACCCACTTTCCACTGGTGGCACCAAAACTAGACTATCATGAGTTAATCAGCTAGGTCGTACCCATATAGACTTAGGGTTGTACGGTAGTGCTCAGTCTGGACAAACACAAGCGTCGGTCCTTAGTTGACTAGGGTGAAGCATACACTTTACAAGATCTCGTGCTTGCCGCACCAACCCAAACCAACCATCCACCCTAATCTAAACCAACTTTCATGTTTTATTTTATTTTAAAAGAACAGTGGTAACTCCAATTACCACTAAGTTTATAAGCACAAGGGTATTACAACAAATCATAATTTCCCATTTTCAAGATTTCAAATGTATTAATTAGCATGACTAAGCATTATACTATAAATCTATTATTCACAACTGAATATAATAATCTCATTAAAGAGCCAAAGGAAATCCTAAGGAGACAAGGGTACATGGCATTCAATTTCAACTGAGGGCATAACAAAGTTGGGGTAACTAATACCTTAGGATTTGAGCTAATATTTTATGTAAATAGCAACGCACATAATTTAAAATAATTAAAACATTCAAAATCATAGGTTCAAGATGATCAAAGGAGACTTGCCTTCTTGTGCGCTATTTGGTCCTTCTTGCTGCGGCTCGACAAATTCTTCGACGACGTCGGGTTTTATGCGCGAAACGACAAAACAAATGAAAAAATAAATACAACCTTCAAATAGAGGCTATATTTGGATAGATTGTGATTTTAGATGACTTTAGAAATTTGAATGGCTGAATTTGGAATTAAAATGAGAAAGTTATGATCATTTGAATATCTCAGATTGAATAAACCCAGAAATTCCCAAATTTCTGACAGATGGGGCCCACTGGCAGGATTAATTTTTTTAATCTTTTTATTTTATTCCTGAGATTATGACAGGTGGGACCCACTGATCAGTGAGCCCACTGGACAGACTCTGACATGTGGGACCCACTGGACAGTGAGCCCACTGGCTTAGCCTCTGACATGTGGGACCCACTGGACTCTGGCCCACTTGTCAGTGACCAGCGCTGAGGGGTGGGAACCAGACGGCAGTGGCCAGCGCAGACGGCGGCCGCTGACGTGTGGGACCCAGCTGTCAGTCCCAGAAAATGAGAGAAAGGCTTAACCTAGCGTGCGGAGCCGAGGCTCGAACGCGCGCCGAGGGAACCGAGGGGGAGAAAGAGCGCGCTGATAACAAGTCGGACGGGGGAGGCGTTGCCTACCCGTATAGGGCAAACATTCCTTTTGAGGTACCTGCCGGAGGGAGCCGGGCGAAGGTGGCCGGAGACAGCGGTGCCGGCGGCGAGGGAGTGGCGGAGCGGTCCGGGTGAGGGTCAAAATGTGCCCCTGGTGCAGAGGGGGTGTTGCTGGTGAGGTCGGCGAGGTTCGGGGACGAGCGGAGGTGGCCGGCGGCGAAGGGATGGCGGAGCGGCCTCGGGTGCTCCGGTGCGACGGAGCTCCGGTGGCGGGGAGGCTTGGCCGAGGTGCCGGGGAAGAATGCACGGACGTCAGGAAGCTCGGGGTGGCGGTGGCGAGCTCCGGGAAGGTCCGAGGTGGCGGAGATTGCTCGCCGGAGTGCGGCAAAGCTCGGGGAGAGAGAGAGCACGACGGCGGGGCGCTACGGTGCTCGAGAAGGGAGGTGGAGTGCGGCGGGATGCTGTGCGGGGAGAAGCGGAGCCGAGGGCGCTATTTATAGGGACGGAGGGGGAGCAGGGGCGCGACAATTGCTCGCCGGAGTGTCGGCCGGAAAAAGGAAGGAAGCGGGGAGAGAAGGAAAGAGGGGGCGCGGAAGGAAAGAGAGGAGCGGGGAAGAAGGGATTCGGTCGTGGTGGTTTCCAAAACCGGGGAGGGCCGGGGAAGGCAAGGCCGGATCCGCGGGGGATTCGGTCGCCGGCGCAAGAAAGGAAAGGGGAAAGAGAAAGAAGGAAGGCGGCGCTCCGCGGGGAAGACGACGGCCTGACAGGCGGGGCCCGGGTGGCAGCGGGAGCGGGAGGAGGGGGCGGTTGAGATGGTGACGCGTGGTGCGGTGGGGGAATTGGGCGGCTGGGAGAGAGGCGCGGCCGAACGGCGCGGATGGGTCGGGAGCGCGAGGTGGGCCATCTGGGCCGGACGCGTGGCGATAGCGGGGAAGGGTTAGGCGGGTTGCGCGGCGGATCCGGGCCGTCCATGTGGCGGCCGGATGGAAGGGGAAGGAAAATTTGTTTTTGATTTTTGATTTCAGATTTTTAGAAATTGCCAGAAAATTCAGTAAAGCTCAGAAAAATATGAAATAAATTCCAAAAATTCCAGAAAAATTCACAGAAGTTCCTGGATAAGTTTTGGACTTAAATAAAATATTTCCAACTCAAGTTGGTATTTTAATTTTCATACTTGAAATATTTTTTATTTTCAAAAATAGGTTTTAAACTCCAGAAAATCCAAGAAACCAAACAAAAGCCAAATAACTCCAAATAATTATTTTGAACTAGAATTTTTATATAAAATCAAAATATCATTTTATTTAATAATAATTTTAGGTTTTACTTAAAATATTTTTCAAATCTAGCTTTTTCAAAAACAGAAATTCAGGACAAATACAAATAAGACTCAAATACTTTAAAATAATTAATTTGAATTTAGATTTTTCCAGAAAGCAAATTTTGGGATGTTACACGGGGATTGCGCTGAGGCGGCAGGGCATGGGCGGGGAGTGATGGCCGAGGACGTGCGACGTGTGGCTACAGGGCAGGAGCTATTGGCGCCAGAGGAGGCATGGCCGGAATGGGCGCTGTGACCGGTCGGGAGGCGTGGAGCGAGCTCAGCTGCGCAACGGGAAAAAAAGGAGGAAGGAGCGAAGAAGAGAGCGCGGGGGAAGAGGGCCCGACGGCCAAAGGGAGAAAAGGAGAGAGAGAGATAGGAAGATTGGGGGTGGGGCCGGCTGTCAGGACAATTGGAGGGGAAAATCTGAGAATTGGGATTCTAAATTTTAATTTACATTTTAAACTTTATATCAAGGTTTACTGATTTCAATCTTTGCATGACATTCAAAGTTTAACTTTTCATTTAAGTTTTGGTTTGCTAATTGAATTAAAAGAATGGATTTTTGGTGTAATTATTTTGGGATATATTCTAATATTCTTCTTGGATTCATTTTATTGATTGGGGTTTGAACTCTGGTATATTTTAATACTTTGAATTAATGATATGTGATATCATTTTCTACTTTTATTATTTTTAGGATCATCATCTGCACTTGAACTATTCTTGGTTTATTAACTTGCATAGCATGAACTTAGAAAATTTCAAATAAATATTTAGAAAAGATTTGAATGCCAGCAAAATGCAAGAAAGATTTTTTAAAAATTCTATATTTTCGAACATCCAAAAATTCGGGATGTTACACTTGATGATCACATTGGCAAAACATCCAAAAGTGCAAAGTCGAGTTGATTTTGGAAAATAGAAGAGAGTTTAGCACAAAAGAAACTCAACTTGGCTCAAGATAGGAATAGAAGATGAAAATACTTAATGAGCTAGAAAAGGAGTGAAGAAACTACAAAGAGCATATTTTCAATATAAGCACTCCAAAACCATTTTACCATGGGAAAATCTCACTCTAGATCTACATCAAAGAACAATTCTTCATTTTGACATTAATCATGGTGAGACGAAACTAGAAACCAATAAGATTTTTAATAAAATCCAAAAAATATCATTTTCTCCCCCTTTGGCTAACCTCAGACTAAATCATGCATTTTGCCACTATTTTTCCCCTTTCACAATGAATTCGTCAAGAATAGCATGAAAGAAATCAGGAAAGGCTCAAAGGCTCGAATGACTATTTTTTTGGTAGTTTCCAATTTTTATTGGATTGAGAGCTTTGGAAATTATCCAAGTCAGTGAAAGAAGTATTTCACCAAGCCATGCTTAAGAAACTAGCTTGCAGTATCATGTAATAGCATATAGACAAAGCATACAACAATTAGCAAGAAGTGATTACATGATTTACCTGTAATGCTGTCCCAAAATCAAAAGTATAGCTAAAGAGATACTAATCTAAGTCATGCAAAGTAGAATGCCAAATGAGCTTAGATTGTATGTTCTATCTAAGTAATTCATATTATAATTCATATTTGTATGGTCTATCTAAGTAAAGCAAGTCCTAGACTAGGAGCCATTTACAACTACCTCTTGAGCTTCAACCAAATTATAATTCACATTTATATGGTCTACCTCAGTAAAGCAAGTCCTAGACTATGAGCTATCTACAACTACCTCCTGAGCTTCAACCAATTTGAATTAAGTTTATTTTATCAATTTGATTGTTTCAAGCCATTGTAGACCACATCAAGCTAGAAGCTTTAGAAAATGGTTTTGGTTATACATAACTCCTCCTGAGTTCATACCAAGTGCAATGACAAGCAATCTCATGAGAAAGAAATGCTGAGATGCACAAGCACAATTGAGATCATTTAAGCAACAAAATGATAAGAGCTACTAAATGCTTCATAATGGAACAAAAAAGCTTTACCCAACAATACTCAAACTCAACAAAGCACTTTTACTACGGTATGAATTAGAAAATGATCACTAATGCTACATTATCCAAATGATTCCACCTTGACTTTTTTAGTTCAAGTTGAGAAATTTTATAGTGAGAGTCATAGCACATGCTAAACTACACATGTAAGAATATGATACAGAAAGCTCACTAAAGTAGGCATGACTAAGTACAGAATATGAGCACGAATAATAGATAAAGCTCCAGAATATGTTATAATGCAAAACTTTAAGGTGGATATGGAATATATTAAAATGCATGCAAGAAAAGCAAATTCCCCCACACACCAGACCCATAGGACAAATAACCCCCTAATTCTCCCCGCAAGAATGAAAGCTGAGAAAAATTTAAGGGTTTTGTGAAAATGTCAGTAATGTAGGGTTCGAATGTCGAGACTCAAATATACAAATTCATACTCTCTATGTATATTGTACTAGTCCAGGATCACACTAGTGCACGTAGTGGTAACATAGATGGAATATCGATCATATTCATGATTAACCAAGAAAAGACTCGAATAGTATTAATGTAACACCCCAGGCCCACATTACCCTGGGATGCTACTAAAACCACTCCACAACTAGCCAATTTACAAAATAAAATAACTGGCAGTAATTAAACAAGATAATACAAGCGGAAGCATAAACAACTTAGGGAAAACAGAATAGAGATGACAATTCAATATTCATAATCAACTCCAAAATAATAACCAAAGGAAACAATTCCAAATTTAACATTTATTAAGGTGAAACAATCATCGATAAGATAGCTAAGCAAAAGACTAGAATCCTTTCAACTTTATTTCAGCATTAAAATATAATTCAGGTGCATCAGTGTGGTGCCGCTCTACCCTTCCCATGCATGCTCAAAGTCCACCTGTAGGGAGGGGGAAACAAGGGTGAGATAAAAATCTCAGCAAGCAAACAGTTTAACAGGCTATTCAACTACAAACAATTATACATCATCATTCATAATTCCATACAACCACAATCACAATTCATGTCCACAATTATTAAACCACCACAAACTTCCATGAATCATACCTCTTCAATTTCAGATTTAAATGGCATATGAATGCAGTCATTTTATCCACAAATAAATGCAAATGAATGCTTCATGCTATGCTCCACATCACTCTTTTCCAGCGGGATTAGAGGTGCATCGTATTATGGCAATATACGAGGCTCCCAGCGGAATAAGAGGTGCATTGTATTACGGCAATATACGAGGCTCCCAGCGGAATAAGAGGTGCATCGTATTACAGCAATATATGACATGAATGATATGATAATCATAAAGCATATTAATCCATCCTCAAGGAGCATTATCATGCTCACAACATATCCACATCCACCACATGTTATTTTCATGTTCCACATTATAGCATTAAGCAAGAATTCCACATGTCTACTAGCAGATTATCAACTTATCAATAGATCAATAATTGCTACCATCTCCACAATTAAATTATCATAAAATCATGGCAGAATGTATCAAATTACGATAATAATGTAAACTGCAAGTAGAAGGAATAACAAGTTAAACGGTAGCAACCACCGCTACGTTTACTTGCCTCAACTGACGAAGCGAAGCAAAATCAAGAGCACTCAGGGGCAAGACCACCTGTCCAAAAGGTATCTCTCAGCACAGAGCTACAGCATACAAACATGACTAAAATAATTAAAGACGTCGCTAGAAACCTGAACCCGCACAAACTCCTCTCCGCTCAACAATTCAGCAAACTACCCTCTGCAGCAGCGCTGCTTAACATTTTGTAACTTTAAAAATATTGATCCAATTACATCAAAAGATACCTCTCTGGATTCATCACTTAAAATCCTACATTTTTTATGTAGAACACCTATTTTTATTTTGATCACAGCTAGGTATAATTTAATGCCCAAAACAGAGGAAGATCTCTGTTCTGGCAGACTGGACAGCAGCATTCAAATGCGTCCCAGCACAGTACAGGGGTCTAAAAATTATGAATTTTCTACAAAAGCTAGATTACCAGATTATATACAACTTTCTAAATTACGGCCATGACCATAAAAAACATTTACTACCTCAAAACCACAGATTAAGATTAGTCTGTCCCAATCTGCTCGCCTGACGAACAGCGGTAATACCGACCC
Organism: Dendrocalamus latiflorus; assembly: GCA_017311315.1. Taxonomy (NCBI): domain Eukaryota; kingdom Viridiplantae; phylum Streptophyta; class Magnoliopsida; order Poales; family Poaceae; genus Dendrocalamus; species Dendrocalamus latiflorus. The sequence continues at coordinate 13,846,272 of CM029614.1, read as the reverse complement.
TGTAACTCCTAGATCCCACGGCCAAAATTTACGAACAAAATACAGGAGATGCATCTGGAAGTACTCTACAACTTTCCTTTTGGGAGGGTCCGCAAGAAACATCATTTACTAGGTCCAAACCGCGCGACCAGACGCGCTATGCGAATCAATCTACAGGCAGACAGCAGGTAATCTCTAATCGGGCAATTAATCTTTAATCTCCCTTCAAAATTCGTGCCAAGAACCCTAATTAGTTCGAGAAACAGAGGGTTTGGGATGGGGGAAAATTACCTAGATGAGGAATCACCCCTCTTTTCCTCCTCTTCTTCTTCTCCTTCCTTCTCCTTCCTTCTTCTCCTTCCTTCTCCTTCCTTCTCCTTCCAATGGCAGCAGCAGGGGGCGCAGATCTTGCTGGGGAGGGGCGGCCAAAGAGGTGGAGAAAGGGGAGGAGGGGGTGGCGGCTGGGTGTGGGGAAAAGGGGGAGGGGCTCTAGGGTTAAGGGGGGTGCGGCCTTGGGGGGTGCGGCCACCCCCTTGGGCCTTGGCCCAGGGCGGTCGGCCCACTCCCCAGCAGCCCACTCTGGGTTTTTAATTAAAATTTTAATTTATTTTATTCATTTTATACTGCTCTCCAATTTTTTATTTTTCCCTTCCCGCGATTTACCGAAAAACCGGCGACTCCGCGATTGTTTTAAAAACTTAGGCCGTAACGACGTTCAGGATATTACAATTAATTATTAGAATTGCGATCTTATGGCCAAGTTTATATTTTAACAGTTGGAAGGGCTTAACAGAACTAGCAGCGGAAACACAACAAGAATGATGTGGCCATTTGATATGCCCACAAGCAATCGACTGCGAAACGAGACCCTAATCTGAGAAGTCATCAAAGTATCCTCCTTCAGGTACCTTCAATTGATATGGTTCTTTTTCTTCAACTGAGCAAATATGGATATAGCTGTGAATATATTGTGTACTCAGCAAGTCGTTCGCAACAAGATGCAATATAAGTATGCAAGGCTCACCAAATGATGGCTGAGTGGTTATTTTGTATAAAGCAATTATTTCAAAGTAAATACAGTAAATAGATTGAAAGCAAACATAGAAAACAATTAATACATAAATAATCAATGGGATTGAATAAACCACAAGTGAACTTACCATTCACCCAATGAACCAATCGTGAACTAGCCATTCACGTAATGAATCACCGGTGAACTAACCATTCGCTTTCCAAACATAACCCAATAAGTTTTATGAAATATCTACCCCTCATGTAAAATGACTGAGCATTGTCCATAACTGGAGACACGGCTATTCGAATAGGTTTACACTTTGTAGAGGTTGTACAACTTTACCCATATAATATGATCATCTCATAGTAACACTAGAGCAACACGCGTTCTCTAGGACGTTCTCTATTCTAGCAATCTGGGCAGCCAGATTCTAACGCGTCCCAACCACAGTGTGAGGCTCTAAAAATTATAATTTTTATACAGAAGTTATATTACTGAATTACCTACATTTTTCTCAATTTCGACCAAAATCATAAAAATCATCTTCTACCCCTAAATCACCCTTGAACAACAATCTGCCCCAATCTGTACCCCTGTCGGATAGCGAAGTTTCCGACCCTGCTACGCCCAAATCCCGAGGCCAAAAATTCTAAAAAAAATTACAGTAGGTGGGCTTCGTCGTCCTCTACAAATTTTCTTTTGGAAAGATCTGCAGGAAAAAATTGTTTCTTAGGTCTAAACTGCGCAATAGATGCGCTGCGCGGATTGATCTACAGGCAGACAACAGGAAATCTCTAATCGGGTAATCAGTTTTCTAATCCCCTTCTAATCCCGTGCCATGAACCCTAATTACTATAAAAGCAGAAGGGTTTGGGATTGGGAAAAATTACCTAGAGGATCCCTTGGGATCAGCCCTCTTCTTTCCTCCTCTTCTTCTCCTCCTCTTCTTCCTCCTTCTCTTCCCTTTCTTCTTCTTCCTTCTCTTCCTCCCTTGCTCCAATGGACAGCAGCTGGAGGCGCAACCTGGGGGGGGGGGGGGGGGGGGCGGCCAGGGGGGTGGGAAAAGTGGGGCTGGCGGCCAATGGGGAGAGGGGAGGCGGCTAGAGTTTTTAGGGGGAGGGGTGCGGCCACCCCTTGGGCCGAAAGGCCCAAGGTGGTCGGCCCACTTAGAGGTTTTTATTTATTTATTTTATTCATTTTACACTATTCCACAATTTTTATTCCGAAAAACTTGCGACTCCGCGATTAATTTAAAGCTGACGCCGAAACGACATTCAGGGTATTACATTCTCCCCACCTAAAAAGGATTCATCCTCGAATCTATCTCCTCAAACCACAAATCAAGAGAACAACAAATATAAGAGCAACTAACGGAAACCGCGGAACCACAACTACGAGTACTCACCAGCCTTGAAGAGCTCGGGGTACTTCCTTTGCATTTGATCCTCCAGCTCCCACGTAGCCTCCCTGTCTTGCTTCTCAAGACCCGTTTCGAAGTATCCAAGATACACACTGGTCGACTCTCCACAGTGAGATCCTGATCCACCGTGACCTGCCCCAGGTCATCTTGTGCTCGGGATCCCTGTAGGACCACAATCTTCTTCTCCAATAGCTACAAAGCTATGAAGAGGAAGATCGAATGTTCACTGGAGAACAGAAGATCAGACTGACACCCGAACTAGAACTGCCGCTGGCCGAGGACAAAACAAGGCAGTCGAAAGGATCTATCGTGATCACTCTGACAAAGAGATAGACCATCTGTTTCAGAGAGATCGAACGCCAACTCGTGGTCGATCGAGTCACTCGGTAAGACAGACGATCCACTGAAAACCCGAGATCTGACCGACAAAAGAGACTGCACAGTAATGACCGAAAACAGAGAAGGCGCGCACGACCAACTAGACAAGCCAGAGCTCATGACCACTTGCTTTGATTTCCAAATATCTTGCAATTCACAAAGCAATCGGGTATGAAACTTTAGACAACGTTTGCTCACGTCCTTTGACAGAGAAAAACCAAGGCAGTGAAAAACTTCTTTGCTGAGATCTGGACAAACGGCGTGGTCGAAACCGAAACAGAGAATTCGGTCGACTCATGCACAAAAGTCTCAACGTGGTCGTAGCGAATGCAGAGCATGTACTCGGCGCACGACCGCGAGACGCAAACACTTCTCCGATTCGACTCTTGCTCTCGGGAATGAACTGGCCAAATAGCCTTGAGACAGATTCCCTGTTCTGAGCAAATCAAAACTAGGCCTACTCAAACCAAGAACACAACTCAAAGCAAGAAGTACCAGAGTTGATGAATAGAACCGCTCGTGGGACTAGAATAGCCAAGATGGCTTGGAGTAAAACCCACATGTCACTGCAATTTCAGAAAGCCAAGAACACAGATATACGAAGGAACAAAGAGAGCGCAAACAAATCATTCAAACACAAGACAGAGAACACAACTCAGAGTTTCCATTCCAACCATCAAGGAGTACAAGGAATCCCGATACGCCCGGAGAGCATAGAGAGGAGCTCACACCTCTTCTCTTTCTCTCTTTCTCGATTATTCATACATGGATTCTCCACTCATCCTCTCTCTCTCACACAATCCCAAGAACACACTCACACAGACTCCCATGGGAGGGAGAGGCGGCTGCCTCCAAGGCCCAGCCGGCCAACTCACCCCAAACACTTGCCTCCCCTCTCCCTTTTATAGCGTCACGCTACCGGGGGGGAACCAGCAAACCCCCACCTAACACCGGGTTTTACCACTTGCTTTACCCGTTAGCGCCAACAACTCCTGTGCACTGGCAGAGACACAGCTTCCCTTTGCAGCTTTCCGCATTTCTCCAAAATGCCACTCCGCTGCCTTCCCGGAAGCTTCCTTCTGCTGCCTTGCCGCCCATGCTTGCAACCACCTTGAGCCCCAAGTATTTTTCGGCTTCACCTAGTCGTTCTGGACCCCGACACCACCCGTGTCTCGTCCCGACCATCCTAGCCTCACCAAGACTTGTCTCCAAGGTCCTGTAACCATCTCGCAAGACCAAGTCCTCTTCGGCCTCACTCGGTCGTTCTGGACCCCGACACCGCCTGTGTCTCGTCCCGGCCACTCCAGGCCTCACCAAGACTTGTTTCCAAGATCCTCTGGCAGCTCCAGCTCCGGTTCCTTGTCTCTTCGGCTTGCAACCACCTCACCAGCCTCGATCATCTTCGGCGCCTCCAACCGTCTGGACCTCAACACCTCCTGTGCCTAGTCCCGGTCCTCCCACGCCTCACCATGAAATAGCTCCGAAGTCCTGCAGCCACACAGACAAGCAAACCGTCACATAGCACCGCACCAGACAACAGACAAACCATCGGTACAACCAACAAGTGTCACAGCACACAACCTGATCGTAAACCCCCTACGACCACTCGAATGCACAACTCAAGAAATGGTCGAAGCCCTGGAACACTTCCCTGCTTCCTTCGACCACACAACATGTCGTTACGACCGTCTCACAGCTCACTACGACCATGCGGACACATGCCACAACCATTGCTAGCCGCTACGATATTATCGCATAAGGACCATACCCCATACGACCACTCTGTTGCAGAGAACAGAGAAACCCTCCAGCTCACAAGAGCCTTCCTGCAGCCTACGACCACTCACTAGGCTGCTACGACCGCCAAGACACAAGCTACGACCATTGTAAGCTTGCAACGATTACCACACAGCGGCTACGACTACTTACTACCAAGACTGGTCGCTAAGATCACAAAGTCGAATCAACTCCTACGACTACCAAGTCGTAGAGCCAGACATCAAGTCATGAGCCTTTACGACCACCAAGTCGTAAAGCTCGATCGACCACCAAGTCGATCTCACGACTACATAACCAGTCACCAAGTCGAATCGGCCTCAGCCGACCACCAATCAGTCGCCTAGGATCACCGATCACACAGGCTTCGACTTCTGCACCTGATCGCTACAACTACCAAGATGTAAAGCAGATCACCAAGTCGTACCGAGCCTACGACCGCACACAACAATGCTATGACTTTATCGCTCAAAGTCTACGACCTCATCCCAAGTCGTTCTGTCATCTGACCGATCGAAATGATGAACCAATAAATGCACGAGGTCTACGACTTCACCACAAAGCCATACGACCGATTCCCAGCTCACATGGTCGATCCTAGAGGTCATACGACCAATTCCCATGTGTCTACGACCACGTTCAAACATCTCGGGCACAACCGACCGCCTACGACCACAGAAGACTACATCTGACGCGCTACGAGTGATTCCGACCGTTACCGTGCACTTCCGACCGAGTCCCGCTGCATTTGGACCGCGTCCGATCGCTCCTCACGCCCGTCCAACTGCATCACAACGTGGTCGTAGGGCGCCGACTACTCAACGTGGTCGTACGCCCGAGCGCCGACTTCCAACCACAGCAATCGTAGATTCGACTTACGACTTCAGACCACGGCCAATGTGGTCGTAGCTGCTTCCGATGGCCTTCGACCATAGCCAGAGTGGTCGTAAACGCCACAACGTGGTCGTACAGCCTTCCGACCACGACCAAACCAGTCGTAACCTCTTCTGATGTTCTCCGTTCACACCCATGGTGGTCGTAAAGCTATCTGGCGACCTCCGACCATGGCCAATGTGGTCATAGAGGCTTTCGATCAGGGCCAAAGTGGTCGTAAACGAGGTTTTCGGCTTCCGACCGCTGTCAGTGTGGTCGTAAACAGCATGGCTGACTTCCGACCACGGCCAAAACGGTCGTACTCTCTTCTGGTGCCCTTCGACCATGGCCAAAGTGGTCGTAGACCCCTCGGGAGACCTTCGACCACGCCCAAAGTGGTCGTAACCAGTGCGCATGACTTTCGACCATGACCAACGTGGTCGCGTTAGCTGCAGAACACTTCGCCAGGGCTACGACAGTGCAGAACTAGCACAAACCTCAAAAACTAAACTCAATCTTCCTAGAACAAGAGTCAATTACTCATCACAACCATGGGGTGCCCTTCACATGGTCTCTCAATCTCCCCCTTGATGAGTATATTGACAAACCCAGAAAAAGCAAGAAGTTGAGTTTGAGATTGAAGAAACCAACATGGTCCAAAGAAGGGAAAGAAGCTTATGACCATGTCGACAGAAGGAACCACTAGAGCAACAACTGAAAGAGCAAATTGATCTCCAAAGCTCTAAAAAGATCCCAACTGGCTTTTTCTTCTCTATTCTCCCCCTTTTGGCAATAAACACATCAAGATGCAATAGAGAGAATATGACATGTCAATGGATGAATATGGCTGAAGTTTGTTTATTTAAGCATTTAGAGCCATGAGAATTATCCATAATGACCATAATGTAATACACCACGCCATAACTCAATAAAACGCTATCTAGATCATGACAGCATATATATAAGCCAGCTAGAGCACATAGATGACAATCTGAAATGAAATGCATTTTGAGAGCAAGTCACGTCATCAATGAGTAAAGTCTAGCTAGAGACATCCAAGGATGATGCAGGCCATGTCAATAAGCTAAGCGGAACAAGGAGGCTAACATTGAGTCCAATTAGAGTGCTATAAGCTCAAGATTGAAACATTGGTTAAAGTACTTGGTTTTGATTGTAGATTAAGCAAATTGAGCACATTAAACATTGTCTTTTGAAAGCATATGGTTGTTTTCAACCCAGTTTTTGTTTATGTGCTAGATCTCAAGCCTTATGCGACTACTCCAAGCAATAAGCTTAAGAAGATAGTCTAGGTCATCCAAAACTCCCCCTGAGTTCATGCCTAGTGCAATTGCAAGCTGTCTCATGAGAAAGGATTGGTGAAATCAGTTTTTTCGCACAAATATGGTGGTTGTCAACCAACATTTTGTTTTATCATGTGCTAGATCTCAAGCCTTATGCGACTACTCCAAGCAATAAGCTTAAGAAGATAGTCTAGGTCATCCAAAACTCCCCCTAAGTTCATGCCAAGTGCAATGGCAAGCCGTCTCATAGGAAAGAATTGGTGAGATCAGTTTTTTTTCGCACAAAAGAGATCTTTTTGCCTTTTTTAACACATTGTACTAACTCATGTATCATCAGGAGACTAAAACAGCTCAAACTAAGGCTCAATATAGATTCAACGCTCTACTCAGCCTATTTGACATGGCATGAATCATAAAAGGATAGCTCAAGAAAGACTAAACTCAAATGCTAGCATGACAAGTTTAATTTAAGTTGATCAGTTTTACTTAACTTATCATGGCAAACGCTAGTCTACACATATGAAGTCATGATAAATTTAGCAAGCTAAGCACAAGTCATGGCAAGGTGTAAAGCACTGCAGCATGTCATAACAGGATAATAATCAAGGCTCAATGTAGTTATATTACAATGCGAAATGCAGAAAAATCCAGCTCCCCCTCAACATGACATGCAACTTTTAGTTCAAGTTGAGTTAAGTCACAATTAAGCTCCAGAAGCTCCCAAATGAACTCTCCCTGAAAGCTAGCCCGAACAGATAGAAAGGTTCCAACTCCCCCTAGAGAAGGCAACTCGAGAAGAACCAAGAAATTTGGCGCAAAAACCAGAAAAAGAGGGTTCTAACTCAAGGAGGTGATTCCCAAACACACCTTATCCACATGATCTCTAGTCTGTAATCTCATACCACGGGGCAAAAGCACACTATGTCAATGCACAAGACTCTAGTGGCCAAGAAAAGGTTCAATCTAGGTAGAAGAGAATCCTAGAGAACCAAAGCCCAAACTAGGTAGTAAATAATCCTAGAGAACCATTTGGACGAGAAGTGTGATCGAGACAATATCACCTAGAGTCGGTTCCTGTCTAACCAATCGGACCCTTCCTCCCACTAGAACAGATAAACAAAGCAAAGCCAAGTGGAGGGAAGCAAAACACTGAAAGATCACAAGGGAGAACAAACCTCTGTCATGGTCGCTTGGTTGGTAGTCGTGGTCGTAGAAGAGTCCTGGTAGTAGTCGTATAGGAGTCCCGACCTCGGTTGAGTGATCGAAGTCGCCTCGGCCATGGTCGTAGATGTGTTCAGCTCATGATCGTAGTCCAATTCGGGGTGGTCGAACACGAAACCAGGTCGTGGTGGTAATTGCGTCTTGGTCGTAGTCGCAGATGAGTCTGGATCGTGGTCGTTGCGTCCTGGCCGAGGTCATAAAACGAGTTCGGCCGAGTGTCCAGACCATGGTCGTGGTAGCTATGACGTGGTCGTAATGACCAAAGGAGTGGTCGTAAAGTTGTACCAGTCTCCCCCTCACACACAGCCTGCAGTTTAACCACAGGGAACAACTGGTGTCCTAGTACTGGGGTAAATGATATACAGGCATGATCCAGTACTGAGACAAAAGACCACAAACAGTAGCATTACAAATATTAATGCATGAGAACACACCCCCCACAAGCTCAATCTAGCCCTCATCAAAAGCATCTAGAACAGCGAGCCTAGAGCCACCCAATACTAGAAGAAGCTTGTGACCTATCCACAGTTCTCATGATGTCTAAGCATAAGCACAGACTAATGCTACCAAGGTGTTGTACATTTTATGTCATGCCAAAAACCGGAATGAGAAAGATCAAGGTAAACATGTATCTCAATGAATCACAACCATGCACATAGCAGGTGACAAGGAAAGATCACAGAAGCATATGCTAGCATGGATATAAGCATGTATACCAGAAAAGATAAGAAGGCATGAATAAACAAAACATCATGACATAGAAAATCTATCCAAGATATACTCAAGCTCATACTGTCCATACATGTGCATACATCATGTAGACATACAACATGACAAATCAGAATCATGAAAAGTATGCTAACATGTATAAATAATGATGAATGAACATAAGGAGCAAGATGTGAACCATGATAGATACTACAGAGCACAAGGTCATGATGATACTTGACTTCTAATATACACATTCTACTTCGCACATGAAGTCAGGTCAAAGCTTAAGCATCTAACAAATATGACAAGATATATGGATACTTAAGCAACATACACATAAAGGCATGACATGAAAGTATTGAAGAAAGAACATGCCAGTATGGTATAAGTGAGCACCTGAACAAACACAACATGCCAATTAAGACTAACACATGAATATAGAGACATGAAGGTAAAGAATAGCTCACAAAGTAGGTGAAGACACCAACGTGAGAGCATATGTCTCTTGGAGGCCATGAAGTGGAGAGCCAATAAATGTTCTAGTCATATGATGAGGCAGAAGACTAAAACTCCAATCAATTCCATGTTTTCCAACAAGCGTCTAGAGACCTACAAATGACAAGAACAGAGTGCCCAAGTCTTGGGTCTCGAAGAGTTAGCAAGCAATTACTTGAGAACCCAAGACTTTGACACACGACCAGAAATGAGTGATCGTTACGTGCTACGACTACGGCCGAGAAGACATGAGCGTGGCCGTAGCACAAGAGGCATAGTCTTGAATGACTATAGCCGAGAGACAGGGTCGTAAAGCCTTTCAGCCACAATTGGGGATTGCAGGCGTGATCAAAATGCAGTTTTGACCATGGCGACCGTGCAGCAACGTGCTAAGAAGCAGCAGACGAAGTCGTATGGACTTACAACCATGATGACAGGTAAGAGTGTCCGCTAGAAGACGTGGTCGTATGAAGCTACGACTACATCCGAGAAGCCGAAGCTGTGATCGTAAGACATTACGACTACAACGACGACACAGTAGAGGAACTTGGCTTTTACTAAACCAGATTCTAGCAGAAACAAGCTCCTCTACACAAGTGTGGTGAGTCAAAATTTTAATTTCTCATTTTTAGATTTTAACATGCAAGAAGGGAAATTAAATTATCGCCATCTGTAGTGGAAGACTCACAACCTATACATGCTAAATGAGATTTCAACCTAGCAAGAACGATCTAGCAGTTTACCATCTAGGCACTCATATTATCCCTAAGAGCAAGTATATTCATCTTGGACAAGGCCAAGGTCATATTGACATTTTACCTTGCTCATGATGAGTTGTTGTTCGTCCCTCTTAGCATTATCATCCGTGTGTTCTTTTGATCCTGGCACATGAACAACCAAGAAAAGAACCAACCAAAGCATCAAAGGAGACTCACACCTTCTCACTGTAGGTGCGCACCTCGTTTGGGCGAACAAGGTCTACCAATTAAGAAGCGGTGGAAGTCCTTCCTCAGGTCAGCACGCAGACAAAGAGCAACAACAAAAGAAACAAGTCTACGATGCTGAAGATGTCCATCCTTCTCTCAAAATGAGCATTGATGTAAGTGTCCTCCATGAAACATGGTCAAAAGGACAAAGCACCATCCTTGCTTAAAAAAGAGAAATCCCTTGGACTAACCGAGAAGAGCCAACAAGAAAAGCACTAGCCAACTAAGCAAAAGGCACAAGTGCTGACAACAAAAGAACTATGCTCAAGGAAGGGTCCACCTCTTAAATGAAAGAGGTGACAAAGTCTCAAGATGCAGTGCTCGTATCATTGCACTCCTCTCCTCAAAGAATTTTCATCATCTGGTCGGAGAACAGGGTAAATCAAGACAAACCAAAGTACTGAGAGCTGTGCACCGAGGGAAAGCACCAGGTCGACGAAGTGTAGTCGCAGATGGGGCCACTGAGACAGTGGTCATAACTCTTAATGACCATGTCCCAGCACCTGCGAATACTGCTCTCGTCGCCGTTCGCAGTATGGTGACTGTGCTTGCAAATAACATCACCCTCCAACCGAAATCAGCCTCTTGTCGCAAAGGACATCATTGGCAAAACACCCCAAGCAAGATGCAAAGAAAAGCTCACAAGATCCCCAACTAGTTGCCATGCTCCAGATCGGTTAAGATCAAATATAGAGCAAACCTTGCTCTGATACCAATTGTAGGACCGAAAAGGCAACAGGGGGGGAATGGTGCCTTAAAATCTCTCCAAGTATTCACACAATCTTCTTCTCCAATAGCTACAAAGCTATGAAGAGGAAGATCGAATGTTCACTGGAGAACAGAAGATCAGACTGACACCCGAACTAGAACTGCCGCTGGCCGAGGACAAAACAAGGCAGTCGAAAGGATCTATCGTGATCACTCTGACAAAGAGATAGACCATCTGTTTCAGAGAGATCGAACGCCAACTCGTGGTCGATCGAGTCACTCGGTAAGACAGACAATCCACTGAAAACCCGAGATCTGACCGACAAAAGAGACTGCACAGTAATGACCGAAAACAGAGAAGGCGCGCACGACCAACTAGACAAGCCAGAGCTCATGACCACTTGCTTTGATTTCCAAATATCTTGCAATTCACAAAGCAATCGGGTATGAAACTTTAGACAACGTTTGCTCACGTCCTTTGACAGAGAAAAACCAAGGCAGTGAAAAACTTCTTTGCTGAGATCTGGACAAACGGCGTGGTCGAAACCGAAACAGAGAATTCGGTCGACTCATGCACAAAAGTCTCAACGTGGTCGTAGCGAATGCAGAGCATGTACTCGGCGCACGACCGCGAGACGCAAACACTTCTCCGATTCGACTCTTGCTCTCGGGAATGAACTGGCCAAATAGCCTTGAGACAGATTCCCTGTTCTGAGCAAATCAAAACTAGGCCTACTCAAACCAAGAACACAACTCAAAGCAAGAAGTACCAGAGTTGATGAATAGAACCGCTCGTGGGACTAGAATAGCCAAGATGGCTTGGAGTAAAACCCACATGTCACTGCGATTTCAGAAAGCCAAGAACACAGATATACGAAGGAACAAAGAGAGCGCAAACAAATCATTCAAACACAAGACAGAGAACACAACTCAGAGTTTCCATTCCAACCATCAAGGAGTACAAGGAATCCCGATACGCCCGAAGAGCATAGAGAGGAGCTCACACCTCTTCTCTTTCTCTCTTTCTCGATTATTCATACATGGATTCTCCACTCATCCTCTCTCTCTCACACAATCCCAAGAACACACTCACACAGACTCCCATGGGAGGGAGAGGCGGCTGCCTCCAAGGCCCAGCCGGCCAACTCACCCCAAACACTTGCCTCCCCTCTCCCTTTTATAGCCTCGCGCTACCGGGGGGGGGGGGGGGGGGGAACCAGCAAACCCCCACCTAACACCGGGTTTTACCACTTGCTTTACCCGTTAGCGCCAACAACTCCTGTGCACTGGCAGAGACACAGCTTCCCTTTGCAGCTTTCTGCATTTCTCCAAAATGCCACTCCGCTGCCTTCCCGGAAGCTTCCTTCTGCTGCCTTGCCGCCCATGCTTGCAACCACCTTGAGCCCCAAGTATTTTTCGGCTTCACCTAGTCGTTCTGGACCCCGACACCACCCGTGTCTCGTCCCGACCATCCTAGCCTCACCAAGACTTGTCTCCAAGGTCCTGTAACCATCTCGCAAGACCAAGTCCTCTTCGGCCTCACTCGGTCGTTCTGGACCCCGACACCGCCTGTGTCTCGTCCCGGCCACTCCAGGCCTCACCAAGACTTGTTTCCAAGATCCTCTGGCAGCTCCAGCTCCGGTTCCTTGTCTCTTCGGCTTGCAACCACCTCACCAGCCTCGATCATCTTCGGCGCCTCCAACCGTCTGGACCTCAACACCTCCTGTGCCTAGTCCCGGTCCTCCCACGCCTCACCATGAAATAGCTCCGAAGTCCTGCAGCCACACAGACAAGCAAACCGTCACATAGCACCGCACCAGACAACAGACAAACCATCGGTACAACCAACAAGTGTCACAGCACACAACCTGATCGTAAACCCCCTACGACCACTCGAATGCACAACTCAAGAAATGGTCGAAGCCCTGGAACACTTCCCTGCTTCCTTCGACCACACAACATGTCGTTACGACCGTCTCACAGCTCACTACGACCATGCGGACACATGCCACAACCATTGCTAGCCGCTACGATATTATCGCATAAGGACCATACCCCATACGACCACTCTGTTGCAGAGAACAGAGAAACCCTCCAGCTCACAAGAGCCTTCCTGCAGCCTACGACCACTCACTAGGCTGCTATGACCGCCAAGACACAAGCTACGACCATTGTAAGCTTGCAACGATTACCACACAGCGGCTACGACTACTTACTACCAAGACTGGTCGCTAAGATCACAAAGTCGAATCAACTCCTACGACTACCAAGTCGTAGAGCCAGACATCAAGTCATGAGCCTTTACGACCACCAAGTCGTAAAGCTCGATCGACCACCAAGTCGATCCCACGACTACATAACCAGTCACCAAGTCGAATCGGCCTCAGCCGACCACCAATCAGTCGCCTAGGATCACCGATCACACAGGCTTCGACTTCTGCACCTGATCGCTACAACTACCAAGATGTAAAGCAGATCACCAAGTCGTACTGAGCCTACGACCGCACACAACAATGCTACGACTTTATCGCTCAAAGTCTACGACCTCATCCCAAGTCGTTCTGTCATCTGACCGATCGAAATGATGAACCAATAAATGCACGAGGTCTACGACTTCACCACAAAGCCATACGACCGATTCCCAGCTCACATGGTCGATCCTAGAGGTCATACGACCAATTCCCATGTGTCTACGACCACGTTCAAACATCTCGGGCACAACCGACCGCCTACGACCACAGAAGACTACATCTGACGCGCTACGAGTGATTCCGACCGTTACCGTGCACTTCCGACCGAATCCCGCTGCATTTGGACCGCGTCCGATCGCTCCTCACGCCCGTCCAACTGCATCACAACGTGGTCGTAGGGCGCCGACTACTCAACGTGGTCGTACGCCCGAGCGCCGACTTCCGACCACAGCAATCGTAGATTCGACTTACGACTTCAGACCACGGCCAATGTGGTCGTAGCTGCTTCCGATGGCCTTCGACCATAGCCAGAGTGGTCGTAAACGCCACAACGTGGTCGTACAGCCTTCCGACCACGACCAAACCAGTCGTAACCTCTTCTGATGTTCTCCGTTCACACCCATGGTGGTCGTAAAGCTATCTGGCGACCTCCGACCATGGCCAATGTGGTCATAGAGGCTTTCGATCAGGGCCAAAGTGGTCGTAAACGAGGTTTTCGGCTTCCGACCGCTGTCAGTGTGGTCGTAAACAGCATGGCTGACTTCCGACCACGGCCAAAACGGTCGTACTCTCTTCTGGTGCCCTTCGACCATGGCCAAAGTGGTCGTAGACCCCTCGGGAGACCTTCGACCACGCCCAAAGTGGTCGTAACCAGTGCGCATGACTTTCGACCATGACCAACGTGGTCGCGTTAGCTGCAGAACACTTCGCCAGGGCTACGACAGTGCAGAACTAGCACAAACCTCAAAAACTAAACTCAATCTTCCTAGAACAAGAGTCAATTACTCATCACAACCATGGGGTGCCCTTCACATGGTCTCTCAATCCCGCAAATATTTCCTCAGCATAGACACATGGAACACATTGTGCACACCACTCAACGAGTTTGGCAACTCCAAACAATAAGCCAAACTGCCCACACGAGCAACCACTGGAAAAGGGCCTGTTGTGGTTACAGACCAAACAGAGAGAGAGATGGTAGTGGAGAGGTGGGAGTGTTTTGCCTTAGCCTCCCCCTCATCCTGGTATATATATTCACAGGGAGTATGCTTTTACAGTTATGCCCTTACTTCCGTACTTCCCCACTAGGGGCACTTATGTCATTACACATGTTACTCTGGTTCTTATAACCTCCTAACAGGCCTGCTGGGCTTAGGTGGGGGCCACCCCTACGACAGGAGCCTCTCATGGTGAAGGGCTTCACAGGGCCGAAGCCATGTCACCGAGTCCTTTGGCCCCCTCCGTCCCTCGCGGCCTGTGAATTGCCCCAAGCTTGTGGTTGGGGAGCCCGAGGTCTGGGATGGAAGGTGCCTTATTGCAGCAGACGCGCGCGCGCTCCGTCCCCTACCCTTCGAATGGGTGGCAGCGGAGGCTGGCGCCTAGCTCAAAGTAGGCGCGCGCTCCGTCCCCTACCCATCAACCGGGTGGCAGCGGAGGCTGGCGCCTAAGTCGAAGGCGAGGCGCGCGCGCTCCGTCCCCTACCCTTCGAACGAGTGGCAGCGGAGGCTGGCGCCTAGTCGAAGTAGACGCGCACGCGCTCTGTCCCCTACCCTTCGAACGGGTGGCAGCGGAGGCCCGTTGGACTGGGGATGCCCTACTGAGGCGAATCGGAGGGTGATGCCCATGCTGTCACAACAGTCTTTGAAGAGGGTGGCATCGAATTTGGCCAAGGCGACCGCTTCCGGCCATCTGGAGAAATACTCCAGTGCGACTACCACGAACCGGAGGTCCCCTGGAGCTCGGGCAAGTGGTCCTACTATGTCGAGGCCCCAGCATGCCAGTGGCCACACCGGGGGAATGGGGTTGAGGCTCGTCGGGGGCCTGCGGATGATGCGCGCCATCCACTGGCACCCTTGGCACCGGCGGACGAGGTCCTGGGCGTCGGTGGTGGCAGTTGGCCAGTAGAAGCCTTGCCTGAACGCCTTGCCGACTAATGACCTCGGTGCCAGGTGGGATCCGCACATGCCCGCGTGGATCTCCGCAAGGAGCTCCTTTCCCCCCTCAGTCGAGAGGCAGCGCAGGAGCGGTGCGCAAACCCCTCTCTTGTAGAGTACCCCTTCGAACTCCTGGAAGGACCTTGCGCGGTGCTGCAAGCGCCGAAGCTCGGCGGGGTCCTCCGGCTCGGCGATGCCTTGCAAGAAATTGAAGATGGGCTCTCGCCAATCACCTGGCCGGTCAATGTTGTGGACGAGTGCCGCGTCCCGGTTGTCCTGCGCTATGGCTGCCTACGCTAATATCTCGTAAAATGCCCCCTCAGGGGGGCAGTTGCTGGCTGGCCGCCTTAGCGAGGGCGTCGGCCTGCTCGTTCTCCGCGCGGGGGATGGCCTTGACGGTGACGCCCAAAAAGTGCCTTTCCCTCGCCCTCACCGCCGCGAGGTACTTAGCCAACTCAGGGTCCTTGGCTTGATATGACTTGTCCACATGACCAGCCAACAAGCGTGAGTCGGTGCGGACTAGCACCCGTCTCGCGCCAACTGCCTTGAGCTTCGCCAGGCCAAAGAGCAGTGCCTCGTATTCAGCCGTGTTGTTGGTGGCGGGGAAGGCAAGGTGCACCGAGTATAGCAAACGCTGCCCTTCGGGCGTGACGACCACCGCACCTACGCCCGCGCCGGCGACGCCGTAAGCTCCGTCGATTGTGAGCGTCCAGACGGGGTCATCATGCGTCTGGATGGGTTGGGCCGGCGGGGTCCATTCGGCGAGAAAATCCGCAAGGACTTGGGATTTGATTGCCGTTCGCGAAGCATACATCAAGGAGAAGGGAGCGAGCTCGGCAACCCATTTGCCGATGCGCCCTGTGGACTCCTTATTGTGTAGCATCTCTTCCAGGGGGAATGAGGAAGGCACTGTGATCGGGTGGGCCAGAAAATAATGCCGAAGCTTCCTGGAGGCCATGACCAGCGCGCAGGCGAGCTTCTCAAGCTCCGTGTATCTTGTCTTGGCGCCTTGGAGGGCTTCGGAGACAAAGTAGACGGGCCACTGCATGGCGCCTTCCTCTAAGACGAGGACGGCGCTGACCGTGGTGGCTGACGCGGCCAGATAGAGCAGGAGGGGAGCCTCTGGTGCTGGGGCGACCAGCGTGGGGAGGCTGGCCAGGTGCTCCTTGAGCTCGTTGAAGGCCTTCGCGCAATCTCCGTCCCAACGAAATCCATCGCACCCGCGGAGCGTCTTGAAAAATGGCAAGCCCCGCTCCGCCGCCCTGGATAGGAAGCGGCTTAGTGCTGCCATGCGGCCCGGCAGCCTCTGGACCTCCCTCGTTGTCTTCGGCGGCTCCATACCCAGGATGGCGTCTACTTTGTCGGGGTTCGCCTGGATGCCCCGTCCGGACACGAGGAAACCTAGGAGCTTGCCCGCCTGCACCCCGAAGACACATTTGTCGGGGTTGAGCTTGATGCCCGCCTTCCGGAGGTTGTCGAAGGTCTCCTGGAGGTCCCGGCCATGCAGAGCAAGCTGCCGAGTTTTGACCACCATGTCATCGACATAAGCTTCGACGTTTCTCCCGAGCTGGGCGGCCAGGGCAATAGCGACGAGGCGGGTGAAGGTAGCGCCTGCGTTCTTCAAGCCAAAGGGCATTCTGACGAAGCAGAACGTGCCAAGTGGTGTGATGAAACTAGTCTTCTCCTCGTCGTCTTTGGCCATGTATACCTGGTGGTAGCCGGTATAGGCGTCCAGGAAACTCATGAGTTCGCACCCAGCAGTGGCGTCGACCAGCTGATCGATGCGCGGCAAGGGGTAATTGTCCTTCGGGCACGCCTTGTTGAGTGTCGTAAAGTCGATGCACATACGCCAGGCCCCGCTGGCCTTTTTGACTAGCACCGGGTTAGCGAGCCACTCTGGATGGTGGACCTCGCGGATGACCCCGGCGCGAAGAAGCTTCGCCACCTCTGTTTTGGCCGCCTGTTGCCGATCCATCGACATACGCCAAAGCCTTTGCTTGACCGGCTTGACGTCGAGGTGGACCGCCAAGCGATGCTCGATTACTGCTCGGTCTACGCCCTTGATGTCCTCCGGGGACCATGCGAAAATGTCAACGTTGTTCTGAAGCACTCGGAGTAGATCCCGTTCGACCCCCGGTGGGAGCCCCTCGCCGATGGACACAAACTGCCCCTCCGCCTGGAGCGGCACCTTTTTGACCCAGCCCTCGGGCCGAGGCTTGGGCGTCCACCCGGGGGCGGAGGGCCCATCGCCGAGCGTGCCGGAGAGGGCATGCACCGGGCGATGCGGAATGCGGCTGCCGACCTCGGCACATCTGGCCAGGTCCTGATCGCCGAAGACGGTGATAACACCCTCTGGGCCCGGGAGCTTCACGCACAAAAACGCGTAGTGTGGGATCACCTCGAAAGAGTTGATGGAGGGTCAACCCAGTATGGCGTTGTAGGGATGTGGGATATCTACGACGTCGAAGATGATCTGCTCGGTCCGGATGTTACCCTTGTTGCCCTCCTGACGGAAAGTGACCGGAAGGGACACGTGCCCCAAGGCCTGCAGCGGTTGACCCCCGAAGCCTTGAAGTGGAGCTCCTGGCTACTCTAGCCGGCTGCGGGGGATCCCCATACGGTCGAGGGCCTCTGCGAACAAGATATTCGCGGAGCTTCCCCCGTCGACAAGGACGCGCCTGACGTCACAGCGTGCTATGTGGGCCTGGATGACTAGAGGGTCTTGGTGAGGGTACTCCACACCCCTGGCGTCGTTTAAGTCGAAGGTGGCGTTGCGGGGCGGCATCCACAGTTGCGGCTGCTCCCCGGGGGCTTTTGAGGAGGAGCCTCCGGTGATGACACTGACGGTGCGATGCTGCGCGCCCTCCGTTGGGGGCGGAGCCCGAGACCTGGCCATCACCCTCCGCAGCTCCATAACTGCGGCGCATGCCCTTGTGTAATGATCACCGTAGCCGTGTACCTCGCACCACTTGCCATAGTGTAGGAGCTCTTGTTCTGCGTGGGGTTGGCTGCCGTAATCAAGTCTGCCTTTCGATCCCCGGTCTCCCCTCCATGAGGCGGGGTCGGGTCCTTGGCGGGTGCTCTCGGTGTCGAGGACATGATGGGCCGCCTGTGTCCTGCGCTGGCGGCGCCGAGGCTTATGCCCGCTCCTTGAAGAGCCTTCCTGTACCCCGGTGTCGCCGCCTCGGGGAGGGCCTCCCCGAGGCTCTCGGCCGCGGCCCTGCTTCGAGGAGGGACCACCCGCCCCCACTTCGCGCGGGGGGCGCTCCCCATGGGCGAGGTCAAGGGCGGTAATGCTGCGTCTTCGCGCATCCTCCTCCGCCCGCGCATACTCGTCCATTTTGTCAAAGAGCTTGGCGACTGTCTTGATTGGCCTCCGCGCATTGTACTCGGCCATCGGGCCCGGACGAAGGCCCTGTATGGCTGCATTAACGACGGTGGTTTCATTAATGTCTTTTACTTGGCATCGGATCTTGGTGAAGTGCTTGAAGTATTCCCGGAGCTTCTCCGAGGGTCTTTGCTTCATGGCGAAGAGTTGGTCCGCATCGACTCGCTCGACATAGTGTCCTTGGAAGTTGTTGTGAAGGCGGTCGCGGAGCTGCTCCCACGCGTAGATGGAGCCCGGCTCTATGGTAAAAAACCAAGAGAGCGCCACTCCTTGCAGCGCGAGGGGGAGTCCCTTCGCCTTCGTGGTGTCGTCTCCGCCCGCGGCCTCGATCGCGGTTTCGTACACGCGCACGAACTCGTTAGGATCCGTGTCGCCTTTGTACGGGTCGGTGACGCTAGGGAACTTGAAGTCTTCGGGCCACGCCGCCTGCTGCAGCCCCGCCGAAAGCGGGGACTCCGGATCTACGTGTCTCAGCGGCACGCGGCTAGACGCGGGGGCTTCGCGACTGTTCGTCCGCTCCGGCGTGGGCTCGGGCGCGATTACTGGTGCGGCCTGCTGGCTCCGAGCCTCTTGTATATCTCGGACGGCTCCGCGAAGGTCCCCTAGTTCCCGCTGGAACGCGTTGAGGGCTGCTAGTAGGGCGCCTTCCACCGCAGGTGCTGTCGGGGCCGCCGGAACACCCAGCGAACGGGTCGGTGCAGGGACCCTCGCCGCACGATCTCCAGATCCGCCGGATGCTTCGTTGCGGCTACACCCGGCCGTCGGATCCGCGCTGCCGGCAAGGGCGGCGGGGGCTGTCGTTGCAGTGCCAGCGACGGGGTTGGATGTCATTGTAGCGGCACTGGCGGGGTCAGTCGTTGTAGCGCGAGCGTCGACGCCCGCGACCACTGCGCCTACACCGCCGCCAGCTCCTTCGGCGGCCGATGCCGAAGCCCTGGTGTTCACGCGCCGCTCCGACCCAGCCGTTTTCTTTCCCTTCGCCGCCGCTGACGAAGCTTTTTTCGGTGCCATCCTTCTTCTTCGGTCTTCAGGCTTGTCCTCGTCCTCCCCACGGACGGCGCCAACTGTTGTGGTTACAGACCAAACAGAGAGAGAGATGGTAGTGGAGAGGTGGGAGTGTTCTGCCTCAGCCTCCCCCTCATCCTGGTATATATATTCACAGGGAGTATATTTTTACAGTTATGCCCTTACTTCCGTACTTCCCCACTAGGGGCACTTATGTCATTACACATGTTACTCTGGTTCTTATAACCTCCTAACATGCCTGCTGGGCTTAGGTGGGGGCCACCCCTACGACAGGGCCGATGTACCGCGGCTAAGCTTCCCGGTGGTACCAAACCGAACAATACCCTTAGTTGGCGACACTTGAAGGAGCATATGGTCACCAACCGCAAACTCCAACTCTCGGTGCCGAACATCTGCATAACTCTTTTGTCGGCTCTGAGCGGCCAACCTGTTCTGACAAACCTCCCGCACTTTCTCCATAGTCTGTTGAACAAGGTCTGGACCAAGCAAAGACCTCTCACCCACTGCATCCCAACAAAGAGGGGAAACACACCTTCGACCATACAAAGCCTCAAAAGGAGCCATCTTGATACTCGCCTGATAACTATTGTTATATGCGAACTCTGCCAAAGCCAGATGGTCCTCCCAACTGCCTTTCCAAGACGGTACACATGCCCGGAGCATGTCCTCCAAAGTCTGAATGGTCCGCTCGGACTAATTCATCAAGAGGGCCTCCACATACCTGGTGGCCCTCTTCCTCATGACCAACTCCGACGAGTCCACGACACGCGCCGGTCAACGCCGAGCGCCCGCAACTCTTCTACCGGCTCTGAGCGGCCAACAGATCCTGCCATTCTCGCAAAATTCCCCACCACAACTATCAAGCCACTATCTAATACCATCCTCCTTCTTAAAACATTTTCCTCTATATATTATAATCGGGATAATACATTGTACCCCTTTTAAAGAATTCGACCACAGATTCCACTCATGACCTTTTACTCGAAGCACAATCAATAACTTTTATAAATGGAACCCAACAAAAGAAGAATAAAGGATTCTCAAGCAATCACACTAGCAACCAGCTTTCCTTCAAAGGACCACGATCCAAATCAAAGAATTCACCACAAAACCTTTTATACTCTCCAAATAGACATTTGGAGAATCCACACCACATAAGCCAAGAGTGAAAATCACTCGACAGACCAAAACAATCATTTTCTTTTCCTAACTGGAAAAGACTACGCCTCAACATAAAACAACTCAATTTGCAGATGACCTCTGCCATAAACACACAATTTAAACAAGAATCAATAGAGCATATTAACCAATACATTCCCTTTCAACATTTAACTTTCTTGAACCAAGGATTTCCAAATCATCGCCCAGCACACCAACTCATTTATCTTAAGTTGGCAACTTCGACAATGCGCTCAAACTGAGTACATCATCCACACCCTTGTAGAGAGACTCTACTGTCTCCACAAAACACATTCTAACCAAGACCTCGACCAATGGAATTACTTGACAGATAATTCCTAAAGCACCTCAATCCCATAAGGATAACAACTCGAAATTCATATCACACCCACACATACTCATTTACTGCACCTCAAGGATGCTATCCCGATCATCACACTATTTGGATTCCACTCTGATCCACTATTCCCACATAGAGATGCTGAGCCTCTAAGGTTCTAGCATAACAAAAGGTAAAGCTCAGATTCAGCTTTCAAGACCCCTACAATCACTCCCCATATCAAGATAGGGAAATCCTCAGGTGAAAACCCAACTATCTCACAATTTACACACACTCAATTGTTAACATCAACAAATTATTTAGGTCCAAACAAACATTCTATTTAAATCAAATCCTTCCCAGGGATCATCTTACCATAAACATCTACCAGGTCACCACAATCCAGTTGCCATCATGCAACAAAGAAAACCTCACAACTCATTTTGGTTACCCTTTTCTTAGAAGGAGAGGTAAGAAGAAATAAATTCCAGCACAAAGAAAATCGCTATCATTCACAGTAACCATAAGACCAAGGGAAGAAAAAGATAAATAGCAATGAGGTTGGAAAACACAAAATGAGATCATCCGTACCTCAACTACTTCTAGTACACTTTTATTTTAACAAGAAATAATTAATTTTTTTTATTACCGCATCCTGCCAGTTCCAACAAAAGAGGCTTGAAGACCACAACACAAGGTTTAGCAAAAAAAACATTAAAGCGTTCAACACGTCGCTTTACTCAAAGCAATCTCGGCTACTACACAAGTCATAAGGTCCAAAAAGATCCCAACCACAAATCTCAAATCCTTTAAGTCAATTAGTATCATGGGACTAACAAATTCCTTTATTTAAAAAAAACCATCAACACCATAATCACAACTACATGCTATCAATTGTATTAACAACAAGATAAAATACTCTTTGCAAGAATCATCATATCCTCTTACTCCATCATATTTTTCCAAAAGGAACACCATAAATCACTTCATCATGTTCTTATTATATAAGTAAGATTCCAACTACTTAATCCAGGAAAACCTAGTGCATAAGCCACCATAATAAAACAAAGCTCTTAAACAAGATGATACTAGAACATGACAATATCACAAAGCATGCTAGTATAAATCTCTTATTAGATTTCATACATTCAATTCTTATTGATGCTCAACTCTAATTTAGCACAAATTGATTGCACTCTAGTCATTACTGGCAATAATTGATTATTATTTTGTCATAACAGCATTCATGATCCTAACTCTGTTTTGCAATCATAAAAACAATCATGAGCATAGATTCAATATCCCACCTTACGTTCAGAAATTAGAACAAAATAACTTTAAACTTCAATAATACCAGCTTATAAGACAAGATTCCACAAGTCAATACATCAACCTTCATCTATTTCTTTATACATGTGTCATTAATTTAACATGGCATAAGTTACATGAATTTAGCAGTTGTACATGCTCAACAAGTATGTAAGGAGAGGACATATTAAAGGTTAATATTACCAAGGCAATATTCCAACACCTCCTAACTTAAACATCTCGAATGGTCAGATTAATTATTTAAGATCAATCAATCCAATCTACCTGACAAGTTAGGAATTTAAACAACCACAATAATGAAACCAATTTTTTTTATATTACTCAATAACTGCATAAGTTCTAAACATGTATTGACAAATTCTTAGCCGCAATTCTTTATGATCAAATAGGTGTAACACCCCAAGACCCACATTACCCTGGGATGCCACTAAAACCACTCCACAACAAGCCAAGTTACAAGATAAATTAAACTGGCAACAATTCCTGAAACAATATAAGATAAGCGGAAGCATAATCATCTAAGCGAAATAGGATAGTGATAACAATTCAATAATTAAAATCAACCTCCAACAATTTAACCAAAGAATAGTTCACAAGTTTAACACTACTAAGATAAAGTAAACATTGACGAGATAGCTAGGCGAAAGACTAGAATCACTTCGTCTTTATTACAACATAAATCTATGATCTAAGTGCATTATTGTGGTGCCGCTCTACCCTTCCCCATGCATGCTCATTGATCACCTGTAGGGGGGAAAACAAGAGTGAGATAAAAATCTCAGCAAGCAAACTGTTTAACAGGCTATTCAAACTACAAACAATTATACATCATCCTTTATATTTCCATACAACCACAACCACAAATCATGTCCACAATTATTTAAACCACCACAGTCTTCCATGAATCATACCTCATAAATTTCATAATTAATTGGCATTTGAATGCAGTCATTCCACCCACAAATGAATGCATATGAATGTTATCATGCTATGCTCCACAGCACTCTTTCCCAACAGGATAAGAGTGTGTATCGTATTACGGCAATATACGATGATGTACCGGTACAGTCGCGGCTAAGTGCGGTGACATCCACATATGCAAATGTCATGACATGATATGAATGATATGATAATCACAAACCACACGAATTTCGACCTCAAAGGAGCGTCAACATGCTCATCAACATATCCACAACCACATATCCACCATGTACTATTTTTTCATATTCCGCATTTAGCACATTAAACAGATTACCACATGACTACGAGCAATTCATCCAAAGCATGTCATTTGATCAATAACTGCTTACCACAACCTCATTTAGAAATCATACAACTATGGCATAACATATCAAGTTACGAGAATCACGTAAATTGCAAGTAGTAAGAATAACGAGTTAAACAGTAGCACATCCGCTACGTTTACTTGCCTCTACCGACGAAGCGAAGCAAATCACGTGCGTTCAGGAGCAAAAACCACCTTTCCAAAAGTACTTCTCAGCAAAATACAACAGCAGTGAAAATGTGTCTTTAAGAAGAAAAGACGTCGCTAGAACCCCGAACCCACAAATAGTCCTCTCCGCTTAACGATTCTTCAATCTACCCACTGCAGCAGCGCTGCTTAATATTTTTGCATCTTTAATAATAATAAGTCATTTACAGCAAATGTTATATTTCTGGATTCCTCACTTAAATACCTTCACTTTTCATGTAGATCACATATTTTTATTTTGATCCCAGCAAGGTGTAACTTAATGCGCAAAACAGAGGACGTTCTCTGTTCTGGCAATCTGGGCAGCCAGATTCTAACGCGTCCCAACCACAGTGTGAGGCTCTAAAAATTATAATTTTTATAAAAAAGTTATATTACTGAATTCCCTACATTTTTCTCAATTTCGACTAAAATCATCTTCAACCCCTAAATCACCCTTGAACAGCAATCTGCCCCAATCTGTACCCCTGTCGGACAGCAAAGTTTCTGACCCTGCTACACCAAAATCCCGCGGCCAAAAATTCTAAAACAATTACAGTAGGTGGGATTCGTTATCCTCTACAATTTTCCTTTTGGGAAGATCAACAGAAAAAATCGTTTCGTAGGACTAAACTGCGCAAAAGACGCGCTGCGCGGATTGATCTACAGGCAGACAGCAGGAAATCTCTAATCGGGTAATCAATCTGCTAATCCCCTTCTAATCCCGTGCCATGAACCCTAATTACTCTAAAAGCAGAAGGGTTTGGGAGTGGGAAAAATTACCTAGAGGATCCCTTGGGATCACCCCTCTTCTTTCCTCCTCTTCTTCTCCTCCTTCTCTTCTTCTTCCTTCTCTTCCCTTTCTTCTTCCTTCTCTTCTTCCTTTGCTCCAATGGACAGCAGCTGTGGAGGGGTGTTGGAGGCGCAACCTGGGAGGGGGGTGCGGCCAGGGGGGTGGGAAAAGAGGGGGTGGCAGCCAAGGGGGGAGAGGGGAGGCGGCTATGGTTTTTAGGGGGAGGGGGAGGTGGTGCGGCCACCCCTTGGGCCGAAAGGCCCAAGGTGGTCGGCCCACTCTCTAGGCAGCCCACTTAGAGGTTTTTATTTATTTATTTATTTTATTTATTTTACACTATTCCACAATTTTTATTTTTCCCTTCCCGTGATTTACCGAAAAACCGGCAACTCCACGATTAATTTAAAGCTGACGCCGAAACGACGTTCAGGGTATTACAATTGGCTAACCACCTCATTGAACAATTCCCTCTTATACCCCATGAAAATGTTTAACCGACACCTACTAACATACCAATGGCAAAACTGAAATTGAAACATCACAAATTACTTAGCTAGGTCTATCCCATACTGGATAGGTGGTTATACAATAAAGCTCATATCAATGGTGCAAAAAAAGTTAAATCCTTAGACATGGCTAGGTTTGGTTTTGCTTAAAGTTGGCTTATGCTTATACTGTCTTCAGTAACAAGCTTTTAAACGGTGCATTATTCAGGATGGAGTCAATAGGAGATTGTAGTAAAAAGTGTACTGAGTTCAGCTGTACTGGCTAAAATCGCATGCAACTATTTTCCTATGTATACTACCTCTCGTAAATAGCTATAATTCAAATATTTAAGCTATAAGCCATAATTCATCAGCTCAAAAGAACCCACCGATTACCCAGGTGAGACATCCATATTCTAGAAAGTGCTAACCACACCTTTCCTCTTTACTACACGATCATTCACCCAAGTGAAAACCATTTTGTATGACCAACACAAATGACACTACCCATGTCATGGTACTCAAATTTTATAGCTATGGCTGACCCCCATGATTCAATATCTCATTAAGTCAAAATTAATTAATTAATTAACACGTAATGATGAACCAAACGTACTACTAGCTAGGCTAAATATTCTAAATGTACAACCCATGTGACAACTAGTATTGCACCACTAGATATTTATCCATCCTATGGTGGTAATAGAATCATGGCATTCAAATTATCAATTTAGGGATTAATCAAGTTGGACAATAACTACTAGGTACAAAGGTTTGTAATAAAATAGCAATGCATGATGATTTAAAATAAAATAATAAATAAATAGATTTGAAAACTAGGTTTAACATGATCAAAGGACATGACTTGTCTTGGTCTTGCTTAGTTACCAACTCTTGGCCTTTAGATCCTACTTCAGCTCATTTGAAGACATTATCAGTGAGAGAGGAAGCGAGAAAAATACAAATAAAATTCAAATAAAGTCTAAAAACTTCAAAGCTAGAAACAAAAGATAGAGCACAATTTTTGACGGAGAAGAATGGGCTCTCAAAAAATTTAATATGCTAGAAAATAATGGAAATTGAAAAATACTACTATGCTATGGACTGTGTGCATAGAATAGGATAGTCTACATTGGACTCTGTTCATGGAACAGTGCGCATGCGATAGGGCTTGCTGATTTTGCATCTAGGCCTGACGTGGCATGACATGTGGCACGACACATGTGCGCTAGGGCTGACGTTGCTGCTAAGGTGGTAGGGTGACGTGGCGGCTGACATGGATGCTAACATGGAATCTACGCATAGCTCAGGTAGCTGACGTGGCAGACACGTGGATAGACATGTCAAGCTAGGACTGATGTGGCTTGCTTGCGGGGCTTGCTAACTCGGCTTAGTCTACAGAATAGTGGCTCTGGCCGGTGGGTCCCTCATGTCAGTGACACGACACACATGGACTAGGTTCGTAGAGAAGGCGAAGCAACGGTTGGGTGTGGGTGCATGCTGATGTCACTCAGCGCACAGGGTGAGGCGACAGCTCGAGCGAGCAAATGGGCGCAGCAGCAAACATGTGGATCGAGGTGATACGCAGTGAGGAAGACTGTAGAACAATTGACAACGCACGGAGGGATAAATAGCAGCAGCTGAATAGAAACTCACCGGCTGCATCGAGTGAAGACGGTCGGCAATGAGTGGTGGATCGACCGGTGGCAAAGAATAGTGGAGATGGGGTAGCTCGATGGTGGTGCACATAGGGACAACGACGATGATAAAGATGAGTAAAGGTGGTGGCTTTGGATGGCGGTGAAAGCGAAGGCTCGGGATGGCTCAAAACATGATGGCACGTCCTGTTTAAAAACATGGACACCAAGGAAGTGGGGAATGGCATGGCACGGAGTCCAGAGTGGACACGGCATGGACACCAAGGCTATCACAATGAGTGGCGGTGGGAGTTTGAGACAGAGATGATGAACAATGCACGGGTGGCTGGATCAAAGACGCATGACATGTGGCCATGACCGAACGGGCGAGGGAGCAGGCTAGCGAGCGGGCTAGGCTAGAGAGGTGGGCAAGGCTGGCCGAACTGAGCTGAAGGAAGATGGGTTTTGACCCATTTGGCTTTTAGGATTTTCTAGGAATTTTCTTATTTCAAAAGTTGGTTAAAATCAATTTGAGTCGAAAAAATAGCAAATAAACCAAGAATAATTCCAAAAAATTCAAAAAATTCCTTGAAGCACCAAGAATCCAAATAAAATATTTGCAACAATAGTTGAAATTTAATTTAGTCACATTAAATCTTTTTAACTTGCAAAATTCAATTTAAGCTTTAATTGATTCTAGAAAAATTCAAATGGTGAATTTTATTTTAAGGCCTCAACAAAACTCTGGAAAACAGGATATTACAAATCTCTCCTTAAATGGAATCTCAACCCTGAGATTCGAGCTCACTAAGAGAATTGGTGCGAAACTCTGCTTTGAGATCCTCATTCCTCTCCTAGGTTGTTTTCTCCTTTGAATAATTTCTCCACTGAACTTTGCAAAAGCGAATGATCTTACTCCCAGTCACATGCTCTGACACCTCCAAAATCTAGAAAAGGTGTTCCTTATAAGTTAGATCCTCTTAAAGATCAACGACTTCCACTAGCACTGCCTTCTCTGGTACTCGCAAGCACTTCTTTAACTGAGACACATTAAAGACATCATGTATCCCACTGAAAGTCGCAGGTAGCTTGTAACACCCCAGGACCCACATTACCCTGGGATGCCACTAAACCACTCTACAGCTAGCCAAATTTACAAGATAATTTAAACCGACAACAATTTTCAACCATGATGAACTAAGCAGAAACATAATCAACTAAGGAAGACTAAGATAATAATATCACATTCAACAATTAAAACATCCTCTAGCAGTTTAACCAAAAGAATAGTCCACAAGTTCAACATTATTAAATAAATAAATAAATAAACATCCACGAATAGCTAATCGATTGGCTAGAATCCTCTTGACTTTATTACAGCATGAATTGATGAACCAAGTGCATTATTGTGGTGCTGCTCTACCTATCCCATGTATGCTCAAGAATCACCTGTAGGGGAAAAACAACAAGGGTGAGATAAAATCTCAGCAAGTAAATTGTTTAACAGGTTATCCAAACAACAAACAAAGCTACATCAACATTTATGTCATTATATGACCACAACCACATTCTACTTCCACGTTCATTAAACCACAAGGACTACCACGAGTCCTGCCTCATATGGTGTTAAAACCATTGGCATATGAATGCAATTCCTCCTTCCACATTTAAATGCATATGCATGCTATGCTCCACTGCACACTTACCCAACAAGGTAAGTGTGTGCATCGTACTACGGCAATGTACGATGTTGTACCAGTACGGTCGTGGCTATAAGCGGCGACATTCACGATGCAAATGTTATGACATGTTATGAATGATATGATAACCATAAACCACAAGATCTCCAACCTCAAAGGGCATCAACATGATTAACGTAAATTTAACCTCAAGGAAACATCAACATATCCACCATGAATTTATATCCATGTTCCACATTTGGCACATATAGCAACTATCACATGACTACAAGCAAGTCATCCAAAACATAGCAATCAATTCTTATTTTGCCACTACAACCTCATTTATAAATCAAGCAACCATGGCATATTACTTTAAAATACGAGAATCATGTAGATTGCAAGTAGTAAGAATAATGAATTAAATCATAGCACACCGCTACAATTACTTGCCTCTACCAGTGAAGCGAAGAAATCACGCATGTTCAGGAGCAAAACCACCTATCCAAAAGGTACCTCTCAGCACAATGCTACAGCATAGAAAATGCGACTTAAGAAGTAAATTTATCACTAACCCCTAAACCCCACAACATCTCTCTCCGCTTAACGGTTCTACATTCTACCCACTGCAGCAGCGCTGAAGTAAAGTTATCACTAACCCCTAAACCCCACAACATCCCTCTCCGCTTAACGGTTCTACATTCTACCCACTGCAGCAGCGCTGCTTAACTGTTTTGTATCTTTAAGATTATTAAACCTTTTACAGAGAGATATATATGTCTGGATTACTCACTTAAATACCTTCACATTTCGTGCAGATTACATATTTTTATTTTTTTTCTAGCAAGGTGTAACTTAATGCGCAAAATAGAGGACGTTATCTGCTCTGGCAATCTGGGCAGCCAGATTCTAATGCATCCCAACCAAAATGACAGACTCTAAAAATTGCGATTTTTATACAGTAGTTAGATTACTGAATTCTCTACATTTTTATCAATTGTGACCAAAAACATAAAAACCATCTACTACCCCTAATTCACACCTGAACAACAATCTACCCAAGTCTGCACCCCTGACGGACAGCGAGGTTCCAGAACCTGCTATGCCAAATCCCACAGCCAAAAAAATCTGAACAAATATAGTAGATGGGTCTCGACGTCCTCTACAATTTTCCTTTTGGGTAGACCCGTAGAAAAAATTGTTTTGTAGGTCTAAACTGCGCAAATAGTCGCGCTACGTGAATTGATCTACAGGCAGACAGCAGGAATTCCCTAATTGGAGAATCTAATTGCTAATCCCCACCAATTCTTAGGCTAAGAACCCTAATTACAGAAAGATCAGAGGTATTTGGGATGAGGGAGACTTACCTAGGGGATCCCCTTGGGATCACCCCTCTTCTTCCCCTTCTTCTCCTTCCTTACTTTTCTTCTCCTTCCTTCCTTGTTTCTCCTTCCTTCTTGTTTTCTCCTAGCACCAAGGGACAGCAATGGAGGAGGGGGAGAAAGTGGCGCACAAGGGGGGAAGAAAGGGGGTGGCAGCTGTGGGAAAGAGGGAGAAGGGGGTGTGCGGCCAGGGTAAGGGGGAGGGGCGGCTAGGGTAAGTGGGAGGGGGTGTGGCCACCCCCTTGGGCCCTTTGGCCCAAGGTGGCAAGCCCTCTCTCCCTAAAATGGTTTTTTTAATTTAATGCTATCCCACAATTTATTTATTTTTTTGTTCCTTCCCGCGCTTTACCGAAACCCCGGGCGACTCCGTGATTATTTTAAAACCCACGCCGAAACAACGTTCAGGATATTACATAGCTCCAACTAATAAGCAACCTCTCCTCTATGCTTCAAAACTTTGAATAGTCCAACATATCTTACTGCAAGCTTTCCCTTAATTTGAAATCTCTTGACTTCTTTGAATGGTGTGATTCTGAGATACATATAGTCATCTGGCTCAAAACTCAACTCTTGATGATGAGTATTCACATAACTCTTCTGTCTAGCCTGAGCAGTTCTTAACCTTTCTTGGATTAATCAAACTTTTTCCTCATTTTCCTTTAAACTCTCCAAACCAAAGACTTGACGTTTCTGAGTCCCTATTCAATTGAGAGGGGTTCTACACTTCCTACCATACAGATCTTCAAACGGTGACATTTGCAGACTAGTCTGATAACTATCATTGTAAGAAAACTCCACGAAAGGCAAACATCTATCCCACTTAGCTTCGTGATCTAGCACTCAAGCTCTCAGCATATCCTCAAGAATCTGATTCACACGCTCAGGCTGTCCATCAATCTGAGGATGATATGCTGTACTGAAGTTCAGATGAGTACCCATGGCTTGGAAACTTCTCCAAAATCATGAAGTAAACTATGATCCATGATCTGACACCATTTTCTTAGGCACACCATGAAGACTTACAACTGTTGACATGTATAGATCTACGAACTTATCACCTGCATAGGTTGTCTTGACCGGTATAAAATGAGAAACTTTTGTCAAATGATTCACAATTACCCAAATTGAATCAAATCCATCCTTTGTCTTAGGTAATCCTGTAATAAAGTCCATACCGACTTCTTTCCACTTCCACTTGAGAATTTTCAATGGTTGCAATAGACCTGCTGGTTTCTAATGCTTAGCTTTAACTTTCTGACACACATAACAAAGTGCAACATACTCTGCTATCTGTCGCTTCATACTTGGCCATCAATATTTGTCCTTGATATCCTGATACATCTTAGTACTAGCCGGATGGATCGAATACAAGACTCATGAGTTTCCTTGAGTAACAACTCCTTTTTGCTTACCATACATAAACACTCATTGAATCACAAGATACCTTGATCACCCTATAAAACCTGTAGCTTTACCTTTACTCGTGTTGGCCTTGATTTGTTGAATACCTTCATCACCAACTCGAGCTTGGCGAATCTGACCATCCATGGTTGGTTGTAGCTCCATTGTAGCTAGGAATCCTTCCTCAACCAACTCCAAACTAAGCTTTCAAAATTCCACATGCAAAGCTGGCTAACTTTCCTGGATCATCGTAGTATTGTCTGCTACCACATTGGCTTTTCCTGGGTGATAATGAATTTCAACATTATAATCCTTTATAAACTCTAGTCACCTCCTTTGCCTGAGATTAAGATTGACCTGAGTGAAGATATACTTTAAACTCTTATGATCCATATAGATCTCACAAAGATTACCCATGAGATAATGGTGCCAAATTTTCAGGGCATGCACAATCGCGGCTAACACCAAATCATGCGTAGGATAATTTTCCTCATGCGGCTACCACTTTTTTATCTTGCATCAACACACATCCCAAACTATTATGAGAAGCATCGTAATAAATCTCAAAGTCCTTGTTTATGTCTTGCAGCACTAACACTGGTACGGTGGTACACATTCCTTTAATTTCTGGAAAGTCTTCTCACATTCTGGCATCCAAACAAACTTCTTTTGCTTCTTTAATAGCTATGTAAGTGGCCTTGCTATATTCAAAACCCTTCAGTGAAACGATAGTAATAACCTACCATGCCAAGGAAACTCTTGACTTGTGATACTGAAGTTGGCGGCTTCCAATTAAGCACATCCTTATCTTTTCTAGGATCAACTGCAACACCACCTGCTAACATGATGCGGCCTAGAAGAGTAGCTTTCTTCGTCTAGCACTCACACTTGCTGAATTTAGCATACAACTTATGCTCCCTGAGCTTTTGAAATACTAGTCTCAAATGCCCTTCATGTTCTTTCTCATCCTTGGAGTAAATCAAAATATCACAAATGAACACAATGACAAACATGCCCAATACTCCATGAACACATTATTCATTAAATACGTGAAATAGGTTGGGGCATTGGTTAAACTAAAAGATATCACTGTGAACTCATACAGGCCATAACGAGTAGAGAATGTTGTCTTAGGGATGTCCTCTTGACAGATTTTCAACTGATGATATCTTAATCTCAAATCAATCTTAGAAAATACTCCTACTCCTTTTAGCTAATTGAATAGATCATCAATCCTGAGCAAAGGGTACTTGTTCTTGATAGTAACCTCATCGAGTGCTTGGTAATCCACACACAAACGCTGACTACCATCCTTCTTTTTGACAAAAAACACTGTCACTCCCCATGGGGATGAACTAGGTCTGACATAACTTTTGTCTAGCAACTTCTGAATTTGCTTCTTCAATTTTGCCAAATCATTAGGAGGCATCTGATACTGTCTCTTGGATATAGGCAAAGTACCAAGTACTAGCTCAATCCAAAATTCCACTTCTCTGTCATGTGGCATGCCTGGGGAATCATCTGGAATATGTCGGGAAATTCTCTGATAGTAGGCACATCCTCTAACATGACCCCTTTACTTTGGCAAACCATAACTTTCTCTAGCTTATTCATGCTAGCTTCAAATTTCACCTTGCTCCCCATCTGGACTGACTATTGTAATAGCTCTATTTCTACAATCCAACACTGCCTGATGTTTCTTAAGGCAATCTATCCCCAGAACTACATCTAAAGGTTGGATATCCAACACAATACGATCAGCGAGAAATTCCACTCCTTGAATGGTTATCTTAACTCCAGAACATCCTTGGTTTGTACTCAACCCAGAGCTTGGGGATTGAACCAAAAGAACAGATCCAGGAATAACAGTTTTCAACCATTGCTTGATAGCAAAACTTCGAGAAACAAACAAATGCGAAGCTCTAGAATCGAACAAATATGTAGTAGGTACTGAATTTACTAGAAACTTACCCATCACAACATCTAGTGCTGCTTGAGCCTCTTCTGAGGTGACATGATTCACTTGTCCTTAGACAACAGGTTACGGCGCTTGATTGGCTTGGCTTAACACTTGGGGGGCTCCATGACCTGATCCTAAAGCAAGGGTTGTATCTAGCGTAGCTCCCAGGTTGAATGAATTGGCATCGAGGCTTGCTTCTACAGACGTTTCTTGGCATAATGACCTAGCTCATGACACTTGAAATAGGTGATGGTAGATGTGGGATTGACATTTCTCTATGGTTGGTTACTAGCATTGATAGGGTGTGGTCCCAACATATTATGACGACACACTGGTGCTGGAGTCCTGAACCCTGACTATGGTGGTACATGTGCTAGTTGATAAGTATTGAGGCGAGCCTTCTAGGACTGATGTATCAGGCTAATTGTTGCGTCATCCTTCTTCCTCCAACTCATGACAACTTTCTTCAATGAGAGCTGCTTTGTCCACTATATTCTGAAAACTGGCATAATCAATTCCCATAACTTGAACTTTCAATCTTGGATTTAGTCCCTTCTTGAATCATTTTTGGCGTGCATCATCAGTGGTGGCATCATCAGGTGCATTGCGAGCCAACTAAGTAAACTTGTTGAGATACTCACTTACTAATATGTTCTTTTACTGTAGCATATGAAACACTTCTTTCTTCATTTCAATTACCCAATCTAGGATATGGCTATGGCAAAATGCTACTGTGAACATAGCCCAAGTGATACTATCTTGGTCCTCATGGGCGGCACAGTAGTTATCCCGTCACTCTACAACGGCTCCTGGTGGACAGCGTAGAGAACTTTCTCTCAGTCTATGCACTGAGCAAGATTTAGCATCTTCTCTATAGAACAAAGCAAATCATCAGCTTTCAATGGTTCAAAAGGTCGGGAATATGTAGGCGGTCTTGTTCTCCTGAATTCTACAAACTTCAACTACTGGCACACTAGCTGAGGTGCAACGCTCCTGATTTTGTCACTCTTCATGGTGTTTAGGTTCTGCATCTTTGTGTTCATCAATTGGGTCTATGCTGCCTAAAACTGACTTAGAATTGGATCTAGTCTGCATGGGGTTGTTTGTGATCCTTGAGTTGGTGGATCTACAGTGCTGCTTCCTAGATTCTACTTTATCTGGCTACAGCTAGCTGAGTTACGAGTGTCAACCATCTTTTAGCTGTGTTGATGACTGTCGAAGGACTAGCTCCATAGGGCTAAAAGGAGAGAGGGAAAAGTATAGATAAGTGGAAAGCTCATCTAAGGGGATACTAATGGTAACCTAAACTAAGCAAACACTTAACTGAAAGGCAAACAAAAGAAGTATTAAATTACTCAAATAAAGATCTTGACATGACTGCAACATAATACTTAAAAGCAAAACTGCAGCTCACGTCACAATCAACTGCAAATAAAAACCAAAATGTTCTATTATGCACTCTTTATTTGGATGGCTATAGATTCTTACTGCTACTACTCTAATGCTACTCTTCTACTCTTCACCTCCTGGGCATCCTCATGAAACTCATACTCCTTGGGGTCCACTTCTTCTGGTTCCCCTGCCTTACTATGCCAACCTACTCCTCTAGCAGAGGCCCATGTTGAGTGCATTGCCTAATACTCCCTCATAGGCACAAAGCTATCCAACTGACAAGGTCGTGAGACCTTCTTGTTTGTGATTATCGTGAGATTCGGGTGTCGACGATGAACTGGAGATGCTTTCAGAGTGAACCCCCAAGGTGGTAACTCCATGGGAAAACATGTGGCCTACTACTCTTGTGGCGTTCGAGGTCGCTGTTCTTCTCATGCTTAACTTCGTATTGATGTACCAACTCTTGTTGCAGTGCTTGAAGTTGTTGCATGTCATGGTGCAGCTCCATTAGTTGTGCCAACCCTAACTGTTCCTCTCTTAGCTTCACATAGGTACTCTCTAGCTCTAAGTCCAAGTGGTTGTAGGCTTCGCGCCTTGATGAGAGAACCCATATGGACAACTGTGGGATTGGCTTCACCTACTAAACTCCTGAACATGCTAAAACTTCCCCCTTCTTGCGATAGGGAAAGTAACAGAAAGGAGTGCCCACCAAAGGACGATGGTGAGTGAAACTTAAGTGGGCGAGGGCTGTTTGAGCAGGTTCTTGGCATCCCAACTTGAAAGTCTCTTGATCCACAGTGAAGTGATAAGGGCGACTGTCCTGTCCACTCTCAGAGAAGATGGAGATTATGTCCCTCTAGACCTCCCTTCCATTTCTGGTGGTAGTAAAATCATGCAACTGAGGGCAGTGAGTGTAACCCAAGTCCTGAAGCATGAGCCACAACTCTTCACAAAAACTACCTTCATCACTAGTGTATGAATTAGAAAACAACATCTACAAAATTTTAGCGCAGGGAGAAGATTAGCAACAATTTGATAATTTAGATAGAGGGGAGAACAAGAGATTAAGGAAGGGAAGAAAGAAGCAAATAAGCTTAAGATCCATTATTATCATCTTTATTATTTAGATCCTTAAGGCTTTTCTATTCTACTTAGAGCTTCGTTCTATAGTTGATATGGCTCTGCTACCATCTATGTTGAGACCCGAATATACAAATCCAGACTCTCTGTGTATACTACACTAGTCTAGGATTACGCTAGTGCATACAGTGGAAACATAGATGGAATATCAACCATATTCATGATAAACCAAGAAAAGACACATAGTATTAATTATCAGAGTTGCGACCTTATGGCCAAGTTTACATTTTAACAGCCGGAAGGGCTTAACAGAACTAGCAGCAAAAACACAACAAGAATGAAGTGGCCATTCAACATGTCCACAGGCAATCGACTGGGAAGCGATACCCTAATTCGAGAAGTTGTTGAAGTATCCTCCTTCAGGACCTCCAATTGATATGGTCCTTCTTCAACTGAGCAAGTGTGGATATAGCCATGAGTACATTGAGCACTCAACAAGCTATTTGCAATTGTAGGACCGAAATGGCGACAGAAGGGGGTGAATGTCGATCACTAAAAAATAAATTGCCCCCAAGTAATCTCCCGAAAATAAACAGCCAGTCAAACACTTGAAAACCTACTGCCAACAAGCTTTAGAGAGAGAGAGAGACCTTGATACTTAACTTGGCAAAGATTAAATTTCTTGAATAATAGCCAACTGCAGATCAACTAGAGAAAAATAGATATGACCCGAATACCAAATCTAAAGCAAAAAGAAGCAGCGAGAAGAGGCTCCATTCAGCCGAACAAACTAAGAACCAAGCATGCAGCTAAAAATAAAGCAGAAGAAGGACTGCATACTGAACACCTCCACCAACCAGCTTTAACCGAAAGCAGACAGCACACACAAGAACCAAAACCAAAAGCACACAAGAATCTCAACTGCCGAACCGTAGCAATACTTAATCTAAAATTAGTCCTTGTTTTTACTGCTGGCCAAAAATAACTGGAATAGATCTGACAAGAAGCTATACTGCAAGGATAGCCAAAACCTCACCAAAAAAAATTAAAGAAGAGCTCTCGGCAAGAAGTCAAAAAGAGACTTAAACACACAAAAGAAGGAGATTTTTTTTAATCAAGAACCGTACTCTGCAAGCAATCTTCTCCAGGAAGTAAACATCAAATGCCAAGACAAAGTAAATGTCTGCCGACCAAAGCTAATCACAGGAGGTCCAAACTAAATGAAGATTCTATGCTGTCTGCCAAGAGATGTACTACTACCATACACAAGTAGCCGCAAGAACTCAGATTGAGCAGTACAAAATAGATAAAGCAGGGCTGACCGAATGCTCATAAAACAGAGAAAAAGAAGAGAAAAACAGAGCATTCAAGGAGGAGCAGGGAACACAGTCAAGACACAAAAAATAAAGAACAAGAGCAAGAAGGGATAGACATGAAACCATAGCAACTCAAATAAAACCTCTCAAATTGAAGTCGATACGGAGACATACATGATTGATATAGAGTGTTTACATCTCAGTCAAGCCCTCTCTCAATCTCACACCAAGTCCCCATACATGCTTAGGAGATCAAGAACACAACCCTATCTCATACAACCATAGAGAGACACAAATAAAACCCCTAACTTTTATACCTACTCTCTCCACCACTAAAGCACAAAGCAAAAGCCCTAAAACCCCTCTCCAAGTCTTGCAAACAACCAGGAAACACACTCCTATTTATAGCATTCCTTGATGGGTTTACACTTTGCTTTGCCCATTTTACCCCTCCATGCTTTGCCCGCTAACCCGCTTCCTTTTGCAGCCTCGCGCTTTTACCGAAACGCCCCTGCTGCACCTTCCGGGTAGCTTCCGCGTTCCTTGTCCGCACGCCTCGCAACCACCTCGAGTCCACGTCGTCTTCGACACATCCCGACTGTTCTGACCTCAGCGCCACCTGCGCTTAGTCCAGTCCTCCGTGTCTTGCCACGACTCCACTCGACGTCCTGCAGCCATCACAGACAAAAAAACACATCGCATAGCACGGCACAAAGCATATAAACATGATTAGTACCAACAAATCCTACTCAAGCGAGAAATGGCCCAAATGACCAATCGGGAAGACGACCACGCGTCAAATATGTCTAATCATAACCCGACCTCGCCAAATGCCAAAATGGCACGAATCACTCAAACCAAACTCACTCTAACCAAACCACAAGTCAATTACTCATCACCAACTTGGGAGTTAGACCACATGGTGTCTCAATCTCCCCCTTGATGAGTATATTGACAAACCCTGAAAAACGCGAAGTTGAGTTTGTTTGAGAGGAGTCCAACATGGTCCAATGAAATAGAAATGCAACTAATGACCATGTCGATAGAAAGAACACTAGAGCAACAATTGAAAGAGCAGATTGTTCTCCAAAGCTCTAAAATGATCCCAACTAGCTTTTTCTACCACTATTCTCCCCCTTTTGGCAATAAACACATCAAGGATGCAAAAAAGAGAATATGATATATCAATGGATGAATATGGCTGAAGTTTGTTTACTTAAGCATTTAGAGCCATGAGAATTATCCATAATGACCATAAAGAGTTACACCAAGCCATAACTCAATAAAACGCTATCTAGATCATGACAACATATATATAAGCCAGCTAGAGCACATAGATGTCAATCTGAAAATGGAGTATATTATGTGAGCATGTCAAGACATCCAGAAGTAAAGTCTAGCTAGAGATATCCAAGGATGATGCAGGCCATGTCAATAAGCTAAGCGGAACCAAGAAGCTAATATTGAGTCAATTAGAGTGCTACAAGCTCAAGAATGAAACAGTGATTAAGTACTTGGTTCTTTTGGTAGCTTAAGCAAATTCGAGCACAAATGATATATGTTCTTGAAAGCATATGGTCGTTTCCAACCAAAATTTTTGGTTTATCATGTGCTAGATCTCAAGCCTTATGCGACTACTCCAAGCGAGAAGCTTAAGAAGATAGTCTAGGTCATCCAAAACTCCCCCTGAGTTCATGCCTAGTGCAATGGCAAGCCGTCTCATGAGAAAGAATTGGTGAGATCGGTTTTTTCGCACAAAAGAGATCTTTTTGCTTTTTAACATGTTGTACTAACTCATGCATCATCAAGAGACGAAAATAGCTCAAGCTAAGACTCAACAAAGATTCAACGCTCAACTAAGCGTATTTGACATGGCATGAATCATAAAAGGATAGCTCAAGAAAGACTAGACTCAAATGCTAGCATGACAAGTTTTTAATTCAAGTTGAGCAATTTTAATTAACTTATCATGGCAAAAGCTAGTCTACACATATGAAGTCATGATAAATCTAGCATATAAGCACAAGTCATGGCAAGGTGTAAAGCAATGTAAACATGTCATGACAGGATAATAATCAAGGCTCCATGTAGTTATATTATAGTGCAGAATGCTAGAAATGCAAAAAATCCAGCTCCCCCTCAACATTAGATGCAATTTTGAGTTAAAGTTGAGTTATGTCAAAATTAAGCTCCAGAAGCTCCCAAATGAACTCTCTCTGAACCAAAGCAGTAAATACGAGAAGCTGGCAAAGAAAAACCAAACGGGTAGTCCTTAAAGCATAGATAAGATGTAGAGGATATTATGGCTCAGACAGACTCTCATCTACCCCACATGACTCCAAGACTATTAGCTAACCGTAAACCACACACTAGAGAGCAAACATGTACCCTGTCTACCCGAGGGTGGCCCGACCCTCGCTAGAACCTACAAGAAGTGAGTGAGCTCAATCTAGTGAGATAAGAAGCAGCTAATAAGAAGCATCCTGGAAGCACAAGATAAGAGTAAGAAGTCTAAGCAACTAGACAAGAGAAGCACTCTAACCTATGCTAGAAGGACTAAGCCCGACGCACCCCGAAAGCAATGCAACAGAAATGAGATAGAAACATAATCAATATAGTAAAGCAGTAAAGCCCAAAACTCC
Source organism: Dendrocalamus latiflorus (assembly GCA_017311315.1). Lineage (NCBI taxonomy): Eukaryota > Viridiplantae > Streptophyta > Magnoliopsida > Poales > Poaceae > Dendrocalamus > Dendrocalamus latiflorus. The sequence goes on along the minus strand of CM029614.1, from coordinate 13,806,306 downwards.
CCCTCACTACAGTCCATAAGGACAAACCACCCCAAGCTCTCCCCGCAGAGCTGAAAACCTCGAACTATCCAATGGCTTGGTGAAGATGTCAGCCAACTGGTGGTCACTCTCCACAAATTGGAGCACTATATCGCCCTTCTCTACATGGTCTCTCAGGAAGTGGAAGCGGATATCGATGTGCTTGGTCCGAGAATGCTGCACTGGGTTCTTGGCAATGTTAATCGCAGAAGTGTTATCACAAAAGAGTGGAACACTGTCGATAACTAACCCAAAGTCCCGCATGGTCGAAGCCATCCAGAGCACTTGGCTACAGCAACTGGTTGCAGCAACGTACTCGGCCTCTGCGGTGGACTGTGCAACACCGGACTGCTTCCTTGAAGACCGGGAAACAAGAGAAGTGCCAATAAATTGGCAGGTGCCAGAAGTGCTCTTCCTATCTATCCTACAGCCAGCAAAGTCTGCGTCCGAGAAGGCTCTCAAGGAAAGACAGGATGAGGAAGAGTACCAGATACCATAGTCAATGGTAGCTCGGAGGTACCGAAAGATGCGCTTCACCGCCTGGCGGTGAGATACGCGAGGAGAGGCCTGAAAACGAGCACACAGACACACAGAGAAGTGTATGTCTGGTATCGAGGCAGTGAGGTAAAGAAGGGAGCCGATCATACTTCTGAACTCTTTCTGATCAACTGGCTCGCCGTCCTCATCTGGGTCAAGATAGGCTGTAGAAGCCATGGGAGTCGACACAGGTTTACCATCACTCATGTCGAAGCGCCTCAGGAGGTCACGAGTGTACTTTCCCTGATGAAGAAATGTACCCTCCCGAGTCTGCTTGATTTGGAAGCCAAGAAAGAAGGTCAACTCGCCCATCATACTCATCTCAAACTCGGTGCTCATGACATCCGAGAACTGTGTAACCAGAGTATGGGAAGAGCCGCCAAAGATGATGTCATCGACATAGATCTGGACGAGCAGAAGGTCATTGCCATGACAGCGGATGAACAAGGTCTTGTCTACTTTACCCATTTCAAACCCATGACTCAACAAGTAGGACTTAAGCCTCTCATACCAAGCTCTAGGGAAGTCCATACAACGCTTTGGAAAGCTTGAAGACATGGTGTGGGTATTTGGGGTTCTCGAAACCTGGAGGCTGTCTGACGTAAACTTCTTCCTCAATGACTCCATTAAGGAAGGCACTCTTGACGTCCATCTGGTAGAGCTTAAAACCCTTAGAAGCTGCAAAGGCAAGCAGGATTCTAATGGCCTCAAGTTGAGCTACAGGGGCAAAGGTCTCCTCGAAGTCTAGACCCTCAACCTGGGAAAACCCCTGAGCTACCAGTCTAGCCTTGTTTCGAATAACCACTCCATCCTCGCTCTGCTTGTTCTTGAACACCCACTTAGTCCCAATAATATTGTGACCTCGCGGGGGCACGACAAGCGACCAGACCTTGTTCCTCTCGAAATTTTCTAGCTCCTCATGCATGGCATTGACCCAAGACTCATCGGAAAGAGCATGAGAAACATCTTTGGGCTCAAAGGAGGCAATGAAAGCAGAATGGAGACAGAATTGAGATAAGCCAGATTTTGAGCGGGTAACACGCTCGAAAAGGTCTCCAATAATCTGCTCTGAAGGATGCCTTTTCTGGATATGTCGGGGAGGTCCTGGATGAGGAGAAGAAGTGGTCTCTACCTCGTGTGCAGAAGAGGCAGGGTCAGAGCCACTAGCTCCGGAGGAAGTAGTAGGCAAGGGCTGATCACCTTGAGGTACCGTGGAAGAAGGCATCTCGAGGGGAGGATGAGGAGCTGGATCAGGTAAACAACCATCGTCTCCATCGTCCTCATCATCCACAAAGATGGTCTCGGACTGCTCTAAAGAACCTGAGATATCTGGCCTAGTCCCCGGACTGGCCTCGTCAAAGGTCACCTCACAGGTCTCTACCATTTTGCTAGACTCGCAGTTCCAGACCCTATAAGCCCGTGAAGAAGGTGAGTAACCTAGAAAAATCCCATCACAAGAACGTGACTCAAACTTATCTAGGTTCCCGGACTTCAGAATAAAGCACTTGCAACCAAACACATGAAAATGAGAGACGCTAGGCTTTCGCTCATATCTCAGCTCATAAGAAGTGCGGTGCAAGTGTGCCCTCAGAAAAACTCAATTTGAGACATGGCACGTGGTGGCTATAGCCTCAGCCCAAAACTTCCATGGTGTAGAGTACTCATCAAGCATCGTCCTGGCCATCTCGACCAAGGTACGGTTCTTTCTCTCCACAACGCCATTTTGTTGTGGGACGTGCGGAGAGGAGAACTGGTGCTCTATACCTGTCTCACCACAGAAACTCTCGAAGTAGGAATTCTTGAACTCCGTGCCATTATTACTGCGGATCACTGCAGAAAGCCTACTGAAAAGACCTCAGAAATGTGAAAATGTCTCATCCTTCGAAACTAAGAAAAACACCCAAGAATACCTCGAGAAGTCATCGACCATGACAAGAACATACCACTTCCCTCCTGCTGACTGCACTCGAGCTGGTCCAACTGTGTCCATATGGAGCAGCTGTCCTGGTGCATCGGTCATAGTGACTGTGACCGGAGGATGGGAGGCGGCAACCATCTTGCCGTGCCGGCAAGGAGCACAAACTAGATCTTTGACCATTTTGAGCTTCGGCAGACCACGAATGAGGTCGTGGCCGCTAACTCGGGTCAAATGGTCAAATCCAATATGACCAAGTCTCCTATGCCAGAACGAAAGGTCACGGGACTCAGAAGCAACTAAACACCTGAGAGGATCACCAGTCGACTCAGAAAAATCAGCACAAAAGATCCTCCCAAAACGAGAAATCCCACAAACCAGACTACCCGAAGAATCAAGAATTTTGCAATTGTTTTTCTTGAAGCTCACCTCGAAACCGTCATCGGTAAGCTGAGAAACGGAAAGCAAGTTGTACTGCAGCTTACTAACCAAGGCAACATCCTTAAGAATAAAAGAGGCATTAATACGCACAGTACCTTTGGCGATGACGTGCCCAGACGAAGCGTCTCCGAAGGTCATCGTCTCATCACCTGGAGCGCGGGCTAGGGAGGAGAACCAACGAGAGTCTCCGGTCATATGACGAGAACAACCGGAGTCTACAAGCCAAACCTTCTCCTTCCCTACCCGGCGAACCTGAGTCAAACAGAGAGTAAAGTCTCAGTACTGGGATAAATCAAGAGAGATTTTGGCACCCAATACCGAGTAACACGTGGAGCAGATGAAGTAGTCATACACGACTGACCTCTATCTACCCTACGCTCTCCGTGACTCAAAGAAGCAGAAGGTCTATGAGCAGATCTGAAGCTGTTGCGGGGTCTGACTGCTACAGGAGAGCGAGTCGGAACACCGGCAACACGCTGATCACGCCGTGGGTAACTGTCTCGACGGGGGAAACGAGATGTACCCTCAGGACGGCGGAAGTCACGACCCGGAGCAGCATGAGGACGAAAACCAGAAGACTCAGAAAAACCAAGTCCTCGATGCTGCCCAAACCCGTCAGAAGCAAACCTGGACCTCGTGCTAGTCTTAGGTGCACTCAGGATCTGGGGCTGACCCTGAATACGCCTAAGTGCCTCTGCACGGTCTCTTCGCGCAGTCCTGGCACGCCTGAAGCATCTCTCGATCGAGTGCCCATCCTTCTGACAGAAGGTGCAGTGGTACTTCACCTTCTGAGAGGTGGAAGTAGCACGAAGAGGCTTCGCCTTCTGAGAGGCCGAAACAACAAGTGGAATCACCTTGCTGTCAGAGATCCCTTGGACAAAGCCCGCTGATTTGAATTTAACCTCATCAGATCTGGGCTCAACCTCGATCACACCTCCTACGATGGGTCGAAGAATAGCAGGTGGATGCTTCCTCATATCCTCATAGAAATCATATCCTAGACCTTGATTGAACTTGCAAATCTTGGATTGGTCTAGAATAAGATTAAGCTTCTTCTTGCCGCCTACAAATCTCTCGAGTGTTCATAAGGTACTGACACTCCCGAAAGAGAGAGGTGCAAGAAGAGCAGGGGGAAGAGGGAACAACAGGAGGTAAGGGAGCAGATGAAGAACCAACAGCAGAGCAAAGAATGGCTTGTGCACGCACAGCCGACTCTGAATGGACAGTCCTACTGCTAGCCGGTTGGTTCACATCACTAGGCGTCTCTACCTTACCCTGGGGCTTCTCCCCCTCCTCAACAATCACATTACAATCTGATGGTTGCTTCTCTAGTAAGTCCTTAGTTAGCTTCACACATTTTTCATCGAATGCAATCAAGTCAAGTTTTAGTTTATCACAACTAATGCATGGTGAGCTAACAGGATCCTTAGTCGCATACTGAGCCATTTTCTTGTTGTTGTCAATCATTTCTTGAAACTATTTTGAGACAGATTCAAGTTAAGCAGTTAACTTAGGACAGTTCAAACATGAATCGATAGGCTCAAGTAATGAAGCACTCAACACAGCAATCTTGTGATCTGCCTGTTTTAGGTTCATCTTCAATTTATTGCAATTTTCACAAGTCTCAGGCAAATCTAACAGCATGGTGTAAAGACCTTTAAACGCATTGTCCTTATCCTCACATGAGGTGCAAGCAATAGTCTCAACAGGAGTAGATGAAGTAGAAGCAATCCTACTCATTTCTAGTTCAGCCAACAGACCAAGATTCTCCACCTTAACACTATCAAGCTCGGAGGACAAACTATCATGCGAGGTCCTTAATTTCTCCATATCACCCAGCAAGGCAGAGCATGTATCACAGTCATCACTAGAGGGACCAGATGTAAGAGCAATAATCTCTAGTGACAATCTGTCTACTTCCTTCTCTAACTCAGTACACCTAGCCCTAGCTCTAGCATGAAAACCACCTAACTTGAGAAAAGCATGATTGAGCTGGTCGTAGGTGGGGCATACCTCGTCCGAGTCGGAGTACAGCTCGCTGTCGCTGAGTTCGCCCTCGAGGGCCATGAAGCACATGTCGGAGAAGTCGTCGCCGCTCTTGGGGTCCTGGTCACCCGTCCCTTCGTCGTCGCTCCATCCCTCCACCTCGCTGAGGTCGAGGTCGTCGAATGCGGTGAGGACGCGGTGAAAGAGCTTCTTCGCCTTCCCAAAGTCGCGGAACTTCTTCTTGCCTTGGGCAGGGACTGGAGGCTTCTTGTTGCGGTTCTTGTCGGTGTAGTCGTTCTTGCCCGAACCGCGGTAGTCAGCTTTGCCCTTCTCCAGTTTGGGGCAGTTTGCCCGAATGTGGTTGGGGCCACTACACTCGAAGCAAATCACGGGTCCTCCCCTCTTTCTGTCCCTCCTCCTCTTGTAAGCATGGGAAAACTTCCGAGCTAAGAGGGCCAGTTGCTCATCCTCGAGCTGCTCTAACTGATCATCAGTTACGTCACATAGAGCAGCAACGGAGAAACCGCAAAGCGAATCAGAATAAGGACCAGACGAAGAAACGGGATCGGTGACCAAAGCCATCGACTGTGACTTCGACCTACGAGAGACAACGTCAATCTCGTGAGTCTTGAGGCGCGAGTACAGCGCGTCAAGAGTCAAGGTCGAGAGGTCTGTCGTGTCTTTGATGGTGGTCACTTTCATCTCCCAAACACGCAGATCGAGTGCCGCGAGCATCTGACGAGCGTTGTCCGAGTCGGGGTATGTGAAACCGACCGCTTGGAGGTTGCTCAAGATTTTGTGAAATCGCGAAAAGCACTCGTCCAGGGACTCACCAGCAAGCATCTCGAATTTGTTGTATTCGCGCTTGAACTGGTCCTGTCGAACCGTCTTAATCTGGGTGGTGCCCTCATGGTATGCGTCGAGGGTCACCCAGATATCGTAGGCGGACGACAGGTGAGAGATGCGATCGAATTCGCTTTTGCTCAAGCCCTGGATAATGATGTTCCTTGCCTTCACATTTGCCTCAACATCGGGCATGTTTGCCATGTTGATGTTCTCATCGGCAGGAACAACATATCGCACCTTCACCTTCCGCCAGATGGCGTACCCCTGAGCCTGGATGTATGTCTCCATTCGGCTCTTCCAGAAGGGGTAATCGATGCCATCGAAAACGGGCGGCTTGGTGGAGTACTTGTCCGTTGCCATGGCTCTAGAGACCGGTTAAGATCTATGAAGAAGAGCTAACCGGCTCTGATACCAACTGTAGGACCGAAATGGCGACAGAGGGGGTGAATGTCGATCACTAAAAAATAAATTGCCCCCAAGTAATCTCCCGAAAATAAACAGCCAGTCAAACACTTGAAAACCTACTGCCAACAAGCTTTAGAGAGAGAGAGAGACCCTGATCCTTAACTTGGCAAAGATTAAATTTCTTGAATAATAGCCAACTGCAGATCAACTAGAGAAAAATAGATATGACCCGAATACCAAATCTAAAGCAAAAAGAAGCAGCGAGAAGAGGCTCCATTCAGCCGAACAAACTAAGAACCAAGCATGCAGCTAAAAATAAAGCAGAAGAAGGACTGCATACTGAACACCTCCACCAACCAGCTTTAACCGAAAGCAGACAGCACACACAAGAACCAAAACCAAAAGCACACAAGAATCTCAACTGCCGAACCGTAGCAGTACTTAATCTAAAATTAGTCCTTGTTTCTACTGCTGGCCGAAAATAACTGGAATAGATCTGACAAGAAGCTATACTGCAAGGATAGCCAAAACCTCACCAAAAACAATTAAAGAAGAGCTCTCGGCAAGAAGTCAAAAAGAGACTTAAACACACAAAAGAAGGAGATTTTTTTTAATCAAGAACCGTACTCTGCAAGCAATCTTCTCCAGGAAGTTAACATCAAATGGCAAGACAAAGTAAATGTCTGCCGACCAAAGCTAATCACAGGAGGTCCAAACTAAATGAAGATTCTATGCTGTCTGCCAAGAGATGTACTACTACCATACACAAGTAGTCGCAAGAACTCAGATTGAGCAGTACAAAATAGATAAAGCAGGGCTGACCGAATGCTCATAAAACAGAGAAAAAGAAGAGAAAAACAAAGCATTCAAGGAGGAGCAGGGAACACAGTCAAGACACAGAAAATAAAGAACAAGAGCAAGAAGGGATAGACATGAAACCATAGCAACTCAAATAAAACCTCTCAAATTGAAATCGATACGGAGACATACATGATTGATATAGAGTGTTTACATCTCAGTCAAGCCCTCTCTCAATCTCACACCAAGTCCCCATACATGCTTAGGAGATCAAGAACACAACTCTATCTCATACAACCATAGAGAGACACAAATAAAAACCCTAACTTTTATACCTACTCTCTCCACCACTAAAGCACAAAGCAAAAGCCCTAAAACCCCTCTCCAAGTCTTGCAAACAACCAGGAAACACACTCCTATTTATAGCATTCCTTGATGGGTTTACACTTTGCTTTGCCCATTTTACCCCTCCATGCTTTGCCCGCTAACCCACTTCCTTTTGCAGCCTCGCGCTTTTACCGAAACGCCCCTGCTGCACCTTCCGGGAAGCTTCCGCGTTCCTTGTCTCGCACGCCTCGCAACCACCTCGAGTCCACGTCGTCTTCGACACATCCCGACTGTTCTGACCTCAGTGCCACCTGCGCTTAGTCCAGTCCTCCGTGTCTCGCCACGACTCCACTCGACGTCCTGCAGCCATCTCAGACAAAAAACACATCGCATAGCACGACACAAAGCATATAAACATGATTAGTACCAACAAATCCTACTCAAGTGAGAAATGGCCCAAATGACCAGTCGGGAAGACGACCACGCATCAAATATGTCTAATCATAACCCGACCTCGCCAAATGCCAAAATGGCACGAATCACTCAAATCAAACTCACTCTAACCAAACCACGAGTCAATTACTCATCACCAACTTGGGATTTAGACCACATGGTCTCTCAGCAATAAGATGCAATATAAGTATGCAAGGTTCAACAAATGATGGTTGATTGGTTTTTTGCAGAAAGCAATAATTTTAAAGTAAATATAGTAAATAGATTGAAAGCGAACTTAGAAAATGATTAGTAAGTAAGTAATCAAAGGGATTAAATAAACCACAAGTGAATTGACAATTCACCCAATGAACCACCCGTGAACTAACTATTCACATATTGAACTACCAGTGAACTAACCATTCACTTTCCAAATTTAACCCAACAAGTTTCATGAAATACCTACCCCTTGTATGAAATCACTGAGCATTGTCCATAACTAAAGACATGGCTATTCGAATAGTTTTACACTCTGTAGAGGTTGCACAACTTTACCCACATGATATGATCATCTCATAGTGATACTAGAGCAACACACTTCCTTAGGCATGCTGACCAAGAAGATCATAACAAGCCTTTTACAATACCCAATCTCAACTCAGTTTTGCCCACAAAGATTTCATGATTGAGTAGGCTAACTACCTAGTCGAAAAATACCAAAGTTTGAACTCAAGAGTAGACTGGAGGTACCTGAAGATGTGCTTCACCACTTGATGGTGAGATGCACGGAAGAAGCCTAAAATCAAATGCAGAAACACATGGCAAAGTGTATGTCTAGCCTTGAAGTTGTGAGGTGGAGGAGGGAGCCCACCATGATGCGATACTCCTTTTGATCAACAGGTTTGCCATCCTCATCTAGATCCAGAATCAAAATAGAAGCCATCGGGGTTGAGATTGGCTTGCTACTCGCCATGTCAAAGTGTCAAAGTAGGTCCTTGGTGTACTTAGCTTGATTCACAAATGTACCTTGATTTGTTTGCTTGATTTGGAATCCAAGAAAGTATGTTAACTCACCCATCATACTCATCTCAAACTCTCTACTCGTAGTATCTAAAAACATAGAAACTAAAGTATGAGATGAGCCACTGAAAATAATATCATCCGCATAGATTTGCACAAAGAGGAGATCACTACCATGCTTGAGGGTGAACATAGTTTTGTCTACCTTACCCATCTGAAAACTACTTTTCTACAAAAATGATTTAAGCTTATCATATCAAGTTCTAGGGGCTTTCTTAACACTATACAAGGCTTTGGACAATTTATAGACATGATTTGAAAATTTGGAGCCCTTAAACCCATGAGGTTGCTTAACATAGACTTCTTCTTCTATGAACTTATTAATAAAGACACTCTTAACATCTATTTGATACAGCCTAAAATCCTTAGAGGCTATAAATGCTAAGAGAATTCTATTGGCTTCTAATCAAGCAACAGGTGCAAAAGTCTCCTTAGAGTCCAAGCCAAGTGAAATAATCACCTGAAACTCAACACCATATTCCATAGTTTTGATGACAGCTACCGCACTATGGCCTTTAATCAACTTGACTTGGGACATAAAATGGTAATGGTTGGAAATGACATTCAATGATTTATTTGCAATTAGTGCTTTTGGTCATCACAACTTTGCTTACAAGCTGGCAAAACATTCTGTTCTCAACAAAGGGAAACTACAATGATCCTTTGACTTTATTGTCTTGAATGATGGCATGGTACGACGTGATGTGACATCATCCTTCTAGGCCTTTTTGGTAGTGTCTTCATTCAAACGCCTTCTCTTGGACTTCGTTTTAGGACAAGTGATTCTAATTGCTCTACCACCTATCCATGGTGTCACGATTTTGACTAATTTGACTTCCGGAAGCATTATGACCAGAGTGGTCATTTGATACTTCTAAGGGCATCGACGAACAAAATGCCATTTGGATTTATCACATTAAATTATTTTAATTTTTGAAAATTCAATTTAAGCTTCAATTTACTTCAAGAAAATAATGAAATTTTATAAACCTTATTTTTATTAAAATATTTTGAAATGTTCAAAAATCAAGATGTTATAATTTGCCTAATTAATATCTTGCATTTTGGTTAGGCTTAAATGTTAGGATTGTGGAAACTATTCTTCTTGTTTTTGAGAAGAGTCATTTAGTTAGATAACTTTTCCTAGTAATTTTAATTGCGCTACTTAGAACTTAAAGGAAACAATGGCAGGCTTTCAATAGTTATGTAACATCCCAAAATGGGAATTTTTGTAATTGTGAAAATTTTTAAATCTTTTATTTGTTTTTCCAATGTTGTTTAAAAAAATTTGGTGTTTATTTGAATTTCTTGTTTTGGTTCCTTGTTCAAAATCCGAATTAACAAAATCTTGATCAGTAACCAAGACTGAAAAAATCAAATCAAGGAAATTTCTAATTCCCTTGCAATCCCTAAAGTCTGAAAAAAATATAAAAATATAAATATATATAAAAAATTAAATTAAATTAACACTGGAAAGCTTAAGATCAAAAATGGGAAATTTCAAATCAAAAGTTAATATTAAAAATTTTCCCGATCTAATTAATTTAGTCAATTTATCAAATTCTGAAAAAAAGAAAACAACTTCTTGGGCCGCAGCCCATCTTTTGCCCTCTCCCAGCCCACTCCTTTTTCTTCCAGCCCGACCGGCCTTTTCTCCTCCTGGCCTTCGGCCCAAACGCCTCACGCCTCCTTCCTCCATCCTCCCCTACTCCTCCTTGGCTCTCGCTCGCCCGTGCTCGTGTCGCTCCTGCCGAGCCAGGCCGCCTTTCCCCGCACCGTGCACACGCACGCCTAGGCCGACCGAAGCTCTGCCGCATGTGTAGCCGTGCACTGCGCTGCTGCGCCACTGTCCATACACTGCGTCGATCTACGCCGCTCCGCCCTCGCGTCGTGCCACGAGCTCACACTCGCTCGAGGCATTGACCCTAGTAAGCTTCCCGCGAATCCTGCTGTCTTCGTCCCCTCGCCGTCTCGTCGCATGGCCCTACGCCCCCGCCTGCACGCCCGTGAACCTCCTACTCTAGGCCGTGCACACCCGTGACACCCTGCCCGCACGACCTTGTCATCTTCGCGCAGTGCCTCCACGCTGCCCTGGCTGCTCCGGCAAAGCCCCCGCAAACCGACCGCGTCACGGCGTGCCCCGAGTAGCCTCCTTCCTCCTCCCTCGAGTAATTGGACTCCGGTGCCTCGGGCTCACCGCGTGACCGTTCTTCCTCGCTGTTGCCCAAAACTGCCATTTCTACCGTCATCTCCTCCTCAGTCGGCACCATCTTGATTCCTCGCACTGGGAGCACCTCCTCAGCACCCTCGAGCTCCCCCAACCACCAGCCAACTCCCTCCGCCGCCTGAGCTCTCCCGCCACGGCGACCCGACCACACCGCTGCCCGCACACATCGCCAGCGTGCCTCATCATCTCCTCGGCCAAGCTACCACCATCGATGAGTCCCTCATGTCTTGCTCATGCTCGTGCTCCCCCTATTTCTCCCCTCCTCCCTCCGACCGCTGCCGCCGTTGACGGCCTCCCCATGCCTGTTGTTCCAAGCTGCCGATGGCCCACCTTGATGCCTCTCAGCTGGACCCGACACCTCCTTGGGCTTCCTCGTGGTCTTAGGTTCCCATTTTGCTGGTCGCTGGCACCTCCCTAGCCACTGCCTGCCGCTGACGAGCTCAGCACCAAGCGCCACCCGAGTCCTCTGTTTTGCCCTAGCCTCACCCTCACCTCTTGTGCATTAAGGATCCCCTCCAATCATGAAATGGGCAGTAGCCCAATTGGTCAGCCGAGCAATGCGCAAGCGCTCAGACCAGAGTTCTATTTCTTTGTTTTTTTATTTTTTGATCCATTTGAAATAATAAAACTGAGGAAGAATTTTAAAATAATCTATGGAAACTAATAAATTTGTTTAAGAGTTAATATTGGGTTAATTATCACATATGAGTAAATTAAGTTAGCAAGTTTGTGCCACATAAAACCATAAATATAAACTGCTCATCTCTAAAAATTATGAGACCTTTCTATAAATAGTACTTAAAATAATTGTTGGTAAATTCTCCCATAAAATGCCAAGATTTAAATCAAGTGTCACCTCATACTTATTTAAAACATTCTCAAAATAATTAGAACATCCGTAATCTTTTTGTCAGTATCCTGATTAATCTCTCCCATCCATCTATATGCCTTTTCTTGCTCTATAATTAGAATCAATATGGAACTTCCTTAATAAATGTAAATTAAAAAAAGCAAGATTGAGTCTTGGTATCTTGCAATTGGCTATGTCTAACCACGTTCTAATCTAAAGCAGAATATTCTTGTGAATATTCCTTCGACGCCGATCCTTCCTTTTATATCCTTTCTCGGTGAAGTTACTCTGATACTTCGCTTCCACCCAAAAATTTGTTCGACTTCGTCTCTATCCTGCAACTCATTACATGACCTTAATCATAGCAAAATTATAAATAAACTTAATTAAACTTGTTTGGACTTTTGCTGGATTTGTTGAATTTGTTAGTCGTTAGTCGTGTAATTAGTCACTGGAGCCACGAAGAGATGACAAGTTTGAGTCGGATCAAGACTTGGGAAAGAGACGATGATCAATAATCCAGATAATCAACTGAGAAGGCTTTGAGTAAGATCAAGGCTATGGTAAATCGAGCAAGGTAAGTCATCACTTTGATCATATTGATTCTACATGTTATGCAAAATTATGTTCCTTTAAGTTATCAAATTGCATGCATACTTTATTATGCAAATGTATGTTAAAGCTTAAGGTAGTTACATTCCTATTTGATGCTTTAAGATACTACTATGCCTTTCCTTGACACTTGAATCACCTGACCATTGTCACCCTATATGTTAATGATAACTTTACTAGCTATAGGTCATATTAAAATGCCATGCTAGTCTTGTCAAGTCCAGGGCACTAGTGGTCCTGATCATTAATCTTTAAATATGAAAACTGGTTTTGGGATAGTCATGAGATGTAAGTGACTGATAGTTTCTGACAACTTACTTTATGATTTTCAAAACCCTAAAAACTTGCTATACCTGTCTGGGCGGATGGTAAGAGTGGTGGGTGTGGATGTAACACAAGGGCTATGGGTTGTGGAATGAACCACCCGGATAAACTAAGGACTTAATCCTGTGATGACCTCTCTGTGTACAACAGTGCAACCAAAAGCTGGCAAAATGTAGGCTTGGCAAAATAATTTACTAGACCCTCTAGTCATCTCACGGAAGATGGGTAATAAAAACCTAGCACAGAATGGGACACTGGATAGAGGTGACATTGCCAAGGCTAGCGTTTTGGAGAGTGGAGTCCGACTGCGCAAATCTGTGGTGGACATCTCGCATAACCTATAGAAGCAACCCCATAGGAGTGAGATGCTAAAGGGTGAGGTATTGTAAAGGCCTTAGGACAATTTCTCGATCTACATGTCCAAGGAATCATGTGGGCCCATCGAGCTGCTTGTCTCTTGTGGGTAAATATGTACAGTCTCTGCAGAGTACAAACTATTCGAATAGCTGTGCCCACGGTCAAGGGCGGACATGGAAATCTTCCTCGTGTTAGTTCTATTTCAAAACTTCTGAGGGTGGGAAGAAAACTGTCATGTAGATGTAAACCTGACTTTGGAAATTTTCCTGGTGGGATGTACTCCATTATTGACTATAAGGTGGAAGTAACCTAATGATCACAAGCTAGCATAGGTGGATGGAACCTACACCGCTAACAATACTGCATAATTTCGAACTCTTAAAAGCATGTTTGAAAAATGCCAAGTCATAGAAATTTTAATTATGATTATTGCAAATGTCACTTTTAGCAAATCAAAGAACCTCAAGCCTCACTTGACAGCCTCTATTATTATCTGCATTCTGTGTGGTGGTTTGCTGAGTACCGTTGTACTCACTGTTCCTCAATTACCATCATTCAGTAAATAAGAAAAGGAGATTGAGCCCTACAGTGTCTTAAGGGGATCGAAAGAGCTGGATGATGAAGAGGCCAAGAACTAGGTCGCAAACCCAAGTTGGCTGCCTGTGGACAAGTTTATAATCCATCACGGAATCGAGAGAGTGATTGAGCTATTAAGAGGATGACACAGGTCTCGCCTTGAGCTCAATCTATATCGTGAGGCAAAGGGATTCGTACATGAGAACATTACAGGTTCAGCCGATATGATCTTTACGTATACTTTGGGGTTAATATGTCTTACTAGAGGCCGCTATTAACAGGGTGACCGGAAAGGCATTTTCGGGTCGCGACCAAGTATACGTGAATCTACAGGGTCGCACACTTAACGGGTTGGAACACTAATTCGAATGTGATTCGGATGTGGGCTCAATTCGAATAGAGATCCGGATAGACTCCTATTGGGCCTCGGTCCACGAGGCCCAAGTGAGGAGGTCTATATATGGAGGCGAGGGGCTGAGGGGGTATGCTTCAATTCCTCCCGAGCAAAACCCTAGCCGCCACCTCCCGAGCCAAACCCTAGCCGCTCGCGAGTGCTAGTACACTCGCGATCGGCGTTCCAGCCCCGGACGTGTGGATACCGGTGGAGGCGCTGCTCGTTGCGGCGTTGATCGGCATCAACAACCTACAGATTGGATCTGCTCGTGGTGTGGTTGATCGCGTGGAGGAGACGATCTGTTCGGGACGATCGGCTACTTCCACTACTACCTCGACGCGCGGGGTTGGATCGGCTTCTCCAACTCTTCTTCCGCTGCGCTGCGCATCTAGTGGTAACGATCCATGATCCCTCCTTAGCATGATGTCCTGGTGTGCGCGGTAGAAATTTTTGTTTTCTGCTCTCGTAGCTTACGCGCGTTCCTTCACTGAGGGTCCCACTTGAGTGAAGTTTTCGCTGCTGCATTTTATTGATTTCGGCCTGATCGACCCATGAGTAGAATTTTGATCTCACCCGTCCATTCTCTCCACATCGAATGGCAGGCACTGGTTCTTCCCATCACTTGGCCCTTATTAATTACTCCCCATCTACCTTTCCATCGGCAGTCATGCGTGAGTTCATTCGTTATGACACCACGGTCGACTGCACAACACATTCTTGTCGTAAGTGTCGTAAGAGTGTCTTCTGCAGTCTCACCGCCGTGCCACAATGGAGGTGCTACCACTGCCTCTCCATTGTCGGTGATATCTGACCACCATCCGATGCCCTCCCCTCTCTTCCTTGATGGAAGGCATCAAGGACATCGCACGATGCATCCAGCTTGTTCATCGACGACACCGACTACCGCCATGAGTTAGCGCCTCCATTGTGACACCACGGTCGACTGCACAATACACTCTTGTCTAAGTGTCGTAAGAGTGTCTTGTGTAGTCTCACCGTGGTGCCACAAAGGTGGCGCTACCACCGCCTCTCCATTGCCGGTGATATCCGGCCACCATCCGATGCATCCAACTTCTACTGTTTGCTAGGATCTCTGCTTCTTATATATTTTTACCATGTTAAAGAGTTGGTTTTGTTATCTTGTTATGTTGTAATGGTGGATTCTAATCTTAATGGAAATGGAATGTGCTGTTGTGTTTGCCACTGTATTTGCTTGTTTTCAAAGGGCATAGGTAACATTATTTCTTGAGGCTAGCAAAAAAATAGAAAAAAATTTAGGTATAGAATAAACTATCACAGACAGTTTGTGCTATAAACCATCCATGATGGACTATCACAAATAGTTCTATATACCAATCGTCTATGATACCTATCAATCAAAGAGTTTGGTAACTAGAACAGTCTGTGATGTGTGATATCACAGATGGTTTTTGGTTTGAGCCATCTGTAATAGTTTTCTTTATAGACGGTTCTAGTTACAAACCATCTGTGTTGTTTTTATCACAGACGGCTCACAAACCATCTGTGAGAACCTCCGATTATCACTGACACATAAATATAGGCGGTTCAGAAAACCGTCTATGATGTCAGTTCTGAATTGTCTGTGATGACTCTTTTTGTAATAGTGTATTGCTGTCGCTCGCTGGACTTCACTGTCGCCTCTTGTTGTTGATAGCGCCTTTCACGGCCACATCTGCATCTGATGTCACCACCGCTGAGCTCACCGTCAGCACCTCTACCCTTCTCCGACCTCACCATAGTCCCTTCATTTCTACCCTCACCACAGGTGAGAACACCGTCAAGCTTTGCCAAGGAACGTCCCTGCTGCTGACTCACAAGTGAATCCCAAGCCTAGTGACCATTGCTGACGTGTTCACCGTGACCTCGCCATCCCATTTCATTAACCACCGGGACCTCCCAAGCCACCGCTCCTATATTCTGGTGAGGTTGGCAAGCCGGGCCCATCTATTAGTGCGTATAGCCTCCCCTCATCTCTCCCCTAAATCACTGACAGCCCGGCCCTACATGTTAATTTTCCTTTGAAGGCCGGTTTTCAAAATGTGTCACTGACACATGGGCCTCATGATTCAATTTGGTTTCAAAATAAACCAAGCTCACCATGATCCATGGTCCCGCACGCCAACCACTCGATTTTAATTAAAAACCCACTAGCATCAACATGGCACAATAAAATTATGGTTTTCTGTTAGAAGGAAAAATGAAACAAAAATCCAAAATCCTTGCACAATACTCTCTCTTCTTTTTCTAGGGTTTTCTCTCATGGAAAAATTTCAAAAGGCTTGTTCTCCCTCATTCGAACACCGATTCAAGCAATTTTGGTCTCTAATTTTTTTCTAAAATCAAGAACTTTCGTAATCTACAAAATTTGTTTGGATTTTCATCTCTATTTGAATTTATTTGGCTTTTACCAATAGATACCAATGTACCAAAAACACTTTGAGATTGATCCAGAGCAAGAGGCAAGTGTTTAATAGCAAGGAAAGCACATCCTTTGACCACGTTGATCCCTTATTTATTATTATGTATTTTATATTTTCAAATTATTATGCATGCATATAATTTCGTTAAAATCCCTATATTAGTAAGGTTGGTAGTTGTATCCAATTATTGCATTTATTCTAGCTTGACAAATTGATATCCTTGCTATTGTCACCATAGTAATGCTATCCACTACTTGTATCATTAGTTTTGGAATTTGTAGTGGAAATGAATAGTTGGTGCTTAGCCATGCTCATATCCATACTAGTTGTGCTAGACTGAAAATTAATCAAATTGTTCAAAACTGGGAAGCACTTGTAAACTAGTCTAGAGATGGTACCTCTATTATTTTGGTAATTAAATAAAACTGAAAACATATTTTAGACTTGGATGAGTGGTTGTAGATACTAGAGTGGTCAGCACAAGAGTTTAGTTTGTGGTTGTCTCACTCGGCTTATTAAGGACCGATCGATTGTTCTATAGACCCAAGTATTCTCTTGCAATCATGCATGCTTCTATGAGGAGGCCTTAGCATAATAAGTTATGGGTTTTGTTAAACATCATCCAGATGTTTTCTTCTTAACTATCATCTAGATTTAGGACCATTGGATTAGAGATCCAATGGCCATGAATCCCCCCTTGAATTCTACCTGCTCCCCCTTGAAAAAAATCTCCCCCTTCAAAAACAAGGGACCCCTTGATCTCTAATCCAAAGGTCACAAAGTTGGATGATAACTAGTTGAATACCTGTGCGTTGCTACGGATTTTTAAAATTTATCATACTACATATTTTAAAACTCACGGATGGTAAAAATTTTTAGAATATGCATACAAACAAGTTTGAAAAGTTTTTAAATCCATCAAGTAAGTCGAAAGCCGTCGATCACACCTCGTGGTCATAAGTCAAAAGACATCGACCACACCTCATAGTCGTAGGTCGGGAGCCCTCGAGCATACCTCATTGTCATAAGTTGGAAGCCATCAACCATCGCGTGTGATCGTAGATCGAAAGCGGTCGACGATCGCTAGTGGTCGTAAGTTGGCAGCGGTCGACGATCGATCATGGTCCTAAATTGGGAGCCTTTGACAATGGCTCATGGTCGTACATCAGAAACCGACGACCATCGTTCGTGGTCGTAAGTCGAAAGTCATCGAGGATGCCTCGTGGTCGTAAGTTAGAACACATCGACCAGCGCTCGTAGTCGTAAGTCGGAAGACATCGACCACAGACACCATGGTGGCCCATTTCAGCGTCCTATACACACACACATAGCCAATGCCCGTGTGTTGCTATGAAATATCTGGTATATATTCTTAATCAATTGATGTCAAATATTATTTGCCTTTTGTGTTGCAACTTAGCTCACTCACTATTGGAAAAACACATATAATTAGTAGCTTGAATTTATCTTCCTGTAAAAAGTTGCTATAATTTATCTCCTTCCCCACCTTACATTATGCATTGAGTATTTAGTATTCAGCAAGATTTACTATATCAACGGATTTAAGACTGCGTTTGAAACTAAAGTCTGAAGGCATAATATTAAGTATAGGGTGAGTTCGGTTTGGCTTAAAGCCAGCTAATACTCGTACTGTCTACAGTAACTAACTTCTAAACAGTGCATTTTTTAAGACAGGGTCAATAGAAAGATTGTAGTAAAAAGTATACTGAGTTTAGTTGTACCGGCCAAAATCGTATGCGACTATTTTTTGTGTGTATTACCTCTTGTGAACAGTTAGAATTCAAATATTTAAGTCATAAACCATAAGCTCAAAAGAACACATTCTATATCAACTTCATATATTGGACTTCAGTACGAAACTAAAGAGAGGTCAATTTTGGAGTTCCAATCCTGTGATTGTGGGTTTTGTTTCCAGAATATACAGGTTCCTAGCTTCAGCAACTTTATTTGGGACGGGAGAGTAAAGACTTGGTGATGGACGGCCTGGACAACCACCACCAACTCCTTCAATTTTAAACCGGTCAATAGGACTACCTGGCATCTTATGAGGACGACAAACATAGCTTCTACCAATCAACTCATCATGGACATTATTTTGGAAGGGTTGTTGCATGGTTAATGGCATCGAGTAGTATCCAAATGAGCTTGCCACAGGCATGGAATCCAAACCCATTATCCTCGCTACAACAGTGGGGCCCCTCCTCACATGAGCTTCGTCATCAATTACTGAAGATGAGAAACTATGCTCACTGCTTTCCTTCAAATTGGGCACATCTTCTAGGATCTGCCAATATGCATAGCTTAACTCATCAAAAGGACAGTAAGCAAGAAACAAAATTACAAATAAAAAGATTACACACACAAACACGCACTGAATTTGACTGTGTGCTTGGTGTGCCGCCATCAGCTTCCTTAGATGTGATTTTATAGTGAAGGAAATCATTGGATCAACGGGCTTGTTCCTTGAAATTTTTATGTTTTTTATTTCACCGGGATAAAAACTTTATGTTTTCCTCTATCAAAAAACAGAAGAAGGTGCTATTAATAATGATAGGCATGCTAGCAACAAGCAGTAAGTGCCAATACCTTGCATAAAGTCCCCTCAACCAATATCTCTCCAGATAGAACAACCATCATGGAACCTTCCATTATAGAACCCATACATCTGAGTCCCAGATAGAACAACCAGCATGGAACCTTCCATTATAGTACCCATACATCTGAGTCCCAAGAGTTTGAAAAATATTTCTTTTTGTAGCAGTTGATGTCCAAGATTTTTAGGTGCCTTCGACTTGCATTTGTTGTTTCATGACTTCACAAGGCACTAAGATAAAAGATCCAGTGTATCTCCTAGAATGAACAATAAAAAATATATGTGGTATCAAGAAAGCAGCATAAGATTTTCTCGAGATGCTATGTATTCTAATGAAGAAGGCAAATTGCATCGGTAAAATATTGTGTGTGTGACATAAAAGACAGCCAGAAATATTTGCATGTGCAAATATAAAGACCCCCATGCATTGACTGTGCATGGCACACGAACTTCTATGTAGTCAGCATGTAAACAAACATCCACTTCCGCTTCTATATCCTAATCATAAAGATTGGTAAGTAGTAGAGATTGTCATACATGAACTTCAGCTCACATTACAACATCAAGACATGCATTAAAGTAATCAGTTTTGCAGCCAAATGCATTTTATGCAAAACAGAGCTTTTTATTTGAGGTTTTGTTTACTTCAGCAACATAGGTTTAAGATTAATTTCTAGTTCAGCATTCAAGGTGATAAAAATATTTACCAATCTTTTCAATTGGACTTCCTAAGGAGGAAGCATCGTTTGAGAAGCATGCTTTGAGGACTAATGTTGGGTTTGGCTGATTGGGCTCATTGTTCACGCATGTAGCAGAAGAATCAACCTCTTGGTCCCCCTGGAAATAGAACAAAAAAGGTATCCAAAATTCAGTAGTTAGCAAAGAAAGAGTACTGATCACAATACAATGAATGTCAAGTCATCAACTCAGCAGTAAAAATGTATTCTGACAGCTACCAACTTTGGTACAGCATTATTTCAGTAAAGACTCTAAAGCATCCAACAGCTTTCATAAAATTAATTCTTCTAATCCAATTGAAATGCATATTATTTAAACAAAAACTACTGAAAAAACTTTGTTAGTGAACACAGTATGGAAAAAATTAGACTTTAAAAAGATAATGAATGGATGCAGATTCAAATGAATTACACAAATACCGCAAAAAGATATTGAATACATTTGGCAACTTCCCAAGACACAATAAAGAATGGTTCAAAATGATGACAGATTTAACAGTACCAACAATATACTGTTTTGATTTTTTGTCTGTGGATCAAGAAACTTCAATGCCATTTTTTGCATTAGGATTCATGTGGAACATTTTTTGAACAATTTCTCTAAATGGATCTGTATGCTGCAAAATTTGCCAGGTATGGATTTTATATGAGTGCTTCCTTAGTAGTGTCCACCATTAGACAAAGTGTTACGTATAAGCACTAAAATTTCACCATATGTTTACCGAACAAATGGGAAAGGAAAGACGTGAATAAAAAAATCAAAGATGAATTGTTATGATTGATCAAAGCAAAATTTATTGAAGATAAGATAAATAAAAACTCTAAAATAAACAGTTAATATAATGAAGAAGCAAGCTGTCTTCTAAATTGACCTGATAACACTTTCGAAAGTCAGGCAATTGATCATTGGGATCGTATTCAGTCCCATCGTTATTTAGGGGAGCTGAAAAACCTGAGTAGTTCCTATTTTGGGAGGCTGAAGTTTTTCATTAGTTAAGGTAGAGATGAGCTCTTGGAACACTGATGCAGTCAATTTTCCTGAAAGACCATCACTTGATTCAACCCTATCAGAAGGGCCAAGCTCATTAATTTTTTTCTTTCAGCAACCTGCTAAACTCCTCTTTATCAGAAGTAACCACAATAGAATGTGAAGTTTCCATACATTTGACATCAACTACTGGCATTCTTACACAAGTGGTATCAGATACTCATGTACTTCGGCACCCTCCCTTCTCTGAAACTTTGTTGTGTGATGAAGCCTTTGCAATCCGGACAGAGACAATGTTTAATTTTAAATCCAACAAAAATAACGCTTAGTCAGTAAAACCTATTCATAGAAGCATTACATATAAATATCAAGAAATAGGACTTCAAGATATCAACACTGAGATGACAAGTTAATTTTACAGAATGAACTGAAAGTTGAGAATAGCGAAGCAACATTACATGAGACATACCGCCTATTAATTGGACCAAACTGGCACACAAATCAAAACCTTTCGAATCCTTCTTGAAACATGGAAAATAGCCTTCAGCTGGTCATGGTGCAAGTAACACATGATCTTGATCTTTGCAGTAAAACAATGCAATCAGGTTTAGAACAAATACATTACACATTGAAGTTAACAAAAGAGGCGATTTCAATTCCATACCAGTAGATCAAGTGGAAGTGATCCAAGTCTTGAATGACCAATAAATTCAGCTGCTTGAGGAGTCCTCGGAGTTCTTCGTAATATCTGCCCCTTAATGCCACTAAATGGCTCAAAATTGGAGAATCTGTTTGTTAGTTGGAGAGGATTGCACTCATTGATAGATTGGAGAAATCAGGATCTGGTGGGCCATTGAGACATGACGTTACATTGGTGTGGATTTGGTGCTCGTGAGAGCAAGAAAGCCGCCTTGCGCGACGCCTTCCTTCAACCTAGCGCCGCAAGTTCTCCATCGCCAGCGCAGCCGCCATGAGAGGTGGAGGCTAGGGTTTCGTGGTCGACGTAAAGCGAGGATGACGCTTCTCGTGGCAGCGCCCGCGGCATCGTGAAAGGGGGCAAAACCCTAGTTTTGCCCATGCGAGCTCGCGATGGTGCCACATCATGCCTCCTTCCTCCCGCGAAGACCATTCCCCCACCGCCTACACACCGCGTGATAATTGCAGCTGACGTGGGCAGGCGAGGGCTAGGGTTTTGCCTTCAGCGGCAAGCGAGGGTGAGGCTTCTCGTGCAGAGCCGCGAGCCCAAGCGCGAGTGGTGATTTCGGCTGCGGCAGCAGCGGCCGTTAGGAGGTGGAGGCTAGGATAGGTTTTTTGTGGTCTACAACGGCGTAATTTGGGGCTTTTGCCACAGCGTGGTTGAGGCGGAGGCTAGACGAGACCCTTCGATGCCTTCCATGGTTAGGGTTTGGTGGCTGGGGAAGCAGCTCGCCATGATCAGGAGGGGGAAAGCTTCGAGAAGGAGGTCAAGTTTGCCGCTGAGGGGAGGGGTACCAACACTGGTGGAGGGTGGCCTCGATCCCTCCTAAGTCTACTTGGTGGATTCGTCCTGTGGGGGAGGGAAGGAGGAGAAGTGGGGGAGTACGCTGGTGAGGGAGGCGGGCGGCGATGGTGTGCGAGAGGTGGGGAGTACGCTGGTGAGGGGGCGGCGATGGTGGGGTGTGAGGGGGCGACGGAGGCGACAATTCTTTTGTCGGTTAGGAGACCAGGGGTAGTGGGCGACGGTTTCTGCCCAGACATCTGATGCGCAGATTTTTTCGGTGGGGTAGGAGTGGAGAAGAATGTGATACGCGGGGAGAAGCGGGCGGCTGATCGGACGGCTGAGACTCAAAGGACTGCCACCAACTCGGGAGAGGCCGGACCAACCACCAACTCCTTCTTTTATAATAGTAAAGATTAGGAAGAAAACATCCGGGTAATGCTTAGACACTCCAATAAGTTATTACATTCTAGTAACTCGATCGAAGGTGGTAGATTGTAGGTGGTTTGGGCTAGTGCAGGCATGGAGGTCCATCCAAGTTCACAAGGGCCTTGCTGATTCAAATAAGGTTTACCAACACATCGTATGAGACTTAGTATGTTGGAGGGCACTACAACTTAGAAAGGTATCATAACATGGTTGTTGATAGGAACGGTAACATAAAATCTTTGTCATGAACTCTAAAATTAGGTACCTATGGTATCCTGTGGCATATCACTACTACAAAAGAGACTATACTGGACGGCTACACCACAGATGGTTCATACGGAACCGTCTGTGCTTAAACTATCACAGACGGTTTATAGTAGCAACCGTCTGTGATATTTTTACAGGCGGTTATTAACATGAACTGTCTGTGATAATTGAGACATCAAAGACGGTTGGTGTTAATAACCGTCTGTGATAAGTGAGACATCACAGACGGTTCGTGTTAAGAACCGTCTGTGAAAGTTGCGAACATCACACACGGTTCATATAAAAACCGTCTCTGATATTCTGGACATGACAGATGGTTCTTATAACAAACCGTCTGTGATATTGCAGACATCATAGATGGTTCGTAATAATAACCGTCTGTGAATTATCATAGACAGTTATTAATACGAATCATCTATAATGTAGTGATATTACAGACCGTTTGTGGTTGGAACCGTCTATGATAATCTACGCTATTAATACTGGGCATACGTGGTCGATCTCGACACAGATATGTCTTCATTGCACTTGCGCTGCATCGGTGGAGCGTGGCGGCCGACTTTAGGGAGTTTGGTAAAAAAATATCGCCGTCTTCTTAGTGATCAGAGGTTAGTACTCAATTGCTTTTAATAACCTATATGCATGCTTTTGTAATTGAAAGAGATGGTAGATAGGTTTTTTGTTTAGATCTAGCTAGCTAGGCTTAGAAAGATAATGTTAGTTTGCTCAATTTCAGAATGGATAAGTACTCATAGTTCACTTCAATATATTCTTGCTTAACATTATTATGTCATGAATACGTGGCTAGCTAGCTACCTACGTAATATATATAGATGTCATGTGTAAGTATAGCTAGTCTGATTTGCTATATAATCGCGTTAATAATCATTTTTGACACACATTTGTTACATGTGTAGCGTAGATGAACCGAAGCTAGATGTATATTGAGAACCATATGAGTGAAGAGTACATTAATGGCGTTCTGCTTTTAGAAGAGCGGTCGAGCTGGATATGTTGAAGAAGGGGATGAAATATGTGTACTGTCCATACATTGATTGCGATAATCTAAAGATGTTTAGCAACTTAGTGCAGATCGAAGCTCACTTGATTTGAATGGGTTTCAGAAAGGGGTACAAATGTTGGACCAGTCATAGTGAAGAGAAGAGTACACAAAAAAGTAGTTATGACATCGTCGAGGGAGACAACGATATGCCGGTTGTTGACTGTGCTTTCGATGATGAGGATAGGTCGCAGGATGACAATCTAGATCAGATGCTACGTGATGCAGAAGGGAAATATAGTGAGAGAGAGTTTGATAAATTAAGTGCTTGATAGAGGACTCAAAGAAACCTTTCTTCCCGGGCTGCAAGCCGCAATACACGAGGTTGTCATCAGTTCTAGAATTGCTAAAATTGAAGGCAAGCAATTGTTGGTCTAACAAGAGTTTCACGACATTGTTAAGTCTCCTAGTGGACATGCTTCCAAAGGGAAATGTGTTGCCGAGAACCACCTATCAAGCCAAAAAGATTCTTTGCCCATTGGCAATGGAAGTAGAAACAATACATGCATGTCTGAATGATTGTATCCTGTATCGTAAAGAGTATACTAGCTTACATGTTTGTCCGATGTGCAAAGCATCCCGATACAAGCGTAAAAATGACTGATGATGGGAAGTGATGGGGACGGGGTTCCCGATCTTCCGTCAGGTGATAATAACTCTTGTTTTGGTGGAACGCGACACACCGATCCGGCTTCAGATCCAACAGACCCGAACCCTGCAACCTTAGCACCACGACTCCTCTGGTTATCAACCGTGTCACTAATCCGGTTGACCTCACCAAGAAGGCTAATTCCTGCCTGCGAAACGAAGAACACAAGCAAGAACTCGAAAGAACGCAGCTCAAAGAAGTGACAATCTGCAGATGTATGATTAAGATCACGAAAGTGGGGTTTCACGACCGTAGACGGCGACTGTTCGATGACAGATTGATCTAAAGCAAAACCCAAACCCTAATGGTGGGGGTGGCGGCTGGATATAAGGTCTAAGGGTCGTCACACCCCCTGGACGCGCCCCCTAATAGGCTCTAAGACGATACACGGCCCAACGGACCAAAAGACGGTGACGCAACACCCTGGCAGATTCTGGATGCTGACTTGTTTCGACGATTTCCGTTGACTCCAGTGGAATTTGGAGCTCAAACCAAAGCCATTGGTTAGCCTATGAAATTATCTTTCCATGCATATGTGGGTCATCGAAAACGGAGTCCGTATGCGTCCTGGGCGTCCATTTTACTGCAGGCTGGTCCTGAAGGCCGAGGCAGACTCGAACTCGAGTTGGACTGGGCCTCCGGCTTGACTTGGACGTCCTTGCTGGTCTTCTCCGCCTCCACACCTCTCTCCATGTACTTCATGACCCTCTCCAATGTTCCTAAGCAAGATAACATCATTAGGTAGGAATCTATTCTCAAAACTATGAAAAGGATCGCTTAAGAACGAGCTCACCTCTAGATTTAATTGTCGCATGCGAGCTCGGGTCATTGGACCTTGCATAACGGTTGGAGGATCAGCGGTTGCATCCGAAGGAGTGATGTCCTCATCAGGAAGGGCATCGAGGTGAAGCAAGGACCTCCTGCTAAGGTGTTGTGGTATCTTCCTATAATTCCGCTTTTGAAGCATTTATTTGCAAACCGCAAGGATGCAAAATTGATGCGTTGGCACTTGGAACAGTGTAAGAAAGATGGAATGATAAGACACATTGCTAATTCTGCCCAGTGGAGGAACATCGATAGGATGTTTGTAGATTTCGGGGTGGAACCAAGGAATATAAGGCTTGGGTTGAGTACAGATAGAATGAATCCTTTTGGTAACATGAGCAGCCGACATAGCACCTGGCCGGTGACTCTGTGCATGTACAACCTTCCTCCTTGGCTGTGTATAAAGCGGAAGTATATTTTGATGTCACTACTTATCCAAGGACTGAAGCAACCTGGGAACGATATTGATGTGTACCTAGCACCATTGGTGGAAGATCTTGTAATACTGTGGAACGAAGGGGTATATGTATGGGATGAGGACAAACGAGAAAACTTCACTCTACGCGCCATGTTGTTCAGCATCATTAATGATTTTCCTACCCTTGGTAACCTGTCAGGGTTGAGTACAAAAAGAGTCAAAGCCTGTCCACACTGCTTAGATTATACCGAGAATGTGTGGTTGAACAACTCACGCAAAACTGTGTACATGCGTCACCGTAGGTTCCTTCCAAAGTATCACCCATACCGCAAGATGAAGAAACAATTTGATGGAAAAAAGAGGATGACTCAGTACCAAGGCCTTTTAATGGGAAAGAGGTGTATGATATGGTCAAGAATATCGACGTTGTGCTTGGAAAGGGACGTAACTTGAAGACCTGTCAGAAAACATGTGGAAGAAGAGGTCAATATTTTGTGACTTGCCTTATTGGAAGCACTTAGAAGTTCGCAATTGCATCGATATCATGCACGTAGAGAAGAATGTATGTGACAGTTTGATTGGTCTCTTATTGAACATTCCTGATAAAACAAAGGATGGTGTCAACGCAAGGCGTGACTTGGTCGCTATGAACATCAGGACCGAGTTAGTACCGATGGAGACCGATAAAGGCCGGACGTACCTTCTCCCAGCTTGCTACACTCTGTCTAAGTCCGAGAGAACTCAACTGTGCCAGTCCTTACATGGTGTCAGGGATGCTGGTGCACGGTGTACAAGTAGAGACCGATTTCATAAAGGTTCAAGTGGACATGATTAATGATGTTTTCAAGAATGTCCCTCTTGAGAAGCCCCAAACGAAGAGATTACAACATTAGGGGATGTCGTCCACACATTCATCCAGTGGCCCAAGAGAGACATCGCCCTCGACTTGTCCATGCCATGATCTCCGCATCCAGTGGTCCAAGAGGGACATCACCCTGGACTTGTCACATCAGCTCCGGTGGCACCACCTACAGCTCTAGTTCCGAAGTCTGTTGCATCGGCTCCCGTGCAAACACTGCCGAAAACATATCATAATCGAGGCTCTAAGACTCAAGCGAAGAAAATTAAGGCGCATCCCGAGCCATGGAAGTTCATTCTAGGAGTGTCGTTGGTCCCCGAGTCACAATTACCCTAGTTTGGTCTGGTTTACAATGAGTCCAACATGAAGCCAAACCGGCACAGTGGATTCACAGTGAAATATAAGGAGATGCATTTCCTCCATGTCTCGGGCTACTTCGTTGTGACATTCGAAGACTTATTCTTACTATTCAATCTCGATGAACTCGATGCCTCACTTCTACGATGCTAGACACTGTAAGTATACTATACAATAAAGTTCTACATTCACGTCATATCGATAAATGTCATTACTCTTTCCTTGTGTATAGATACAAGATCCAACAAGTCTGGTGACGGCGACAACTGGTGGGTTTCCTCAACCCACACTTGGTCTCGGAGCAATCTATCAACGAAAATGCATCCTTCGTGCAAGATTACATAACGAGGGGATTGATTGCTCATAGCAACAAGGAGTACATTATGGTACCTTTCAACCAAGGGTAAGCGCTTCACTAGTGGCCACATAAGTTTCATTTGTACTTTATATGCAACATGAACTTAAGATTAATCACTATGGCGACACACATGACTAGGTCTCACTGGATTTTGATTATGATTATACCAAAGTGGAGCAAGGTAATATACCTTGATTCCCTACTTAGGAGTAAGCACGACTTCATCTTGTGCAAGAAGTAATTAACAGGCAAACTCATTTCCTCCATACATAACTCTTTTGTAATCTTTCCTTCGTTTGGAATGGCTGAGGCTAATTTTTTTGAAATCACGTAGGTCGTTTACCGCTTATGTTGCCCTAGGAGGGAGACATAACGAATCCAATGCACGCTGCGACACAACACGCAATTTTCGGTACCCGCTACAACACAACAATCTTATATCATACTTTGCTATAATGCATCTAGAATTGACAGTACCTATACATGTAATTCTATATATTTTGTAGTGCCATCAGCAACTACAGGGCAACGTATGTGGATTCTACGTTTGCCACCATACGAAGGAAATCACGGACACTAAGATGTATGTTGATGAAACATTGGATTCAATTGTACAAATCACTCAATTGTGCTTAATGAAACAAATCATTCAATTTAATTCATTTGTTAGATCTGTATAATGATTATCATGCTATATATATATATATATATATATATATATATATGATCCGCTGGTGTTGTTTCATTCATCTGTGTGATTAATATAATGATTGTCCTGTGTTATATACGTGATCTTGCTTGTTTTTAGAGGTCATGGCTAGCATATCCTGAGGCTAGCCGAAAAAGGGCAAACAAAATCACTATTAAAATAGCTATCACAGACGCTTCGGTGTTCCAAACCGTTTGTGATAAATATCCCAGACGGTTTCAAACACTGAACCGTCTGTGATATGAACGATATCACAAACGGTTTTTGATATTAACCGTCTGTGATATGGTGTGTATGATATGAACCATATCACAGATGATTTTTCTGAAAAACCGTCTGCGATACTCGACTATCACAGACGGTTTATTATAAGAACCATCTGTGATAATCGAGTATCATAGGCGGTTTTTTATAATAACCGTCTGTGATAGTCGAGTATCACAGATGGGTTTTTCAGAAAAATCTTCTGTATTGTATGTTATCATAGATGGCTTGGGAGTCATCCGTGATAACCACATATTATCACTGATACATAAACACAAACGGTTTAGAAACTGTCTGTGATGACAGTTCCGAACCATCTATGATAACACTGTCTGTAGCAGTGTATATAACATAGTGAGATATTTATGTTGTGTGAGTAAAGTTGTACAACCTCTATAAATTGTAAATCTATTCGAATAGGTATGTCCCCAGTTATATACATCACTTAGTTATATCCTACAATAAGTAGCTTTGTGTTTTGTAAATAGTTTCGGGAATGTATGGATGGGAAATCTATGCATAACATGGTTGGCAAAGGAAATTTGCCATTGTTTTTGTTTTAGGGCAGCAAGTCACCTGTATAAATATGTTTTTATGCTATAGTATTATTTGCTTATCAAATTTAAATGCTCTTACAACTTTTAATTGTAATCTATCACTCTCTACTGCAAATAAAAGCTAGTTTTGTGCAAATTAAACTAGAATAGGTAACCACCTCTATCTTGGTTTGCATAATATAATACTTTGCTATAAAGTCTTATGGAGTACAATTTTGTAATCACAATTACTTGTTGAACACTATCAGATCAAGAAGGTGATCCCATAGTTGACTACTTTCACACCATGGGTTTTGGCAATGATGATTGTAATCTTTAAGGTTTCATCCCAGTCAGTTGCCTGTGGTTGAGCTAAGGCATACTAGTTGGTTTTTGTTGCCTCTTTATCCATATTTCTGTTGTAGGGGTGGCCCCCACCTAAACCCAGCAGGCCTGTTGGAAGGATATAGGGCCCAAAATGGGACATGTGTAATGACTTAAATGCCCCTGACAGGGAGGTACCGATGTAAGGGCACAATTGTAAAAGCACAGCCCATATGAATATATATACCAGGGAAGGCTAGGGGGGAGGCCAGAGGTCATCACTTTCTCCCAACTCTCCACTACCACATCTCTCTCTGTTTGGTCTGTAACCACAACAGTTGGCGCCGTCCGTGGGGAGGACAGGAGAAGCCTGAAATCCGAAGAAGGATGGCACCGAAAAAAGCTTCGTCGACGGCGGCGAAGGGAAAGAAGGCGGCTAGGTCGGAGCGTCGCGTGGGTACCACGGCTTCGGCATCGGCTGCCGCGGGCGCGGGCGACGGCGCGGGCGCGGTGGTCGCGGACGTCGATGCTCGCACTGCGACAACCGACCCCGCCACTGGCGCTGCGACGACCGACCCCGCCACTGGCGCTGCGACGACCGACCCCGCCACTGGCGCTGCGACGACCGACCCCGCCACTGGCGCTGCGACGACCGACCCCGCCACTGGCGCTGCGACGACCAACCCCGCCACTGCCGCCGCGATGACTAACCCCGCCACTGCCGCTCCAGCGACCAACCTCGCCACCCTCGCCGCAACGCTCACCGGTAGCGCGGACCGGGCGGTTGTAGATAGCCACAACGGAGCGACCGACAGCTCGGGAGCTCGCAAGGCGATCGTACCCATGCCGACCCACCCGCTGGGCGCGCCGGCAGCCCCGCCCGCACCAACGGTGGAAAACGCCCTGCTGGTGGCCCTCAACGCGTTCCAGCGAGAGCTAGGGGATCTTCGCGGGGCTGTCTGAGACATGCAAGAGGCTCGGAGCCAGCAGGCCGCGCCAGTGGTCACGCTAGAGCCCGCGCCGGAAAGGGCAGACAGCCGCGACACCCCCACATCCAGCCGCATGCCGCTGCGGCGCGTCGATCCAAAGTCCCCGCTTTCGGCAGGACTACAGCAGGCGGCGTGGCCCGAAGACTTCAAATTCCCCAATGTCATCGAACCATACAAAGGCGATACGGACCCCCGCGAGTGGAGATGACACCACGAAGGCGAAGGGACTCCCCCTCACGTTGCAAGGCGTGGCGCTTTCCTGGTTTTCACCATAGAGCCAAACTCCATCTACGCGTGGGAGCAGATCCGCGACCGCCTTCACAACAACTTTCAAGGAAATTATGTTGAGCGGGTCGACGCGGATCAGCTCTTCGCCGTAAAGCAGAAACCCTCGGAGAAGCTCCGGGACTACTTCAAACGCTTCGCGAAGATACGCTGTCAAGTCAAAGACGTTAACGAAACCACCGTTGTCAATGCAGCCGTACAGGGCCTTCGCTCGGGCCCAATGGCCGAGTACAACGCACGGAAGCCAATCAAGACAGTGACGAAGCTCTTCGACAAAATGGAGGAATACGCCAGGGCGGAAGAGGACGCACGGCGAAGACGAGGTGACGACTCCGACACCAACCAGGCCGGTGGCTCAGCGAAAATCGAAGATCCGCCGAAGGACGGTTCTTCGAGGGGAAAACGCAAGCAGGAGTCGTCCAAGGACGCGCCCGAGCGCAAGGACGCCCCGCACAAGGAGCCGTCCGATAGGCCCAAGCGCGGCCAGCAGAAGTCGCGGCGAGGCCGGTATGTCTTCGACATCTAAGGCGGCTCCGAAGAAAACGCTTCCACTGGTCGTGGCGGTCGGGGGCGTCGAGGCCGGGGACGCAGCCGTGGCCGGGGCCGTGAGGATAAAGGCCGTGTAGATTACGAGGACCAGCACCATGGGCTATGGTGCAAAGTCCACGGTCACGGCACCCACGACACGCGCGCGTGCACCTCCATCGCGGCGCTCCGCCAAAGCGTCGCCAGGGATAGGAACCCGGAGGCACGCCTGCCTATGGTGGCCCACGTCCAGCACCCATACGAAGCCCCTATGCACATCCAAGCACAAGGGACGCAGCCCCATGAGGGCCCTCTGCGAATTCAGGCCCATGTGCAGCAGCCTCGGGAGGGCCTCCTGCAGCTGCAGGCTCCGGAGGCAGCCCACCACAGGGTTATCAATGTCATCTCCGGAGGCTCCTCGCTGGAGCTCGCCTCGGCACGGCAGCGGAAGGCCTACGTCCGGAGGCTACACCACGTAGCGGTGTACCCAGTGCAGACTCCGCTGGACTGGGCACAGCACGAGGACCCCCTGGTCGTCCGGGTCGTTATAGTGGGATGTGACGTGGGGCGTGCCCTAGTTGACGGCGGCAGCTTCGCGAACATCCTGTTCGCGGCGGCCTTCGACCAGATGGGGATCCCCTGAAGCCGCCTCGGCCCATCGGGTATTCCGCTGCAAGGCTTCGGAGGACAACCTCTCCGGGCGCTCGGCCAAATATGCCTTCAGGTCTCTTTCGGCCAGGATGACAATGAAAGGGTCAAAGATGCCACATTCGATGTCGTCGATCTCCTATACCCTTACAATGCCATACTGGGGCGCCCAATCCTCAACTCCTTCGGAGCGGTGCCACATCACAGCTATTTATGCATGAAGCTCCCGGGGCCGCGGGCCATCATTACCGTCCGTGGCAACCAGGATATGGCCCGGCACATCGAGTACGGCACCAGACATCCCCGTCGCGCGGCTCAATGGCACGCTTAGAATCGGCATCGCAGCGCGGAGACCCACGGCGTCATCCGGGGACGGCTCGGCAAGCCCTACAGATAGTGCAACTACTAGAGGCTCCGGTCGCACTAAAGGCAAGTGGTTAGTACCTCCGCCTTATGTAATCGCTCACCCGTGCAAACAGGAATGTAATAGAGTTCCGTTTGTCGCCAACCTCTTATCATTGCGCAAAAATACGCGGCGAGAACGCGCGGAGGCTTCGCCTACGCGCGTGCTCCCGGAGTATAAACCAAAGACGCACGTTCGCGTGTGCACTCTCCGTAGCCAGGGGTACGGGGTATGAGTATAAACTAAAGACGCACATTCGCGTGTGCACTCGCCGTAGCCAGGGGTACGGGTATGAGTATAAACCAAAGACACACGTTCGCGTGTGCACTCCCCGTAGCCAGGGGTACGGGTATGAGTATAAACCAAAGACGCACGTTCGCGTGTGCACTCTCCGTAGCCAGGGGTACGGGTATGAGTATAAACCAAAGACGCACGTTCGCATGTGCACTCTCCGTAGCCAGGGGTATGGGTATGAGTATAAACCAAAGACGCACGTTCACGTGTGCACTCTCCGTCAAAGACACGGGTATGAGTATAAACCGAAGACGCACGTTCGCGTGTGCACTCCCCGTCAAAGACACGGGTATGAGTATAAACGAAGACGCACGTTCGCGTGTGCACTCTCCGTCGAAGACACGGGCATGAGTATGAAAAAAGACGTGTGGGGGGACGCCTCCGCACGCACTCTACGGAATATAAATAAGACGTGGATGCTCTCCCTGCGCACTCTACGGAGTATAAACAAGACGTGAATTCCGCGCATGTCAGGGACATCGTCCTTGCGCATACTCCCCGGAGTATAAATAAGACGCGGATGCTCTCCCTGCGCACTCTACGGAGTATAAACAAGACGCGAATTCCGCGCATGTCAGGGACGTCGTCCTTGCGCATACTCCCTAGAGTATAAATAAGACGCGGATGCTCTCCCTGCGCACTCTACGGAGTATAAACAAGACGCGAATTCCACGCATGTCAGGGACGTCGTCCTTGCGCATACTCCCTGGAGTATAAATAAGACGCGGATGCTCTCCCTGCGCACTCTACGGAGTATAAATTAGACGCGGATGTTCTCCCTGCGCACTCTACGGAGTATAAACAAGACGCGAATTCCGCGCATGTCAGGGACGTTGTCCTTGCGCATACTCCCCGGAGTATAAATAAGATGCGGATGCTCTCCCTGCGCACTCTACGGAGTATAAACAAGACACGGATGTTCTCCCTGCGCACTCTACGGAGTATAAACAAGACGCGACTTCCGCGCATGTCAGGGACGTCGTCCTTGCGCATACTCCCCGGAGTACAAATAAGACACGGATGCTGTCCCCGCGCGCTCGGCGAAACGCAGACGCGGAGCGAACCTTGCGCAGCTGTCAACCGCGCACCCCCTTAGAGCGTCCAGGCTCGTCTTCGTGCACCACGGGAAATGTACGCAAGGCGCGCTACGGAAACCCAATTTCAAGAGCTTCAAGAAGTAGCGACGTAGCGCGCCAGGGGCTGGCCCCAGCGAGGGCGCACACGCTGACTACGTGGTACACCAGAGGCTACCCCCACTTTGGAAGGTAGGGGGACGGAGCGTGCCTCCGCACGCGCCAGTCTACGGACTTTAAACATGTCGTAATGCGGAGGTCCGCCTCTGCACGCGCCAGTCTACGGACGTTAAACAAGTCATAGTGCGGAGGCTCGCCTCCGCACGCGCCAGTCTACGGACTTTAAACAAGTCGTAGTGCGAAGGTCCGCCTCCGCACGCGCCAGTCTACGGACTTTAAACAAGTCGTAGTGCGGAAGTCCGCCTCCGCACGCGCCAGTCTACGGACTTTAAACAGGTCGCAACGTCAACGACTGCCTCCGCACGCGCTAACTCTACAGAGTAATCAACACGCGAGCCCCGCACAACATGACCACCCGAAGCACAGCATGCAACGCATCTCCTAATCGCCAGGGGGTCTATATATTGGCCAAATCTTACAAGTACAGAGGCCCACCAACATCTCTGCCGCTCTAAGCAACTATTCGGCAGGCTCATCCTTAGCACGCGCTAAGGCCGGGGCTTCGCCAGAAGAAGATCGGCCTGCCCAAAAGTTCAACGACTCCTCGGCCCTTCGCCAGCGTCGAAGGTGCTGCCGGGTCGCATGGTCGGACACAAGTAGTCGGCCCCAGCAAGGAAGCTGCCCGGGACACAGGTGAAATAGTCAGAATTTGTAAAGCAAACGCGTACTTCATTCACAAGAAAAGCGGGGGACATTACAACGCACGCCTACACCTGGCCACCTCGGCATCACACCTGCGATCTGGCACCTTCGGAGGCCTCAGCGCCACCCTCGTCGCGCCGCGGGACCTCGTCCAGAAATTGGCCGAGGCTCCCCTCCCCGTAAAGTGACTTCCGAAGCTCGACCCGGGCAGCGGCCTCCCCAACATAATCCCAGACCCACTCATGGAAGTACTTGACGGTGCGACGAACGATGCGGACGGCACTGGACATTAGTCCGGCTCCGCCGGGCATCTCCAGCTGGGGGTCTCCAGCCCGACGACGTGCGTGCAACCGCGGTGCCGCAGGAGCGCGCACACCATGTACGACGCCGTGTAAGAACAGTGGTTGCCGAAGGTCATCGCGGTGCCGCGCGCAATGTTGGCGGCATCTCCGATCCAGCGAAGGGTCCGAGACAGCTCCTCCGGGCCAAAGGCGCGGTCCGGCACTTTAGCCACAAGCCCTTGGAGATGGCTTTCCAGCGCTTGCATGGCATCCCATGCAATGACCGAATTTTTGCCAAGCGTCCGGTCACGCTCCGCTAGAGTTAAGGCAACTCGCCTTTTTCCTTCTCCAGCGAGGCGACCTGTTGCAGAAGGCCATCCCGCTCCACCGCAAACCCCTGCTGCGCTGCCTCCGCCGCCGACTCCCGCGTCGACACGGCAAGTCCCTCAGCGTGCGCCTTCACCTCAGCGCACTCCGCTTCCAGCTGGCGGATGCGGGCATCCTGGGCAGAGCGGGCCCCCGAGGCTTCGCGTAGCTCCTCCTCGGCGACCCGCAGAATCCTCAAGCGCCCTTTGGGCACGAACATAGGCCGCTTGCAAGGCCTGCCCCAGCACAAGTGTCTGCAGAACAGAAAGGCTTAGCAAGCTCAGCATGGCCAGGCGTTGTCATATAAGTGCTTACCCTCACCCCCGACACCTCTAAGGTGTCCCCGAGACGCCCCACCCCGTAGGTCTGCAGCGCTTGCTGGCCGACGCTGGCAGCCGCGTCATCCACAATCCCGCGCCACACCCTCAGCGTCTCCGGCGCAGGCACGAAGTCCGCTGGGCTCGGGCGCACGGTGACCGCCCCGCCGGCGCGAGGACCCCCATGTTTCGCCAAGGGCTCCTCCTCCGGAATAAGCGACGCTGTAGGCAGGGATGCAGGTGAGCACCGCAAGGCACAACGAAGAGTACACTAGGGCAAACTAAGCCACCTTACCTTCAGTAGCGGAAGGAGGGCTTCGGGGGCCCGCCTCCTAGTCCCAGGCGAGGTAGCGGTGGCGCAAGTCCCCGCGGAGGGCGTGGTCCCACAAGGAACAGAAGCCTCCGCGTTCGGGGTCGGCGCTGACCGTTCCTGCACGGCGGACGGCGTGGCCTGAGCCGGAGGGGGCGTGCGCCGCAGGGACTTCGGCATACGCATCAGAGTCCCACAAGCTCCCGATGCCCGTCGCCACGGTGAATCCCCTCGACGTCCGGTGAAGCTCTGGCCGCAGACACGGCCGCTTAGTCGGAGCAAGGGGCGACGACACCACCCCAGTAGCCGCTGCCAGAGAGGCCCCCACGGCTACAACACCCGTGGGTGAAGACCCCACCGTGGCAACCTTTGCGGAAGACACCTCGGCTTCGACTGCGGCTGTCGGCGAAGACCCAGCTCCGTGCGCCCCCACGGAGGGCGTCTCCGGCATCATAGCGGCAGCGGTCGAAGGCTCCACCTCAGCACCGCCGCTCAGCATGGGTCTTGTCCAGACGACCGCCGCGGGCGATGAGACTTCTCCTCTCCGGCTGCCCGCGGCGAGCCCGCCGTCTAGGGCATCCCCCGAAGACCCTTCGCCCCCGGCGTCCGCGCCATCCAAGCCCGAGTCGGCGTACCTCACCGAATCTGACTCCGCGTCTGCCGCGCCATCGGGAACACTAACAGCAGCAGTGGCAGCTGCTATACTAAGCACGGCAGACGCTCCGCCTCGGGCCCTCTTGCGAGACGGCGCTTTCGTCCTCGTTGCGCCGTCGTCTTGGTGTTGCGAGGGCAGATCAGCACGGTCCGGCACGGCAAGGCCCAAGGCCTCGCACACGCGGTTTATCCGCCCCAGCCCCGCCTCAGCAGTAGTGGACGCGCGCTGCTCGTGCTCCCGGCCGGTATACGGCCCGCGTCCTCCAAGCGAACCCCTACAGCAAAATAGGACACAAGATTAACATGTAACGCACTCCGCGTGAACAAAGGGGGGATACGGTTGAGGCTTACGAGGACCGACGGGTGCCGGAAGTGAGCAGACCCACGGCAGAACATTATAGTCTCGACACTTCTCGGCGGCGAGGCGCTAGTCACGGGCAAGCGGCGCCACGCCGTACATCGCGTACTCTTCGGCGAGGTCGCGAATGTTAAGCGGGCGGCCATGCCTGCGAGCCGTCGGGCCCTCCGCCTATCCTCGTCGTCGAGCGTCTGTCCGGGCGAGGTCTTGAACGCGATCGGCCGGCCCGTGCATTCGAGGCCGCTCCTGCTCGCCACACGGTGGTAGATCCAAGTTTCATCCA
The DNA here is from genome assembly GCA_017311315.1 of Dendrocalamus latiflorus. Lineage (NCBI taxonomy): Eukaryota > Viridiplantae > Streptophyta > Magnoliopsida > Poales > Poaceae > Dendrocalamus > Dendrocalamus latiflorus. The sequence continues at coordinate 13,769,261 of CM029614.1, read as the reverse complement.
GTGAGACTCCCACTTCCGGCGAGTGGAATTCGCGGGGAAGAGCTTGTTGCAAGACGGCCGAAGAATAAAGGTGACGCTGCCAAAGTTCGACAGCGTCCTGTCCTTCCGCTCCTTGGGCTGGAACCGGGCCTCGTGCAGGTAGGCAAACAACGAAGCACTGGGCCAGCACGCTCCCGAGCGCAAGGCCCAGCTGTACACGGCGAGCCAGGCCACGGCGTTCGGAGTCAGTTGTGCCAGCTCCAGCCTGAAGGTCCGCAACACGTCGCCCACAATCGCCGCCACCGGGATGCGGAGCCCCGCGTCAAAAAAGGCGACGAACACAAGCGCCTCTGACTCCTCGGGGCGCGGTTCCGTCTCGTCGGCGACGGGCAATCGTACTGCCTGGCGCTCGGACAGCTTTCCCGCGCGCAGCAATGCTTGGATGGTCTTCTCGGTCACAAGCGAGGGGCCCAACTCGCCCGAAAACGAGCCTCCCTTCTCCGCCGCCAGCCACCACTTATCCGCCGTCGCTGGGTCGCGTTCGCTGAGCGAGTATTTCACCTCTAGCGGGGAAGACCGCCGGTGAATGCCGCAAGCACCAGCCGCCTGGCCACGCTTGTCACCGGATGCCATTGCTCCTCACAGAAGGAAGAATACAGCGGTGAGAATACCACGGGAGTGTAGAAGGCGATGCAAGCGAGAAAGGGGCGTAGAACTATGGGGGCGCGGTTACGGGGGCTATTTCAAGCCACCTCGCCCCGAAGGCGGTAGCCGAAGCGTCGCGACGGTCCGCGTGCCGGACGCGACCGCAGTCGTACAGATGCCCGTCCCGCACAATTCCCCATAACCAAGGACGAAGCATCGTGACGGTACACGCCAGACGCAGCCACAGCAGTGAAGGACTGTCAGGGCATGATGCTCCAGTGGCCTCCCGCCGCGTGGCAACCCCCGCACAAAAATAGCTGGGGCACACGACCCGGCGTGCCTCTAAGACGGAGCCTCTGCCCCAGCAGGAATTCCCCCGGTCTTTAGCCCGACCTACGCATGTAGTAGGGTAGCTTCCGGTGCTCGGGCCAGGACCGCACCCGGAAGATGGCCCCTTCACACAAAGGCCAGATAGCGGGTCACAGCCTTGGCCGAGGGGTCGAAGCCCGTGGCAGGAATACGTTCCATCGCGTGCCCCACCCACAAGAAGGCAGGATGCATGACGCGACAGCCTGCCCTCTGACAGGCCAGGCGTCGCCACGATTCCAGTCGCCATTAAAAGCGCGCGACCACACCGTGGGATCACAACAGCTTCGAAGCATAGCAGGACAGCCGGCAGAGACAGGGCGGCGGAATATGGCTAAACGCCGAATAACGCGCCATCCCTCGCCCGCCTCGTGTCCCCCTTCCCTAGGGAAGAGGCGAGCAACCGCGATCACGCAACCGCTCACATCCCACCGTGCACAAGTTACAACCCGCCGCGTGCCGCACGCACGCCAGGGGGAGTCAAACGGTACGACAACCTAGCCCTGGCAAGCCAGGGGTCGGCGCGATTCCAGGAACCATTACAGCGTATTACCGGATCCTGAGGTTGCAATCACCGCAGGCGTAGCGGTGTCCGCTGCGCGAAGTTTCAAATCAGATTACACCGTTGAGCCTCTACCGCGACAGACTCCAGTCCCGGCTTCGGCTTCGATGATCGCGCGCGCCTACCTCGACCAGACGCCAGCTCCGCTGCCACCCATCCGAAGGGAAGGGGACGGAGCGCGCGTGCGCCTACCTCGACCAGGCGCCAGCTCCGCTGCCACCCATTCGAAGGGTAGGGGACAGAGCGCGCGCACGCTTGCCTCGACCAGGCACCAGGTCCACTGCCACCCGTTCGAAGGGTAGGGAATGGACCGCGCGCGCGCCTGCCCCGATTAGGTGCCAGCTCCGCTTCCACCCATTCGAAGGGAAGGGGACGGAGCGCGCGCGCACCTACCTCGACCAGGCGCCAGCTCCGCTGCCACCCGTTCGAAGCGTAAAGGACGGAGCGCGCGCAAGCCTGCCTCGACCAGGCGCCAGCTCCGCTGCCACCCATTCGAAGGGTAGAAAACAGAGCGCACGCGCCAGCCTCGATCAGGCGCCAGCTCTGCTGCCACCCATTCGAAGGGAATGGGACGGAGCGCGCGCGCCTACCTCGACCAGGCGCCAGCTCCGCTGCCACCCATTCGAAGGGTAGGGGACGGAGCGCGCGCTTCTGCCTCGACTAGGCGCCAGCTCCGCTGCCACCCGTTCGAAGGGTAGGGGACGGAGCGCGCGCGCCTACCTTGACCAGGCGCCAGCTCCCCTGCCACCCATTCGAAGGGAAATGGACGGAGCGCGCGCGCCTACCTTTACTAGGCGCCAGCTCCGCTGCCACCCGTTCGAAGGAAAGGGGACGGAGCGCGCGCACGCCTGCTTGGACCAGACGCCAGCTCCGCTGCCACCCATTCGAAGGGTAGGGGACGGAGCGCGAGCGCGCCTACCTCGACCAGGCGCCAGCTCCGCTGCCACCCGTTCGAAGGGAAGGGGACGGAGCGCACACGCGCCTACCTCGACCAGGCGCCAGCTCCGCTGCCACTAGCTCAACTGCCACCCGTTCGAACGGTTGGGGACAGAGTGCGCGCGTGCCTGCCTCGACCAGGCGCCAGCTCCTCTGCCACCCGTTCGAATGGTAGGAGATGGAGCGCGCGCGCGCCTGCCTCGACCAGGCGCCAGCTCCGCTGCCACCCATTCGAAGGGAAGGGGACGGAGCGCGCGCGCCTACCTCGACCAGGCGCCAGCTCCGCTGCCTCCAGCTCCGCTGCCACCCGTTCGAAGGGTAGGGGACGGAGCACGCGCGCGCCTACCTCGACCAGGCGCCAGCTCCGCTGCCACCCGTTCGAAGGAAACGGGATGGAGCACGCGCGCACCTGCCTGGACCAGGCGCCAGCTCCGCTGCCACCCATTCGAAGGGTAGGGGACGGAGCGCGCGCGCGCCTCCCTTGACCAGGCGCCAGCTCTGCTGCCACCCATTCGAAGGGAAAAGGATGGAGCGCGCGCGCACCTACCTCGACCAGGCGCTAGCTCCGCTGCCACCAGCTCAACTGCCACCTGTTTGAAGGGTAGGGGACGGAGCGCGCGCGCCTGCCTCTACCAGGCGCCAGCTCCACTGCCACCCGTTCGAATGGTACAGGACGGAGCGCCTGCCTTGACCAGGCGCCAGCTCCGCTGCCACCCATTCGAAGGGAAGGGGACAGAGCGCGCGCGCCTACCTCGACCAGGCGCCAGCTCCGTTGCCACCAGCTCAACTGCCACCCGTTCGAAGGGTAGGGGACGGAGCGCGCGCGCGCCTGCCTCGACCAGGCGCCAGCTCCACTGCCACCCGTTCGAATGGTAGGGGACAGAGCACGCGCGCGCCTGCCTCGATTAGGCGCCAGCTCCGCTGCCACCCATTCGAAGGGAAGGGGACAGAGCGCGCGCGCCTACTTTGACCAGGCGCCAGCTCCGCTGCCACTCGTTCGAAGGGTAGGGGACGGAGCGCGCGCGCCTGCCTCGACCAGGCGCCAGCTCCGCTGCCACCCATTCGAAGGGAAGGGGACGGAGCGCACGCGCGCCTACCTTGACCAGGTGCCAACTCCGCTGCCACCAGCTCCGTTGCCACCCGTTCGAAGGGTAGGGGACGGAGCGCGCGCGCCTACTTCGACCAGGCGCTAGCTCCGCTGCCACCCATTCGAAGGATAGGGGACGGAGCGCTCACGCGTCTACTTCGACTAGGTGCCAGCTCAGGACGGAGCGCTTGTGCGTCTACCTCAGCTGCCAATCCAGGCATCGGCTTCGGCTACGGCCTCAGACCCCGGGACGCGCTGCACACCAAGGCTCCGCAAGTTCGGAGAAGTTCACAGGCCGCAGGTGAAGGAACGCGCGTATGCTACGAGAGCAGAAAACAAAATTTTCTACCACGCACACCAGGACATCATGCTAAGGAGGGATCATGGATCGTTACCACTAGACGCGCAGCGCAGCGGAAGAAGAGTTGGAGAAGCCGATCCAACCACGCGCGTCGAGGTAGTAGTGGAAGTAGCCGATCGTCTCGAACAGATCGTCTCCTCCACGCGATCAACCACACCACGAGCAGATCCAATCTGCATGATATCGAAAAACGAAGGAGGGAAATACATTTCAAGATGACATAAAGTCATCACCACCTCATCCTAAAGAGCATCTAGTCCTCCGGGATCGATGACCTTCTAAGCAATTGTGTTAAAGAAATAACATAGCCTTATGATTGTCTCTCGGACTTTGATCGGCAAAATATTTCTAATTGCAATAGGGAGCATCTGTGTCATCAGCACATGACAATCATGAGACTTCATGCCATTTAACTTCAAATCTTGCATCGAAACAAGTTTATTCACGTTGCCGGAGTAACCAGACGGAACTTTGACACCATGCAAGCACTGGCACAGTTCTGTTTTCTCAGCCTTGGACAGAGTGTAACACGCAGGGGGAAGGTACGTTCGTCCATTATCTGTTATTGTCGGTGCTAACTCAGGCCTGATGTCCATATCAGCCAAGTCAAGCCGCGCGTTGACGCCGTCCTTTGTTTTGTCACGAATGTTCAGTAAGAGACCAATCAAGCTGTCACATACATTCTTTTCTACGTGCATGACGTCGATGCAGTATCGAACATCTAGGTACTCCCAATAAGGTAAGTCCCAAAATATTGATCTCTTCTTCCAGGTGCTCTTCTCATGAGCCCTCAATTTACGTCACTTTCCGAGGACAACATCTAAATCCTTAACCATATCATTAACCTCGTGTCCCCTTAAATACCTTGGAGTTGAACCGTCTTCCTTCTCTCCGTCAAATTGTTTTTTCATCTTGCGGTATGGGTGAGCCCTCCGAAGGAACCGGCGGTAACACATGTAGACCATTTTGCGTGAGTGTCTCAGCCACACACTCTCGGTATCATCTAAACAGTGGGTACAAGCTTTGGCACCTTTTGTACTCTGATCCGATAGGTTAGCAAGGGCAGGATAATCATTTAAGGTGCAGAACAATAAGGAGTGCAAAGTGAAGTTCTCTCATTTGTATGCATTCCATACCTGTACCCCTTCATTCCACAGTACTTTTAGATCTTCCACCAACGGTGCTAGGTACACATCGATATCATTCCCTGGTTGCTTTGGCCCTTGGATAAGTATCGACAGCAAAATATACTTTCGCTTCATACACAACCAAGGAGGAAGGTTATAGATGCAGAGAGTCACGGGCCATGTGCTATGTCGGCTGCTCATGCTACTGAAAGGATTCATTCCATCTTTACTCAGTCCAAACCTTATATTCCTTGGTTCTGCACCGAAGTCTACGAAACTCCTATCGATGTTTCTCCACTGGGCAGAATCAGCAAGGTGTCTTAGCATTCCATCCTTCTTGCGCTCCTCCGAGTGCCAACGCAGCAGTTTTGCCTCCTTTGGATTTGCAAAAAACCTTTTCAAATGGGGAATTATAGGAAAATACCATGCCACCTTAGCAGGAGGTCATTTCTTCGCCTCTGTTGCCTCGCCGTCATCTGATTGATTGTTACATTTGTATCGGGATGCGTTGCACACCGGACATACATGCATGTTTGCATACTCTTTACGGTACAGGATACAGTCGTTAGGACATGCATGTATTCTTTCTACTTCCATTCCCAACGGACAAAGAACCTTCTTGGCTTTATACGTGGTTTTAGGCAACTCATTTCTCTCCGGAAGCATGTCCGCTAAAAGACCTAGCAGCGCCGTGAAACTCTTGTCGGACCAACCGTTGCTTGCCTTCAAATTGAACAGTTCAAGCACGGCCGACAACCTCGTGTACTTTGACCTGCAGCACGTGAACAAAGGTTTCTCCGAGTCCTCCATCAAGCCCTGGAATTTAACATACTCTCTCTCATCATAGTTCTCTTCTACATCGCGAAGCATCTAGTCCAGATTGTCATCGTGCAACCTATCCGAATCCGAGCCACAATATACATCATCCGGCGGCATGTCATTCACTTCACTGCCGATGTCATCTGGCGGCATATCATTCACTTCACCAGCAATGTCATCCGGCGGCAAATGATCATTGACTTCGCCATGACTAGTCCAACACGTATAACCTTTTTATTAAAACCCCTCCTAATCAAGTGTGTTTCAATTTGCCCTCGGTTCTTAAACATCTTTAAATTCTCGCAGTCAGTGCATGGACAGTACATATATTCCACCCCCTTATTCAGCATATCCTCCTCGGCAGCTCTTGCAAAAGCAGACACGCCATTAATATACTCTTCACTCACACGGCTCGCAGCATACATCCAGCTTCGATCCTACGTTATGTATATATATATAACAACTTAGTATTGAAAATTAAATTATTTAATTATTACTACATATATATATATATACCACATGCTTTCAGGCTTTGCTAGCTTAATTCATATTATAAACACAACAGGTATTATATAACCAACAATTTTGCAAACCATCTTCAATAACACTCACCAATTACTTACATCTAAATTGTAAATGCAAAGAAAAATAAATTTCATTACTAACCATATCTAGAGCAACCAGGAAAGTATGAATCTTCAAAGCTCAATCACTGCTTCAAAGCTCAATCTCTACTTCAAAGCTCAATCTCTGCCTCCTGAAATCGCCTAGCTTGCCTCCTGAGCGAAAGAGGCAGCACCAGGTAGATCTGGATCGAAATGAAGACAGATGCGGTTCTGAGCAGCGCAATAAATGCGTAGCGTCATTATCACAGATGGTTTTTAATAAAAAAAACCGTCTGCGATAATCCTGGGATTATCACAGACGGTTTTTAATAAAAAACCATCTGTGATAATTCCATATTATCACAGACGGTTTTTAACACAAACCGTCTGTGATACTAAAGTAGCACAGATGGTTCATCGGTTAGAACCATCTGTGATACTCGTCTTCTCCGACACCACCAACATAGACGGTGTCCAAATTAAAATCGTCTGTGTTATTGTCGATCACAGATGGTTTAACAAAACCGTCTGTGATTGGCCGTCTAGTATTAGGCTTTCTGTAGTAGTGTATATTACTGAATGTCTCACTGACATGTTAGCCTCGACTGAACTTGTTAGCCTCACGTGAGGGGTTTCACACATATTCAGTGACTTATATGTAAGGAATTTATCTTATATTTTGGGTGTATTTTGAAAGGGTGTTTGCAATAGCTTAAGTATTTAATTTTTTAACAAAGTTTTATTTAATAAATGTTCCACTCTATATAGATAGAAATGCACCCACATGTATACTAGACGACTACTCACACAAAGGAGCCTATGAGCTCAATTGCCGACTGCTTCAATTTTCATGCGTGTGTTCTTGGTGCATGCACAAGGGTTTTGGCTAGTAGTATATATGTGTGTGGTGTAATTTGTGTCATTTGTTACTCATAGAACAAAGAGTACCCGCGGTAGTTCACTTGTGTATCTAAAAAAAAAACGTGTTAGCAACGAAGAAAAAAAAAGGCAAAACATCTCTTCTGATTCATTAAGATGGTGTGAAATCAACACTACATTTTTCCATCTGCACGGATTCAACTAGAAATAAACAAACCATCTTTAAATGGAGTAACTTCATATCCACTTGAATGACACATATGTCATGGGTCCTGGAAGATATATTTATTAGTGCAAACTCCAACATTATTCTTTGACTGAGGGACCTAATGAATATCGCAGCGATAGATTTCTTGAAGTATAATACTTTGCAGACATTGGTTTCTTCTGATCGTCTCCACGTAATGCACACGGTCCACTAGTGCCAAGGACACCTTCTGTTGTGATGTTGCAAGCGGGTCGTTGAAACGTACATGCTTATTCCCAAGCTAGTCAATATGAGGTGTGACACTTGATGTAGAGAAATGCCATATTACTTGCAGCCTTGGGTGATGGAAACCTCTGCAGAGGAGGAAGATTCATCAAATGTTCACAGGAGCAGATTCATGTCTGAGACATTGCGTCAAGCAAGCAACAACGGGTCGACACAGATGATTGTTTGTATCAACCAACAATCAACCTTTTACCGAGTTCATGACTTAATTAGCAAATAAGAAGTGATTGGGAAACAGTAATGATTTTGATCGGTGTTCTGACAATAAGCCATCCGGTCCAAGGCTTCTCTCTCTTCCATTCTTGGCAGCGGGATGTATAAACATAGTCACTGTCCTTTTTACAGGGGTAATATATTAACATAATTAATATTGATGCATATATGTTGACATCATATGTACAATCTGATATCTTATCGATACAAATGAAAGAAAAACAAAGGCTCCAAACATCTTAAGTTCTACAATACTCACAAAATCGTCAGCAGTGACGGCATGTTTTCGCATTTACGATAATTTTGTGTGTTGCAGTGGTTTAATATTATAATGGTCATCAAAATACATTAGCTCAAACAACATTAACCGAAATTAGTAGTACTGCACCATTAATATACTAAAAATAAAATTAGGAAGTTTCTCCCAACAAGTTAGCTTGTTTGTATATATTAAGTAAGAGTTTGGTTTTAGTCGCTTTCTTCATTTACTTTACGAGTAAGATGAGGCCTAAAAGGTCTGGTTTCCCCACGTCAGTTGGAACTTGCAATAGAATGTTCAAATATCGTTGGACAAAAACTATAAATGAGATAAAAAATACCGAAATGCGGGAATAACTAAGAATTAATCCAGTGCCCTATTATTTGAAGTAATCTTTCATGTTCCTCAGAGAGAGGGAGATAGAGGTGTGCCTAATAGGCAAGATTCATATATAAGTCATAGAACACACCATAGTGTAAGTTCTATTAGGGGATCGATCGAGGAGTAGTGTGGGGCTAGGGATGATTCATTAATATTCCAACTAAGAATGCAGTTATGTTACTTGGATGTACCCACTACTATAGAAATGCTATTAGTAGATGCCAAATCACAGACGGTTTAACAAAACCGTCTGTGACGTACACTATCACAGACGGTTTTAATTTGGAGACTGTCTGTATTGTTGGTGTTGAAAAAACTAGTATCGTAGATGGTTCTTACCGATCAACCATCTGTGATACTAGAATATCAGAAACGGTTTTTATTAAAAACCATCTGTGATGATCTGAGAATTATCACAGACGGTTTTTTATTAAAAACCGTTTGTGATAAGCTAATTATTAATCGCCGCTCAGAACCGCGTCTGTCTTCATTTTGATCCAGATCTAGCCGGTGCTGCATCTGGAGGAGGCAAGGCTTTCAGGCCAGTTAATTTGGTGGGAGGAGGCAGGAGAGCTTTGAAGATAAATACGTTCCTGGTTGCCCTAGATATGGTTAGTAATGAAATTTATTTTTCTTTGCATTATAATTTAGATCAATGTTTTGGTGAGTGTTATTGAAGATGGTTTGCATCTAATTGACCATACATGATCAGTTCCCGTCATGTGGGAGGTCAAAATTGTTGGTTATAAGTGGTTCATCGATCGCTGGGAAAATAGTTGTTGTGTTTATAATATGAATTAAGCTAGCAAAGCCTCAATGCATGTGGTATATATGTAGTAATAATTAATTAATTTAATTTTTAATACTAAGTTGTTATATATATGCATAACGTAGGACCGAAGCTAGATGTATGCCACAAACCGTGAGTGAAGAGTACATTAATGGCGTGTCTGCTTTTACAAGAGCTGCCGAGGAGGATATGTTGAATAAGGTGGTGGAATATATGTACTGTCCATTCACTGACTACGAGAATTTAAAGATGTTTAAGAACCGAGAGTAGATTGAAGCTCACTTGATTCAGAGGGGTTTCAAAAAGGGTTATATGTGTTGGACCAGTCATGGCGAAGTCAATGATATGCTGCCGAATGACATCGCCGGTGAAGTGAATGATATACTGTCGGATGATGTCGATTGTTGTTCGGATTCGAATAGGTCGCATGATGACAATCTGGATCAGATGCTTCGCGATGTAGAAGAGAACTATAATGAGAGAGTATGTTAAATTCCGGGGCTTGATGGAGAACTCGGAGAAACCTTTGTTCACGTGCTTGAACTTGTTGGCAAGAAACGGTTGGTCCGACAAGAGTTTCACGACGGTCTTTTAGCGGACATGATTCCGGAGGGAAATGAGCTGCTTAAAACCACATATAAAGCCAAGAAGGTTTTTTGTCCATTGGGAATGGAAGTAGAAAGAATACATACATGTCCGAACGACTGTATCCTCTACTGTAAAGAGTATGCAAACATGCATGTATGTCTGGTGTGTAATGTATCCCAATACAAATGTAACAATCAATCAGATGACGGTGAGGGAACAGAGGTGAAGAAAGGACCTCCTACTAAGGTGGCATGGTATTTTCCTATAATTCCCCATTTGAAACGGTTTTTTTGCAATCCAAAGAAGGCAAAACTGCTGCGTCGGCACTTGGAGGAGCGCAAGACGGATGGAATGCTAAGACACCTTACTGATTCCGCCCAATGGAGAAACATTGATAGGAGTTTTGCAGACAACACTGCTGGCTTACCGTGATTAGGAATTTGTACTTATGCCCTACAATCAGGGGTTCCATTGGATTTTAATTGTAATTATACCAAAATGGAATAAGGCAATATACCTTGATTCCCTAAGTAAGAACAAAACTGACTACATAGTTATCGGCCAATTACTCGATAGGTAAGTACATTTTCTCCATACATAACTATATTGTACTCTTTCTTTCCTTCCAAATGACTAAGATAACTTTTTCGAATCACGAAGGTCGTTCGCCACGTACATTGCAAAGACACATGGCTCGACGGAAGGGGCCAAGCCATTGCAACATGTTCGAAATTTTCGGGTATTAGCTAGTACACATTAATTAATCCTATACAACACTTGGTAGTAATGTCTCTTGAATTAACACATTCTATTTTTTGTAGTGCCACCAGCAGCAGCCGGGCAATACGTGTGGATTTTACGTTTGCCACCATACGAAACTACTACTCCATTCCTCGAAGATCACCAATTCTAAGATTTGTCAATCTTCCCACAATTATTTTATACTTATCAGGTTATATATGTACGCACATTGATATTCCTATCGACAGGCTTCGCCCATCCCTACAACTGCATTGCAACAGCCTGACCTTGCACAAATTCGAGGAGAGTGCACGTACTTTTTGATGGCTAGAGTCATAAAATCAGATGGAGAGTTCTACAATGTACAATGATTTTTTGTTTGGAATAAGATTGACATTGATTGTAATTGTGTATTTGTTAATGGATATTTTATTTCAATTCAATTAATTGATTGATTTGCGAAATGGATGTTTTATATTTATGAAATGAATTGAGATGTGAATTGGATGTATACATGTACATGTTGATCTGCTTGTTTTAGAGGGCATGGCTAGCATTTCCTGAGGCTAGCCAATAAACAGAAATAGATTTAGGGGTAGAAGAGAATAGCACAGACGGTTTTTAATCACAAACCGTCTGTGCTAGTTGATAACCATAGACGGTTTTAGTTAAAACCATCTGTGCTAGTTGATAATCACAGACGGTTTTTAGTTAAAAACCGTCTGTGATATTTAGATATCATAGACGGTTTTTAACTTTATATATCACAGACGGTTTTTAATCAACTATCACAAACAGTTTGTAATTAAAAACCGTCTGTGATATTTACACCACAGTTGGTTCGAAAGCCGTTTGTGTGATCTCGTATCATTACTGACTCATAAATTCAGACGGCTCATAAAACCGTCTAGGATGACGTTTCTGAGCCGTTTGTAATACCGTTTTCTGTAGTAGTGACCACATATGGGCTAAGCTAACTAATACTGTTTGATGGAACAAACAGCAAGTAGCTGCCAAATGGGGTCCAACTGAGAATCTTCAGTGGTATCAAACAGGTACAGTATGTTCGACCTGGCACACACATAATCTCACATGATCACTCGAGTAAGCTCACTCCAATTATGCAAAATCAGTGTCCATATTACCACAAAATATATATAGGACATTTCATGTCATCCACTAGGGGCACTTTTGATGCATCCACACATGGAAGCGGCTAGCTAGCTCATCATCTGATTAGAAAGCAAACGGTGCATTTTCAATTAGATTATTGCCTTCTTTTCGGCATTATCCTCTCAAGTCCAACCTTGTCAACATATAAGTCGCGAGCCTAACGCAAATCCTAGCTATTTGTGCTTCTTACCCTCATTCTTGTGATAAGGCGTAGTCCAGACTCCAGTGTAGGTCCATCTGTCCAAAACTCTCCCAACTACTCTCTAGAAGCCAACAATCCAGAAACCACTAACATAAGCGCGCGTGTAGGCGATATTATTTGAAGATCAGAAAGAATCTCCTACATATGTACACAAACCAAAGGACAACTTGTTTCTTTGCACTGGTTAGTACTTCCTGTTGTTTTGAGATAAATTTTTTTAATTTGAACGACACAATTCTATACATAAAACTATGAGCCCTCTTGCCCGCTTGGACACGCTTGACGACCAGTTGGGCTAGCTACCTACTCAATTGCCGTCCTACTCCTTTTTTATTAATGATGTCTTTCTCATAATATACGCTTGGTTTGTTTAATTAATCTTCTTATCGTACATGGGAAGTATGCGTCGGGTTAACTGGCAAAGGTATATCGGTTTCACTATATTTGCAGAGTATGGGTTTAAGTAGCGTTTTTCATCTAACAGAATGTATAAATCAGGGAAACCATTTTCAGCCAAATTTGACGAAATTCATGAATTTCTTGGCCCATCCCAAAAAAGCCTAATTTGACTAAAAATTGCGCCCTGTTTTGAATTTTTCTGGCCCATTAACCATCCAGCCCATCTATTCATGTACTGGCTCGTCCCGTCGGCCCATCCACTCTATATCTCTCTCTCTCGATCCCGACCTCTCTTTCAATCTCGATCCCAAATTTTTCTAAAAAATAAAATAAAATTTTTGACTTTTGGATTTCTTGGAGGGGTCCAAAATTTTTTCTTAACCGAAATGTTTTCCCTGGTATAAATGTTATTATAGTAAGCTTACTGCTGATGACATTTGATTCCATACATGATCTCTTTGCAACCTACATTCTAAGCCATGTGGTTTAGCCTTTAGCCAACTCTCCCTGCTTAATAATTAAAAGAAACATGTATGTGTGTGTGCGCGTCATTATATTTTATGGTCCGAGTGTGCATAAGAAAATGCTAGCGCAAAAAGGACACTTGAGGGGGAGATGTGACAAAGGATATTGTCATAGTACAGTTTGTCTTAACGTCACAGCTAGATACATAGAATCATGTGACCTTATAATTTTATTACGAGATAAATCCAAACTGGAAACTGAAGTGCGTATAAAGATGTATGTAAACAAAGAGGCTGCGACCTAATTGGTTAATGAAGCGAGTGAAAGAAGTGGTAATTTACTCAAGTAAAGGTGTGTGCATGATAGGAATTGTGACCGACTTATCTGTTAGTTTGTCTAATACTTTGGAATGATATGCAGCTTGGATGGTTTGTCCATGTTTCCATTCCATTCAAAACGCGCCACTGGAGAATAACTATAGGAAAAAATTACTAATTAACTTCAGGTCCTTGTGTACTCTATGGTCAAGACAATTATATTGGTCATCGATACTACGAACCAAATGATAGGCCAACTAGTATGCAAAGGGTCGTAGTTTTAGTGATCAGTGAGTGTTAGTGCAGCAAAGATGAAGGACAAACGGTAAAAAAAAAAAAAAACTCTTTTCCTATCTCACCGTACCATTGAAATAAAAAGCTCTATTATAGCCGGGGTTCAAGCCTAAAAAAAAGCTGGTGCTTTACATTATTGAGCAGCACTAATGTACTTCATAAGGATTATTCCAAACGCTCTCCACACATAATCCCACATCTGTTTTGCTTCTGAAGATTTAACTAATTATAGCTCATATTGCTCTCTAGGCAAATATGACATGAGCCCAGCACTGCATTAGGTCATAACATTCTTCCCTATCTACGACAAGCTTGCACCTCGGGTCACTTCACTAAAATTAGTACCATCAAACTAGATGTAATTCCCTTTTAGTTAAATTGACAGGTGCACACCGTCTGATTAGTTTTAATTAATTTCTGGAAAGGGGATTCTCGAACTTAACTGTGACATCCCAACTTTTGCCATTTGCAGGGTTTTTGGAATTTTTGAAAATTTTACACTAATTTAAATTCTCAAAATTTTGACGTTCACTTTGAAAAAAAGATGAAATTCAAATTTGAAATCAAATTCAAATCTAAATCCAAAACCAAAAACTGAAATTCAAATAAGAAGGAACATTTCCTCTTGGACCACTACCCATCGGCCCATCTTTTCTCTCTTCTCTTCCCTTCTCTCTGTTGCCAGTTGCGAATGCCGACCGGCGCCCGCCGTGCTGCACTGCACCATGCCATGCGGACCCCTGCCTGCCGCCACACTACACGCCCATCCTTGCCAAAGCACCATTGATGTGGCATGCCCACATGCCCGTTCGATGTGCCGTCTTGTCACTCATGCAATGTACGCTGCCTGTGTCGCGTGACCCATGCCTACTGCACCTGTGCCGCGCCACAAGCCCATACCTGCACGCCCTAGCACCATGGCACGTGGTCCTATCATGCCGCACACACACTCAACCAGCTACGCGGGTCCGCACCGCGAGCTACTTCCATGTCATGGCTGCCCTCGGCCACTATGCCATGCCCTATGATTGCATCGCATTTCCACCTCCTCAACTATTTAAGCCACTAAGCCCATCTCATTTCCCTCTCACCCCTCCTCACTCCCTCCACACCTTGCCATTGCTACACCGAGCTCGAGCCGACCTTGGAGATCCGCCGCCATGCGCCCAGCCGTGAGCTCGTTCTGAAAAATCGCATCGCCGGTAAGCTCCTTGCCAAATTGCTTGCGCTAAATCATGCATATGGTTGCCTTCCTCTTCACTCTTCACTCGATTTGTTTTTATCTACAGAAACTCGCTGGTGACATTGTCTTCCTCACCTCAGTAAAATCCACCTCCACCACCACCATTCCTACTCTGATGAGTCCCAGCCCAATTCCTCCTGGCTAGGGCTCCTCATCACCTCCCTCTAGCTATCCTAGATGATGACGTTGGCCGTCTCCCCCTCCAGATTTCCGTTGCAATAGAAGACAACTACACTGCCTCAGGCCACCATCGCTTGCACACCTCGGACCTTCCCTGACCTCATTGTCCTATCCGGTGAGTTCCTTATGACCCATAGATGTTCATCATGCCTTTCTTTTCCTCACCACACCATCGGACGCTCGATTCCCATGGTGATCGTGCCTTTGCTATTGTTGTGTGCTACGCCACCACTGTAGCTCACTGCCGACCATGTCGTCACCACGCATAGGTTCGCTAGTGTCCCGACAACCAGTTTTGGGTGTCGCGGCCCTTGCCATCATTTGCCCCGCCAATGACGAGCTCAGCCAGCTCGCCTCCTTTGTGACTAGGGGAGGAGTGTTGTAGCAATGTCATTAAATTTAGTGATGTCATTGGGTTGTAATTAATTTGGGTTAATGACACTTGTTGTAGGGGTGGCCCCCACCTAGGCCCAGCCGGCCTGTTAGAAGGTTGTAAGGCCCAAAATGGGACATGTATTAGGACACAAATGCCCCTGAGAGGGATACTTGAGTGTAAGGGCATAATTGTAAAATGCTCCCCATGTGAATATATATATATATATATATATATATATATATATATATATATATATATATGTGTGCCGTCCAGGCCATGGGGGAAGCCCCAAGCATTGCTCACCTAACTCTCCACTACCATACCTCTCTCTTTGTTTGGTCTGTAACCACAACAGTTGGCGCCGTCCGTGGGGAAGGCAAGAGCAAGCCTCAAGATCCTGAAGAAGGATGGCACCGAAGAAAACTTCATCATTGGCGGCGGAGAAGAAGAAGAGGAACGCGACGGAGCCGCGCGTCAATACTAGAGCTTCGGCGTCGGTAATCGCAGGCGTGGGTGTTGGCACGGGCGACTATCGACCCCCCCCACCCGCTGATGCGGTGATCGACCCAACCGCTGGCGCTATGGTCGACATCGGCAGCACCGACTGGGTTGTCAGGAGCGGCAGCGCCGATGCCTACGCTGGCACGGCCACCATCCCTACATCCGGTGCGGGGGCAGGAGCGGCTCCAATTCTGAAGTCCACCGTACCGGTGCGTCGGGCAACTCAGGAGCGCAGGCCGTGGTTGCTGCTGCCCCGACGGCCTACAGACAGCCATCGGCACACTCCAGCGAGAGCTAGTGGACCTCCGCAGAGCCGTGCGGGATATGCAAGTGGCTCGGAGCCAGCAGATCCCGCCGATGGTCGTGCCAGAGCCCATGCCAGAACGGGCGGATAGCCGCAAGGCCCCTACGCCCAGTCACGTCCCGCTGCGACGCGTGGATCCGGAGTCTCCCCTCTCTGCGGGCCTGCAGCAGTCGGCATGGCCGGAGGGCTTCAAGTTCCCTAGCGCCATCGAGCCGTACAAGGGCGACATGGATCCTTGGGAGTTCGTGCGCGTGTATGAGACTACCATCGAAGCTGCTGGCAGCGACGACACCACCAATGCGAAGGGGATCCCCATCACGCTACAAGGAGTGGCGCTCTCTTGGTTTTTACCATAGAGCCAAGCTCCATCTACGCATGGGAGCAGATCCGTGACCGCCTCTACAACAACTTCGAGGGGAACTACGTTGAGCGCATCGACGCGGATTAGCTCTTCACGGTCAAGCAAAAACCCTCGGAGAAGCTCCGAGAGTATTTCAAGCGCTTTGCGAAGGTCCGCTGCCAGGTTAAGGACGTCAACGAGACAACCATTATCAACGCGGCGATACAAGGACTTCACCCGGGGCCGCTGGCCGAGTACAACGCGCGCAAGCCGATCAAGACGGTCGTGAAGCTCTTCGATAAAATGGAAGAATATGTGAGGGCAGAGGAGGATGCGCGGCGGCGCAAAGGCGATGACTCCGACACCAATCAAGCGGAGACCCCGACGAAAAACAGAGACTCGCCAAAGGAAGGCTCCTCGAGGGGCAAGCACAAGCAAAAGCCCGCGAAGGACGCCCCCAAGCGCAAGGATGCCCAGCATAAGGACTCGCCGAGCGACAAACCCAAGCGAGCCCCGTGCATGTCCTAGAGGGCTCGTTACGTCTTCGACATTGAGGGCGGTTCTGAAGACAGCGCCCCCACCGGGCGCGACCGGGGTCGCCGAGGCCGGGGGTGAGGGCGCAGCCGGGGTCGTGACGACAGACCCCGCGCGGAGCAAGAAGACCAGCTCTACGCCGTGTGGTGCGAGGTGCATGGCCGGTGTGGCCGCAACACGCGGACATGCACCACCATCGCGGCGCTCCGACAGAGCGTCGCGAGAGACAGAACCCTAGAAGCAGGGCCGCCCGTCGTGGCCCACGTGCAGCAGCACCACGAGGGCCCCCTGCGGATTCAGGCCATGAGCAGCAGCCCCAGGAGGGCCCCTTGCGGATTCAAGCTCACGTACAATAACCCTAGGAAGGCCCTCTGCGGATCCAGGCTCTGGAAGGGGGCAAGCGCCGGGTTATAAACATTATCTCCGGGGGCTCTTCGCTGGAGTCTCCTCCGTGTGGCAACAGAAGGCCTGCGCGCGGTAGTTACACCATGTGGCAGCGTACCCGGCGCAGGCACCACCGGAGTGGGCGCAGCATGAAATTATCTTTACACCCGCTGATGCTGAAGGCGTGGAGTTCCCTCACCAGGATCCCCTAGTCATCCAAGTCGCTATCGCAGGATGCGATGTCAAACGCCTCCTAGTCGATGGAGGCAGTTCCGCGAACGTCCTGTTCACGGTGGCCTTCGACCAGATGGGGATCCCCTGAAGTCGCCTGGGTCCCTCCGGAATCTCGTTGCAGGGCTTCGGGGGTCAACCACTAAAGGCGTTGGGTTAGATATGCCTTCAAGTTTCCTTCGGCCAAGCTGGTAATGCGAGGAGCGAAGACATCACCTTTGACGTTGTCGACATCCCGTACCCTTACAATGCCATTCTGGGGTGCCCCACCCTCAACTCCTTCGGCACAGTACCGCACCACGGCTTTCTATGCATGAAGCTCCCGGGCCCGCAAGGTATTATCACCACTTTTGGTGATCAGGACCTCGCTCGCCGCATAGATTTGGTGCGCAGAGTCCAGGGTCGACGTCCAAGCCCCGATCGGGAAACCAACCCCAGAGGGTGCCCCTACACGAAGGTGGGCAATGCATGCCTGGTGGCGAGGCTTCGGTGCAAGTTAATCGAGCGGCAGCAGGCCACCCAAGCCAGTCGTAGCGAAGCTCTTCCAGTTCGGGGCCATCCGCAAGACCTCTTGCCTAGCCTATCTAGCACCAGAGGCTTTCCACCTTGCGCCAGCGCATGAGCGACGATCGCCATGCCTCCTCTCTTTGAGCGGTCAGTGGTCACTGCCCTATCTCTTTTGTAATTGCTCGCACGCGCAAACGGGACATTAATAAAGTCCGCTGTTTCCAAAAAGCTTTTCATTCGGTGTCAAGTCGTGCGGGGGCACGCCTCCGCACGCACTCTCTATGAGTATAAACAAAAACATGCGGTAAACGCGCGCACTCTCCGTGAGTATAGACAAAGACACGCGGTAAACGTGTGCACTCTCCGTGAGTACTAACAAAGACACACGCTAAACGCGCGCACTCTCTGTGAGTATACACAAAGACACGCGGTAGACGCGCGCACTCTCTGTGAGTATAAACAAAGACACGCGGTAGACGCGCGCACTCTCCGTGAGTATAAACAAAGACATGCGGTAAACGCGCGCACTCTCTGTGAGTATAAACAAAGACGCGGATGTTGTTCCCACGCACGTGTGGATGTTGTCCCTACACGCACTCTCCAGAGTATAAAAGAAAACACGCGGATGTCATTCCCGCGCACGCGTGGATGTTGTGCCTACGCGTACTCTCCAGATTATAAAATAAACGACGCGGATGTCGTTCCCGCGCATGCGTGGATGTTGTCCCTACGCGTACTCTCCGGAGTATAAAAGAAAAGACGTGGATGTTGTTCCCGCGCACGCGTGGATGTTGTCCCTACGCGCGCTCTCCAGAGTATAAAAGAAAAGATGCGGATGTCGTTCCCGCGCACGCGTGGAGGTTGTCCCTACGCGTACTCTCTGGAGTATAAAAGAAAAGACGCGGATGTCGTTCCTGCGCACGCGTGGAGGTTGTCCCTAAGCGTACTCTCTAGAGTATAAAAGAAAAGACGCGGATGTCGTTCCCGCGCACGCGTGGAGTTGTGCCTACGCGTACTTTCCGGAGTATAAAAGAAAAGACGTGGATGTCGTTCCCGCGCACGCGTGGAGGTTGTGCCTATGCGTACTCTCCGGAGCATAAAAGAAAAGACGCGGATGTCATTCCCGCAGACGCGTGGATGTTGTCCCTACGCGTACTCTGTTCCCGCGCATGCGTGGATGTCGTCCCTACGCGTACTCTTCGGAGTATAAAGAAAAGAAGCGGATGTTCCCGCGCACGCATGGATGTCGTCCCTACGCGTACTCTCCGAAGTATAAAAGAAAAGACGTGGATGTTGTTCCCGCGCACGCATGGATGTTGTCCCTACGCGTACTCTCCGGAGTATAAAGAAAAGACGCGGATGTTGTTCCCGCGCACACGTGGATGTTGTCCCTACGCATACTCTTCGGAGTATAAGGAAAAGACGCGGATGTTGTTCCCGCGCGTGCGTGTATGTCGTCCCTACGTGTACTCTGCGGAGTCTAAAGAAAAGACGCGGATGTTGTTCCCGCGCACGCGTGGATGTTGTCCCTACGCGTACTCTCCGGAGTATAAAAGAAAAGATGCAGATGTCATTCCCGCTCACGCGTGGATATTGTCCCTACGCGCACTCTATGGAATTTAAATAAGACACAGCAGAGGCTTGCCTCCACGTGCACTCTACGGAGTGTAAAACAGACACGCGGATGTTCCCCCGTGCACACCCTACGAGGGAAAATGCGGAAGTCGTCCCTTTGCACGCGTGTGTGATGAGACACCGAGTAGCGCTCACACCCTGCTCCCTCGCTTCTCGTATGAAGAAGGTAGCACCGGGAAGCAGCTTCACTCTAGGGTCAGCCTCCGTGGGATGCGCCCGTTCAGCGGAGACCTGTTGGATTTCATTTCCCCCAACCTCAGTACGAGGGCGGCAACCGTTGCCCTAGCGCCCTCGTATCAGTGGCCGCACGGCGTGAGGAGTGCACCCACTGCTGCCATTTCGAAGGGTCGGGGATGGAGTGCTCGCGTGTCTACCTCGACTAGGCACCAGCTCCACTGCCGCCACTTCAAAGGGTAGGGGACGGAGCGCTCGCGCATCTATCCCGACTAGACGCCAACTCCGCTGCCGCCACTTCGAAGGGTAGGGGACGGAGCGCTCGTGCGTCTACCTCGACTAGGCGCCAACTCCGCTGCCACCACTACGAAGGGTAGAGGACGGAGCGCTCGCGCGTCCACCTCAACTAGGTGCCAGCTCCTCGCGCGTCTACACCGAATAGGTGCCAGCTCCGCTACCGCCACTTCAAAGGGTAGGGAACGGAGCGCTCGTGAGTCTACCGCGACTAGGCGCCAGCTCCGCTGCCACCACATCAAAGGGTAGGGTACAGAGCGCTCGCGCGTCTACCGCAGCTAGGCGCTAGCTCTGCTACCGCCACTTCGAAGGGTAGGGGACGGAGCGCTCACGCGTCTACCGCGACTAGGTGCCAGCTCCGCTGCTGCCACTTCGAAGGGTAGGGGACGGAGCGCTAGCGCGTCTACCACGGCTAGGCGCCTGCTCCGCTGCCGCCACTTCGAAGGGTAGGGGCCGGAGCGCTCATGCGTCTACCTCGGCTAGGCAGCAGCTCCGCTGCTGCCGCTCTGAAGGGTAGCGTTTAGGCGTTTATAGAGCACTAAGTCCTACGAGTTGATCGGAGGCAGGAGTGGTTGTTAAAAATGACAGGGACACGCACTTCAACCAAAGTCCTCCTTTGCATTCGTCAATGAATGTTTACACACGCCGGCTCAACCAAGGACCTACTACGTCCTCAGATAATCAGAGCCACTACTCGGCCAGCTCATCCTTCACACACGCCCGCGCTGGAGTCTCGCTCGCGAAAGCTCGTGCTGCCCAGAAGTTCAGCGAATCTTCAGCCCACCTTCAGTGCCGAAGACGCCGCCGGGTTACGAGGTCCGAGACTAGCAGCCGGTCCCTATCAAGTTGCTACCCAGAGCACAGCGATACGCACGGTCAGAATGCCAAGACAACTTCCACTCTATTCATAAAAAGGAGGGGGTGCATACATGGCAACACACGCCAACACACCAGAACCCCGGCATCACACCTGTGGGTTCGCGCCATGCCCCGCAGCAGCAACGCCGCCTCTGTCGCACCGAGGAACTTCGTCGAGCCATTGGTCGAAGTTCCCTTCGCCGTGCAGGGTCCATCGCAGCTCTAGCTTTACCGCGGACGAATGGAGCGTGCGGAACCTGACATCACCCTGGCTCTAGTAGGCATCTCCAGTTTGGGGTCAGCTAACTCATCGACATGCCGGCAACATCGGTGATGAAGTTGCGCGAAGGCCAGGCGTGAGGTCGCAAAGGAGCAATGGTTGCCGAAGGATTTGGCGGCGCCAAGAGCGAGGTTGGAAGCCTCGACGAACCGGCGAAGCGTCCGGGACAGCTCTTCGGGGCCGAAGGAGCGAGGTGGCACTTCGGTGACAAGGTCTTTGAGGGCACCCTCTAGAGCCAACATGGCATCCCACACCGCCACCAAGGCATTGCCTAGACTCCGGTCCCGCTCCCCAAGAGACGTAGTAATGCGGCTTTTCTCCTCCTCCAGCACAGCGATTTGCTGGAGCAGTCCGTCGCGCTCCTCTGCAGTCGCTCACTGTACCGCCTCGGCGCCGCTCACGCTGCCGCAGCTGCGAGCGCCTCGACGTCTGAAATCGCCCTTGCACGCTCCGCCTCCAACAGTCGGAGGCGGTCGTCCTTGGTATAGTGCATCTCCTCGGCCGCGCGAAGGGCCTCTTCGACAGCGCGCAGCCGATCCTCTAACACCCCCCCGCTCACGGGCGTGAGCCGCCTGCAACACCTGGCCAAGGGCGAGGGTCTACACGACGCAGCTGTCAGCAAACTTCTAAATAACTACACACCGCACAAGGTCGAGTACTCACCCTCATCTCTGAGGCCCCCAGCACGCTCCCAGGAGCTCCGACCCTCATGTCACCAATGCCCGGTGATCCAGGTTCGCGTCCGCGCTGTCTGCGGCCCCACGCCATGCCCCCAACACCTCCGGCCGAGGGACGAAGTCCGCCAAGCTCGGACGCATGGCCTCCGCGATGACAGTTTCAATGAAGCCGATCACCAATCCCAGAGGAGCCCCCCCGAGGATTTTCCACGCTCGGGAGACCGTGCCGCTGCGAAGAGATGTGTTGGTTAGAGCCCTACGGACGCACCATAGCGTTGTGCGAAGGGAGTTGATCCTACCTTTGATTGCAACCGGCGGGCTCCGCTGGGGTGCCCCCTCGGCGTCAAAGGGAATCGCAGGAACACCAGCACCCCCCAAAGGAGCCAGCTTCCCGAGCTAGGGGGTCTCTATGTCGGACTCTGATTCTAACAAGCCCCTGACCCTGGTCATCGCATCCTTGGAGGGAACCGCAGGAACACCAGGCCAGGGGCCTCTATATCGGAATCAGCTTCTAAAAGGCCCTTGACCCTGGTCGCCACAACGAACCCCCTGTCTGGATGAGGGGGTGATCGAGTATGCGACCACTTCGCCTTCGGAGAGCAGGGCGAGGACTCCGCTTCGGCAACTGCCGCGAGCGAGGACTCCGCCTCCACAACCGCCGCGGGTGAGGACTCCGCCTCGGCAACCACTGCAGGTGAGGAAGCTTCCCCCTCCCGGTTGTCCGTACTGCACCCTTAGTCCTTGGCACCGCCCAAGGACCCCTCGCCTTCGTCCTCTGCACCGCTTCCAGTTCCGAATCAGCATATTTCGCCAAGTCGGAGTCGGCACCCGCCACACTATTAGCCCCGGTAGAGCCGACAGGAGCAGTAGCTGACCGAGCCCTCCGTCGGGTCGGTAGCCCATTCCCCTTGCCGTCGTCGTCCCGGCGGCGAGGCTAGCTCGGTGCCGAAGTGGCACGCTCCAGCTCGCGAATGCAGCGAGGACACAGACGAACGAACATTGTCGCGCCGAAGGTCCCCAGGTGTAATGCGTCACCCATCGGCAAGCAGTGCCAGTCCATACATGACGAACTCCTCAACGAGGTCGTGCATGTTGAAGCGGGCGGTGATCCCCACGTGCCTCCGCGCCCTCCGCCTGTCCTCGTCATCGATCGGCATGCCAATCGTGCACTTGAGGCCGCTGCCGCTCGCCACACGGTGGTAAAACCACCGTTTCATCCATTTTGACTCCCACTTCGCCCGAGTCAAGTTGGCAGGGAAAATCTTCTCGCAATGCGACCGTAGGACGAAGTTGACACTACCGAAGTTGGAAACATTCCTCCTCTCAGCCTCTTCTGCTGACAGCGTGCGTCGTGGAGGAACGCGAATAGTGAGGCACTGGGCCATCATGCCTCCATACGTAGGGCCCAACTGTAGACAGCAAGACAGGCTATCGCGTTCGCAGACAACTGTGCCAGCTCCGACCCGAAGGTTCGTAAGATAGCACCAATGATCATGGCCACCGAGATGCGAAGCCCGGCTTCAAAATAAGCGACGAAGACGATCGCCTCCGACGCAGGCAATCGCACCTCGCGGCGATCCGATAGCTTCCCTTCGCGCAGTAGGGTTCAGATTGTCTCCTCCATTGCGAGCGTCAAGCCCAAGATGCGGGAGCAAGGACCGTCCACTTTTTCCGCCGCCACCCACCCTTTGTCCACTAGCGTTGGCTCGTGCCCCTCGAGCGTGTACTCCACCCTGATCGGCAGCGACTGCCAGGATGAGGCACTACCGTCGGCCGGTCCAGCGTGTTCTTCGCCGTGAGCCATGGTTCTCCGATAGCTAAACGGTGATGAGGGCATCACAATGGCAAATAAGGCAAGAGCACAGGGCGCAAGAAAGCAAGGGACTAGGAGGTATGAGAAGGAGGGTGCCGATGCGGTGCCAGAGGGGGTATTTAAAGCCCCTTTACCTCCCACACCACCGGTAAGCGTAAACAGCGGAAGACTAACCGCTCGCCTCCCCCACGATGGGCAAACGCAACCAATGGAAGCCGAAGTGGCGCAGCCGCCCACGCGCGTCGTGCCCTGTCAGAAACGGACGCACGACCGCAGTCGTGCGGCAGCCTGACAGCGCACGATGTGCCAATCGTGTCCTGCCACGCGTATACTACCTCAGGAACGAATGCAGGTCACACGACATGGCTCACCTTCTGCTGCATGTTGGCACGATTCTCGGGGCCATCAATGCAATGTCAGCAGGCCATTGACCAGTCACCCCGACTTCAACCTCGGAGTGGACTCCGCCTCCGTGGAGCGGCTCCGGCCCCGACTTCGGCTTCGACCCCGCAAAGCGGCTCCTTGCCGTGCCTTCGCATGTCTACGCGCGTGAACCCGAAGGCCACGACTTCGTGCGCGTGGGACGACTTCGGCGCCTATTCTGACCTATGTTCACGGAGTCCAACGGGCTTCTGACTCGGCCTCGGACATGGGGGGCAGCTTTGTATCCCGCTTCTAACATTCTAAATATCTTACTTTACGCGATTAACGTTTCACAAATAATATCCATGGAATGAGGTCAGGTGCAGATTCGGCTTCGCCTACCCTCCCTTGGCGAGTGGAGTCCGGAGATGTGCAAATGCCAGTCTAACCCACAACGCCATCACAGCACCATCCTCGAGCCGTGGTATACCATGTGGCCCTCCAATCTCTAGCCCGCGCGAAGGCTTCAGAGCCTGCTCCGATCGAACCCACGCAACAACGCCGGCGGCCACCTTGGCTTCGGGGTTCGCGCAACAACCCCACAAGCCCCAACTGGTGGGGATCCAACCGTCTGCTATCCCCACAATCGGGGAGCGCACTACGACAAGTTTTGTCTTGTTCTCATAAATAGGCCTCTTTCAGTCCATCAACATTCTCTGATATTAGCGCCAATGAACGCGATCAGAGAGCGCAGATGAACCAAAGTAGGCCTACTTGTGAGAACAAGTCAAACCTTGCCATCACACGCAGGAACACGGTGCGCCAGGGTAGAGAGCAACAAAGCGGATAGCCAGAATGCGGAAGGGTCATGCTGCGGTAGCGGCATATATACACCTATCTCCCATCAGCAAAACCAGCGGAACCGGCGGGAATTCAACCGGTGAAGATCAGCCGGCGGGAGGCGAGGCGCCGCGGTCAAGTGTGCGCACGGTGCACCTGTCGCACCAGGCCACATGTCCCGCGCCCTCGGGAAAACACATACGGCACCTGTCGACTTGGCGCGCGCGCACACCCCCCAAGGCGACCCCTTGACAACACACAACGCCCCAATAAAGCTTCACCATGTGTCCCGACGCCTCGACAAACATGCATCAAAAGGCCGCGTGAACGCGGCGCAATCCTTGGCGCCATTAAGACACCGACGTCGGGGCGTGGGTCATCGGGCAGAATAACCTTGCAACTCGCCCTTGCCTGACATTACGCACGTGGGGCGGACCTGCCCCATGCCTCGATGGTGTGTCTGCCGAAGGAGCCGGACTTCGCCTCACTTTCGACTCAACCAAGCGGCTCCGCCGTATTCGGCTCCGCAGATAGAGGACTCCGAGGTCAAGGACGGCTTCGGTATCCAACTCGGTTCCATATCCTCGATGCGGAGCTAGGCTGTGCCGGCAAACAAGAACTCCACCCAAGATCGATGAAGGTCACAGGCCGCAGGGACGGAGGGGGCCAAATGACTCGGCAACATGGCTTCGGCCCGTGAAGCCCTTCACCATGAGAGGCTCCTATTGTAGGGGTGGCCCCCACCTAGGCCCAGCCGACCTGTTAGAAGGTTGTAAGACCCAAAATGGGACATGTATTAGGACGCAAATGCCCTGAGAGGGATACTTGAGTGTAAGGGCATAATTGTAAAATGCTCTCCATATGAATATATATAAGTCGTCCAGGCCATGGGGGGAAGCCCTAAGCATTGCTCACCTAACTCTCCACTACCATACCTCTCTCTCTCTCTGTTTGGCCTGTAACCACAACAACACTCATTAGCTTATAATTAATGAGTGACTGACATATGGTTCCGGGTCATTAGAAAATCTAAGTAAAGCTTGGTTTAAGTTATAAGCCACTGACATGTGGTCCCATACTTCTTTGGCTGCCACATTTCAATGGCCCACCTATCAGCCACTCCTAGCATTTCTTTAAGAAAAATAAATCAAAAGCAAAATAAAATCCTTTGTGGCCCCACTTGTTAGTCTCTATCACATTTTCTAATAAAAATCAAAAATAAATTAAATTCATGGGTCCCATCTGTCAGTGAGAGAACTTTCTCACCTCTATTTATTTTGGGAATTTTCCAAATTGAAACTTTGGAAGACCTGTGCTCACTCGTTCGAAATCCAAATTGAGTAAAAAAATTTCTAAATTCAAGATTTTCTAACAAGAGTGAAATGATGAATGTTGGAGTTCATTTGAATTTTAATTAGATTTATTTGATTCTTGTGTCAATGACCAACTAGCATGTGCCCTAGGTCACTAGCCATAAACCTTTTTAACTATAACTTGATGAACCTTATGCATGATAGCTGAGCCCATTTAATTGGATTTTAACTAAATTAGAAAAGTCTCCAAAATGTACAGCTCAGTGTATGCATGACAACTATAATCCATTATAAACAAATTAATTAAATTTGAATAGACAAATTAGCGGTTCACTAGAATTTACTAGGAAATAATTTAAGGTTAACCCTAGGTTGCAAATTAGCTCGGCATGTAGTTTTGGCCATAGACCATTAGTCTCTTGCATATGGACCCTCTCTCTAGCGGCTTGCTATATATTAAAAGTTAATTGCTGAGTGGTTATCATTGATGCTTAGCGCACATATTGATCAAAAGTTAAAACCCTAGGATTAATTATTTATCAACTACAGTTTGTGAGTAACTAGTGGCATAACTAAAGTTATCAGTTAATTAGCAATTAGTGGTATTACCTGCTAGCCACTTAGGTGTGTCTCCAGTATAGTATAGTATATTATAGAAATTAATTGAATAGCTGACCCACGTTTTAGTTAATTATTGACTTAATAATTCGATTAATTTGTAATTGAATCTCAAATAATAATATGCCATGAGATTCATAGCAATGTGAAATCTAAGATTAATATGCTTAATTAAAATTATACATATCGTATGTAGAGCCCACATTATAACCTTAAATGATAATATTTGGTAAATACTACCCAGTACACAATGCAGACCCTTGTATTTGTCCATATGTCTCACCTAACTCATAGAACTTCATTAATAAATAGAAAATAATTAATAAAATCATTAAGTTAGGTTCAAGGTTATCCATTGGTTAGCTACGTCTAACCGCTTTCGAATCTAGAGAACAATATGCTTGTGAATATTCATTCATCCTCCTTGATCCCTCCTTCATGTTCTTCCTATCATATTTGCTACATACCATTACCCCTTCACTCAAACTTCGTTTGACCTTATCTGCATCCTACACTCTCTAAAACTATATCTCTTGTCACCAATTAATCATGATATTGTTGTAGGGGTGGCCCCCACCTAAGCCCAGTAGGCCTGTTAGGAGGCTGTAAGGCCCAAAATGGGACATGTATAATGACATAAGTGCCCCAAGAGGGATACTCAAATGTAAGGGTACTATTGTAAAAGCACTCCCCAAGAGGGTATATGAATACAATACCAGCCATGGGGGAAGGCCTAAGCCATTACTCACCTAACTCTCCACTACCATACTCTCTCTCTGTTTGGTCTGTAGCCACAACAGTTGGCGCCGTCCGTGGGGAGGACAAGGGTAAGCCTCCAAATCCGAAGGAGGATGGCACCAAAGAAAGCTTCACCGTCGGCAGCGCAGAAGAAGGGGGGAGCGACGAAATCTCGCGTCAATACCAGGGCTTCGACGTTGGCAACCGCGGGTACGGGTGGCGGTGCGAGCGCGATGATTGTGAACACCGACGTTCACGACGCGACGCCTGACCCCGCCACCACCGCTGCGATGACCAACCCCATCACCAACGATGCGATGCCCGACCCCGCCACCACCGTCGCGATGATCAACCCCGCCACCGTCGCTGCGGCCGTCCTGGTCGCGCTGCCAAGTGTACCAACGGCCCCAACCACGTCCACGGTGGAGACCGCCCTGCTGGCGGCCCTTAGTGCGTTTCAGTTGGAGCTGACAGACCTCCGAGGGGCCGTGCGAGACATACAAGAGGCTCGGAGCCAACACGCCCCACCGGTGGTGGCATCCGAGCCCACTCCGGAGAGGGCGGATAGCCGCGACGCTCTTACATCCAGTCACGCCCCACTACGACGCATGGACCCGGAATCCCCGCTCTCCGCGGGCCTGCAGCAGGCGGCATGGCCTGAGGACTTCAAGTTCCCGAGTGTCATCGAGGCGTATAAAGGTGACACAGACCCGCGAGAATTCATACGCATGCACGAAACTGCCATCGAAGCCGCTGGCGGAGATGACACCATGAAGGCAAAAGGACTCCCCCTCGCATTACAAGGGGTGGCGCTCTCTTGGTTCTTCACCATCGAGCCGCAGTCCATCTACGCGTGGGAGCAGATCCGCAATCGACTCTACAACAACTTCAGGGAAACTACGTCGAGCGTGTCGATGCGGACCAGCTCTTCGCAGTCAAGCAAAAACTCGAGGAGGGGCTCCGGGATTACTTTAAACGCTTCGCCAAGGTACGTTGCCAAGTCAAGGATGTTAACAAGACAACCATCATCAATGCAGCGGTGCAAGGTCTCCGCCCGGGACCGCTCGTTGAGTATAACGCGCGGAAGCCACTCAAGTCAGTGGCAAAGCTCTTCGACAAAATGGAAGCGTATGCCCGGGCCGAGGAAGATGCACGGAGACGCAACGGCGATGGCTCCGACGCTGGTCAGGCGGAGGAGTTATCGCAAAGAAGCGCAGGAGACGGGCCGGGGACAAAACACAGGCAAGCGTCCGCGGGTGACACTCATGAACGCATCGACACCAGGGTGCACCAAAACCCGCCAAACGACAGGTGCAAGCCCCGGCGTAACCGACGGAGGCCCCAAAAGGCCCCCAGGAAACCACTTTAACCCCGCGCGCCGGGGGAGGGTGTGAAGGAAGCCGCGATGAGAAGCCACATGTGGAGCAGAAAATCCTAGAATATGGCAGATGGTGCGAGGTGCATGGCTACGGGGACCATTTCACGCGGACATGCACCGAACTCACGACGTTGCGGCAAGCGATGGCCCAAGTATGGGCATCGGAGGCGCCAACCCCTGCAGTAGCCCACGCACAGCGGCCGCAAGGAAGTCTCTCGCACGCTGGGCCCCCGGGAGAGACCCAGTGCCGTGATGTTAGCGTCATCACTGGAGGCTCTTCGTCGAGCATTTCCCCAGCACAAGTTCCTCTGGGAACGTCGCATCGCAGCATCACCTTCACGTCAGCTGACGCCTAGGGCGTGGAGTTCCCACACCAACATCCCTTGGTCATCCAGGCCGATATCGCAGGCTGCGACGTCAGGCGCATCCTCATCGATGGAGGGAGCTCCGTAAACATCTTGTTCGCAGAGGCCCTTGATCGCATGGGGGTACCTCGGAGTCTATTGAAAGCATCGGAGGCCCCTCTACAAGGCCTCGGAGGCCAGCCACTGAAGGCTTTGAGTCAGGTACGCCTCCAAGTCTCCTTGTGCCAGGCCGACAACGCCATGACTGAAGATATCGTCTTCGATGTCGTGGACATCCTGTATTCATACAATGCCATACTGGGCCGGCCTGCCATCAACTCCTTCGAGGCGGTCCCGCACTATGCCTTTTTATGTATGAAGCTCCCGGGCCAGCGGGGCATCATCACTGTCTTCGGCGACCAGAATATGGCTAGGAGTGTTGAAACCAGAGCTGGGAGCCTGCACCGCAAGGTGCACGTCCTCGCCGACAAGTACCAGGTGGACGCGTCGTCCGCCCCAGGGTGGACACCTAAGCCTCACCCGGAGGGCGGAGTTAAAAGAGTGCCTCTCCAGGCGGAAGGGCAGTTCGTGTCCATAGGCGAGGGCCTCCCGCCGGACGTAGAGCAAGACTTGCTCCGAGTTCTTTGGGCCAACACGGATGTCTTCGCATGGTCCCCAGAGGATATCAAAGGTGTGGACCGTGCCCTCATTGAACATAACTTGCCGGTCCGCCCTGACATCAAGCCGGTCAAGCAAAAACTTCACCGTATGTCTATGGACCAGCAGCAAGCGGCCAAGGTGGAGTTGGCTAAGCTCCTTCGGGCAGGGGTTATTCGTGAGGTCCAACATCCGGACTGGCTCGCCAATCCGGTGCTGGTCAAGAAGGCCAGTGGCACCTGGCGTATGTGCATCGACTTTACCGCTCTCAACAAGGCATGCCCGAAGGACGACTACCCTTTGCCGCGCATAGATCAGCTGGTCGACGCCACCACGGGGTGTGAGCTCATGAGCTTCTTGGACGCCTACTCTGGCTACCACCAGATCTACATGGCCAAGGATGACGAAGACAAGACTAGCTTTATTACGCCGGTGGGGACCTTCTACTTCGTCCGAATGCCCTTCAGCTTGAAGAATGCAGGTTCAACTTTCACCCGCCTCGTTGTGCTGGCCCTAGCCGCTCAGCTCAAGAGGAACGTGGAGGCCTACGTGGATGACGTGGTCGTAAAAACCAAGCAGCTCGCCTTCCACGGTCGGGATCTCCAGGAGACTTTCGACAACCTCAGGAAGGCGGGCATCAAGCTTAATCCGAACAAATGCGTTATCGGCGTACAGGCGGGCAAGCTTTTGGGCTTTCTCGTGTCCGGGCGAGGCATCCAAGCGAACCCCAACAAGGTCGATGCCATCCTGGGCATGGAACCGCCCAAGACAACAAGGGAGGTCCAGAGGCTAGCCGGCCGCATGGCGGCCCTGAGTCGCTTCCTGTCCAGGGCAGCGGAACGGGGCTTGCCATTTTTCAAGACCTTACGCGGTTGCGACGGGTTTCATTGGGACGACGACTGCGCGAAGGCCTTCGACGACCTTAAGAAGCACCTCGCAACCCTTCCAACTCTGGTGGCCCCAGCACCAGAGGCTCCCTCCTACTCTACCTCGCCGCCTCGGCAAGGGCGGTCAGCGCCGTCCTCGTCCTCGAGGGGGGTGCTCTCCAGCGACCCATGTACTTCATCTTCGAAGCCCTTCAGGGCGCCAAGACGCGGTATACGGAGCTCGAGAAGCTTGCCTATGCGCTGGTCATGGCCTCAAGGAAGCTTCGGCATTACTTCCTGGCCCATCCGATAACGGTGCCATCCTCATTCCCCCTAGCGGAGATGCTGCACAATAAGGAGTCCACGGGGCGAATCAGCAAATGGGCGGCCGAGCTCGCTCCATTCTTCTTAACATACGCCTCCCGAACGGCGATCAAGTCCCAAGTTCTGGCAGACTTCCTTGCGGAATGGACCCCTCCAGCTCAGCTTGTCCTTCAATCGGAAGACCCGGTGTGGATGCTCAACACCGATGGAGCTTATGGCGTCGCGGCCGTAGGAGTCGGCGCAGTTGTTACCACCCCCGAGGGGCAGCGCCTGCTATACTCGGCACGCCTGGCATTTCCTGCCATGAACAACACGGCCGAGTACAAGGCGTTACTCTTTGGCCTCGGGAAGCCCAAAGCGATGGGTGCGAGGCGTGCCCTCGTTCGCACCGATTCACGACTGGTGGCGGGTCATGTGGACAAGTCATATCAGGCCAAGGTCCCGGAGCTAGCCAAGTACCTAGCAGCCGTACGAGCGAAGGAACGACACTTTTTGGGTGTCACGGTGAAGGCCATCCCTCGGGCAGACAGCGAGCAAGCCGATGTCCTAGCAAAGGCTACCAGCCAGCAGCTCCCAACACCCGGTGGGGCATTTTACGAAGTCCTGTCAGTGGCAGCCATTGCGCAGGACAACCGTGATGCCGCCCTCGTCCACCAGATCACCCAGCAGGGCGACTGGCGGGAGCCCCTTTTCGGTTTTCTGCAGGGCATCGCGGAGCTGGACGACCCCATCGAGCTCCGGTGCTTACAGCACCGCGCTAGGTCCTTCCAGGTGCTCGACGGGGTGCTCTACAAAAAAGGGGTCTGCGCACCACTTCTGCGATGCCTCTCGCGCGAAGGAGGAAAGCAACTCCTCGCAGAAATTCATGCGGGACTCTGCGGTTCGCATCTTGCACCAAGATTGCTGGTGGGCAAGGCATTCAGACAGGGTTTTTATTGGCCAACGGCTGTCGCAGACGCCCAAGACCTCGTGCGCCGTTGTCAAGGTTGCCAATGGATGGGACGAGCCATCCGCAGGCCACCGACGAGCCTCAATCCCATACCCCCGGTATGGCCGCTGGCGTGATGGGGCATTGACATCGTGGGACCGCTTCCCAGGTGACCTGTGGTTCGTAGCGGTCGCTTTGGAATACTTCTCCAGGTGGCCAGAGGCGATAGCTCTAGCCAAGATTACCTCGAAAGCTATGCAACGCTTCCTCTGGCAGAACATCATATGTCGATTCGGCGTGCCCAGGGAGATCACCATCGACAACGGTCTGCAATTCGACGCAGCCTCATTCAAAGAATTCTGCGACAACATGGGCATCACACTCCGGTTTGCCTCGGTTGGACACCCACAGTCCAACGGTGCGGTGGAGCGGGCGAACGGTGCTATCTCTGCCGCGATCAAGAAGCGCCTTGTGGGGCTACCAAAGGGGAAGTGGCCGGGCGAGCTCCACAGCGTCCTCTGGTCCGCACAACGGTCACACGCCCAACGGGGTTCACGCCATTCAAGCTCCTCTTCGGCGATGATGCAGTCACACTTGAGGAAATAAAGGTTGGCTCGCGAAGGGTCCTCATCCAAGCACCAGAAGCGGAACGCCAATTATCCGTGGACCTCCTTGACGGAGACCGGGCAAGCGCAACACAGCACACTATAAAGTACGCGTGCCAGATGGTGCGCGGTCGGGATCGTTCATTGTACCCACGCGAATTCAGACCAGAAGACCTCGTCCTTAAGATGGCACTCCGTTCGCGCATGCACTCTCCGTGAAAAACAAGGGTATGAGTATAAACAAAGACACGCGTTCGCGCGCTCACTCTCCGTGAAAAACACGGGCATGAGTATAAACAAAGACAGGCATTCGCGCACGCACTCTTTGGGAAAAACGCGAGCAAGAGTATAAACAAAGACACGCATTCGCGCGCGCACTCTTCGTGAAAAACACGGGAATGAGTATAAACAAAGACACGCGTTTGCGCGCGCACTCTCTGTGAAAAATGTGGGCATGAGTATAAACAAAGACACGTGTTCGTGCGCGCACTCTCCGTGAAAAATGCGGGCATGAGTATAAACAAAGACGCATGGGGGGACGCCTCCACGCGCACTCCACGGAGTATAAATAAGACGTAGCGTCGAGGTCCGCCTCCGCACGCACCTTCACCGCCCACAACGCGCGGAGGCTCGCCTCCGCGCGCAGTATACGGACTCTAAATAAGACATAGCGTTGAGGTCCGCCTCCGCACGCACTCAACGGAGTATAAATAAGATGTAGCGTCGAGGTCCGCCTCCGCACGCACCTTCACCGCCCGCAACGCACGGAGGCTCGCCTCCGCACGCAGTCTACGGACTCTAAATAAGACGTAGCGTTGAGGTCCGCCTCCGCACGCACTCCACGGAGTATAAATAAGATGTAGCGTCGAGGTCCACCTCCGCACGCACCTTCACCGGCCGCAACGCGCAGAGGCTCGCCTCCGCGCGCAGTCTACGGACTCTAAATAAGACGTAGCATTGAGGTCCGCCTCCGCACGCACTCCACGGAGTATAAATAAGACATAGCGTCGAGGTCCGCCTCCGCACGCACCTTCACCGCCCGCAACGCGTGGAGGCTCGCCCCCGCGCGCAGTCTACGGACTCTAAATAAGACATAGCGTTGAGGTCCACCTCCGCACGCACTCCACGGAGTATAAATAAGACGCAGATGTGGTCCCTGCGCACTCTACAGGGTATAAACAAGACGCGGATATCCCCGCGCACGTGCAGGCACTGTCCTTGTGCGTACTCC
The DNA here is from genome assembly GCA_017311315.1 of Dendrocalamus latiflorus. Lineage (NCBI taxonomy): Eukaryota > Viridiplantae > Streptophyta > Magnoliopsida > Poales > Poaceae > Dendrocalamus > Dendrocalamus latiflorus. Next base: position 13,735,044 of record CM029614.1, on the reverse strand, counting down.
CCGAAGTATAAATAAAACGTGGCCGAAGTTCCCACGCACGTAACCCCTAGTAGGCGTCTACTTTGACTAGGCGCCAGCTCCGCTGCCACCCCTTCGAAAGGTAGGGGACGGAGCGCTCGCGCGTCTACTTCGACTAGGCGCCAGCTCCGCTGCCACCCCTTCGGAAGGTAGGGGACAGAGCGCTCGCGCGTCTACTTCGACTAGGGGCCAGCTCCGCTGCCGCCCCTTCGGAAGGTAGGGGACGGAGCGCTCGCGCGTCTACTTCGACTAGGCGCCAGCTCCGCTGCCGCCTCTTCGGGAGGTAGGGGACGGAGCGCTCGCGCGTCTACTTCGGCTAGGCGCCAGCTCCGCTGCCGCCCCTGTGGAAGGTAGGGGACGGAGCGCTCGCGCGTCTACTTCGACCAGGTGCCAGCTCCGCTGCCACCCCTTCGGATGGTAGGGGACGGAGCGCTCGCACGTCTACTTCAACTAGGGGCCAGCCAGGGCCGTCTCCAGAAATTTGGGGCCCAGGGCGAATTGCAAAATGAGGCCCTCAATTTTTAAAAAATATTGATCTAATATAACTAAGGCATACTATCGCACCATCATGTAAGATTAACTTCAATAAGTATTATTCCATACAAGATTTGGAAATATATCAAATATTAAGACCAAAAAAATATAGTACTGACCTCATGTTCTACTAAAAAGCATCATACGTGATGAGGACATCACTTCTTCGGATACATACAACACTCCTCCACTTGACATTCAAGGACCAATCACTAGAGCCCGCGCCCGACAATTGAATTTACAGGTGAGCTCGTTCCTAAGTACTTCCTTTTGTTCATTTGAGAATAGATTGCTACCTAATGATTTAATTATGATTAGGAACCATGGAGAGGACTTGGAAGTACATGGAGAAGGGCTACAAGGCGCACAAGTCCAGCAAGGGTGGTCGAATCATGTTGGAGGTCCAACTCAAACCGACTTCGAATCGAACTCGGAGTCCAGGACCAGGCCGCACTAAAACGGACGCCCAGATCGCATCCGGACTCCGTTTTGGACGTTCTACATATGTATGGAAAGCTGAGAAGACTACCTTTCCAATGGCTCTGGTCCCATGTCAAAATTCCTTCTGAGTCAACGGGAATCGTCGAAACAAGTGGACGTTCAGAATCTGTCAGGGTGCTGCGCCACCGTCTTTTGGGCCTTTCGGCTTTGTATCGTGTTGGAGCCCATTAGGGGCGCGTACAGGGGTTTTGCACGTCCCTCAATCCTTTATATCCAGCCGCCACCCCCACCATTAGGGTTTGGGTTTTGCTTAGATTAATCTGTCTTTGAACAGTTTCGCCGTTCATCGGTTTGTGAGACCCCAACTTGTGAACTTAATATTTATTCGCAATTTCAGATTGCATCTTGTACTCTCTTGCTTGTGTTCTCGATTCGCTTGCATGAGATAGCCTTCTTGGCGAGGTCAATCGTGTTCGGCACGGTTGATAACCAACGGAGCAGTGGTGTAGTGATTGCGAGGGGTTCGATCTGTTTTGGTCGGAGCCTTTGGATCATCAACGTCGAGATCTCCACAATCGACTTATCAGTACCTCTCGGAAGATCGGGCCATCGTCACATCAGTTGGTATCAGAGCAACGGTTGCCCGTGAGGTAATTCTTGTATCCCTAGTTAGTAGATTGGTTTTTATTTCCTATAGCCCAGAAAAAAAATTGCCCCACAAAAAGAGTTAATTCCGCTGTCCAAACCCCGTTGTGCCTCTCAATCTGTTAGTTTTGGTTTGCTAAATTGAATTTTTGTCCGTCATAGCATTGTCTAGTTGCTGGTCATATCCTTGTTCCATTAAAAATCCAAACAAAAGAAAAATCCCCCACCCCAAACCCTAATTTCCAATTTCGGCTGTTTTTTCCTTCCTCTGCAGCCGCCACCAAAAACGCCATAACTTTTGATTCCGAGATTATTTTTGAGTGGGACCACCGCCATTAGATTCAAAAATCCCTTATCCATCTATCTGTAAAATTTCACGTCATTCCAGCAAGTCAGTTAAGAGATATATGCGGTGGACGTTGATCTAAAATTCCAGATTGAATCTGCAACAGTCGGCACTTGTGAATTTTGTGCGACTTTTTCAGTCGGTTTCCAGAACTTGGCCCCAAAACAAAAGTTGTAGAAAAAGCCGTCAGAAAACGGAGAAAAAAAGAATCATTGAAAAAAAGGCAACTGACAAAAAGTTACGGCCAAAATACCGACGTTCTATCTAGTGGACAGGAATCTTCAGTTTTCAGTTTTGGGTTAATCCTTGTGTTCTTCAATTCCAGATTGCATTGGATTGAATTATCTTCTATTTACCACTCCTACACATTGCCATACACTTGTTTTTAGCCTTCTTCCATCCTTGGTTGATCAGCAACATAGGCTAAGTGCTAGATACGAACTATAATTCAATTCTATGCAATTCTGAAATTAACTGATTGTTCTCCATTGCTACCATATTGTGCCTTCCAAGCTACACCTACTCTTGATCAGAACAGGTTCCCTCTTGCAATCGTACCCACGCTCAACACGGTGTCACGAACCAGCCACCGGTTGTACCACCTGCTGCATTGGTAAGAACACTTGTAAGAGTGTGGTAAGACGCTTGAGAATGTGTGATTCCACCTTCCACCACCTAGTAGTTGATAGGGATAATACCTTTGTGTTGTCTTTTGTTTTCTACTAACCATGACAGGTGGGTCGTCTGATGATCAAGTGTGTGTTTTAAAGGGAGAGTTCATGACACTCTGGGATGGACAACGCATCAATAGGAAGCTTCAAGATTCGACGGACACATGGCAGCGCTCCATCAGTTCCATTAATGAGAGACAAAACCGCGACGCTAGTGCTTCATTTGCTGCCCAAGATGCACGCCCACGACACCGCCTACATCAAAACCGTCACGGTATGGGAGGTAATAATTTTCAGCACCACAATGATCGTTCTAATCATGACCCATTTGGTAAAGTCAAGTTTACCATTCCATCTTTTTCTGGTCTTTATGATGCTGAAATATATCTTGATTGGGAGATGACGGTAGAGCAGAAGTTTAATGCTCACTTGGTTCCTGAGCAACATAGAGTTAGACAAGCTACTAGTGAGTTTAAGGACTTTGCTATTATCTGGTGGAATGACCTGGGTACCATGCGCTTACAACCTGATACATGGGAGCGGTTAAAAGAGGATATGCGTGCTAGATTTGTTCCTCCTGCTTTTAAACATGAAATGCATAAGAAATTGCAGTGCTTAGACCAAGGTAATAAATCTGTCGAGGAATATTATCAAGAACTACAAATAGGCTTGTTGCATTGTAATGTTGTAGAAGATGAGGAGGATAAGATTTGTCGTTTTTACGGGGGTTTACGGCGTGAAATTCAGGACATTGTTTATTATAAAGATTTTACTACTATCAACCAGTTGTTCCAGCTTGCTATGCTTGCAGAAAAAGAATTGCAGGGTAGGCAACAAAGGACAAGGAGCAACTTTGGAGGTACGTCTACATCGAGATCAACGCCTGGGCAAGCCAAGATAGCCCCACCTCCTATTTGTCGAGCTGCTGCCCCCTCTGTGAGTAGGGCGCGTTCAGCAGCACCGTCGCCACCATCACGCACACCTGAGATGAGCAAATCTACTAGTGTGCAAGCACCAGCACAGAGCTCTTCATCGGTTGCTTCCACGGGCCGTACGACGGGCATTGTGTGCCACCGTTGTAAAGGGATGGGTCACGTCATGAGCGATTGCACAAGTCAGCGGGCGTACATTGCGACAGAAGATGGTGGTTATGTAAGTGCTAGTGATGTTGAGGACGAATATGCTCTTGCAGCTAACCTTGCAGTTGAGAACCATGTCGAAGAGGAGCATAAACTGATTGAATCACTAACCCCATTGGTTGAGAATGAAGATAAAGAGATGGATGCACTTACATCATCTGAGGAGAGCCAAAAAGATAAAGAACATGGTGCTATCATCGCTCACGGTACTGATTTGGTGCTACAACAAGACATAGAGCAACCTTGTGAGTATATACCTGCTATAGTGCAATCTTTTGATATTCCTTGTGTTGACTTAAATGAACCATGTGCTAATCTAAATTCTCATAATTTTGCACATATCGAATTAATAACACATAAAGAAGTTTTGACTAGAATTTCTCCTGCTAATTCATTATATTACATCATGTTGGATCTTCCTATGAAATTGTCACATGCTATGGAGAAAGTTTCTGAACTTGCATGTTCAAAATTCTTGTTTAATGCCTACACCTCTGGATATAAGTTTAATTTGATTGGTGATTATGGTGTGGAAAATCAATTTCTTGTATATCGAATATGTATAACTTGCAATCACATGGATAAATTGAAACTTGCTGTTTGGGACAACAATTCTTGTATGCTAAATCATGTTCAATGTGAAAGGGAAGTAAAATTTAGTACTCATCCAATGCCTATGTGTTCATCGCTTTTTGCACTATCTAGTATGGACAATCTGAATAAAGATGATGAATTATGGCAGAACATACAAGTCTCTTCACCCTTGTTAGATGAATTTGCTATGGTTCAATTGAGATATGATTATGTGGATGAACTTTGCTTGATTCCAAAAGTTGTAATTTTTCCCATATGTGCCACCACTACATGTTTACAACGTCAAAGATTTGAATTGCATAAATGCTTCACTTACATTTGCAAAACAAGTTGCAACAATTACTGTGTGACAAATTTTGAATTGCTTATTAACTTATATGATTACTCTTGGGTTAATAATACAATTAGCTTTTATGATCGTTGCTGTTTTATAGCATTAATTGTGCAACAACGAAGAACTGTTAAAACGGATGACATATACATATACCATGCATACACCTTGGCTTCTTTGTTACCATATTTTCAGCTTATCAAAAGCCGAGGACGGCTTTGTTTGCAAGAAGGGGAGGATGATAAGAACATGAACCCTATGGATACAACCATATTTGCTCTACTTGTTGTTACAATTACAAGAGCTCCTACGCATCACTTAAAATATGAGGTGAGCTCGTTTCAAAGAGATTTTACTTTATTTGATAAAGAACTTATGATATTACATAATGAGAGTTTGTTGCGTTTGTTATCATATACCAAGATTTATGATCAAGATCATGCAATACGTGATGCTACACCTATGTTAAAACCGAGGACGGTTTTCTATCAAGAAGGGGAGGATGATGAGGACATCACTTCTTCGGATACATACAACACTCCTCCACTTGACATTCAAGGACCAATCACTAGAGCCCGCGCCCGACAATTGAATTTACAGGTGAGCTCGTTCCTAAGTACTTCCTTTTGTTCATTTGAGAATAGATTGCTACCTAATGATTTAATTATGATTAGGAACCATGGAGAGGACTTGGAAGTACATGGAGAAGGGCTACAAGGCGCACAAGTCCAGCAAGGGTGGTCGAATCATGTTGGAGGTCCAACTCAAACCGACTTCGAATCGAACTCGGAGTCCAGGACCAGGCCGCACTAAAACGGACGCCCAGATCGCATCCGGACTCCGTTTTGGACGTTCTACATATGTATGGAAAGCTGAGAAGACTACCTTTCCAATGGCTCTGGTCCCATGTCAAAATTCCTTCTGAGTCAACGGGAATCGTCGAAACAAGTGGACGTTCAAAATCTGTCAGGGTGCTGCGCCACCGTCTTTTGGGCCTTTCGGCTTTGTATCGTGTTGGAGCCCATTAGGGGCGCGTACAGGGGTTTTGCACGTCCCTCAATCCTTTATATCCAGCCGCCACCCCCACCATTAGGGTTTGGGTTTTGCTTAGATTAATCTGTCTTTGAACAGTTTCGCCGTTCATCGGTTTGTGAGACCCCAACTTGTGAACTTAATATTTATTCGCAATTTCAGATTGCATCTTGTACTCTCTTGCTTGTGTTCTCGATTCGCTTGCATGAGATAGCCTTCTTGGCGAGGTCAATCGTGTTCGGCACGGTTGATAACCAACGGAGCAGTGGTGTAGTGATTGCGAGGGGTTCGATCTGTTTTGGTCGGAGCCTTTGGATCATCAACGTCGAGATCTCCACAATCGACTTATCAGTACCTCTCGGAAGATCGGGCCATCGTCACATCAATACGTCTTGTATTTCTTGAAATGAAATCTCCAATTATATCTTCATAATTAATCTTCTCCAAGACATCATTTTCAAGCGCTATTGTCGCTAACCCATTGAGTCTTTCTTGTGTCATAGTAGAACGCAAGTAGGATTTCAACAACTTGAGTTTAGAAAAGCTCCTTTCCGTAGATGCAACAGTTACAGGAATGGTTAACAAAATTCTATATGCAATAACAGCGTTAGGATAAAAGGGGCGCTTCTTCAAAAACTTCAGAATATCAAGAGGACCCATAGATTCCTCAAGTAAATCTTGGATGAAAGTTAACTCCGCAAACAATTCCTGTCCATCAATATCATTGTGTTCTCCATTCTTAAGTGCATCCTCAAGATTAACACAAGCAGCCATCAAATTCTTATCATCCAAAGATCACAGCCTATCTGAAGTAAACAAGAAACCAAAAGTTTTTTCATACCCATGATACTGTTCAAATCTCTTGGTAAGTGAAACTATAGCTTGATCAATAACGGCTACAAAATAATTAACCTGAAATGACTCCTCTTCAGATTGTGAAACAATGGATGCATCATCTGCGGCCTCATCAAAGTGTCTTTTTCTTTTGATTTTTCGCTTGGGTTGGAACTCTGGATGAATATCCATCTCCATTGCAATTTCTTTTGCAGCTTCCAATGCTTTTGAAAAGCCGGTTTCTCTATACTTTCTGAAAAAGGAAATCAGTCCCTGTACAGGCTCAATTGCAACATCAATAAGCATATATTTTGATTGTAGCTGCTTGCTGATCAAATTAATAGCAGATAATATTTTATACCAGATGATTATTGCCACTAAAAATTCAAAGCTACCAAGTTCATTTTCTGCCAATGATTTTGCTTCACTACTTTTCAATGGGTCATCATCACTTTCAGCCACCTGTAGTAAAGCCTCTCTTATTTTCTGGGATCTGAAACCTTATAGCCTTAACACTATCAAGATGACTCTCCCAACGAGTAGATGACAATGATTTAAGAGTCAATCCTGTTATGTTTTCTTTAAGAATTTGCCACCTTTTTGTAGAATTGGCAAATGTCGTATAGATACGTTGGATAACTCCAAAAAATTCTATTGCTTTACGACAAGACTTTGCCATATCACATAGTGTCAAATTCAGACTATGGCAACCACAAGCTGAATAAAAAGCTCTTGGATTTATACCCAAAACTTTCTTTTGTACCCCAATATTTTTTCCTTTCATATTGGACCCATTATCATATCCATGTCCTCTCACATTGTCTACATCAAGGTCAAGACTTTTCAATTCCTCTAGTCGAGCATCAAACAATCCTTGCCCAGTGGTATCATTGACATCCAAAAAACCTAAGAATGATTCTTCAATGCAAACAGAACTTGAAGATGTATCAACATATCTTATTATCAAAGACATCTGCTCTTGGTGGCTTGCATCAGGAGTACAATCAAGTATAATTGAGAAGTACTTTGCTTCTTTTACCTTTGCAACAATTGCAGACCTGATTGCAGAAGTTAGCAAATTTATTAACTCATTCTGGAAGGAAGGACCAAGATAATGATCACGGATTTTGTCATTGGTGATGCGATCAACATGCTGTTTGACAACTGGGTCGAATTCAGCCAACATTTGAACCAGTCCTAAGAAATTCCCATTACTTTCTTGGTATAACCTGCTATTAGTGCCAAGAAATGCTATATTATGTTCTGCAAGAAATTTAACAATTAAAAGAATCCTAAGCAAAACTTTTCTCCAATGCTCTCTTTCTTTTTCAAGTTCTCTTTGAGCAACTTAATCAATTGTTTGATTCTTCTGGAACCTGAGACGCAAGTCATACCATGTAGCCATATTTGTAACATGTTCTCTACTAGTGTCATGCTCTTTAAGTCTATTGCCAAGATGAGTCCAGTCACTAAATCCGTCATTTGCTAACTAACCTCTCACAAGCCCCTTTTTTAATAATTTGCAGCAAAAACAAAATACTTTATCAAGCTCTTTGCTATATACAAGCCATTCTCTGTCACAATTTTCTCCGTTTGAGGGAACTCTGGTGTAATGCAATGCAAAAAATCTTCTAGAATATTTGTCTCTTGGACCATGCTCAATAGACAGGTCTCTTTTAGGACCCTTTTGCACCAAAATATCAATCATTTTAGGATCAAGTGCATCCCAAGTTCTTGGATCAAATATATCAGGCTGAAAAGAATTATCGGCATCATGGCCTTCATCAATTTCTATAGTGTGAGCCTCAACTTCTACTGCATCATCGCTTTCACCAATTTCTGTAGTGTTAGCCTCAACCTCTGGATCATCACCTTCATTATTTTCTGTAATGTGAGCCTCGACCTCTACTGTGTCATCACCATGGCTATCATCAACATTAGCATCTGCAATTTCTCTCACAAAAAATCTGTCAAGAGCACCCTTTTGAGATTGAGCTACTGCTTCTAGTCTTTGTCTCTTCTTACGCTTTTCAGCACCAGAATCATACTTCCTATTTCTTGTAGACATGATGAGGATTGAGTGATTGAGAAAACAAATGTCTTCCTGTTTTTTTAAAGAAGTAGCTGATTACAGAACAAATAAAAATTCTAACCATTGCTGATCAATCTAATCACTAATTAAACCTGATCAACGAAATTCGTAGATGCCCTGATTAACCAGCCTCTACTCCAACCACAATATATACTAATATACGTTAATTTCCTACGTGCGAAAACGAAAGAGTTTCTACTTTCTAGTTTCTAGCTAGTTACGTAGTTACGTACGTACCGGTACCGAAGCCGGAGGTCTCCTGGGAAGTCTGCGCCAGGAACGCGGCGACCTCCCACTTGCGCTCGCTGTCGTCGCCCGTGTCGCCGAAGGACGGGAACGCGCTGGCTGCCGCAACGAAGGCGTCGTATCACGTATGAACCACTGATGCTAGCGGTCACCACATCAGCGATTCAGCGGCCGCAGAATTGAAGAACCCCTAGCAGGCACGCCATGCGCATCGGCAGGAGCCGCAGGACCGGAACCGGCTATACATCAGTACATAATACGTATCGGTATAGGCCTATAGCATGATTTGGGGGCCCTGTGCCATCGCTCAGTTTGCACTCCCTCATCAACGGGCCGGGCGCCAGCTCCGCTGCCACCACTTCGGAAGGTAGGGGACGGAGCACTCGCGTGTCTACTTCGGCTAGGCGCCAGCTCCGCTGTCACCCCTTCGGAAGGTAGGGGATGGAGCGCTCGCATGTCTATTTCGACTAGGCACCAGCTCCGCTGTCACCCCTTCGGAAGGTAGGGGACGGAGCGCTCGCGCGACTACTTCGACTGCTTTCGATGTCCGGGGTCCGCGGCGCAAGGCGTTCGCAAGCCTGCTCACTACTGTCAGCACGAGGGGCGGAGTCGAGCCTGAGGACCCGCACCTTACATGGCACCCCAGCTCACAACATAATACACAACAAAAAAGCACAGGAGAATTGTCGCTTAGCTCATAGAACGGGAGTTGCATTACAATAGTAGACAGATATACATGGCGTGTTACGCACCCAAACCTGCACTATTTCTATGAGTCCGCGCCATCTTCGCCGTGACAAGCGCCCGTACTGCCTTCACCGCGCCAAGGAACCTCTTCGAGCCAACGGAGCACATCCCCCTCGCCGTGCAGCGTCCGCCGCAACGCAACTGTGGCGGCATCCTCCCCGATGTAATTCCAAATCCGATTGTGAAAGTTTTGGATGGCAGGCTGGGCAGTGCGAAATGCATCGGATATCATCTCGGGCTGGGTGGGCAGGTCAAGCTGGGGGTTCGCCAGCTCATTGACATGCTCACACTCACCAGCGTGTAGCAGGGCGAGAGCAAGGCCAGCACTCTTGTAGCCGCAGTGGGTGCCGAAGGCCTTGGCGCCGCGAAGGGTGACGCTCGAGCCCTCTTCGATTCACCCAAGCGTCTCCATCAGATCTTGATGGCTATGAGTGGCATCCTTCACGTGCACGGAAAGCTCTCGGAGGGCCTGCTCCAATGACTCCATCGCCCCCCACGCGGATGTAGACGCGTTGTCCCAGGACAAGATTTTCTCTGTAAAGTAAGCAGTAAGCTGCTCCTTCTCCGCCTCCAGCGCGGAGATTCGCTGTAGAAGGGCGGTCCGCTCCTTCGTCGGGACGCGCTGAGCCTCCTCGGTCGCGCGTTGTGCCGCTAGCGCCGCGCTCTTCGCGTTCACGCCTACCAACTGCGCGTCGGAGATAGCCTCGTCACGTTCCGCCATCAGCACCTGAATGCGCTCGTCCTTGGTGGCGTGGACATCATCAGCGGCACGCAGCCGGTCCTCCAGCGCCCTCCGTTCGCACGCGCGAGTCTCCTCGAGGGCTTTGCTGATCGCAAGCGTCTACAAGGACACAGGAACAAGGGTTACCCATCAGCTAAGCAAAAGACATGGAGCACGAGCAGGGATAGTTACCCTCATCTCCGAGGCACCCAGCGCGAGCGCCAAAAGGTCGCCCCCGCAGGACCGCAGCGCCTGCCGATCCAGGTGGCCATTACGTACTCCGCCACCTCGTTCAAGGCGCGAAGTGTCTCCCACCGAGGAACGAAGTCGGAGACGCCAAGCCCTAGAGCCCCCGCGCCAGCGCCTTTGGCAACAATTGGAGCACACATAGTCCCCTATTCAATCAGGCCAAAGACTCGCGGGCACCCCCGTTGCTCGATTCTTGTCCTCGTCTGGGAGACCTTGTCTCGCCTGATGTCAACGACGGAATAAGCGAGCAAATCGGAGAGAGTTTTGCGAAGTCGCGGGAGGAAAACGAACCACACCTACCTCCAGTACCCTCTACCACGGTACTTCGCCGGACCTCCACCAGGGTTGTGACCACCTCGCTGGCCTGAGGAGCAACAATCCCCTCGGCTTCAGTAACATCCCCGCTGGGTGCCAGAACTCCGGTCACTGGACTTGCCACGCTGAACCGGCCTCTCGAAGGCGGCGGTGACTGCACCCGACGGCGTTTCGCCCTCAGAGATGCAGGCGACGCTTCCGCGGTTGCCTTAGTGGCCACGGTAGCTGTCGTGAACGACAAGGCCATGGTTGCCGCCGGAGGTGATGGGGCATCATCTTCAAGAACAATGAGGCTCGGGCCCGTCGCCTCGCCACCGTGTAAGGCCTCGTCGGGAATAGTGTGCCTTTCCGAACCTGTTGGTTCGGGCTCAGCGCCCGTCTCACCCCTAGTCTCCACGGTCTCGACTGGCGGCACGTCCGCTGGGCTGAAGATAATGGTCTCCGATTGGACCTCGCATCGCGAAGATGGCACCCCCACGTTCGCGCTGCTCGGTGTTTCCACAGGCACCGGGCGTTCCGGAACAGGAATTCCCAGGACCTCGCATACCCAGTTAATCTGCCCTTGCTTCGCCAAAGAAGTCGCGGACTCACGGGCCTTGTGCTCCTTCGCCGTGTACGGCCCAAGAATCACAACCACCGCGCGCTCTACATCTTCTAATCGGCGCACTACACGTAAAGGCAGAATGTCATACATAAGGGTTTGCGACCACCTAGGCGATGCGTGGCCTATGGCAGTGATACTTACAGGGTGCGGAAGGCTTATGGACCGAAGACACTCCCGGGTGGATGCCGTCCTTCCGGTCGGGCCCCCGCCGCTCGTACTTCCAGTTACAGGAAAGCGGAGCTATCCCGTACAAGGTGAACTCCTCAGCGAGGTCACGCATGCTGAACCGGAGGGCGATGCCAGCAAGTCTTCGCGCCTGTTGTTCGTCGCCGGACCGAGGCTTCACATCCGGACAGCAGTTAAATGATATCGGCTCCCCCCGGCATCGAAGACCGCTCGTGCTCGTCACAAGGTGGTAGAACCACCGCCGTGTCCAGCCAGACTCCCACTTTCCCCGCGTAGCCAACGCACGGAACAAATGCACGCAATCCATCCTCAACACAAAGTTCACGTTGCCAAAGTTCGAATACACCTCCCCTTCCATTTTCTTCAGTTGGCAGCGTGCGTCGTGCAGGATGGCGAACAAATCAGCGCTGGGACGGATACCTTCCGTCCGCATCGCCCAAGTGAAGATGGCCAGCCGGACGACTGCATTCGGGGTCAGCTGCGCCAGCTCCAACCCATAGGCTCGCAACACCTCGCGAACAAAGAGTGTCAACGGGATCCAGAGCCCGGCATCAAAGAACGCCACGAAGACGATTGCCTCCGATTCCCCCGGGTTCGGCTCCGTCTCGTTAGGCCCAGGCAAGCGAGCCCTGGCACGATCCTCCAGCTTCTTCTCCCGAAGAAGGGTTTGGAAGGTCTCCTCCGAACCAGGCGATACTCCGCCGGTGGTGGCGTCAGGCAGCGCTGGCTCGACGAGGTGCTCCGCTAAGATGGCGCGCAGGATCATCAAGGGCGGCGCCACTGTCAACCGGGCGGTCGTCACGCGTAGCCATTCCCCCCCCCCCCCCACTACGACGACGAGCAGGAGTGGATGCGGAAGCAGCAGCGGGGCGCGCAAGAAAATGGAGAGGAAAGCAAGGCACAAGCACAAGCAAGCAAACAGCCAAGAGGAGCGTCTGCATGCCCACGGTGACACCTTATAAAGTCCCCCGTCTCCCCCGCAAGCAGAAGACCAAACGACAGAATTAAAGCGGTTTGCCTACCCACGATCGGGCAGTGCAACCGCTGACAGCCGCGGCAGGCGGCGGTAGGTGGGCGATCAGCGCGTGATGCACCGACACGTTCCTGCCGCATGTCCACTTTCCTTGGGGAAGAGGCGAATGGCCGTGGTCGTGTGACCGCTGACATCCCACGACGCTCCAATCACAGCCTGCCACGCGCCCCCACCCAACGCAAAGCAAATAGAACGGCCGCGATAGTCTGCCCCTGACAAGATAAGGGCCGGCGCGATTCTGGGCGTCATTAAAGCGCACTCCCACGCCACACACACGGAGCACTTCCCGATACTCAGCTGCTCAGGGCAGCCACCCAAGCCTGTGATGTCTGTACTTATCATAGATGGTTTTTGTTCTGAAGCATTTGCAATAAATCATAGACAGTTTGGAACAAAAACCATATGTGATAAGTAGATCATCACATGCAATTTTTGTTCCGAACTATCTGTGATAATATTTCAACTTACTCACCTAAGCCGAATTTGAATTTTTCGCTAATCTCACCAAATTTGCTCTTTAAAACAGAAGGCTCAGCTATTCTTCTCCTCATCTCTTTTCTCATTTCTCCTCCACTCCTCTCCTCATCTCCTCTTCTCACTTCTGACTTCTCCTCCTCCACTTCTTCTCTCCTTTCCCCATCTCTTCTTCAATCCCATCCATCGAATTTTGCTATAACTTGGATGCCCAAAATTTGGGTAAGTTTGTATTTTTACCGTGGCTTGAATGCCCAAAATTTGGCTATGTTACCCACTTTTTTTAGCTCTGGTACAACTATCACAGATGGTTTTTGCTAAGAACCATCTATAATAACTAACTATCATATACAGTTCTAGTTCCGAGCCGTCTGTAATAATGAACTATCAGAGATGGTTCTAGTTCTGAACTGTCTGTGATACAGTTTCACTGATAGTTCAAAAATCGTCTATGATAACTCCCTATTATTATTGACCTATAAAGTTAGACATTTAAGAAACTATCTGTGATTACAGTTCTAAACCGTATGTATGAACTTTTGTGTGGTAGTATTTGTTTCCTTTTGTCACTAACTTTTATATGTACTGGAATTTTGATGTAGCCAAATGCTTTGTACAAGATGGTGGTTGTGGCATGGCAAAGCGTCATGGAATTTGATAGACCATGTGGGGGTGATCCCGTGTGTGTGATGAGTAATTGACATCTGTTTTAGGAAAGTCGAGTTTGGTTTGTGTTGTATGGACCATGTTGTTGCACGGTGCAATTGGTTTCGGTCAGACTTAGTCAAACTTGGTCGACGTGTTATAGGTTGCTTATTCTCTTGATTTGACAGGTTTTGGCTTTTTCATACTTAAGATTTCTCGTAATACTATTGATGATTACATTATGTCGAGCGGTGCTATGTGATGTGTTTCTTGTCTGTGATGACTGCAGGACGTCGAGGCGGAGTCGTGGTGAGTCACGGGATGACCGGACTAGGCGCAGGCGGTGCCAAGGTCAGAACGGTCGAGGTGTGCCGAAGACGGCAAGGACTCGAGGTGGCTGTGAGGCTTGGAAGGCAAGGAATGAGGAAACTTCCCGGAAGGTGCAGGAGGGACGTTTTGGTGAATTCGCAAAGCTGCACTAAGGGAAGTGGATTGTGGATAAAGCACTAGAGTTGTTGGAGGCTTAATGGGCAAAGCATGTTGCAAACCCATTATGCAAAGCTATAAATAGGGAGAGTGTCTCCTGCATGGGTATGACTTGAGAAAGAGGGGTTGATAGCTTTGGTAGTCTCTTTTGCTTTGGGATTTAGTTGTTGAGAGTTGTTGTAGAGAGCAGGTGTTCGTTGTTCGTATGATTGTAGGATGAGATGAGTTCTTGAGCTTTTTGTGTGAGGAGATAGTTGTAATCCCTGTACAATCATTCATCTATCTTCCTCAATATCAATGGAAAAAGGATTGTGATTAGCTATCTTTGTTTTTGCTTTGTCTGTGATAAACTTCTTTTTTGCCCTCCCTCTGTTCTTCTCAGTTTTGGAATGTTTTTGAGTAAATATTTTGCTTACTTGTTTGTTTCTTGGAAGCTCTGAGATGGGAAGTAACTCTAGGCCCCATGAGCATTCCATTTTCAAGATCAAATGGAAGAATCACTGATTTCCCTTTTATCCTTGAGCTTCGTCAAAAATTCTCTGTTTGGGCTATTTCTAGGGTTTCATGCCAGAGGATGTTTGGATATCTTGATTCTCTTCATAATGTGGCATGAAATTTGGTTTGGAAAGTCCTGAGTTGATTACTAAATCGATTGCAAAAGATCTAGAGAAGAAGATGGATGGATAGTGAGCAATCTGAAAAATACCATCTCCATCTTCTAGTTTTTCAGATTTTAGCATAGATCTTGTTTTCTTGCTCTTGGGTTGAATTATTTTGTTTTTTGAGGTCTCTTTGCTTTTTGGATCATTTTCTTGAGCTTGTGGTCTGAGGTGATTATATTCTGTTTACAGATTTCATCAAAATCTGAAGTTGCAAGTCTGTTCTGAGTTTTTAACTGCTGGCTGTCTACTCTGAATATCGACGGATGGTCAGACCGGAAGTCTTTTGGCGGTCAGACCGCTGGGTGGCTTGCGGTCAGACCGGCTTGAAGTCACCGGTCTGACCGGCCATAAGGCACCGGTCAGACTGGCCTTAAGACACCGGTCAGACCGGCTCTATAGCAGCGGTCTGACCGGCCCATCCGCTGGAGTCTGACCGGCCCGGGCTGAGTTTGTTCGAAATTTTTATTGCATACTTCTTTTGAGGACTTTTACTTGCTGGTGTTTCTCTGAGATTCCAGAGAGTCTTTCTCCCTGTTTCTCCATATCTTCTATAGGTATCGGAGATCTTAGTGGATACTTTTGGGGGCGTTTTTAATTAGGCACCATTCACCCCCCTCTGTTGCCGATTTCGATCCAACAATTGGTATCAGAGCAGGTTAGCTCTTCCTCATAGATCTTAACCGATCTCTAAAGCCATGGCGACAGATAAGTACTCGACCAAGCCCCCGGTCTTCAAAGGGATCGACTATCCATTCTGGAACAGTCGGATGGAGACCTACATTCAGGCTCAAGGCTACCCCATCAGGCGCAAGGTCAAGGTCCGGTATACTGTTCCTGCCGATGAGAACATCAATGCTGGAAACATGGCTGAAGTTGAGGCGAATGCTAAGGCAAGGAACATTATAATTCAGGGTCTGAGCAGAAGCGAGTTCGATCGCATCTCTCATCTGACGTCGGCCTTCGACATCTGGGTGACCCTCGATGCATACCATGAGGGCACCACCCAAATCAAGATGGTTCGACAGGACCAGATCAAGCGAGAATACAAAAAGTTTGAAATGCTCGCTGGTGAGTCCCTCGATGAGTGCTTTGCGCGTTTCCACAAGATTATGAGCAACCTCCGAGCGGTCGGTCTCACATACCCTGACTCGGACAATGCTCGACAGATGCTCGCAGCTCTTGATTTGCATGTTTGGGACATGAAGGTGACTACCATCAAGGACAACACCGATTTCTTGACCTTGACTCCTGACGTGTTGTACTCACGCCTCAAAACTCAGGAGATTGATATAGTCTCTCGTAGGTCGAAGTCGCAGTCGATGGCCTTAGTTACCGATCCCAGACTGGTTTCTGGACCTTCTTCCGAGTCAATTTGTGGATTCTCTCTAGCTGCTCTCTATGACGTAACTGATGATCAGTTAGAGCAGCTACCAGAGGATCAATTAGCCCTTCTAGCCAGAAAGTTTTCCCACGCATACAAGAGGGTGAGGGATCGGAAAAGGAGTTGTCCGATAATTTGCTTCGAGTGTGGTGGCCCCAACCACATTCGGGCGAATTGCCCCAAGCTGGGGAAGGGAAAGGGCGACTACGACGGTGTGAGCAAGAACGACTACATCGACAAGAACCGCAACAAGAAGCCTCCAGCTCATGCTCAAGGCAAGAAGAAGTTTCACGACCTTGTCAAAGCCAAGAAGCTCTTCCACCACGTTCTCACCGCTTTCGACGACCTCGACCTCAGCGAGGTGGAGGGATGGAGCGACGACGATGGGACGGGTGATTAAGAACCCAAGGATGGCGATGACTTCTCCGGCATGTGCTTCATAGCCCTTGAGGGCAAAGTGAGCGACAACGAGCTCTATTCCGACTCCGATGAGGTATACCCCTCCTATGACCAGCTTAATGATGCTTTTCTTAAGCTAGGGAAATTCCATGCTAGGTCTAGGGCTAGGTGTAGCGAGTTGGAGAAGGAAGTAGATAGATTGTCACGGGAGCTTACTTCACTTATATCTGCTCCCTCCCATGACGAATATGATACATGCTCTGTCTTGCTTGATAACATGGAGAAATTAAGGACCTCTCATGATAGTCTGTCTTCTGAGCTTGACATGCTTAAAGTGGAGAATGTTAGTCTTTTGGCTGAACTAGAGATGAGTAGGATTGTTACTCCTTCATCTACTGTCCTTGAGACTACATCTTGCACCTCATGTGAGGATAAGGATGATGCATTTAGAGGTCTTTATACCATGCTCCTTGATCTGCCAGAATCATGTGAAAATTGCAATAACTTGAAATTGAACCTAAAAAGGGCAGATCATAAGATTGCTGAATTGCATGCTTCCCTGTTAAAGCCTGTTGTCTCTTGCATCAACTGTCCTAAATTAACTGCTGAACTTGAATCTGTCTCAAAACAGTTTCAAGACATGGTTGATCATAACAAGAAAATGGCTCAATATGCTTCTAAGGACCCTGTTAGCTCACCATGTAACAATTGTGAAAAACTAAAATCTGAGTTGATTACTTTGGATGAAAAATATGTGAAGCTGACTAAGGACCTTCTAGTGAAGCCACCAACTGATTGTGATGTGATTGTTGGTGTGGAGGAGGAGCCCAAAGGAGTAGAGACGCTTAGGCACGATGACCAAATAGCTAGAGGTAAGATTGTCCCTCCTAGTCCTTGCGAAGACCTCAATGTTGAGGCGGCTGTGCGTGCACATGCCATTCCTTCTTCTGCTGTTGGTTCTTCCTTTTCTCCTACTGCTGTCTCCTCTTCCCCTTGTTCTTCTTGCACCTGTCTCTTTCGGGAGTGTTAGTATCTTATGAACACTCTCGAGAGGTTTGTAGGAGGCAAGAAGAAGATAAATCTTATTATAGACCAGTCCAAGATTTGCAAATTCAATCAAGGTCTAGGATATGATTTTCTTGAGGATGTAAGGAAGCATCCACCTGCCGTGCTCAGACCCATAGCCGCAGGTGTGATTGAGGTCAAACCCAGAACTGAGAAAGTTCAATTCAAGTCAGCGGGCTTTGTCCAAGGGATTTCTGACAGCAAGGTGATTTCACCTGTTGCTTCGGCCTCTCAAAAAGCGAAGCCTCATCGTGCTGCTTCTACCTCTCAGAAGGTGAAGTATCATTGCACCTTCTGTCAGAAGGATGGACACTTGGTCGAGCGATGCTTCAGGCGCGCCAAGATTGCGCGGAGAGATCATGTTCGCGATCTTAGGAGTATTCAGGGTCAGCCCCAGACCTTGAGTGCACCTAAGACCAACACGAGGTCTAGGGTTGATCTCTCTAAGGGTTTTAGGCAGTATCGAGGACTTGGCTTTTCCGGTGTTTCTGATTTTCGTCCTCGGTTTACCTCTACTCGTGATATTCACCGTCCTGAGGGTAGATCTCGTTTCCCCAGTCGAGATAGCTACCCGCGGCGTGATCAGCATGTTGCTGGTGTCTTGACCCGCTCCTCCGTAGCAGTCAATCCCAACAACAGCTTCAGGTCTGCACACAGACCTTCTGGCTTGTTGAGCGACAGAGAGCGTAGGGTAGTTAGAGGTCAGTCGTGTGTGGCTACTTCTTCTACTTGACGAGTTACTCAGTATTGGGTGCCAAAATCACTCTTGATTTACCCTAGTACTGAGATTTTACTCTCTCGTTGACTCAGGTTCGCCAGGCAGGGAAGAGAGAGATTTTGCTCGTTGACTCCGGGTGTTCTCGACACATGACTAGAGACTCTCGTTGGTTCTCTTCCCTAGCTCGTGCTCTAGGTGATGAAACGATCACCTTCGGAGACGCTTCGTCTGAGCGCATCATCGCCAAAGGTACAGTGCGCGTTAATGATTCTTTTATTTTGAAAGATGTTGCCTTGGTTAGTAAGCTGCAGTATAATTTGCTTTCTGTTTCTTAGCTTACCGATGACGGCTTTGAAGTGAGCTTTAAGAAAAACGCTTGCAAAATTCTTGATTCTTCGGGTAGTCTGGTTTGCGGGATTTCTCGTTATGGGAGGATCTTTCGTGCTGATTTTTCTGAGTCTTCTGGTAATCCTCACCGGTGTTTAGTTGCGTCTGAGTCCCGTGACCTTACCTTCCGGCATAGGAGACTTGGTCATATTGGATTTGACCATTTGACCCGAGTTAGCGACCACGATCTCATTCGTGGTTGCCGAAACTCAAGATGGTCGAAGATATTGTTTGCGCTCCTTGCCGCCACGGCAAGATGGTTGCCACTTCTCACCCTCCGGTCACAGTGACTACGACCGATGCACCAGGACAGCTTCTCCACATGGACATAGTTGGACCAGCTCGAGTGCAGTCAGCAAGAGGGAAGTGGTATGTTCTTGTCGTGGTCGATGACTTCTCGAGGTTCTCTTGGGTGTTTTTCTTAGCCTCGAAGGATGAGACGTTTACACATTTTCGAGGTCTTTTCAGTAGGCTTTCTGTTGAGCTCCCGGGTGCCTTACGGGCGATCCGCAGTTACAATGGCACGGAGTTCAAGAATTCCTACTTAGAGAGGTTCTGCGATGAGACAGGTGTAGAGCACCAGTTCTCTTCTCCGCATGTCCCACAACAGAATGGCGTCGTGGAGAGGAAGAACCGTACCTTGGTCGAGATGGCCAAGACAATGATTGATGAGTATTCTACACCTAGGAAGTTTGGGCTGAGGCTATAGCGACCGCGTGCCATGTTTCGAATAGAGTTTTTCTGAGGGCACACTTGCATCGCACTTCTTATGAGTTGAGATATGGGCGAAAGCCCAGTGTCTCTCATTTTCGTGTGTTTGGTTGCAAGTGTTTCATTTTCAAGTCCGGGAACCTAGATAAGTTCGAGTCACGCTCTTGTGATGGTATCTTTCTAGGCTACTCGACTTCTTCGCGGGCGTATAGGGTTTGGAACTACGAGTCTAGTAAGTTGGTAGAGACCTGTGAGGTGACCTTCGACGAGGCCAGTTCAGGGACTAGGCCAGATATATCAGGTTCTTTAGAGCAATCCGAGCCCATCTTTGTGGACGATGAGGAGGATGAAGATGAGGGTTGTCTACCTGATCCAGTTCCTCATCCTCCACTTGAGGTGTCTTCGTCCACGGCACCTCCAGGTGATCAACCCATGCCTTCTGCTTCCTCTGGAGCTAGTGGCTCTGTTCCTTCCTCTTCAGTTCATGAGGTAGAGGCCACTTCTTCTTCTCATCCAGGATCTCCCCGACATATCCAGAAAGACCATCCTTCCGAGCAGATAATTGGAGACCTCTTTGAGCGAGTCACACGCTCAAAGTCTGGCATGTCACATTTCTGTCTCCATTCTGCCTTTGTTGCCTCATTCGAGCCCAAGGACATTTGTCATGCTCTTTCTGATGAGTCTTGGGTCAATGCCATGCATGAGGAGTTAGAAAATTTCGAGAGAAACAAGGTCTGGTCGCTTGTTGAGCCCCCTCGAGGTCACAATATCATTGGGACTAAGTGGGTGTTCAAAAACAAGCAGAGTGAGGATGGGGTTGTCATTCGAAACAAGGCTAGACTGGTACCTCAGGGCTTCTCCCAGGTTGAGGGTCTAGATTTTGAGGAGACCTTTGCCCCTATGGCTAGACTTGAGGCTATTAGAAATCTGCTTGCTTTCGCAGCTTCTAAGGGTTTGAAGCTTTACCAGATGGATGTTAAGAGTGCCTTCCTCAATGGGTTTATTGAGGAAGAGGTCTATGTGAGACAGCCTCCAGGTTTCGAGAACCCCAAATACCCAAACCATGTCTACAAGCTTTCCAAAGCCTTGTATGGACTTAAGCAGGCCCCTAGAGCTTGGTATGAGAGGCTTAAGTTCTATCTGTTGAGTCATGGTTTTGAGATGGGTAAGGTAGATAAGACCTTGTTCATCCGTAGGCATGGCACTAACCTACTGCTCGTCTAGATTTATGTGGATGACATTATCTTTGGCGGCTCTTCTCATACTCTTGTTTCACAGTTCTCAGATGTCATGAGCACCGAGTTGAGATGAGTATGATGGGTGAGTTGACCTTCTTTCTTGGCTTCCAAATCAAGCAGACTCGGGAGGGTACTTTCTTGCATCAGGGCAAGTACACTCGTGACCTCCTGAGATGCTTTGACATGACTGATGGTAAGCCCGTGTTAACTCCCATGGCATCCACAGCTTCTCTTGACCCAGATGAGGACGGCGAGCCAGTTGATCAGAAGGAGTATCGTAGCATGATTGGCTCCCTCTTGTACCTCATTGCCTCGAGGCCGGACATATATTTCTTCGTGTGTCTGTGTGCTCGCTTTCAGGCTTCTCCTCGCGTATCTCACCGCCAGGCGGTGAAACGCATCCTTCGGTACCTTCGAGCTACATTGACTATGGTATCTGGTACTCTTCCTCGTCCTGTCTTTCCTTGAGAGCCTACTCAGATGCAGACTTTGCTAGCTATAGGATAGATAGGGAGAGCACTTCTGGCACCTGCCAATTCATTGGCACTTCTCTTGTTTCCTGGTCTTCAAGGAAGCAGTCTGGTGTTGCACAGTCCACCGCAGAGGCCGAGTACGTTGCTGCTGCCAGTTGCTGCAGCCAGGTGCTTTGGATGGTCTCGACCCTGCGGGACTTTGGGTTAGTCATAGACAGTGTTCCACTCTTTTGTGATAACACTTCTGCCATTAACATTGCCAAGAACCCAGTGCAGCATTCTCGGACTAAGCACATTGATATTAGATATCACTTCCTTCGAGACCATGTGGAGAAGGGTGACATAGTGCTCCAGTTTGTGGAGAGTGACCACCAGTTGGCTGATATCTTTACCAAGCCTTTGGATAGCTCTAGATTTTTAGCTCTGCGGGGAGAGCTTGGGGTGGTTTGTCCTTATGGACTGTTGTGAGGGGGAGTTTTGCACTTCATGCTTCATCTTGTTTATTATGCTCTTACTCCTTTCTGTTGCATTGATATGAGTGCATTGGGGTTAGTCCTTCTAACATGGATTAGAGTGTTTCTCTTGTCTAGTTGTTTAGACTTCTTCCTCTCATCTTGTGATTCTAGGATGCTGCTATTAGCTATGTCACTTCTCACTAGGTTGAGCTCACTCACTTCTTATAGGTTCTAGCGAGGGTTGGGCCATCCTCGGGTAGACGGGGTACGTGTTTGCTCCTTAGTGTGTTAGATGATCAACTAATAGTCCTAGAGTTATATGGGGTAGATGAGAGTCAGTCTGAGCCATAGTATCCTCTCTATCTTATCTATGCTTTAAGGACTGCCCTTTTCTGATTTTCTTGCCAGCTTCTCTTGTTTATTGCTTTGGTTCAGGGGGAGTTCATTTGGGAGCTTCTAGATCTTAATGTTGACATAACTCAACTTGAACTAAAAGTGCATCTCATGTTGAGGGGGAGTTGGATTTTCAGCATTTCATTCTGCATTGTAATATAACTACATGGAGCCTTGATTATTATCCTGTTATGACATGTTTACACTGAATTACATCTTACCATGATCTGTGCTTACTTGCTAGATTGATCATGACTCTATATGTGTAGTCAAGTCTTTGTCATATTAGGTTGATTAAAATGCTCAACTTGAATTAAATCATGTCATGATAGCTCTTGGGACTAGTCTGCCTTTAGTTATCTTTTTATGATTCATGCCATGTCAAATAGGCTGAGTTGAGTCTTGAATCTTTATTGAGCTTTAGATTGAGCTATGTTAGTTCCTTGATGAAGCATGAGTTAGTACAATTTTTAAGTAAGCAAAAAGATCTCTTTTGTGCGGAAAAAACTGATCTCACCAATTCTTTCTCATGAAACAGCTTGCCATTGCACTAGGCATGAACTCAGGGGGAGTTTTGGTTGACCAAGATCATTTCCTTAAGCGTCTCGCTTGAAGTGGTCGCATAAGGCTTGAGATCTAGCACATGACTCCACAAAAAAATCTGGTTGGAAACAATCATGAAATTTATAAAGAAAAACATGTCAATTGTGCTAAGTTTGCTTAATTACACAAAAATCAAGTACTTAAACAAATGTCTCATTCTTCAACTTGTAGCACTCTAAATTGACCCAATACTAGCTTCTTGGTTCCACTTAGGTTATTAACATGGGCTGCATCATCCTTGGATTCCTTTAGCTAGACTATAATCATGGTTGACTTGACATGTTAAGAAATTCGACTAATTTTCAGATTGTGACTTATTTGGCTTAGCTTGTCTATACATGTTTTGTCATGATCTTGATAGCATTCTTATGTGTTATGGCTTGGTGTAATACTCAAATGGTAATTTTTGGATAATCTTCATGGCTCTAAATGCTTAAAATAAACAAACTTCAGCCATTTCATCAACCACCATGTTTTATTCTCTCTTTTGCATTCTTGATGATTCTATTGCCAAAAGGGGGAGAATAGCGAAGAAAAAGCCATTTGGGAACCTTTCTGGAGCTTTGGAGAACAATTTGCTCTTTTTCTTTTGTTGCTCTAGTGTTCCTTTTGTCGACATGGTCATAAGCTTCTTTGATTTCTTTTGGACCACGTTTGACTCTCTTTCATTTTCAAACTCAACTTTGCGCTTTTTCTGTGTTTGCCAACATACTCATCAAGGGGGAGATTGATAGACCATGTGGGGGTGACCCCGTGTGTGTGATGAGTAATTGACATCTGTTTTACGAAAGTCGAGTTTGGTTTATGTTGTGTGGACCATGTCGTTGCACGGTGCAATTGGTTTCGGTCAGACTTAGTCAAACTTGGTCGACGTGTTATAGGATGCTTATTCTCTTGATTCGACAGGTTTTGGCTTTTTCATGCTTAAGATTTCTCGTAATACTATTGATGATTACATTATGTCGAGCGGTGCTATGTGATGTGTTTCTTGTCTGTGATGACTGCAGGACGTCGAGGCGGAGTCGTGGTGAGGCACGGGATGACCGGACTAGGTGCAGGCGGTGCTGAGGTTTGAACGGTCGAGGTGTGCCGAAGATGGCAAGACCTCGAAGTGGCTGCGAAGCTTGGAAGGCAAGGAATGGAGAAGGTGCAGGATGGGCATTTTGGTGAATTCGCAAAGCTGCACTAAGGGAAGTGGATTGTGGATAAATGTGCAAAGTATGTTGCAAACCCCCATTATGCAAAGCTATAAATAGGGAGAGTGTCTCCTGCATGGGTATGACTTGAGAAAGAGGGGTTGATGGCTTTGGTAGTCTCTTTTGCTTTGGGCTTTAGTTGTTGAGAGTTGTTGTAGAGAGCAGGTGTTCGTTGTTCCCTGTCTCTCTGTGTATGACTATAGGATGAGATGAGTTCTTGAGCTTTTTGTGTGAGGAGATAGTTGTAATCCCTGTACAATCATTCATCTCTCTTCCTCAATATCAATGGAAAAAGGATTGTGATTAGTTATCTTTGTTTTTGCTTAGTCTGTGATAAACTTCTTTTTTGCCCTCCCTCTGTTCTTCTCAGGTTTGGAATGTTTTTGAGTAAATCTTTTGCTTACTTGTTTGTTTCTTGGAAGCTCTGAGATGGGAAGTAACTCTAGGCCCCTTGAGCATTCCATTTTCAAGATCAAATGGAGGAATCACTGATTTCCCTTTTCTCCTTGAGCTTCGTCCAAAATTCTCTGTTTGGGCTATTTCTAGGGTTTCATGCTAGAGGATGTTTGGATATCTTGATTCTCTTCATAACTTGGCATGAAATTTGGTTTGGAAAGTCCTGAGTTGATTACTAAATCGATTGCAAAAGATCTTGAGAAGAAGATGGATGGATAGTGAGCAATCTGAAAAATACCATGTCTATCTTCTAGTTTTTCAGATTTTAGCATAGATCTTGATTTCTTGCTCTTGGGTTGAATTATTTTGTTTTCTGAGGTCTCTTTGATTTTTGGATCATTTTCTTGATCTTGTGGTCTGAGGTGATTATCTTCTGTTTACAGATTTCATCAAAATCTGAAGTTGCAAGTCTGTTCTGAGTTTTTAACTGCGGGCTATCTGCTCTGAATATCGACGGGCGGTCAGACCGGAAGTCTTTTGGCGGTCAGACCGCTGGGTGGCTTGCGGTCAGACCGGCCTGAAGCCACCGGCCAGACCGGCCTTAAGACACCGGTCAGACCGGCTCTATAGCAGCGGTCTGACCGGCCCATTCACTGGAGTCTGACCGGCCCAGGCTGAGTTTGTTGGAAATTTTTATTGCATACTTCTTTTGAGGACTTTTACTTGCTGGTGTTTCTCTGAGGTTTCAGAGAGTCTTTCTCCCTGTTTCTCCATATCTTCTATACGTATCGGAGATCTTAGTGGATACTTTTGGGGGCGTTTTTAATTAGGCACCATTCACCCCCCTGTTGCCGATTTCGATCCAACAGAATTTTTGTTAGAAAGTCATGGTCTATTCCTTCCTAATTCCTATTGCATTGTCATCTTTAGTTTTCTTTTGTTTTGCTGGACAATATGGATATATGTGTGTGTCTTGTTATGAACTTGAATAGTGGTTTCAATGTTGTATTGATTAATTGTAGATTGTACTTGGAAATTAATTATTTCTGCTTGGATCTGAGGGTGTTTGACTGGTATCCAGTTGTGGAATGGTTGTAGAATGATTCAAAGCTTAAGTGATCCATTATGGAAAGCCTAGATCTGCTTGGTAATGCATGACTTCTGTTGCCGAGTGTTTTCTCCCACACGGGATAGCTTAACCACGTGGCTAAACTTCAAGGCATCCGTGTGGTCAATCGTGAGACTCCCACGTTGACATAATATAATCCCTGTGTGTCCTCACAATCAAAACACAGGGGAAAATTTTCCATCCCCGTTAGCCAACTTCGTGACGGTTGACTTTCCCCTGTGTCACTCTTCACCGTGTGTTTTGGTAGGCACACGGGAAGCTGATATTTCCCTGTGTGTTTGGAAATAAAACTCGGGAACCTCACGGTACCCCTAGTCTATGTTCCCGGTGCCATTTCCCGTATGCCAACAGTCGGGGAAGGCTTTCCCGTGTGTTTTTGAGGTTTTCCCACATGTTTTCGGCACTCGGGGAACTAGCATATATAATCGAGTAGTGTCTTGCAATCCATGAACCATTTCCCTTATGTTGTCTTTAACCGTCCATTTATAAGTGATTGAATAGGCTTTATGCCGATGGCGATCTAGGATGAATTCGGCGGTAGCTATTTGTTGTTTTTCTATTATCTTTGTGCTATCCTTAATGCTAGTGTTGTAAGACGTTAGAGAACTACGTACTATGATCTAGTGTAGTCTTTTTACACCCGCATAGAGTAGACATGCATGTCGTAGGAACGAACCGCCAGTAGACGGGCGATATTCGTAGGTATTTAAGTGTAGTGCATATTTATACAATGAATAACGGTAAATCTACAAGGCTTATTGTATTGGTCTGGTTTTCTAGCTTGATACTATAATAACTTCCATGGATGTGGTGCCTGGAAGTGGACAATGGTGCTTCCTCGTTTATAATACCGATTTGTGCTATACAGAACCAAAAACTTCAAGCACATTCTCGTGGATATGATACTCTTACTCATTCGAAACGGCTACATTGATCATGTGTACTTCCAAGCCACAAAGCATGGGCTCCATGATTAGTGCACGCCATTGGCTAAGATGTTCACAACAGGCTAGGTATCTACATCGTACATAGATGAATAATGAAAGAAAAAGAAGCCATAAATTATCCAAAAGAGAAGTAGCGTAAATGGAATGCTACCAATTTAGGGAGTGCAAATTGTTGAATACTTTCTCTAAGTTACAATCAATTATATTCAGGACCCTACCTAAGTCAAAGTCCTATCCTGTAACATCCCAAAAATTTGCTTTCTGAAAAAGTTTAATTCAAATTAATTATTTTAAAGTATTTGAGTTTTATTTGGATTTGCCCTGAATTTCTGTTTTGAAAAGCTGGATTTGAAAAGTATTTTAAGTAAAACCTAAAAATATTGTTAAACAAAAAGATATTTTGAATTTCTATAAAAATCCTAATTCAAATTAATTATTTGGAGTTATTTGGCTTTTATTTGGTTTCCTGGATTTTCTGGAGTTTAAAACCTATTTTTGAAAATAAAAAGTATTTCAAGTATGAAAATTAAATACCAACATTAGTTGGAAGTATTTTATTTAAGTCCAAAATACCTCCAGGAACTTCTGTGAATTTTTCTGGAATTTTTGGAATTTATTTCATATTTTTCTGAGCTTATTTGAATTGCCTAGCCTTTTCTGAAAATCAGGAAAATAAAATTAAAAAACTAAAATCCCTCCCCTCCCTCCGGCCGCCACGTGGACGGCCAGATGTTGTCCACGTCGCCGCCCGGATCCGCCTCCCCCTCCTCCCGGGCCGACAGGTGGCCGGCCCGGGCCAGCCGCACCCGCGTGCGCCCGGCCCATCTGCCGTCCGCCCCACCCTCCGTCTCCGGGCCGCCCGATCCGTGCCCTCGGCTCCGTTCCCCCTCTCGGCCCCGCTGACAGGCCGGGCCCACTTGTTAGCTTCGTCCCCGTCCGCGCGCCGTCTCCCTCTTCCCGCTCGGCCGCGCCATCCCCGCCGCCCCTCGCCCCGCCGGGTCTCCTTTCCTTTTTCGCCGCCCGTGCGACCCGCGCCCTTTCCTTCTTCTTCCTCCCCGATTCCCTTCCTTCTACGGCACCGCTTTCCCCCTATTTCCCCGTAACCGCCGCCACCTCTCCGCCATCTCTGGCGAGGCATCTCGCCCTCCTCCCTCTCCCATGACCCTATAAAAGGAGCTCCCGGGCATCTCCTCACTCGGCACAATCTCCCTCCACCCACCGCCTCCCTTCCCGAGCGCCCGAGGGTCGCCGCACCGTGTGCCTCCGCCTCCGCCATTGCCTTCAACTCCGGCGAGGAATTGCCGGAGCCTCGGGCTGCGCCGCGCCTCGTCGACCCCACCGTCGCCCTCTCTGCGCTCACGCGCACCTCGGAGACCCCTCGGCCGAGCCCCTCCGCCACCGGAGTGCCCTCTCCACCGCCACCCGAGCTGCGCCGCCGCTTCCTACTCGCCGCCGGCCGCCTCCCGTGGTTGCCGTGCGCCGGGCCAGGTATCCCCGAGCTCCTCGCCGCCCCCTCTCCCTCCTCCGGCCGTCGCCGTCCGCCGCCGGCCACCGGTGCGCCGCTGCCACTACTGCTCCCCGGTCGGCACTGCCTCGGGCGCCCCCGTGGCAGCCACGTGGCGCCCTACCCCCGCCACCCCCTCGCCGCGTCGGCTCCCCGCTCCCCGTCAGCGCCACGCCAGCCAGGCCCCACTACCGCGCCACCTCACCATTTCCCCTCCTCCGTGGGCTCGGTCCATGGACCGAGGCCCACCTGTCAGTGGGCTAACCCCGGCGCTGACGTCATAATCCGCATTTTCCCGTGGGAAAAATAATTCAGCCGAAATAAAAAGCCCTGCTGACGCCATAAATCCAGAATTTCCTTTAGGAAACAAATTCCCAAAAATCCCTTTTTCCATTTTCTCTGAAATGAATCTTCCCGGAGCCCGTTCTCCTTCATTTTAACTCCGTTTGAGCCCATTCAAATTTCTAAATTCATAAAAAATTCCAAACTATCCATTTCTTCCATCCTTTCAAATATTTGAAATATATTTGATATTTCAAATATTTAAATTTCAAATTCCAATGCCCAGTTTAATTGCAAAGCCTCAGTTCCATTCCAAATTTTCTGTGCACTTTCAAAATTCAAATTCAAATCTTGCAAAATCTCCATAAAATCCATTCTATTTTCCTTGGTCCAAATATTATCTTAGTAATTTCTTTTCCCAACCGATCTTCCAGATATTCGTTCTCCTTCGTGTGAACCCCAAATCCGCTGAATCTTTCTCCTAAATTCATCTAAAATCATAATCTATCCAACTATGGCCTCTATTTGGATTTTTGAGTTTATTGGAATTTTATTTGTATTTATTTGCTTCGTCTTTTCTCGCGTAGATTCCAACATTGTCGACGATCCCTCTTCACAGCAACAAGAAGACCCTGAAACCCTGCAAGAAGGCAAGTCTCCTTTGATCATCTCGAACCTATGCTTTTGAAATGTTTTAAATATTTTAAATTATGTGCATTGCTATTTACATAAAATCACTAGTTCAAATCTTTAGGAGTTAGTTATTCCAACTTTGTTATGCCCTCATTTGACATTGATTGCCATGTACCTTGTCACCCTAGAACCCCCTTTGTCTCAATAATGAGATTAATATTAATCTTTGTGAATATTAGAATGGTAGGGTAATGCTTAGTCTTGCTATCTAATAACTTTGGAAAATCTTGAAAATGGGAAATTATGATTTATTATGGAACCCTTGTGTTTATAAATGTAGTGGCAATTGGAGTTGCCACTGTTCCTTTAAAATAAAATAAAATGCGAAAATTGGTTTAGATTAGGGTGGATGGTTGGTTTGGATTGGTGCAGGAAGCCCGAGATCTTGTAAAGTGAATGTTCCACCCTAGTCAATTAAGGACCGACGCTTGTGTTTGTCCAGACTGAGCATTAACCGTACAACCACAAGTCTATATGGGTACGACCTAGCTGACTAACTTATGATAGTCTAGTTTAGGTGCCACCAGTGGAAAGTGGGTGCCAGGGATGGACTGGTTATTCACAGTGAGGGACAGGGATTTACTGTACTCATATGGCGCAAGAGGGGGCTTCGGTTCGGGCAGTTAGCCTACCTGCGGTGAAACCTCAGCGGGTGGTATCTAGCAAGATTAGAGTAAGGTAAAGGCTTTGTGATATTTTATCTAGGTCTCATGCCAAAGGAAGCGTGTTGACTTTTAGGATAATTTATCTCTTGTAGGTAAAGTTGTACAACCTCTGCAGAGTGTAAAACTATTCGAATAGCCGTGCCCACGGTCAAGGGCGGGCAAGGAATGCATTCACATGGTAGATTTCTGGTTTTGGTTTTAAAATCAAAGTTTTTGTATTCCAAGAGTGGAGGGAACTCTCGGAAGGGTATCCTGGTGGTTGGAGCCAGAGAGGGTGGATGGAACCCGCAGTTTTAAACTTGACCAATTGTAATTGGTTAGCTAGTGTTGGTAGATGGAACCTTCACTAGAAAGTTAATGATAGTTCTGTTAAAACGTTTACTTTATTAAATTGATGCTTTTCGAAAATAATTAGTAGTAATTGGAATTAAAATATTGCTTTGTGCAAAATAACCATATAGCCTTCCTTTGTCAAGCCTTGCATCTATTGCATTTTTCCCAAGACTTGCGGAGTACTTTATGTACTCACATGCTACACTCAAAAATAATAATCAGAGGAAGACGAAGCCCAAGAAGGAGAATACGACTACTTCGCTGGTGGCTTCGACGAAGGATTCCAGGAGTTCTAGGTCGCGCTTCCCCAGTCAATTGCCTGTGGCGTATTGATTGGTCTTCACCGAGTTTATCTTTTGCTTCCGCTGTGTTTCGTGTGTGCGAGGTCTTGAAACCTCCAATGTAATAATGAGACCTTTCGGTCTGTACTCTTTAATATTGTAATAAAGCGTTGCTGGTTATATATTCATTTCTGTTTACTGTGTGCACTAGCTTTGATCTGGGACTAGTGCAGTAATACACAGAGGGTCCGCGTTCGGAAATCCAGGGTCCCGACATATCCTTTATTAATTACCCCTTCTCACTGCTAGAGAATGTTTCTTTCGAGCCAAAAATTACCCTGCAGGCACTCGCCAGTCGCCATACAGATAAGATATCTGCACGAGTGTCTTTATTTCCCGAACTGGTACTGTGAAACGATAAGGAAAAATATATTTCTGCGTCCGTTAGATGTTACCGTCACAGTCTTTCATTTTTTTTCTGAAGCTTATAGCCACCAGGAAAAAATTGCTTTTCCCGCGCTACCTAGCTAGGTGGAGAAAAAAATCATGCCAAAAGAAATGTCTTAAGCATGCATTCCATGAGTTGCCACCACAATTATTTTGCTACACGCGACGCTGACCACTTTCCTTGACGTGCATTATTCCCCCCCCCCCCACACACACACCAAAATTGAGATGGTGCCACGGTACTGTCTCTCAAATTTCTGTGCTAACAAACTTACAATGAAGATAGAAGGGATGCGAAACTGAGAAGAAGAAAAGACCAATGTATCCATATGGTGCTTAACGATTGTGACTGTTGTAGGGGTGGCTCCCACCTAAGCCCAGCCGGCCTGCTAAAAGGGTTGTAAGGCCCAAGATGGGACATGTGCAATGATGTAAATGCCCCTGAAAGGGATGCTTGAGTGTAAGGGTATAATTATAAAAGCACTCCCCATGTGGATATATATATATACAACACAGGCCACGAGGAAAACCCTAAGGCACTTTGCTCACCTAACTCTCCACTACCATACTCTCTCTCTGTTTGGTCTGTAACCACAATAGTTGGCGCTGTCCGTGGGGAGGACGAGAGCAAGCCTCAAATCCGAAGAAGGATGGCACCCAAAAAAGCTTCATTGTCGGCAGCGAAGAAGAAGAAGGCGGAAGTGACGGAGTCTCGCGCCAACACCAGGACTTCGGCGTCGGCAGCCGCATGCGTGGACGGCGGCGCGGGCGAGATAGCGACAAACATCGGTCTGCACGCCGCGACGACCGACCCCGCCACCGCTGCCACGACGATCGACCCCGCCACCGCGACGACCGACCCCGCCACCGCTGCCACGACGATCGACCCCGCCACCGCTGCCGCGACGATCGACCCCGCCATCGCCGCTGCGACGATCGACCCCGCCACCGCTGCCACGATGATCGGCCCTGCCACCACTGCCGCGACGACCGACCCCGCCACCGCTGCCACGACGGTCGACTCCGCCCCGTGCAAGGCGAGTGACCCCGCCACAGGCACGGTGTTCGCTACCGGCAACACCGACCGGGTGGCTGGGGATGGTAGTGCCAGTGCCCAGGTTGGCGCGGCCGCCATCCCCGCACCCGGTGCGGCCATGGCGAGCGGTTCCGGCGGTAACGCGGGCCTCGTCATTGACTTCGGGGCCCACCCCGCTACCACGGCAGGCAATCCAGGAATGCAGGCCGTGATCACCGTGACTCCGCCCGTGCGGCCAGGTGCACCGGGCGCTCCGGCCGCGACTACGGTGGAGAACGCCCTGCTGGCGGCCCTCAGCACGTTCCAGCGGGAGTTGGCAGATCTCCATGGTGCCTTGTGGGATATGCAAGAGGCTCGGAGCCAATAGACTCCGCCGGTGGTCGCGTTGGAGCCCACGCTGGAGCGGGCGGATAGCCGCGACGCCCCAACATCCAGCCGCGTCCCGCTGTGACGCGTGGACCGGGAGTCCCCACTCTCCACAGGTCTACAGCAGGCGGCATGGCCGGAGGACTTCAAGTTCCCTAGCGCCATCGAGTCATACAAAGGTGACACAGACCCTCGGGAGTTCGTGCGGGTGTATGAGACCGCCATCGAAGCCACCGGCGACGACGACACAACGAAGGCAAAGGGGCTCTCCCTGGCGTTGCAGGGAGTGACGCTCTCTTGGTTCTTCACCATCGAGCCAAACTCCATCTATGCGTGGGAGCAGATATGCGACCGGCTCTACAACAACTTCCAGGGGAACTACGTCGAGCGCATCGACGCGGATCAACTCTTTGCGGTCAAGAAAAAACCGTCAGAGAAACTTCGAGACTACTTCAAGCGCTTTGCGAAGGTACGCTGCCAGGTCAAGGATGTCAATGAGACAACTATCATCAACGCAGCAGTACAGGGCCTTCACCCGGGGCCGCCGGCCGAATACAACGCGCGAAAGCCAATCAAGACGGTGGCGAAGCTCTTCGACAAGATGGAAGAGTACGCCAGGGCAGAAGAAGACGCGCGGCGGCGACAAGGTGACGACTCTGACATCAATCAGGCGGAAGGCTTGGCGAAGAATGAAGGCTCGCCAAAAGAAGGCTCCTCGAAAGGCAAGCGCAAGTTAGAGCCATCGAAGGACGCCTTCGAGCGCAAGGATGCCTAGCACAAGGACTCGTCGGGCGACAAGCCCAAACGCGGCCAGCAGAAGTCTCAGAGAGCCCGTTATGTCTTCGACATTGAGGGCGGCTCTGAAGATAATGCCCCTGCTGGCCGCGGCGGTAGAGAACGCCGGGGCTGGGGGCGGGGGTGAGGTCGCGATGACAGAGGCCGCGCAGAGTATGACGACTAGCATCACAAGCAGTGGTGCGAAGTCCATGGTCGTGGCAGCCACGACACGCGTGCGTGCACCACCATCGCGGCACTTCGGCAAAGCATCGCCAGGGACAGAAACCTTGAGGTACATCCGCCCATCGTGGCTCACGTCCAGCAGCCCCCGGAAGGCCCCATGCGGATCCAGGAGCAAGGGATGCAGCCCCAGGAGGGCCACTCGCAGATCCAAGCTCACGTATAGCAACCTCGTGAGGGCCTCCTGCAGCTGCAAGCCCCGGAGGGAGCCCAGCACAGGGTCATAAACGTCATCTCCGGAGGCTCCTCGCTGTAGTTCGCCTCGGCGCGGCAACGAAAGGCCTATGCGAGGAGGCTACACCACGTGGTGGCGTACCCGGCGCAGGCACCGCCGGATTGGGCGCAGCACGAAATCACTTTCACGCCCACTGATGCTGAGGGCGTGGAGTTCCCCCACCAAGATCCCCTGGTCGTCCAGGCCGTCATCGTGGGATGCGACGTTAGGCACATCCTGGTCGATGGAGGAAGCTCCGCAAACATCTTGTTCGCAGCGGCCTTCGACCAGATGGGGATCCCTCGAAATCGGTTGGGCCCCTCGGGAATCCCACTACAAGGCTTTGGAGGTCAGCCTCTGCGGGCGTTGGGCCAGTTATGCCGGCAGGTCTCCTTTGGCTGGGATGACAACGTGAGGAGCGAGGACGTCACCTTCGATGTCGTCGGTATCTCGTACCCCTACAACGCCATATTGGGGCGGCCAACCCTAAACTCTTTCGGAGCAGTTCCACACCACGGCTTCCTGTGTATGAAGCTCCCCGGACCATGGGCCGTCATCACCGTCCACGGCGACCAGGACATGGCTCGGCGCATCGAGCTCGGCACCAGAGCTCCGCACCACGAGGCTCAACGGAACGCCTAGCTCGAGCGCGCAGGCGCGAGAATCCTCGGCGGCTCCAGGAACCACCTCGCCAGGCTCCCACGCGGATTGCTCCAATAATAGAGGCTCCCACCGTACCTCGCCTCGTCGCCGGGGCAGCGACAGTCGCGGCCGTTCCCGCCCACGAACGATCATTGGTCAGTACCTCGTCTTTTGTAATCGCTCACCCGCGCAAACGGGAATTCAATAAAGTTGGCTGTTTGCAAAACTTGTTTGGTTTCCCACAAATGCGCGAGGAGGATTACCTCCGTGCGCGCTCTCTGTATGAGTATAAACAAAGAAATGCGTTCGCGCGCGCACTCTTTGTGAACAAAAACAAGGGTATGAGTATAAACAAAGACACGCGTTCGCGCGCACACTCTCCATGAATGAAAACACGGGTATGAGTATAAACAAAGACACGCGTTCACGCGCACACTCTCCGTGAACAAAAATGCGGGTATGAGTATAAACAAAGACACGCGTTCGCGTGCACACTCTCTGTGAACGAAAACACGGGTATGAGTATAACAAAGACATACGTTCGCGCACGCACTCTCCGTGAACAAAAACACGAGTATGAGTATAAACAAAGACGCGTGGGGGAACGCCTCCGTGCGCACTCTACGGAGTATAAATAAGATGCAGCGTCGAGGCATACCTCCGTGCGCACTCTACGGAGTATAAATAAGATGCAGCGTCGAGGCATACCTCCGTGCGCACTCTATGGAGTATAAATAAGACGCAGCGTCGAGGCATACCTCCGTGCCCACTCTACAGAGTATAAATAAGATGCAGCGCCGAGGCATACCTCCGTGCGCACTCTACGGAGTATAAATAAGATGCAACGTCGAGGCATACCTCCGTGCGCACTCTACAGAGTATAAATAAGACGCAGCGTCGAGGCATACCTCTGTGCCCACTCTACAGAGTATAAATAAGACGTAGCGTCGAGGCATACCTCCGTGCCCACTTTACGGAGTATAAATAAGACGCAGCGTCGAGGCATACCTCCGTGCGCACTCTACGGAGTATAAATAAGACGCAGCGTCGAGGCATACCTCCGTGCGCACTCTACAGAGTATAAATAAGACGCAGCATCGAGGCATACCTTCGTGTCCACTCTACGGAGTATGAATAAGACGCAGCGTCGAGGCATAGCTCCGTGTGCACTCTAGGGAGTATAAATAAGACGCAGCGTCGAGGCATACCTCCGTGCCCACTCTACAGAGTATAAATAAGAGGCAGCGTCGAGGCATACCTCCGTGCGCACTCTACGGAGTATAAATAAGACGCAGCGTCGAGGCATACCTCCGTGCGCACTCTACGGAGTATAAATAAGACGCAGCGTCGAGGCATACCTCCGTGCACACTCTACGGAGTATAAATAGGACGCAGCGTCGAGGCATAGCTCCGTGTGCACTCTACGGAGTATAAATAAGACGCAGCGTCGAGGCGTACCGTCGTGCGCACTATACGGAGTATAAATAAGACGCGGCTTTGAGGCGTACCTCTGAGCGCACTCTACGGAGTATAAAAAAGACGCAGCATCAAGGCATACCTCCATGCGCACTCTGCGGAGTCTAAATAAGACGCGGATGTTGTCCGTGCACACTCTACTGAGTATAAACAAGACGCGGATGTCCCCGCGCACGTGCGAGCATTGTCCTCGCGCGTACTCTCTAGAGTATAGATAAGACATGGTTGATGTTCCCACGTGCCTTGAGTCTTAATAAGACGCAGCAGAGGCTTGCCCCCGCGTACACCCCGCGGAGCGTACAAGAGGCGTAGTAGAGGCTTTCCTCCGCGCGCACCCCGCAGAGCGCGCAAAAGGCGCAGCTGAGGCTTGCCTCCATGTGCACCCCACGGAGCATGCAAAAGATGCAGCAAAGACTTGTCCACACCTCGAAATACAAGCTAGGCACGCGACCGTGGTCCTCGTGTGCGCCCCACAGCAGCGAGCATGGCAATCGCCACCCCTTCGAGCATTAGGGGACGGAGCGCTCGCACATCTACTTCGACTAAGCGCAAGCTCTGCTGCCACCCCTTCGAGCAGTCGGGGATGGAGTGCTCGCGCGTCTACTTTGACTAGGCGCCAGCTCCGCTGCCACCCCTTCGAGCAGTAGGGGACGGAGTGATCGTGCGTCTACCTCGACTAGGCGCCAGCTCCGCTGCCACCACTTCGAAAGGTAGGGGATGGAGTGCTCGCGCGTCTACCTCGACTAGGCGCCAGCTCCGCTGCCACCACATGGAAGGGTAGGGGACGGAGCGCTCACGCGTCTACCTCGACTAGGCGCAGCTCCGCTGCCACCACTTCGAAGCGTAGGGGACGGAGCGCTCGCGCATCTACGTCGACTAGGCGCCAGCTCCGCTGCCACCACTTTGAAGCGTAGGGGACAGAGCGCTCACGTGTCTACCTCGACTAGGCGCCACCTCCGCTGCCACCACTTCGAAGCCTAGGGGCCGAAGCGCTCGCGCGTCTACCTCGACTAGGCGCCAGCTCCGCTGCCACCACTTCGAAAAGTAGGGGACGGAGCGCTCGCACGTCTAGCTCGACTAGGCGCCAGCTCCGTTGCCACCACTTCGAAGGGTAAGGGACGGAGCGCTTGCGCGTCTACCTCGACTAGGCGCCAGCTCCGCCGCCGCGGAGCGCTTGCGCGTCTACCTCGACTAGGCGCCTACCCCGACTAGGCGCCAGCTCTGATGGGGCACGCAGAAGTCTGCCTAGCGAACAGGCGAGCGCGGAGTAGCCTCACAAGCCTACCGACAGACAGCGCGGTCATGAGAAATGACTGACACGGGCGGTACTTCCAACTGAAACCCCCCTTCTTTCTGTATTAATCGGAAGAAGCTTACAAGAGGTCGCGGTACAAGTGTACAAGTATCCTGGGAGGCGCGCAGCCGCTACTTAGCAGGCTCCTCCTTAACGCGCGTCCACGTCAAAACTTCGCCCGAAGAAACCCGGCTCGCCCAAAAATCCAGCGACTCCTCAGCCCTCTGCCAGCGTCGAAGACGCCGTCGGGTCAGAAACTAGCAGCCGGTCCCGTTCGGGTAGCTGCTCGGGGCACGGGGGGCACACATGTCAGAAATGGGGGCGACCCCTATTTTATTCATAGCAAAAAGGCATGTGTGTTACAACGCACGCCAACACGTGAAAACCCTGGTGTCACACTTGTGGATTTGCGTCGTCACCCGGGGCCTCGGGGCCACCTTCGTCACGCCGCGGGACTTCATCCAGCCACCGGCCGAGGTTCCCCTCATTGCGCATGGTCCACCGTAGCTCGACCATGGCGGCGGCCTCCCTGATGTAGTCCCAGATCCTCTCGTGGAAAACCCGCACAGCGTGACGAACAGCGTGGACGGCACCAGACATCACCCTGGCCCCGGCCGGCATCTCCAGTTGGGGGTCGGCTAGCTGGTTGACGTGCTAGCAACCCTTGTGCTGCAGGAGAGCGCATACCAGGCACGAGGTCACGTAGGAGCAGTGGTTGCCGAAGGTCGTCCCGACGTTGTGGACAATGTTGGCCGCATCCCCAATCCGACGGAGTGTCCGCGACAGCTCTTCGGGCCCGAAGGAGCGAGGCGGCACTTTGGCGACCAGATCTTCAAGGGTGCCCTCCAACGCCAGCATGGCATCCCACGCAGCCACCGAGGCGTCGCCCAGTGTGCGGTCCCGCTCCCCATGGGACGCGGTGAGATGGCCTTTCTCATTCTCCAGCACAGCAATTTGCTGGAGTAGTCCGTCCCGCTTCTCAACTGCCTCTTATCGCGCCGCCTCTGCGGCCGACAACCGTGCCGCCGCTACGAGCGCTTCGGCA
Organism: Dendrocalamus latiflorus; assembly: GCA_017311315.1. Classification (NCBI taxonomy): domain Eukaryota; kingdom Viridiplantae; phylum Streptophyta; class Magnoliopsida; order Poales; family Poaceae; genus Dendrocalamus; species Dendrocalamus latiflorus. The sequence goes on along the minus strand of CM029614.1, from coordinate 13,697,213 downwards.
TAAGAGACCGCCTCTGTGCGCTCCACCTCCAAGCGGCGAATGCGGTCGTCCTTGGCGAGGTGCATCGCCTTGGCTGTGCGGAGAGCTTCTTCAATGGCCTGCAGGCGGCCCTCTAGCGCCCCCCGCTCGAGAGCATGAGTCGCTTGCAACGCCCGGGCAAGGACGAGGGTCTGTACAGCAAAGCAGTCAGCAAACTCCTAAAAGGCCACTTGTCGCGAAAAGGTCGGATACTCACCCTCACTTCTGAGGTCTCCAAGGCGCTCTGACCCGTAAGATAGCAGCGCCTGCTGATCCAAGTTCGCGGCCGCGCTATTTGCGACCCCCCGCCACGCTCCCAGCACCGCCGGTGGGGGGACAAAATCCGCCAAGCCCGGCCGTGCGGCGTCTGTGATGGCAGCTTTGGGAACATCGGGCACCCCTTCAAAAGGGACATTCCCGCACCCCAAAGGTTGCCTGTGCTCCGGTGGACGCACTGCTGCGAAAGGAGATAGCAGTTAGGGCCCTACAAACACAGTACAAAGCTATGCAAGATGAGTTTACCTTCGGCATCAGCCGACAGACTTCGCCGGGGGACACCCGCAGCCTCGGACGGGATAGCAGAGACGCCCACGCCCTCAGATGAGGCCAGCCCCATGGGCTGGGGGCCCTCCGTGTCGGAGTCCAACACCAGCCGGTCCGACCTTCGGCCACCACAGCCACGCTGGCATGGCATACGCCGCAGGAACAGCTGAAGAAGAAGGACCTCCCGCGCCCGGGTAAGTCGGTGCAGAAGTCCACTGAGGTACCAGCGTCGTAGGCGTAGCAGGCTGCTGGACCCGGTATCCTCCAGGTGGAGGCGCCGGGGCGAGCGACGAAGGTGCTGAAGGCGCCGGCAAGTATCGCGGTGTAGGGACCGTGGGCAAGAACTGCGGGGTAGGAGCCGCAGCCATCATCTGCACAGTGCCGTCAGAGTGGGTAGATCCTGCTGAAGGTGTAGGCGCCAACTCCCACTGTAGCTTCCCCTTGGGATTCTGCCTGCACACCACATCCTTGTGGTTATGACCACAGATAGTACACTGCCCACTCCAAGAGCAGTCGCTCCGTCTATGCGGGTCTCCACAGCGGAAACACACCAAGGCCAGCCCGGGCTTCGCCGTGGCGCCTGTTGCATCTGTGTACGCCTGTTGCATCTCAATCCCCAAAGCCTGCTCTACCAAGGTACGAAAATCCATGATCAGAAAAGCACCTAGCAGGTGGCGAATCGAAGGTCTGAGCCCCTGACAAAACTGCCTGGCCTTCTCCGCATCATCCTGAGCCACATGTGGGACAAAGCGGACTATCTGGTTGAAGCCCACCTCATACTCTACCACAGATTGCTTGTCTTGCGTGTACTTACTCAGGTCGATTTTCATCTTGTCTAGAAAGGTCTCTGGGTAGAACCTCCTCTCGAACTGCCGAACAAACTCTGCCCACGACAACGCTCCATGTGTAGCTGTGTGAGCAGTCTGCACTCCCTTCCACCAAATCTGAGCCTCTCCCTTCAGAAGTTGCGCCAAGTAGCGCACACGATCGGAGGCAACCACCTCGAATGCCTCCATCTTGTCCTCCACATAGGACTGCCAGTCTGCGGCCTGAACAGGGGTGGCCGCACCGCTGAAGTTGTCCAGCCTCAACCCTACCCACTCACGAAGCGAGATGCCGCTAACCGCTCCAGCCGCCTCAACCTCAGGCTCTGCAGCAGCACCAGCACCAGGGGCCGCCTGCCCTGCTTCAACGCCCTCAGCTCTTGCTGCATGGCCCTCACCGCGGCCAATAGCTCATCCTGATTACCACCCGCTGGCTGAGTATCCTCAGCCTCCTCAACCGCTGGCTGCGCTACAGGCGTAGCCGCACGGCCACGGCCACTACCCTTAGGCGGCATTCCTGCAGCCACCACAATCCACAATTAAGCAAAGACATCAACATGAGCCAAGTAAGGCACAAGCAATAATTCAAAGAATTCAACATGGTACATGCAAGATATGCAAACCCTTCCCCATCCTACATGTGCAAGTGTGTTTGTTTTCCTTATTTCTCCTAGAACCTAAAGCCTAGGCTCTGATACCAACTGTAACACCCCATGACCCACATTACCCTGGGAGGCCACTAAAACCACTCCACAATTAACCAATTTACAAGATAAAATAAACCGGCAACAATACTAATCAAGATAGTATAAGCGGAAGCATAAACAACTAAGGAAAAACAAAATAGTGATAACAATTCAATATTCATAATCAACTCCAACTTAATAACCAAAGGAACGGTTCACAAATTTAACATTATTAAGATGAAACAATCATCAACAAGATAGCTAAGCAAAAGACTAGAATCCTTTCAACTTTATTTCAGCATTAAAATATAATCCAAGTGCATCTGTGTGGTGCCGCTCTACCCTTCCCATGCATGCTCAAAGTCCACCTATAGGGAGGGGGAAACAAGAATGAGATAAAAATCTCAACAAGCAAACAGTTTAACAGGCTATTCAAACTACAAACAATTATACATCATTGTTGTGGCTACAGACCAAACAGAGAGAGAGATGGTAGTGGAGAGTGAGGGAGATGAGTAATGGCCTGCCTCTTCCCCATGGCCTGTATTCCATATATATACATACATGGGAAGTGTTTTTACAATTATACCCTTACAATTGATCATCCCCTTCAGGGGCATTTATGTCATTACACATGGCCTATTCTGGGCCTTATAACCTCCTATCAGGCCTGCTGGGTTTAGGTGGGGGCCACCCCTACAACAATCATCATTTATAATTCCATACAACCACAACCACAATTCGAGTCCACAAATATTAAACCACCACAGACTCCCATGAGTCATACCTCTTCAATTTCAGATTGATATGGCATATGAATGCAGTCATTTTATCCACAAATAAATGCATATGAATGCTTTCATGCTATGCTCCACATCACTCTTTCCCAGCGGGATAAAAGGTGCATCGTATTACGGCAATATACGATGCTGTACCGGTACGGTCGCGGCTAGGTGCGGCGACATCCACATATGCAAATGACACGATATGATATGAATGATATGATAATCATAAATCACATTAATCCATCCTCCAAGGAGCACCATCATGCTCACAACATATCCACATCCACAAGTTCACCACATGTTTATTTTCATATTCCACATTCGCATATTAAGCAAAATTCCACATGACTACTAGCAGTTTATCAACATATCAGTTGATCAATACTTGCTACCATCACCACATTTAGAATATCACGCAACCATGGCATAATGTATCAAATTACGATAATAATGTAAATTGCAAGTAGAAAGAATAACGAGTTAAACGGTAGCAACCACCGCTACGCTTACTTGCCTCAACCGACGAAGCGAAGCAAATTAAGAGCGCTCAGGGACAAAACCACCTGTCCAAAAGGCATCTCTCAGCACAAAGCTATAGCTAAAGGAACGCGCGTAGGCTACGATAGCAGAAAATAAAAAATTTCTACCGCGCACACCAGGACATCATGCTAAGAAGGGATCATAGATCGTTACCACTAGACGCGCAGCGCAGCGGAAGAAGAGTTGGAGAAGCCGATCCAACCACGCGCGTCGAGGTAGTAGTGGAAGTAGCCGATCGTCCCGAACAGATCGTCTCCTCCACGCGATCAAACACACCACGAGCAGATCCAATCTGTAGTTTGTTGATGCCGATCAACGCCGCACCGAGCAGCGCCTCCACCGGTATCCACACGTCCGGGGCTGGAACGCCGATCGCGAGTGTACCAGCACTCGCGAGCGGCTAGGGTTTGGCTCGGGAGGTGGCGGCTAGGGTTTTGCTCGGGAGGAACAGAAGCGTACATCCCTCAGCCCCCCGCCTCCAAATATATAGACCTCCTCACTTGGGCCTCGTGGACCGAGGCCCAATAGGAGTCTATCCGGATCTCTATCCGAATTGAGCCCACATCCGAATCACATTCGAATTAGTGTTCCAACCCGTTAAGTGTGCGACCCTGTAGGTTCACGTATACTTGGTCGCGACCCGGAAACACCTTTCCGGTCACCCTGTTAATAGCGGCCTCTAGCAAGACATATTAACCCCAAAGTATACGTAAAGATCATATCGGCTGAACCTGTAATGTTCTCATGTACGAATCCCTTTGCCTCACGATATAGATTAAGCTCAAGGCGAGACCTGTGTCATCCTCTTAATAGCTCAATCACTCTCTCGATTCCGTGATGGATTATAAACTTGTGATTGACTCCTCAATCACATTGGCATGGCCATGCACTTTCATAATCTATTACATCGAGGGGCCAGAGATATCTCTCCCATAAGGAGGGGCAAATTCTATCTTGATCATTCACATCCCACTACATGTTTCATAGCAAACCCGAAGACTACTTTTATGACTACCCAGTTACGGAGTAGTGGTTAGTAGTCCCAAAATAGGCTACTACGCATGTTGGGAACCATGATGATCTCAAGTCTAAGGATTCTACATAAACACTACTTGAGACCAACTAATGACACATGGAATCTCTGCAGTGTCTCATGGCGGGTCTATCCAACATATGTTCACTAACACATGTCCATATTATTGATTTGGTATCTCCATACCATGATCCATGAGACATGATCATCAATCAATACATATGCTGATCTTTGAATCATATTTGTTCCTCATATGATATATGATCAGGGATCATTTAGAAATAGCAACATTTTGGCATTAAGAGTCTCATGAATAAGTCACATACTCATTGATCAATAATGATAATGTCTATTTCAAGGAACAAAGCAATGTATCATAAGCATAGTATGTGATATATTCAACATCTCCATGTTGCCTCTAGGGCATATCACCAACAATAGCATACAAACATGACTTAATAATTAAAAACATCGCTAGAACCCCGAACCCGCGCAAACTCCTCTCCGCTCCACAATTCAACAAACTACCCACTGCAGCAGCGCTGCTTAACATTTTTGTATCTTTAAAAAATATTAATCCAATTACAGAAAACGATATATCTCTGGTTTCATTACTTGAATTCCTACATTTTTCATGTAGATCATACATTTTTATTTTGATCATAGCTAGGTGTAATTTAATGCACTAAACAGAGGAAATTCTCTGTTCTGTCAGACTGGACAGCAAGATTCAAATGCGTCCCAACAACAGTACAGGGGTTCAAAAAATATAATTTTTATATAGAAGCTAGAATTCTGAATTCCCTATAACTTTATCAATTGCGGCTATGATCAGAAAAATCATTTACTACCTCTAAATCACAGTTTAATAACAGTCTGTCCCAATCTGTTCCCCTGACAGACAGCGGTATTCCCGACCCTGTTACTCCCAGATCCCACAGAAAAAAATTCTGAAACAAAAACAGGATATAGGTATGGTAGTCCTCTACAATTTTCCTTTTGGGAAGATCCGCAGGAAAAATCGTTTGATGGGTTGAAACCGCACAAACAGACGCGCTGCGCGAATCAATCTACAGGCAGACAGCAGGTAATCTCTAATTGGGCAATTAAACTATTAATCCCCTTCAAAATCCGTGTCAAGAACCCTAATTATTTAGAAAAACAGAGGGTTTGGGATGGGGAAAAATTACCTAGATGAGGGATCACCCCTTTTTTCCTCCTCTTCTTCTTCTCCTTCCTCTCCTTGGCTCCAAGGGCAGCAGCAATGGGGGGGCGCCAATCTCCTGGGAGGGGGCGGCCACAGGAGGAAGAAAGGGGAGGGGGTGGTGGCTGGCTTTGGAGAAGAGGGGGAAGGGCTCTAGGGTTAAGGGGGAGGGGGGTGCGACCTTGGGGGATGCGGCCACCCCCTTGGGCCTTGGCCCAGGGCGGTCGGCCCACTCCCAGGCAGCACACTCTGGGTTTTTAATTTAATTTTTGATTTATTTTATCCATTTTATATTGCTCTACAATTTCTATTTTTCCCTTCCTGCGATTTACTGAAAAACCGGTGACTCCACGATTGTTTTAAAAACTTACGCCGTAACGACGTTCAGGATATTACACGTTTTTACAACATTGTTATTGGCAACCGATTTTATGACTTGATGGTCAGTAGTAGGTTTTACAACTTGGTGGTTGACAGTAGGTTTGATGACCTGGTGGTCAGCAGTAGGTTTAACGACTTGGAGGTCGATGGTAGGTTTTACGACCTGGTGGTCGGCAATCGGTTTTACGACTTGGTGGTCGGCAGAGGCTTTTACGATTTCGTGGTCGATAGTCGTAGCTCTATCTAGCCATGGTCGATAGTCGTAGCTCTATCTGGCCGTGGTCGATAGTCTAACTCTGTCTGGCCATGGTCGATAGTTGTAGCTTTGTCTGATCATGGTCAATAGCCGTAGCTCTATCTGACCATGGTCGATGATCGTAGCGCTCTACCTATGTGATCGTAAGTCGTAGCGACCAACTATGAACATTGGTTGTAGCGATTGCTATGTGGTTGTAGCATCTGTCTTCATGGTCATAGCAGTCTGTGCGATGGTCATAACGACTTGCTGAGTGGTCGTAGACAACTGGGAATTCTTCTAGGGCTACGAGTACCCCATGTCTAGTGCATCCGAGTAGTCATAAGTGGTATAAGACTAGCTTGGTTGTTCTCTAAGTGCATTCTTTTTATGCAGATTGATGATTCATGTGTATTGTGCGGAGCTATGTGATTCTTTGCTTGTTAGTGATGTTTGCAGGACTTTGGAGCTAGGTCATGATGAGGCATTGAAGGATCAGGACTAGACACAGGGAAGTGTTGAGGTCCAGAACTGTTAGGAGAAGCCGAAGATGACTAAGGCTGCAAGGTGGTTGCAAGCATGGTCGACAAGAATAGTAGGAAGCTTCCTGGAAGGTGGTGGAGGGGCATTTTGGTGATTTTCTCAAAACCTAAAAAGGAGGCGGTTCTGTTAAAGCATTCTTGTACTGTATATGTTAACAGGTGCGTAAAAAAATCCGGTGGTAGGTAGGGGGATAACCTGTTATCCCCACTATCTAGAGGCTATAAAAACGGATGGAGGGCTAGCCATCCATCAGTCTCTCCGGTGTTCTTGTTTCTTGCGTGCGTTCGTGTTAGGGTTTTGTGTGGAGCACTTGTGCTCTTGGTCCTCCGGGATGGATTGGTTGTAGAATCAACTTCTAGAGCAATATATCATCTTTCTTTCTTTGTCTGTGTGTGCTCGTATGCTTGGAGTTGAGTTGATGGTGGTCGCATCAGTTGTGATCTTTCTCTATTATTTGGATGGATCTTTCCTTTCTTGGTCTGAGAGTTTGCTTTCAGTTGTTTTGGTGTTGATCTGACTTGCCTGGTGTTGGGAAAACATACTCGAAGCCATCTTGGCTATTCTATTCCCACTTGTATGGTCTGATTGTCTCCTTATCCTCTTAGTCCCCGTTTTGGGCGTTCTCGCTGAAATCTTGTGGAGCTCTCTTTTCTGTGGCTCAGTTTTCAATTAAAGATCAGAGAAACCTCTTGAGACCCTCACCTCGTTGTGTGCAAAGTTTCATGGCTGTTTGATCTCTTAATCAAAAGTTGTGCTTAGTTTGGATCTTGCGGTCGTGCGCTCTCGGCTTATCCTCTGTTCTTCCGAGAACATTACAACCAGCTCAATTTTTCTTGTTTTGTTCGGACTGCTTCTCTGTCTTTCAATGAGACTTCAAATCTAGTCTTCATAGCTCTATAGCTATTGGAGAAAAGAGTTATGTGGATACTTGGGGAGAATTTGAAGGCACCATTCACCCCCCCCCCTCTGTTGCCTATCCAGTCCTACAGTCACCTTCTGGTTAGACCATGTCGAAAAGTGATGTTGTCCTACAAGTAGTCCTTGAGTTCCTTTCTCGGATTGCAGGTTTTCACCCTTAATTGCTTGATTCTTCTCTTTGGGCTCGATTGAGAAGTGAGTTGAGTGTGTTGCTTTCTTTGAGATTATTCTAAGTGGGAGCTTATTGTTTAAATTTTTTAGGAGCTCTATTTATTATGCTTGTTAAATAATTCACCATGTCCAAAGTTTTTGAGATCAAGTTAGTAGTATAGCTCTCTTTGTCATATTTACTCATATGCTGTATAGCTTTGATCATGACTGGTTCTAATAAATTTGCTATATTTGAATTAAAGCATGACATGGTGGGATACTTCGACTAGATTAATTATAGATAGTACTTTGCGATGTTCATCTAAAAGGATTAGCTTAATTGTGAGTCTTATTTTAAATCTTGGCTATGGGGCCAGTACGTTTCATATTGCAATATTTGTATGTTCACTCAAGTCGGTATGTTATGATAAAAACTAAAAAATGAGAAAGAGAAGAATGAGAAGTTGTATGCTTCAAGCATGCCACCATTTAAATGAAGTTTTCTATAAACATGTTATTATGAAAAGAAATATGCTACAAGTATGCCACATGCTTAAGAATTGAGTGTAGAGAAATAAGTTGCTATATGAGTATACGAGCTCACATAGACTTAAAGTTTGCTTCACTTTCAGGCTTGCTCTTTTCGTTGTGATATCTCATTATGCTCTTTATAATTGGTTTGGTCATTGTTGAGAAATCTATCATTGATAGAAATCGCGTAATCACATTAAAAGACTTGTGTTGATAGTGCTATATGATATAGGCCTTTATATGATCTAGGAAGCTCTACTAAAAAAATGGCTTGTTTAAAATATTAAATCAATGCAAAGTGACTTGGATAATCTATAAAGTTTCTAGATATTTACTCTCATTGCTCCTTCTTAGAATTTTTTTTTCTCTAGAGTTCTTGATTATTACATTGCCAAAGGGGGAGAATTAGAAGAAAGGGGGGAATTTTCTGAGAGTTTAGTGTGGAGAAGGAAAAAATTGAAACAAAAACCACTCTCTAGAGTTGAGGGGGAGTTTTCTGAATGGTTTGTTCCCTTTTGGCTATGGTTGGTTCCTTTCACAAATTCTCTCGTAAATTCTCTCATTGAAGAGTTTTTGAGGTGTTGTCAATGTATTTATCAAGGGGGAGATTGTTAGACCATGTGATGGTCATGTATTTTGTTAATGATGAATAATTAACATTTAGTTTTATTGGAATTTGCATTGTGAAAGTTCTGGTTGATGCACTTCTGTGCTTGAGTTTTCAGGATGTCAAAACAACCACATCTGGCTACAACCACGGACTATAGTCCGATCGGCCTTGTGATAGATGGTTCGATCGGTAGGTGCGAATTGTAGGCTTCGACCACTATAGAGTTTAACCACGATATATCAAGCACTATAGATTTTGAGCATGTCTAACTGCTACCACGTCCAACTTTGACCACGTCCAACTTTGACCACATCCGACTTCGACCACAGGAATCTGACCATGGTATTTCAACCTCGTCATTCTTCAATCACAACATTTTCAACATGGAGCATCGACTATGATAGAAGGACCATACCTGGTCGAAAATTGTAAGTTACCGTACTTTTTGATGGTCGTGGCTACAGTGCTTTTGTCGATGGTCGTAGCAACAGTTCCTTGTCTACGGTTGTGGCTATAGTAACCAGTCAATAGTCATGGACTTTAATGGTTGGTACTCGATAGTCATAGACTTTATTGGTCAGTACTCAATAGTCATGGACTTTATTGCAGTCTTGTCGATAGTTGTAGAGTAAATAGTCTATTGTCGTTGTCTTCGGTAGTCGAAGGCTTTACGATCGGTTGCCATAGGCTTCTCAGTTGGTACTTGTAGACTTCGCTGTCGAAAAGAGTTCTTCACTATTTGTGATCTTTGAGTACTCATGTTAGGCCAGCGAGGTGTTGGCTAGTGCTTGATGAAATGGTATCGGTACTTAGTAGTCGGAGCGAAAAGGTACTTGATGGTCAGTGAGCGATAGTTGTGAGTGTTGTGGTTGGTTGTCGGTTATGAGTACTTGTGCACGGTGGTCGTGCTGAGTGGTCAGAAGAATGAGTTTTGGATAGTAATAGTTTTAGGTGGTTGTAATCAATGATTTGAGACTGTTTTCTGGATTGTGTTGAGGTGATTGGTCGTGTACAACTAGGTTGATGATCGTGGATGGTTTTGTTCTTGTCACTGGATGAACAAGGGTGTTGAAAGTTGTTGTGCTGATGACGGTTAATCTGGGAAGAGTTTGTGTTGGGAAAAATGTTTCTTTGGTCATTGCATGTGCAAGAGAGCATGGAGATGATCATGGTCAGTGACAAGGATGACCAGAACTAGGATAGGGAGATCTGAGGTCCAGACGGTTGAGGATGTCACGCGAGGTAGTCGGGCTGACGCTGGAGCACATGGAGATCGAGGATTGTGAAGCGAGACGGAGCTACGGGAGGGGATATATCCTGGATGCTTCATCGCGTGTTGAGTTGGAGTGTTATGGAAGACGTAGAGTTTGAATAAAACCTATGTTAGAAAAGGGTTTTGGGTCCCATGATTTGAGGAAGAGATTAGGTGTTGTGTTCGTGTTTGAATCAAACACGATTAGAGACATTGGTCTATAAAAGTAGGGAGAGGCTTAGGCTAACATAACTGGTCTTTAGGGCTTTCGTTGAGGAAGTTTTTAGGGGTGTCGTGAGGGCACTTTGTAGACAAAAACTTGTTGCAGATATAATAGATCAGATCTACTCCAAAAGAAGTTGATCATTAGCATGTTTTCTGAGTTGCGTTCTTCTTCTGTCTTCGACGGCTTGCTAATAGATCTCGTTCGAGTGCAATCGAGCACGCAAGTGTCTTTGGATGGTAATTGTTCTAGCAATTGTTTTCATTGTCAATCACAAAGAGATCAAGCATAGTGGAAAAAGCAGAGGCGATCATTCACCCCATCTAATAACGCCATATGGTCCTACAAGTGGTATGAGAGTAGGTTGCAATGGCGTCAGATCGGGAATGGTTCTCTGGTAAGCCACCATTCTTTGATGGTACAGATTATCTCTACTGGAAAACTCACATGGAAGTCTTTCTACAAGCTCAAGGTAATGAAATTTGCCAAAAATTTGAATCTACGCTTGAAGTACATTCTGTCATTACCATCGAAAGCACTGCTAATATAGAGGCAAAAGCTAAGGCTAGAAATATTTTACTACAAGGTTTAAGTCATAACGAGTTCAATAGAGTAGCACATCTTAAATCTGCAAATAAAGTCTGGTCTACTCTAGCTGACTATCAGGAAGGTTCAAGTTTATTAAGAGTGTGCGTAAAATCAATTCAAGGAGTACCCTAAATTCGAGATGAAGTCTCGAGAATTGGTAGATGCTTTGTTCGATCACTTCAATAAGATCGTTATCGACTTGTAATCTATTGGTGTAGTCTTTTCCAATTCTAACAATGCTCAACAAATTTTGAATTCTCTAGATATGTCTATTTGGAATTCTTACCTTGAATTATATTCCAAGATGAAAACACATGAGATTGATGTTTTGGCCAGGATTAACAAGTCAAATTCTCTGGGCTTAATGACTAAACAAGCTGATAACTTCTCTAGTTCTATTGTTGCTTCCTTTTCTGCATTATGCTCTTTTTCAGATGAACAATTAGAGGAAATTCCAGAAGAGTAGCATGTACTTCTCTCCAATCAGGTGACAAGGGCAATCACTAATATTAGATTAAAGCAGAGAGGAGGTCTTGTAAGATGCTATGAATGTGGTGAGCTTAATCACATTAAGTCTAATTGTCCCAAACTGAAGAACAAGGTAGTCGATGATGATAAGGCACCAATTCATCGACCATAGTTCAAGACGGCATCATGCAAGAAGCATAATTATCACAAAGCAGTCAACAAAGTAATCTTAGCACTTGAGAAAGTCGATTTGAGCGACGATGAATCTACAAGTAATGAGGACAGTGGCAAGAGGGTCAAGGAGACAGATTTCACAGGATTGTGCTTTATGGCAAAGAGTGAGGATATTAACGATGATGATCTCTACAGTGATCCAGATGAGGTAAAACCTTCCTACTCCAATTTATCTTGTATTGTGCTTAGATTGACAGAAGAACTGAAGAAATATAAAAAAGAAAACCAAAAATCATGATCTTGTTGTTGAAAGTTTACATTTTGAAATCAATAGACTTAGAGCCTTAATTCCAAATGATGAAGCTTGTGAATCTTGTCAAGTCTTACATTCTGAGTTGGAATCTGCAAGGAAAATTAATGTGTCAACTTTGATTCAATTCAATGAATTAAAAGTGGTGCACAACTCGTGTGATGAAAAGCTAAGTCTTGCAAGAGATGAAATAGAGAAGCTCAAGTCTAATGCCTTTGTTCAATCTAAAATTTGCGCTAAGTATGATCAACTTCAGACTAGACTCAATTCAACTGAGGAGTCAATTCAACAAATGCTTTATCATGATACTTCCTCTTGCCCCAACTGTCCAAAGCTTAACATCGAGATAGAAATAATGACTAGACAACTCAATGATTTTGCTAAAAATGAGAGATTGGCTCAATCGAGTGCTTCTAAGGAAATTTCGAATGAATCAGTTAACTACTCATCCTGTTTCTCTTTGACTAAGAAAGTTGAGTACCTTAAGAATACTTTTGAGAGATTTTATTTAGCAAGAAGAATTTGAACATGATTATAGACAAGTCAAGAACTAGTGTGAAAAATCATAGTCTAGGATTTAATTTCATTAAAGTAGAATAACCCTCCTAAAATATCCGAGGTACTCGAACCTGGCAAATTTAAAGTAGAATCAGAACCAAACAAATCATATTTAGATCTACCACCTTTGAAAAAGGAAATCTCAACAAATCGAGTGCTGTGAAGTCGACCGATACGACCACCCACATAGTCAAGTATCAATGTACGTATTGTTGGAAAAATGGTCATCTAGCTCAATTCTATTTTAGAAAAGTAAAGAAAGAAAAGAAAGACAAGACAAAAAAATGTTTCCAAATAGAAGCTTCCCATGGTCAAACTAGTGATATTGGTTCAGGTGCTCGACCAGTTTGCTCTCGTAGTCAGACCAGAGTGACTAAATGAGATTTTTGACAAAGGGGTAGATGCGGTCGATCAGCTTCACAACAGACCATCGACCAGTGTTCTCTGCTTGCTTAGACCAGTCATGGGCTAGGCCCATGCAAACGTAGTCAGACAGGCTGTTTTCAACCATTGAAATCCATACGATCCGACCGGTTGGCTACTAGACCACCTCCTCTGACAAGGTTAGATTGCCATATGGTCTAAGACTCGTCAAAATAGGACAAATGTGAATGCTTCACTAAAACCTTTATCAGTACACACTTTTGCTCCTATCCGTCGAGTATCTCATAACTAGATACCTAAAACTTTATTGACTAACCCCAGTACTAAGATAACCGGCGACTGTCTGTGATATGTAGGCTTGTTGCAAGAGGAAGGAGAATATCTGGTTCATCTTCAGCTGCTCCACCACATGACCAAAGATTCACGTTGGTTCTCCTCTCTCACTCGTGCAACCGATGATGAGATGATCACGTTTGGAGACAATTCACAGGAACGAGTCCTTGCTAAAGGCTTCATGCACGTCATCGATAAGTTCATCCTAAAGAATGTGACTCTTGTCAGTAAGTTGAGCTTCAATCTACATTCAATTACATAGTTGGTAGATGATAACCCTGAAGTGAATTTTAAAAAGCATTCTTACTGTATCTTAGACTATTTTGGTGATCTAGTTTGCAAAATTAGTCAAGTTGGTCGCTTGTTCAAAAGTGATTTTTCGTACTTAACATCCTCTGATCTAAGGTGTCTTATTTTTTCAGCCTCTAAGGATCTATTCTTCTAGCACCATAGATTAGGTCACACTAGTTTCGGTCATCTAGCACAGCTCAGTAAATTGAATCTAGTTAGAGGAATTCCTAGTTTTAAAATTGAGAAGTCGATGGATCTAGTCTGTTCACTATGCCATCATAGTAAGATGGTCTCTTTATCACATTCCCCTCTCTCTCAGGTATTGACTAATTTCCCCAAGACAATTTTTGCACATGGACACTGTAAGTCCTTCTAGGTGCAGTCTATGGGAGGCAAATGGTATGTTTTTGTTGTTGTTGATGATTACTTTAGATACTCCTAGGTGTACTTTTTAGCCTCTAAGAATGAAGCTTTTGGTCACTTTTGAGAGCTAGCTCTTAGTCTATTTAATGAATTTCCAGGAGCATTTAGAGCAATTAGAAGCAACAAAGGAACTGAATTCAAGAACTCGTCAGTTGTTACCTTTTGTGCTGAAAAGGGCTTAGACCATCAATTCTCATCAGGTAGGTACCACAAAAGAATGGTGCTGTCAAATGCAAGAATAGAACTTTGGTCGAAATGGTTAGAACAATGCTAAATAAACACTCTACTCCTAGAAAGTATTGGGCTGAAGTCGTTTTGACTGCTTGCTATATTTTGAATAGGGTATTCTTGCGAGCCAAACTACATAAGATATCCTGTGAGCTTTGCTTTGGTTGGACTCCTAGTATTTCGCATCTAAGGGAGTTTGGTTGTCATTGCTTCATTATTAAACATGGCAATCTTGACAAGTTTGAAACTAGATCCTCAGATGGTATCTTTCTGGGGTATGCAGTTCACACTCGGGGTTATCGTGTACTCAACTTAGATTCTAACAAAATTGTTGAGACTAGCGAGGTCACTTTTGATTAAGCTAGTCCTGGCACTAGACCCGACAATGTAGGTATACAGGCTCCTGATGCACATGACGACATTGTCTATGACTCTGACGACTATTAGGAGCTCCCGAGTTCTTCTACTACAACTACAGGTGCTACGACTATTCCTAATACTATAGACGCTACGACCACCTCTATGGCTATGGACGCTACGAGTGCACCAATGATGACTGCTGTTACAACTACCTCAACGACCACGTCTACGACTGACCCACAAGCTCCTCTGCACATTCAATGGCACCATCCCCTAGAACTGATGATTGGTGACATTAAAGAAAGGGTAACACATTTCAGATTTACTTCTCTTGACTCACATGCTCATTCTACTTTTGCTGCCTCTTTTGAGCCCAATGATGTAAGTCACACTTTATCTGATGAGTCTTGGATTAATGCCATGTATGAAGAATTAGAAAATTTTGAGCGCAATAAAGTCTGGACCTTAGTTGAACCTCCTCATGGACATAATGTGATTGTAACTAAATGGGTTTTTTTAAAACAAACAAAGTGAGGATGGTGTTGTTGTTAGAAATAATGCTAGACTGGTTGCTTAAGGGTTTACTTAGGTGGAAGATCTTGATTTTTGTTAAACTTTTGTTCCTGTTGCTAGATTAGAAGCTATTAGAATTCTCTTAGCATTTGCTGCATCTAAAGGTTTTAAATTGTATCAAATGGATGTTAAGAGTGCCTTTCTTAGCGGCTTTATTGAGGAGGAAGTTAATGTCAACTTCCCTCACCACCCTCACCACCGGCGAGCTCACTAGAGCCATCATACCTCTCGCTGCTTCGCTCTCTGCCACTCTTTATTGTAGGGCCCACATGTAAGAAAAGCTAGTTAGTGCTAATGACTGGTTTGAATCTAACAAGTCAATGATAGGTGGGTCCAGCTAAAATTAGTGAAGTATTTTAATTAGACTAATATTTAAAATATGTGAGACTGATGTGTGGGACCCACTCGGTGTTTTAATAAAAAAACGTGATTTAAAGCTTTAGGGATTGACATGCATGGCCCACATGTTAGAAATTCAGAAAAATAAATAAAATGAAAAAAGCCACCTTTAGTTCAGAGGAAGCTCGCTTTCTTAGTAGGAAAGTGTACTCTAGCCAAAATACAACTTCGATGTCATCTTTTCTTTTTCAGTATTTTTAAATCCTAGCCAAATTCAAATGTATGTAACTTTTGCATATAAACTCCAAATTTATTGATTTTTCTCTCTAATTTTTTTAAATTATGCTCTATCTGAATATGTCTAAATATTTGAATTTGGTCTTTGTTTGAATTCATTTATTTGTTATTTGTGCTCATTTGATTTTTCTAATTAGATACTATTGCATCAGAAATCTACGAGGACATTTCCAAACAACTCTCTGAGCAACCAAAGCAAGGTAAGTACCCCCTTTGACCATATTGGTCCTGTTATTTCAACTATTGGATATTGTTTGCAAAGAATATTATTAACACATGTATGTTTGTCTAAAATCACTATCATTGTGGGTAACGGTATTTAATTCCTATTGTATGCATTGATCATCCTTGTAATATTGATATTCTTACTATTGTAGCACTTAGAACATGATTTAGATAGTAACTAATGTCAATTTGGGTATATTACATTTATGCATGCCATCTAGATGCTTGACTATGCTCTAGTTTACACTAAATTTGGATATTCAGAAAAACTTGACCGTAGAAATGGGCAATTTTGAAGGTTGGACCAGAGGGGTATCCTCTGTTAGTTTGGTATAAAAATGAAATAAAAAACCTAGTTTTTGATGTGGATGAGTTATATATTGGGGGAGATTCTAGCCTAGGTTGATTACGAACCAAACTCTATTGTCGCACATCAAAGTCTAACTACACAACCACATATGCTATTATGGGCTTTGGCTTTAGCTAACAAACTTGCCAATACCTAAGTGATGGTTTGACATTCATCGGGCAAGTGCAAGATTAGGCCTAGATGATATAAAGGCTATAACAAAATCACTTAGTCGCACGCCTAAGAAAATGTGTAGTGGCTGACAGAATAGTTGATTATCACATGTGGGTAAAGCAGTACAACCTCTCAAAGTGTAAAACTATTTAGATAGCCGTGCTCGCGGTCATGAGCATGCTTGGTGTAGCTACATTGGGTCTAGTTTTTATTTTTGACAAAATGATTTTGTTGAAACTGATGGGATGGTATATTGTGACATATGTGCCATATCTATAGCTAAAATTTATTCATTGATTGCAGTCGAGGAGGGCTGTTATAAAACTCTTATTCAAACTTATATACTTGCTATTTCCTTACATAGTAATTGCTCAAACATATATACTTGCTATTTCCGTACACAATAATTGCTCTTTAAATTTACATTGCAAATTATTACCTATCAATACTACAAATAAAAACATGTAGTGTAGAGCCTCATCTTTTGTTTAGCCTTGCATTTATATAATATGTTGTGATATACTACAAGTCTTGCTGAGTACACAATGTACTTAGTCTTGTTTAAATTGCTGCTCAGAGAATGAAGAAGAAACAATGTACCTGACATGCTTACGTTGTGTCTGGTATCAGAAGGTACGACGATGGGTCATCCTAGAGTCTAATCCTTATCGGTTGCCTGTGGGGTATCGATGTCATACCACTGGATGTATTTTGATTTATTTACCTTGCCTTCTACTGCACTCTATTGGTACTTATATTTATTTGGCTAGTCGGCCTTTTTGTTGTAAACTTGATATATATCATATATGTATGACCTATTGTCATAAGTTGTTTGAATACAATATGTATGAATGTGATCTCAATATCGTGGATAGTGCACTAACCACTGATCATAGGATTAGTATGGTATATATACGAGGATTACAGGTATTTGACGCCTAGGTTCCGACATACTATCCCCCTCTGTTTCACAATATTTGTGTAACTACCCTATATGCACAGACCAAGGAGGCTCAAGATCGCAATCTAGCATATGGCCAGATGGCAAGGTATGCGGGTGTTCACCTAGCAAACTAGCCTCCAAGTCCTAGACTTGGCGTTTGCATCCACCGATTTTAGATGTGCACACATACGTGTGCGATCAGTAAACCACATGCCTGCAGTTGTGGGGTCTTCGGTGCCTCTGATAAATCCCCAATGTGGGTAGGGGATGGTATACACATCGGTCTTGTGCTCTCAGAATAAAAAAGGAGACCCATGATTTAATTGACGGTTAATGGAACTGGACATCGTTTATCTATACGTATTAAATGACATATTTCAACTATACCACTCAACGCCTTTTGCATCATCAATAGAAGGTGTAGGGATGTAAAAAATTCAATAACTACACTTTTGATTCCTTAATGAATAAATATTGTGAAACGACAAATATCAATGAATTGGAGAAATATTGAGAAAAGGAGGGAGATATATGTGAAATTTAAGAATCATTTATACACATTTTAAACGTGAAACTTTTTAGAACATTCATCATTCTTTTTTACAGACAGTGAAACACCGTCGATCATCGCACAGTTTGGACTCATGATGCATATTAAAGCCAAGTAGTATATGTACTTATGATCGTCCGTAAATAATCCGGCAGGCGAAATTAATCACAATTAACCTCGCATGCAATTATGGGATTCCCTGTTAAGTATCACTATCACAAGCTAGCTAGCCAGGGATACCACCCCCTTCCTAACAGTGCAGCATAAGGTTAAATATTGATCAAGCTTGTAACTAGTTGCACTTGCTATCATACACTGATCTGAGATTTGAATTAGATGCCACTTTTCGTTCGTTCAGAAACAGACACACTTCCTGTGACAAACTGAGGGGAAGAAAAGATGGGCCCTATAGCCTACCATTGTTTGTTGGGGGAACTAATAGTACTACAGACAAAAAGAGGAGTCGGTTTGCATCCATAAAGACAAGCAAATCAAGCTGCGTCCGCACCTCCCTTGCAGCTTCTTCCCTTTTGCTTCCTCCCATAGATACATTCTCATATGTACTCTTGTCCTGCTTCATTTTGGATCCAGATGATTCATCTCTCCATCTAGCACTTTGCACCTTTTAATCTCCGAAGAACTTGTAGTTAAGGAGGTCAAGAATTGGGTTAGTATTCTCTCATGGATCCAGCAAGCTACTGGATGCTGACCAGGAGAAAGCTGGGTGACCAGAAGGCGCCTGTCTTCACCACCCCGCACATCACCGTCGGCGGTGGTGGTGGCAGCTCAGCCTCCTATTACCAGTCGTGGGAGGAGCGCGCCTTCGCCGAGGACTCCGCAGGGCATCTCGGTGGTTGTATCTGGCCACCGAGATCCTACTCGTGCAGCTTCTGCGGCCGGGAGTTCCGGTCGGCGCAGGCGCTCGGTGGGCACATGAACGTGCACCGGAGGGACCGGGCAAGGCTCAAGCTTTCCGGGGCGGCGGAGGATTGGGGCAGTGAAAACCACGTCATGGTGCCGCATCAGAGCTATATGATGCAACGGTGCCCTCCTCAAATTGGCGCCCTGCAGCACGCCTACAGTCAAAACCCTAGTGCTCCGAGCACTGATACTAACCCTAATTCCATATGCAGTGTTCTTGCGTATCCTTCCAGATCTTTGGTTCAAGCTGCAGCTGCCAGAACCGTCTGGGGCAAACAAGTCTTCGGTGCCCCTGTCGCCTCGCCATCGTCTGGCAAAGAACAAGGTACGAAAGAAATGTTTCTTGGCGCTGCCCAGTTGGCACAAGATCATCCGATACCGGCAGCTGGGATATGTTCCAACCAAGAACTGCGTGTTGGGAGAGGTGAATTAAAGCTGAGTGTTTTGGGCCGCCGGACAAGAAGGGACTTTGAGGATGATAACGAAGCTGATGATGAAAAGACTGTTCATGTAAGTCGCAAGAGGAGAATTGATTTGGAGTTAAACCCGTTAGTTTTATGTTCTACCTCTTGTAAGCATCAACAGAAAGATGGTGGTGATAATCACCGTGCAAAGGTAATAAAACTTTGTCCTAGCTCCCCAGTTGAAGAAATAGATCTCGAGCTTAGGCTTGGAGAAGCCCCAAAAGTAAAGTAGGTTCCATTTCCACTGTTGTATCTCAATAATACATATGCTTTGTATTTATTTACATCTATTGCTTCATAGAAATGTTTGTTTGAAAATTTTAATTTCATCCTTGTTATTTTCTTTCTTATATCCTTATTTCTGTGGAATTGATTCGAGGAAATCATTTCTCTCTGGAAACGAAACTGTACTTGAAAGATAACTTCTCCAGTGATTTGTCATATGCCTATTGAATTCTAATTCAAAACTTACTTGCCTGGGTGGAAATTAGAAGGATTTAGGTATAAAAATTACTTTATCTAGTTCCTTGGTTGAAATAGATTGCATTTGTCATTGCTTAAAAGCACCTTTCAAACTAACAGACATACATTTCAGATTGCATGTTACACGTACTATATCTGTAAATTGCATAAATGTTTTTGTTTCTTCAGATGCATATTTTCAAAGTAGTTTGCACTCAATATGTCTTTGCCTTGTCAGTTTCAATTGTAACTATTTAACTGTGTCCTTGAAAGGACATGTAACTATCAATCAATCCTTCGAGCTTAAGTTCATAACGAACAATATCCATAGGACTGCTCAAGAAATTAATTATCACTTGCGCTTGTGGTACATTAAATTTCTAGAGTCAAATGTATTAGGTATTTATTACTGTGTTATAGATTTACCGGCTAGTTTCAAGTTAACCTCTAAGCATATACTAATGTTTTCATACTAGCTTAGATATTGTACATGTTGCAAAGTGGCGAGTAAATGTAAGCTACTTCGTACCTATCTTACTGATTTGGGTCAGTTAAGTTCACATGCATATGGCTCATCATCGGTACTGATGGTGTCTTCATTTGTGTGTGTTACTACATGCCATGGTGATCAGGTTGCAACTATGAGAGAGAGAACTAGGATCACAATGTACAGACACAACTGACTTGACTGCATGGGAAGTGAGAAGGAAGATGTCATCTTCCCCTCCCTTCTCACAAATTAATCTCTTACTGACACATTCCAGCAGTGTAAACCATGCACATGCATGTGATGCCAGAACACCATCTAGGATATATTTCTCTTATGCCTGCAGCTAGCAGTACTTGGATTCCATTCTCCACAGTACATATTCCTTCTCCATTCTCCATGCAACTTTTTGTTTCCTTCCTAATCTCTCCCCCAACAAAAACATACCTAAAGGCATTCATATAATCCTTTTGGCTTTTGTATCAGCTGATAGAATAGCTTCAACCGTGCTCTGCGGTTGCTTTGTTCCCTTCCTTGCACAGGCTTGAATACAGACGTCAGAAGCACATATCTAGCCTTAACTTTTCCTATGCAAAAGAAGGCATAGTTTCCCTGTGGGCTGCAGAGCATTTAGCAACATGGCAATGCTCACATCCTCACATCCAGCAAAGTGCATTACATCATGCACTGAGCAACACACGGGGGGATCAGATAGCTAGCTGGATGTCAACTGTGACATTTATAGAGGAATTTAAGGACATGTGTGCACACACCAACTAGCTGCTTGCCCGAGGAGGCAATGGCCAGAGACCACACTGTGTTATAGAAGATTTCTGCAACGGTGCAACTGAGCAGCTCAT
Source organism: Dendrocalamus latiflorus (assembly GCA_017311315.1). Lineage (NCBI taxonomy): Eukaryota > Viridiplantae > Streptophyta > Magnoliopsida > Poales > Poaceae > Dendrocalamus > Dendrocalamus latiflorus. The sequence goes on along the minus strand of CM029614.1, from coordinate 13,675,976 downwards.
GCAATGCACACTACTGCGTGCCTTGTACGAATGGCTGCATCTAACTTACACGTCCCTGGAAAGTAGCACCTTATAGGATCTAGCCTCTACAGATTGCTTAAAAGTGTGTTAGCTGCAGCGGATGTAAGTGTTATTACAAGAATGCACGCACTGAACTGGTCTTGTCTTGCTCGTGAGCTGGTTTCGCTCCCCTGGACATGTCTGATCCGCGAGTCTAACAGCTTGAAGCTAGTGTACTGAAGTAGTGAAGAGTTGTCTGCGAGTGAGCTAGCTAGCTAAGCTTGTCTGTTGAGTAGTCATGCAAAATAATATAGTGTATATATATCGATACACATGGTTAGAGGAATGTCGTCTTTAGCTGCAGGCTGTTGCTGTACATATGATATTATATGGTGCAAAGGAGATCATTGGAGCTAGCTAATTGTGGAGATAGGGAAGAACAGTGAAGAGGGTTGGTTGTTGGTTGGAGGGGACTACATATCTTAAGGATGCTGTACTGCAAGCACTATGTATTGTACTGGGGATGTGTTTAATAATCCTGAGGGAGAGAATATGGAATCAAATGCACCGATCGACACAGCCACACAGGAGTATTTTAATCGAACAATTGTACTGGACATCTATATTTTACGGTTGAACAAGACCGATATACTTTTAGGATGTTTGTATTAAGGGTATAAGGGTATTTGTGATATTTTCTATTGTCTTAGGGTTTAGGATTATGTCCATTGAATTTATAATAAACTATCTGCTTTAAGTGCAAGGGGGGTTTCTCGAAATTTCTTTGAGGATCTTTTGTTAGGTTGGTAGGAAAGGACTTCAAATTATAACCGGGGGTCCACAATATTAGTGCAGCTGTAAGGATATGGAAATATTCCGGAGTTCCCAATAGGACCTATGGTAGCTCATGGCATAATGTTGGCTACATCAGATATGACAATGGCCATACTTTTTTGTTAACACACACAACACTCTTATATTTAATTGCGTATATACCGAAAATAACTAAATCCTAGCTCAAATTCTCTTATCTATGTTCGTTAGTTATAGCATTACAATTTTCTGCTCAAATACATCCTAATTATTGCATCAAAATTTTCTGCTCAGATACGTCATATCGGCACTGCATTAACCAAATTAGTGTTGGGTGCCGATTAATACACGGAGACTATTTGATCCAAAACATTTCGTGTGACCTAAAACAAGTAACAGCTTGCATCTACGGACATGGCTAAGTATCCGGTACCATTTTGTATATTCCTAATTAAATCTAAACTGAATACCTCGTTTAGCTGCCTCTTAGTTTAGATTTAGTATCGTCGGACACGACTTAAGGCAAAATTTTTGTATACCTCACTAAAGTTTTCAAATCGCTAAGGACATCTCTAATAATATTATTTTAACTGCCTCTTAGTTATATTAAATAAATAAAATTATATGTGCGAAAAAAAAGATGAGGAGAGATTATATATTGTCTCTTGTAAAAAAACAATTTAGATCCATAAACTAACTAAATAGTAAAAATATGTAAGATTAAAAGTTATAATAAAAATAATATAAAATAATTAGATAAATAATTTATCATTATACATGCCCTAATTTACTACTGCAAAACACGCTGCTTGTTAATGCATCGTGGAAACCATTCCGGCAGTGAAGACGCAGGTGGGAAAAGACCAGTTTGCCCCCTCCTTATCCTCCCATCTCTCACGTCTCTCCTCCCCCATCTGCGACCAGGGCGAGCCATTGCCTGCACCTGCCCGACCTCCCCACAAGCCGCTGGCCGACGGCGTCCGGAGCTCGACGACCTCAGCCTTCAGGCCTGGTGACGCCTGCGAGGCTAAGCGTGTCGTGGCGGAGTCTCCGCAAGCGTGGCGCCTCCCCGACCGACACTGCCACCATCGCCGCATGTGCGCCGGGCTACGCCGCTATGCTGGCCGACGGCACTGTAGCATCCAGAAAACGATAACTTCTGATCCAGGAAAAGGAGGAAAAAAATCTCTATTGCAAACACTTGGAACATAAGAATCCGGCAGTGTAGCGACTCCACAGCTCAAATCCCCTCAAATTTACCACAACACAACGGAATCATCGACAAATAAGAAAAGAAAAAAAAGTTGCAGAAAACAATGGCAAGAACAAATCCTTACGCCCATATGCATGACGCATCCAAGTACAAAATTTAATGGAAAAAAAACTTCCTTTTCACAAATTTCACCAATCCAAAGCCCAAATCCTTCCCAACGAAACTTTGCATCGGGCACCGAAAGCCCTCGTCTCACCTTTATACTCTGCTGCTCCGCCTGCAGCACTCCTCGGTCGACTCACCACTCCAGAGCCCACAAGCCTGTTGCAACTAATCCTGTTATATTGTTTTGTACTCGTGTGTCACGTACGGTACATTCGGCCGTAGTCAGGGGTCGTAGTTAAATATACTTGTGTGTACTGTCACTATTACAGAAGACCGTATTACAGACGGTTCAAAAACGTTATTACAGACGGTTTTCTGAACCGTCTGAATTTATGGGTCAGTGATAATCGAAGGTTATCACAGACGGTTTTCGAACCGTCTTTGGTGTAAATATCACAGACGGTTTGTAACTAAAAACCGTCTGTGATAGCTGATAATCACAGACGGTTTTTCACTAAACACCGTCTGTGATATTTACACCACAGACGGTTCGAAAACCGTTTGTGATTATCAGCTATCACAGATGGTTTTTAGTAAAAAAAACCGTTTGTGATATTCTTTTCTACCCCTAAATATATTTCTGTTTATTGGTTAGTCTCAGAAATGCTAGCCATGCCCTCTGAAACAAGCAGATCAACATGTACATATATACATACAATTCACATCTCAATTCATTTCACAAACATAAAACATCCAATTCACATCTCAATTCATTTCACAAACATAAAACATCCAATTCACATCGCACTTCATTTCACAAACATAAAACATTTATTTCGCAAATCAATTAATTGAAATGAAATAAAAATATCCATTAAAAAAATACAAGATTACAATCAATGTCTCACATGCGCAGACTAGATCATTACACAAATCTCTCACATGTTGCAAGGGATCGATGTGCACCAGATGTCAGCACCTACAAGAGTTTAATAATGTCATCGTGCATCTAACTTAAAAGGCTAATTAACCACTAAAATCATGCAGCTTATACGATACTAAAGAAACTCCAGGAAAATTCTGAAAGTACGGAATCAGCAAGCTTACTTGGCAGATCCATAAGGCGAAGGAAGAGAGGAAGAAAAGATCCTGCTGACATCATTAATGGAAGCATTTCTGAAAACTTCTCCAATCTAGAACAGAAGGAAATTAAACAGAATTAGATAGGTGAATGGTCAATAGGATTGCTCTGAAATATTTATGTTACCGTAGCAACTAGCAGAAGCAGAACGGATTTCTTCTAATATCAACAGTAAAATATCCGCAAATATATGAGAAGTTGCCTAGCAATTAAAAGGGCATACCTCTGAACATTTGATGCAAAAACCTGCATATAAACATCATGCATGAAGTCATATTCCTGCATTCCACAAGGACAAAAGAACTATTAGACAAGTACCTTTCATAAGGATGCAAAGGGAGAACATATTGGACATACCTATTTAATGATAGCCTGAGATCTTAAGTGGCTCCACTCATGCACTGATATGATATGATATGGCCGTCGGTTGTCTTAGCTACAGTTGTTGATGGTCGATAGTCGTAGCTACTATGGTCAATGGTCGGTAGTCGTAGCTACTATGGTCGATGGTCGGTAGTCACAGCTATTGTGGTCGATGGTTGGTAGTCATAGCTACTGTGGTCGATGGTCGGTAGTCCTAACTACTATGGTTGATGGTCGGTAGTCGTAGCTATTGTGGTTGATGGTCAGTAGTCGTAGCTATTGTGGTCGATGGTCGGTAGTCGTAGCTATTGCAGTCAAGGTGCTGTGGTCGACAAGCCTTGGTCGGTATTGTGGTCAACAGGGCACAGTCAAAGATGTGGTTGAAGGAGCAGTAGAAGCCGCGGTCGAAGCAGCGGTGTGCTGGAGCAATCGTGTGCACTGGTTGTGGTTGAAACCATGGTCGATGCCATGGTCGAAGGCCTGGTCGATGCTATGGTCGAAGCCATGGTCGAAGGCATTGTCGATGTCATGGTCAAAGCCATGGTCGTAGCTACAGTAAGATGCTCAGTGCTCGAAGACCTGTGTGGTCGGTGAAGCAGTCGAAGGGAAGCCGTGGTTGAGCAGCCATAGTCGTGAGGTGTGGTCAAAGATACCATGGTTGAAGGCGTGGTCAAAGTTGTGGTTGAAGCTGCTGCTAGAAGACTCGAAGCCTGCGGTCATGGTCATGGTGCGTATGCGTGGAGTCAAAGTACATGGTCGCAGTCGTAGCTGCGAGGGGGTACTATAGCAGTCGTGTGCGGTTGATCATTGTAGCTGTTGATTGGTCTCTGTAGCATTCATCAACATACTTTGTTGTGTGGGCAAGTGGTTGAGTGGTGTGGGCAGGTGGTTGGTAACTATAGTAGTCGTCAGGTGGATGCGAGGGGTTGAGGCGAGAAGCTACTGTTGTTGACCGTGTGTCGGTCAGATGGTGACGTGTGTTTGGGTCGATGTAGAGGTGCACATAGCGATGTGCATCAGGAGGAGGTGCACAAGGCGACGGCGACGAGCCGGCAGCAGCACCAAGCGCCTAGGAACATGACGACGAAGCCCTACGTGGCTATGGCGAGACCGGTTGTGTACTAGCGTCACACGCAACATGCGTAGTGGCGATGCCAACGGTGAAGGGCAATGAGCAACGCTGGTGCGGATGAGCCGTCAGGAAAGTCGGCTTGTGGCCAAGGTTGGTGGTCATAGCCATTGTCATGATCAAAGGTGCGTGAGTCACACAAGAAGGCTGCTACATGTGGCAAGATGGTGCGGTTGAACACATCGAAGTTTGACAGCAAGATTAGGGTGGTGAATGTTGGAACTAATCTTGTTGTGTTGTTTTGTACTCGTGTGTCATACACTGTACATTCAGTCATAGCCAGTGATCGTAGCCAAATGTACTCGTGTATCGTGTATTGTACAGTGGCCGTAGCTAGTGGCTGTAGCTAGTGGTCCTAGCCAGTGGTCGTAGCTAGTGGTCCTCGCTAGAGGTTGCAGTAGGTGATCGAAGAGCAGATGTGGTCGATGCCATGGTCGGAGGTGTAGTCGACAAGCCGTGGACAATGCCATGGTTGAAGGCGTGGTCAACAAGCCGTGGTCGATGCCATGGTTGAAGGCGTCATTGACAAGTCGTGCTCGATGCCATGGTCGAAGGTGTAGTCGACAAGCCATGGTCAATGCCATGGTTGAGGGAGTGGTCGAAGCCACCGTGACTTAGTCGGAACTCAGAGGAGTATTGTCATGATTGATAGTCTTAGCTACAGTGGTCGATGGTCGGTAGTCTTAGCTACAATGGTCGATGGTCGGTAGTCGTAGCTACAGTGGTCGATGGTCGGTAGTCGTAGCTACTATGGTCAATGGTCGGTAGTCGTAGCTACTGTGGTCGATGGTCAGTAGTGGTAGCTACTGTGGTTGATGGTCGATAGTCGTAGCTATTGTGGTCGATGATTGGTAATCGTAGCTACTGTCGTCTATGGTCGCTAGTCGTAGCTACTGTGGTCGATGGTCGGTAGTCGTACCTACTATGGTCAATGGTCGGTAGTCATAGCTACTGTGGTCGATGGTCGGTAGTCGTAGCTACTGTGGTCGATGGTCGGTAGTCATAGCTACTATGATTGATGGTCAGTAGGCATAGCTACTGTGGTCGACGGTCAGTAGTCATAGCTACTGAAGTCGAGGTGCTATGGTGAAACGTAGTAGAGGGAGAGAGGTGTGACAACACTGGAGGGGAATCGAGATCTTGGTAGAGGTCACGGTGAAATGTCATGAGGCAATCATGGTTATAATTCTCACTTTGTATTTATAAACTTTTGAATAATATATTATTTTATCTATAAATAAATATCTTTCATATTCATCAAGTACTTCCTCTGTCCCAAAATATAGGCCACATGGGTTCTGTGCAATCAAACTTTTCAAGCTTTGACCATTAATATATGTTAAAGTATGTATATTGACTACATGAAAATAATACCATTGGATTTGTATTGTAAAATTCTTTTGATGAACCATGTGGAGGTGACCACATGTGAGTGATGAGTAATTGACAGTTGTTTAGGACAGTCGAGTTTGGTTTGGGTGGTTCGGACCCTGACGTTGCGTGGTGCAACGGGCTCGGTCGGACTGTGGTCAAACTTGGTCATATGGGATTAGGACGCTGATTCTTTGATTTGACAGGTTTGGACTTCGTCTGTGGTAAGTGTGATGGTATTTACGCTTTCATGTGTCGAGCGGTGCTATTTGACGTGTTTTCTTGTCTGTGTGACTGCAGGACATCGGGTGGAGTCGTGGCGAGACACGTGGACCGGACTAGGCGCAGGTGGCGCTGAGGTCAGAACGGTCGGGATGTGTCGAAGACGACGTAGACTCGAGGTGGTTGCGAGGCGTGCGAGGCAAGGAGCGCGGAAGCTTCCCGGAAGGTGCGGGAGGGGCGAATCGGGAAATTCGCGAGGTTGCACAAGCGGGAGCGGGCGCCGTTGGATTTAGCAGGCGTAACGGGGCAGAGACCCGTTAGCCAAGGCTATAAATAGGATTGAGGGGCTGCATGCCCACTTGAGCACTTGGGTGGAATTAGGGTTTGCTAGAGTCAAAAGAGTCTTTAGTGGTTGCTTTAGGCTTTAGGCTTTAGTTGGTGAGTTGTTGAGAGTGGGTAGAGGTGACAGAGTAGTGCTCCCTCTGTTCTCTACGATGTTTTCCATGTGAGACTTCTCCTCCATGTGTTCTTGAGTGGTGTTCTTGAGATTGGAGAGAGTGAGGAGAGGGATTGAGTAGAGAAACCTTGTAATCTTTCCTTTTGTATCAAGTCGGGGTATCGGGACTCCTCTGTATTCATTGTGTTCCAAGAAATGAAATCTGAAGTTTGGTTTATCTGTTCGTAGCCTCTGTTCTTCGTTTCTCCTTTTTGCATGATTTCTTGACTTTCGTTGTTTTGAGTTCTTTGTTGCTAAGGAGTGCCAAAATGGGTTGCTATGACATGGGAGATGCTCAAAAGCCATTTGGCTAGTTGATCCAAAGAGCAAACCAAGTTTAATTTCTGTTTTGAAGATTGGGCCTGCTCTGTTCTTCTTTTTCCTCTTCTAGGGTTTGGAGCATTTCTTGTTTTCCTTTGAGAATTGGCATGAAATTTGGACTGTAGACTCCAGTGGATATTGCTATCCTATCCCCGAAATTTCATGGCCAAAGGTTCAAGGGTTTGATGGGAATTCAAGTTTTTGTGCTCTCTCTGTAGTTACATCTCCTTTCTAGGGTTTTGGTTTATTTCTCTTTTCTCTTTTTGTGATGGCATGATTCTTGGTCTGGAGTAGCCCATGGGTATTCCTAACATGTTTGCAAAGTATCATGGCCATGGGATCAAAGATGGAGGAGAAATTTGAGATTTGGTGAAGCATCCTGTAACTTTCAGATTTTGTGTTCAAATCTGAAATTTGTGGTTCTAAGTTTATTTTTCTTGATCTTCTAGTCTCCTTTGGTTATTTTAGTCTCTATCTTACAGTTGTGGACTAAGAGTATCAAGGAGAAGCCACAAATTTCCCTTTTGTTTGAAGTCTGAAGTCCCTACAGGTTGCTGTCCAAAATTTTCAGTTTTCAGCCTTTACTTGTTGCATTCGGCCTGCAGTCTTGCTGCTGTTTTAGCTGCATTTTGGTCATCATTTCTCCTTCAGTATAGCAGCCATTCTCCTCTCCAGTTTGCTGTCAGTTTTTCTTGGTTGGCTGTTCACTTTGGTTCAGATTTTCAGCATGCAGTTGTGCAGAAATTTCAGCATTAAGAATCCAGTTTCCTGCTGCAGTTTTTATTTATGAGTGGCTAGTTTTTTGCTCTGTTTTCAGTCCTTGTTAAAGTAGTTCGCAGCAGCTAATCTCCTCCTTTTTAATCTGTTTCTTTTCAGTTTTGGCTTGACTAATTTGTGTCATCTCTGTTCTTTTGTCGATCTAGTTTTGCTTCTCCTTTGAGCTTCCTCAGGCACTCGGCAAAATTATTTTCGTTGTCAAGTGTTCAATCTTCTTCTTGATAGCTTACTATAGCTATTGGAGAACTGAATTTTTTCGCGAATACTGAGGGGCGATTCTAAAAGATCGACATTCACCCCCCCCCCTCTGTCGCCACTTTGGTCCTACAATTGGTATCAGAGCCGGTTAGCTCTAATCAATAGATCTTAACCGGTCTCGAGCCATGGCGACGGACAAGTACTCGACCAAGCCGCCCGTGTTCGATGGCATCGATTACCCCTTCTGGAAGAGCCGAATGGAGACATACATCCAGGCCCAGGGGTATGCCATCTGGCGGAAGGTCAAGGTACGATTCGCTGTTCCTGCCGATGAGAACATCAATGCCGGGAACATGGCTGATGTTGAGGCGAATGCAAAGGCAAGGAACATCATCATCCAGGGGTTGAGTCGTAGCGAGTTTGACCATATATCTCACCTGTCGTCCGCCTACGACATCTGGGTGACCCTCGATGCATACCATGAGGGCACCACCCAGATCAAGACGGTTCGACAGGACCAGTTCAAGCGCGAATACAACAAATTCGAGATGCTTGCTGGTGAGTTCCTGGACGAGTGTTTTTCGCGATTTCACAAGATTTTGAGCAACCTCCGAGCGGTCGGTCTCACATACCCCGACTCGGACAACGCTCGTCAGATGCTCGCGGCACTCGATCTGCGCGTGTGGGAGATGAAGGTGACCACCATCAAAGACACGACAGACCTCTCGACCCTGACTCTTGACGCGCTGTACTCGCGCCTCAAGACTCACGAGATTGACGTTGTCTCTCATCGGTCGAAGTCACAGTCGATGGCTTTGGTCACCGATCCCAGTTCGGCTTCTGGTTTTTCCGCCGATTCGCTTTGTGGGTTCTCCCTAGCTGCTCTATGTGACGTAACTGATGATCAGTTAGAGCAGCTAGAGGATGAACAGCTGGCCCTCCTAGCTCGGAAGTTCTCCCATGCTTACAAGAGGAGGAGGGACAGAAAGAGAGGCGGACCAGTCATCTGCTTCGAGTGTGGTGGCCCCAACCACATTCGAGCGAACTGTCCCAAGCTGGAGAAGGGCAAGAATGACTACGGCGGTTCAGGCAAGAACGACTACACCGACAAGAACCGCAACAAGAAGACTCCAGCTTAGACGCCGGGAAAGAAGAAGTTCCGCAACTTCGGGAAGGCCAAGAAGCTCTTCCACCGCGTCCTCACCGCTTTCGACGACCTCGACCTCAGCGAGGTGGAGGGATGGAGCGACGACGACGGGACGGGTGACCAAGAGCCCAAGGATGGCGGCGACGACTTCTCCGGCATGTGCTTCATGGCCCTCAAGGGCGAACTGAGCGACAGCGAGCTGTACTCCGACTCGGACGAGGTATGCCCCACCTACGACCAGCTCAATCATGCTTTTCTTAAGCTAGGTGGTTTTCATGCTAGAGCTAGGGCTAGGTGTACCGAGTTAGAGAAGGAAGTAGATAGATTATCACAGGAGCTTACTTCACTTATATCTGCTCCCTCCCGTGATGATTGTGATACATGTTGTGCTCTGTTGAGCGACATGGAGAAACTAAGGACCTCGCATGATAGTGTGTCTTCCGAGCTTGATATTGTTAAGGTGGAGAATGTTAGTCTGCTTGCTGAGTTAGAGTTGAGTAGGATGGCTGTTACCCTACTTACTACTGATGAGACTACTTCTCCCACCTCATGTGAGGTTAAGGACATTGCTGCTAGAGGCCCTTATGCCATGCTCCTTGATCTGCCCGAGTCTTGTGAAAATTGCAATAACTTGAAGATGAACTTAAAACGGGCAGATCATAAAATTGCTGAACTACAAGCTTCTTTACTTGAGCCGATTGATTCATGCTTGAACTGTCCTAAGTTAACTGCTGAACTTGAAGCTGTCTCCAAACAGTTTCAAGATATGATTGATCATGATAGGAAGTTGGCTCAGTTTGCTTCTAAGGACCCTGTTAGCTCACCATGCATTAACTGTAACAAACTAAAATCTGATTTGATTGCATTGGATGAGAGATGTGTGAAGCTGACTAAGGATCTACTAGAGAAGCAACCTTCTGCTTGTATTGTCTGTGCTGAGAAGGGGGAGAAGCCCCAAGGTAAGGTGGAGATGCTTAGCGACGAGAACCAACTGGCTAGCAGTAGGACTGTCCCTTCAGAGTCGGCTGTGCGTGCACAAGCCATTCTTCCCTCTGCTTTTGGTTCTTCCTCTGCTCCCCTACCTCCTGCTGTTCCCTCTTCCCCCTGCTCTTCTTGCACCTCTCTCTTTCGGGAGTGTCAGTACCTTATGAACACTCTCGAGAGATTTGTAGGCGGCAAAAAGAAGCTTAATCTTATTCTAGACCAATCCAAGATTTGCAAGTTCAATCAAGGTCTAGGACATGATTTCTATGAGGATATGAGGAAGCATCCACCTGCTATTCTTCGACCCATCGTAGGAGGTGTGATCGAAGTCGAGCCCAGATCTGATGAGGTTAAATTCAAATCAGCGGGCTTTGTCCAAGGGATTTCTGACAGTAAGGTGAGTTCACCTGCAGCTTCGGCCTCTCAGAAGGCGAAGCCATCTCATGCTACTTCTGCCTCTCAGAAGGCAAAGTATCATTGCACCTTCTGTCAGAAGGATGGACACTTGATCGATCGATGCTTCAGACGCGCCAGGATCGCGCGTAGAGACCGTGTTGAGTCTCTTAGGGGTATTCAGGGTCAGCCCCAGATCTTGAGTGCACCTAAGACCAACACGAGGTCTAGGACTGTTGAGTCTGGGTTTGGGCAGCATCGAGGACTTGGTTTTTCCGAGTTTTCTGGTTTTCGTCCTCGATATGCTCCTAGTCGTGACTTCCGCCGTCCTAAGGGTAGATCTCGTTTCCTCCATCGAGATAGCTACTCGTGGAGTGATCAGCGTGTTGCCGGTGTTCCGACTCGCTCTCCCGTAGTAGTCGGACCCCGCAACAGCTTCAGGTCTGCTCACAGACCTTCTGCTTCTTTGAGTCATGGAGAGCGTAGGGTAGATAGAGGTCAGTCGTGCTTGACTACTTCATCTGCTCGACGTGTTGTTCAGTATTGGGTGCCAAAATCACTCTTGATTTATCCCAGTACTGAGACTTTACTCTCTGTTTGACTCAGGTTCGCCGGGCAGGGAAGGGAAAGGTTTGGCTTGTAGACTCCGGTTGTTCTCGTCATATGACCGGAGACTCCCGTTGGTTTTCTTCCCTTGCCCGTGCTCCAGGTGATGAGACGATCACCTTCGGAGATGCTTCCTCTAGGCGCGTCATCGCCAAAGGTACTGTGCGCATTAATGATTCTTTCATTTTGAAAGATGTAGCCTTGGTTAGTAAGCTACAGTACAATTTGCTTTCAGTTTCTCAGCTTACCGATGACGGTTTCGAGGTGAGCTTTAAGAAAAATGCTTGTAAAATTCTTGATTCTTCGGGTAGTCTGGTTTGCGGGATTTCTCGTTATGGGAGGATCTTTCGTGCTGATTTTTCTGAGTCTTCTGGTGATCCTCTCAGGTGTTTAGTTGCTTCTGAGTCCTGCGACCTCTCTTTCTGGCATAGGAGACTTAGTCATATTGGATTTGACCATTTGACCCGAGTTAGCGGCCACGATCTCATTCGTGGTCTGCCTAAACTAAAGATGGTCAAAGATCTTGTTTGCTCTCCATGCCGGCACGGCAAGATGGTTGCCGCTTCTCACCCTCTGGTCACAGTTACTATGACCGATGCACCGGGACAGCTGCTCCACATGGACACAGTTGGACCAGCTCGAGTGCAGTCAGCAGGAGGGAAGTGGTATGTTCTTGTTGTGGTCGATGACTTCTCGAGGTATTCTTGGGTGTTTTTCTTAGCCTCGAAGGATGAGACGTTTTCGCATTTCCGAGGTCTTTTCAGTAGGCTTTCTGTTGAGCTCCCGGGTGCCTTACGAGCGATCCGTAGTGACAATGGCACGGAGTTCAAGAATTCCTACTTCGAGAGTTTCTGTGGTGAGACAGGTGTAGAGCATCAGTTCTCCTCTCCGCACGTCCCGCAGCAAAATGGCGTCGTGGAGAGAAAGAACCGGACCTTGGTCGAGATGGCCAGGACGATGCTTGATGAGTACTCTACACCGCGGAAGTTTTGGGCTGAGGCTATAGCCACCGCGTGCCATGTCTCAAATCGAGTTTTTCTTCGGGCACACCTGCACCGCACTTCTTATGAGTTGAGATACGGGCGAAAGCCCAGCGTCTCTCATTTTCGTGTGTTTGGTTGCAAGTGCTTTATTCTGAAGTCTAGGAACCTAGATAAGTTCGAGTCACGTTCTTGTGATGGGATCTTTCTAGGTTACTCGCCTTCTTCGCTGGCTTATAGGGTCTGGAACTGCGAGTCTAGCAAAATGGTAGAGACCTGTGAAGTGACCTTTGAGGAGGCCAGTCCAGGGACTAGGCCTGATATCTCAGGTTCTTTAGAGCAGTTCGAGACCATCTTCGTGGATGACGAGGACGATGGAGATGAGGGTTGTCTACCCGATCCAGTCCCTTATCCACCCCTTGAGGTGTCGTCTTCCACCGCACCTCCAGGTGATCAGCCCATGCCTTCTGCTTTCTCTGGAGCTAGTGGCTCTGTTCCTATCTCGTCAGCTCACGAGGTAGAGGCCACTTCTTCATCTCATCCTGGACCTCCCCGACATATCCAGAAAAGACATCCTTCTGAGCAGATGATTGAAGACCTGTTCGAGCGTGTTACCCGCTCAAAATCTGGCTTATCTCAATTCTGTCTCCATTCTGCTTTCATTGCCTCCTTTGAGCCCAAGGATGTTTCTCATGCTCTTTCTGACGAGTCTTGGGTCAATGCCATGCATGAGGAGCTAGAAAATTTCGAGAGGAATAAGGTCTGGTCGCTTGTCGAGCCCCCGCGAGGTCACAATATTATTGGGACTAAGTGGGTGTTCAAGAACAAGCAGAGCGAGGATGGAGTGGTTATTCGAAACAAGGCTAGACTGGTAGCTCAGTGGTTTTCCCAGGTTGAGGGTCTAGACTTCGAGGAGACCTTTGCCCCTGTAGCTCGACTTGAGGCCATTAGAATTCCGCTTGCCTTTGCAGCTTCTAAGGGTTTCAAGCTCTACCAGATGGACGTCAAGAGTGCCTTCCTTAATGGCGTTATTGAGGAAGAAGTTTACGTCAGACAGCCTCCAGGTTTCGAGAACCCCAAATACCCACACCATGTCTTCAAGCTTTCCAAAGCGTTGTATGGACTTAAGCAGGCCCCCAGAGCTTGGTATGAGAGGCTTAAGTCCTACTTGTTGAGTCATGGGTTTGAGATGGGTAAAGTAGACAAGACTTTGTTTATCCGTAGGCTTGGTAGTGACCTTCTGCTCGTCCAAATCTATGTCAATGACATCATCTTTGGCGGCTCTTCCCATGCTCTGGTTTCTCAGTTCTCGGATGTCATGAACACCGAGTTTGAGATGAGCATGATGGGTGAGTTGACTTTCTTCCTTGGCTTCCAAATCAAGCAGTCTCGGGAGGGTACTTTTCTACATCAGGGCAAGTACACTCGTGACCTCCTGAGACGCTTCGATATGAATGATGGGAAGCCGGTGTCAACTCCGATGGCTTCTACGGCCTATCTTGACCCAGATGAGGATGGCGAGCCAGTTGATCAGAAAGAATACAGAAGTATGATCGGCTCCCTTCTTTACCTCACTGCCTCGAGACCAGACATACACTTCTCAGTGTGTCTGTGTGCTCGTTTTCAGGCTTCTCCTCGCGTATCTCACCGCCAAGCGGTGAAGCGCATCTTTCGGTACCTTCGAGCTACCATTGACTATGGTATCTGGTACTCTTCCTCATCCTGTCTTTCCTTGAGAGCCTTCTCGGATGCAGACTTTGCCGGCTGTAGGATAGATAGGAAGAGCACCTCTGGCACCTGCCAATTCATTGGCACTTCTCTCGTTTCCTGGTCTTCGAGGAAGCAGTCCGGTGTTGCACAGTCCACTGCAGAGGCCGAGTACGTTGCTGCTGCCAGTTGCTGCAGCCAGGTACTTTGGATGGTTTCGACCCTGCGGGACTTTGGGTTAACCTTAGACAGTGTTCCACTCTTTTGTGATAACACGTCTGCTATCAACATTGCTAAAAACCCAGTGCAGCACTCTCGGACCAAGCACATTGATATCCGATACCACTTCCTTAGAGACCATGTAGAGAAGGGTGATATAGTGCTCCAGTTTGTGGAGAGTGACCACCAGTTGGCTGACATCTTCACCAAGCCTTTGGATAGTTCGAGGTTTTCAGCTCTGCGGGGAGAGCTTGGGGTGGTGTGTCCTTATGGATTGTAGTGAGGGGAGCTTTGGGCTTTACTGCTTTACTATATTGATTATGCTTCTGTCTCATTTCTGTTGCATTGCACTCGGGGTGCATTTGGGTTTAGTCCTTCCAGCATAGGTTAGAGTGCTTCTCTTGTCGAGATGCTTAGACTTCTAACTCTTATCTTGTGTTTCCAGGATTAGCTGCTTCTTATCTCACTAGGTCGAGCTCACTCACTTCTTGTAGGTTCTAGCGAGGGTTGGGCCACCCTCGAGTAGACAGGGTACGTGTTTGCTCTCTAGTGTGTGATTTACTGTCAGCTGATTGTCCTGGAGTCATATGGGGTAGATGAGAGTCAGTCTGAGCCATAGTTGTCTCAATATCTTATCTATGCTTTAAGGACTACCCGTTTGCTGTTTTCTTTGCCAGCTTCTCGATTCGTATTGCTTTGGTTCAGGGGGAGTTCATTAGGGAGCTTCTGGAGCTTAAACTTGACATAACTTAACTTGAACTTAAAGTTGCATCTCTTGTTGAGGGGGAGCTGGATTTTCTTGCATGTTAGCATCTCGCATTGTCAAATAACTACATTGAGCCCTGAATATTATCCTATTTTGACACGTTTTCAATGCTGTACACCTTGCCATGATTCGTGCTTTATATGCTAGATTGATCATGACTTCATATGTGTAGACTAGCTTTTACCATGATAAGTTAATTAAAATTGCCCAACTTGAAGTAAAACTTGTCATGCTAGCATTTGAGTTTAGTCTTTCTGGAGCTATCTCTTTATGATTCATGCCATGTCAACTAGGCTTAGCTGAGTGTTGAATCTTTTATTGAGCCTTAGATTGAGCTATTTTAGTCTCTTGATGTAGCATGAGGTAGTACAATATGTTAAAAAAAGGATCTCTTTTGTGCGAAAAAACTGATTTCACCAATTCTTTCTAATGAGACGGCTTGCCATTGCACTAGGCATGAACTCAGGGGGAGTTTGGGATTACCTAGACTATCTTCTTAAGCTTCTCGCTTGGAGTAGTCACATAAGGCTTGAGATCTAGCACACAAAAAAATCTCTTTTGTGCGAAAAAACTGATTTCACCAATTCTTTCTCATGAGACGACTTGCCATTGCACTAGGCATGAACTCAGGGGAGTTTTGGATGACCTAGACTATCTTCTTAAGCTTATTGCTTGGAGTAGTCGCATAAGGCTTGAGATCTAGCACATAAACAAAATTTGGGTTAGAAACGACCATGAGCTTTAAAAAAAAAGACAATGTCTTATGTGCTCAATTTGCTTAAGCTACAAATAGAACCAAGTACTTGCGCTAATGTTTCATTCTTGAGCATAGCACTCTAGTTGGTCTCAATATTAGCTTCTTGGTTCCGCTTAGCTTACTTGACATGGCCGGCATCATCCTTGGATATCTCTAGTTAGACTTTACTTCTTGATGACTTGACATTCTCACTTAATGTACTATATTTCAAATTGTCATCTATGTGTTCTAGCTAGCTTATACATGTCATGTCATGATCTAGATAGCTTCTTATAGAGTTCTGGCTTGGTGTATCTCATTATGGTCATTATGGATAATTCTCATGGCTCAAAATGCTTAGAAATAATCAAACTTCAGCCATATTTCATCCATCCTTGTGATCATATTCTCGCCTTTGCATTCTTGATGTGTTTATTGCCAAACGGGGGAGAATAGAGTAGAAAAAGTCTTTTGGGAACACTTTAGAGCTTTGGAGATCAATTTGCTCTTTCAGCTGTTGCTCTAGTGGTTCCTTCTGTCGACATGGTCATTAGCTTCTTTTTCCTGTCTTTGGACCATGTTGGATTCTTCAAACTCAAACTCAACTTTGCGCTTTTTCGAGTTTGTCAATACACTCATCAAGGGGGAGATTGATGAACCATGTGGAGGTGACCACATGTGAGTGATGAGTAATTGACAGTTGTTTAGGACAGTCGAGTTTGGTTTGGGTGGTTCGGACCCTGACGTTGCGTGGTGCAACGGGCTCGGTCGGACTGTGGTCAAACTTGGTCATATGGGATTAGGACGTTGATTCTTTGATTTGACAGGTTTGGACTTCGTCTGTGGTAAGTGTGATGGTATTTACGCTTTCATGTGTCGAGCGGTGCTATTTGACGTGTTTTCTTGTCTGTGTGACTGCAGGACATCGGGTGGAGTCGTGGCGAGACACGTGGACCGGACTAGGCGCAGGTGGCGCTGAGGTCAGAACGGTCGGGATGTGTCGAAGACGACGTAGACTCGAGGTGGTTGCGAGGCGTGCGAGGCAAGGAGCGCGGAAGCTTCCCGGAAGGTGCAGGAGGGGCGAATCGGGAAATTCGCGAGGCTGCACAAGCGGGAGCGGGCGCCGTTGGATTTAGCAGGCGTAACGGGGCGGAGACCCTTTAGCCAAGGCTATAAATAGGATTGAGGGGCTGCATGCCCACTTGAGCACTTGGGTGGAATTAGGGTTTGCTAGAGTCAAAAGAGTCTTTAGTGGTTGCTTTAGGCTTTAGGCTTTAGTTGGTGAGTTGTTGAGAGTGGGTAGAGGTGACAGAGTAGTGCTCCCTCTGTTCTCTACGATGTTTTCCATGTGAGACTTCTCCTCCATGTGTTCTTGAGTGGTGTTCTTGAGATTGGAGAGAGTGAGGAGAGGGATTGAGTAGAGAAACCTTGTAATCTTTCCTTTTGTATCAAGTCGGGGTATCGGGACTCCTCTGTATTCATTGTGTTCCAAGAAATGAAATCTGAAGTTTGGTTTATCTGTTCGTAGCCTCTGTTCTTCGTTTCTCCTTTTTGCATGATTTCTTGACTTTCGTTGTTTTGAGTTCTTTGTTGCTAAGGAGTGCCAAAATGGGTTGCTATGACATAGGAGATGCTCAAAAGCCATTTGGCTAGTTGATCCAAAGAGCAAACCAAGTTTAATTTCTGTTTTGAAGATTGGGCCTACTCTGTTCTTCTTTTTCCTCTTCTAGGGTTTGGAGCATTTCTTGTTTTCCTTTGAGAATTGGCATGAAATTTGGACAGTAGACTCCAGTGGATATTGCTATCCTATCCCCGAAATTTCATGGCCAAAGGTTCAAGGGTTTGATGGGAATTCAAGTTTTTGTGCTCTCTCTGTAGTTACATCTCCTTTCTAGGGTTTTGGTTTATTTCTCTTTTCTCTTTTTGTGATGGCATGATTCTTGGTCTGGAGTAGCCCATGGGTATTCCTAACATGTTTGCAAAGTATCATGGCCATGGGATCAAAGATGGAGGAGAAATTTGAGATTTGGTGAAGCATCCTGTAACTTTCAGATTTTGTGTTCAAATCTGAAATTTGTGGTTCTAAGTTTATTTTTCTTGATCTTCTAGTCTCCTTTGGTTATTTTAGTCTCTATCTTACAGTTGTGGACTAAGAGTATCAAGGAGAAGCCACAAATTTCCCTTTTGTTTGAAGTCTGAAGTCCCTACAGGTTGCTGTCCAAAATTTTCAGTTTCAGCCTTTACTTGTTGCATTCGGCCTGCAGTCTTGCTGCTGTTTTAGCTGCATTTTGGTCATCATTTCTCCTTCAGTATAGCAGCCATTCTCCTCTCCAGTTTGCTGTCAGTTTTTCTTGGTTGGCTGTTCACTTTGGTTCAGATTTTCAGCATGCAGTTGTGCAGAAATTTCAGCATTAAGAATCCAGTTTCCTGCTGCAGTTTTTATTTATGAGTGGCTAGTTTTTTGCTCTGTTTTCAGTCCTTGTTAAAGTAGTTCGCAGCAGCTAATCTCCACCTTTTTAATCTGTTTCTTTTCAGTTTTGGCTTGACTAATTTGTGTCATCTGTGTTCTTTTGTGAATCTAGTTTTGCTTCTCCTTTGAGCTTCCTCAGGCACTCGGCAAAATTATTTTCGTTGTCAAGTGTACAATCTTCTTCTTGATACCTTACTATAGCTATTGGAGAACTGAATTTTTTCGCGAATACTGAGGGGCGATTCTAAAAGATCGACATTCACCCCCCCTCTGTCGCCATTTCGGTCCTACATCTTTCATAATATATTTTTATTATTATATTATGATAATAAATCATAGTCAAAGTCTTGCATTGGAGACCGTAAAAAGTAAAAAATGACCTGCATTTTAGGACGGATGAAGTATATCACTTGTTCATGGTACTCTTCATTCTCGTTTTGATGGTATTCTAAATTATCCTTGAGCTAATATCACTGTGTGGAATAATTATGATTTATAGATCAACACATATATTGATTGATGATCATGTTTCACGTATCACGGATATAGGGATATCAAATCAATAATGTAGACACATATTTGAAAACATGGTGTTGAATTGATCCACTTTGAGACACTGTTGAAATTGTTATGTTTTTATGTTTCATCAGTTAGCCTCAAGGAATGATGATGTATAATTCTTGTACCCAAGATCAGTATAGTTTTCTACATATGTAATAACGCACTTAAGGGTTGGCCAACGTTACACTATAACTGGGTAGTTATAAATGTAGCTTTCATGTATGTATGAAACATGCGGAGGAATATGACTAGTTAGATATGAAATTTGGCCCTCCTATATAATAGGAGAGATATCTCTAGGCACCTCGATATTGTTGGATAAAGGAAGTGCATGGCCATATCACGAGTGGTCGAGGAGTTGATCATATGAAACTATCTATTACTGAATTATACGTTTCTCACTTGGAGTTCGAATGGGTAGGCAAAAGAAGAATACATAAATAGGTCATTTAGTCCGACCAGATATGAACTGGTCGTGTGGGTATACTGATTGGTCGTGAGCTGGTCAGACATATCACAAATTAGTCTACGAATTGATCGTATGGGGATACAGATTGGCTGTAAGGAGTTTTAAACTAATCATGAGTAACTAAGACTTGGTTGCAGATAATATTGCATAAGGTTTGTCCAATTTAATCTTTGTGTATATTTAGGTGTCGATATGTCCTGTTAGGACCACTACCGACCAATGATTGGAAAGGTGTCTCTAGATTACAACGAAATATATATGAACCTAGAGGGTCACAGACTTAACAGATTGGAACAATGAGGGTCCAGATGTTAGACTCTGAGTGTGAATACGATCTCTACTCGTATTGGATAAGCATCTAATCAGAGGCTCTCTGAGTAGGATACAACCTTTACTCATGTTGGATAAGGATCCAATCCGAGGCTCTATATAAAAGGGTGCATTGGGATATGGGAAAGAGAGTGATATTGCACCACCCACGAAACCCTAGCTACCTCCTTCCTAAGCACCTACTGTAATATCCCAAATGGTAGTCGAGGGATTTAGCAAATTAAAAAATAATAATAATAATAAAAACAAACAAAATAATAGAATTAAAGAAGTAATTTTCTAAGGTTTGCAAAAGCGAAGAAAATTCAGTCTTTTGATGAGTTTTAGGCAGTGGAGAATTATTCCGAACGGTGTTCCAAGATTTTGGTGATTAAAATCGAGAAACAAATGAGAGTTAAAGAAGTAATTTCTGGGGTGATCAATGAGGAACTAAATTCTAAATGTTTGAGGATATCAAAGGGGCTAAAATTCTGAAATTTTAGAGGTGTTTAGGTGCGTAGTCCTTTGGCCCAAGGTTTTAGCCCATTGGGCTACCCCTTTAAACCCCCAAACACTTGGGGCACCTTCCCCCTCCCCATTTCTCCCCACAGCCACCCCTCCCTGCATCCCCACCTCCCCCACATCGCCCTCCTCCCTTGCAATCCTTCCACCAATCTACAGCACCTCCACCCTTGGCAACCGAGCAAAAGAGAAGAAGGAGGGGAGGAAGAAGTGGAAGAGAGGGAGGAAGAGGAAGGAGGAGAAGAAGAGTAGGGTGGTTTGTGTGGGTGTTCAGATGTTCTTTCTGTTGTCTCCATGGGTAACAAATAATTTCCTACCATTTTGTTCTTAGCGATTTCTCGATCGGGTTAGTTTTTGGTTGTTCATTCGATCTGCGCAGTCTGCTGTGTTATGTGAATTAGGGGACTTTGGTGTGAAATTTATGGTTTCTAGAGAGTCTAAGAACACAAATTGTTCATGGATGGATTAGCAGTTATGCAATTTCGAACACTGCTGTTCAGTGTTGGATGCTGTTGGACCAGTTGGAGTAGAAGTGATGTTTTGGTTTAGAAAAAGCCAGAAATAAAATTTTGTGACAACCAAAAAATTGTATAAAATTTTCTATAGATTTCAGAAATGTCAAGGTTTGGTATATTTGCTACTATATATTAAAAGATACAAAACATGCAAGTCTACTGTCCAGAATATAGTCAGATCTGTTTTCCAGGTTAATTTTGGGGGCTTAAATGAATTAATCTGAGGATTATGCCAACTAAGAGATTGTGGGAAATTTTGTGCAGTTTTTTAAAATAGAATGGTTTGCTCTGTTTTGATGAGGGAATTAAAAGTTGTGTCATTTTTTGTACCAGGACATCAAGGGGACTGACCGGTATTTGTTGGAAAGTCAGGATTTTTGGAGAACATGTAGGATCGTTGTTGTTTACTTGTGTTTTGCATTATGTTGGCATATTTTGAGAGTGGGTAACTGTTGTAGGGGTGGCCCCCACCTAAACACAGCAGGCCTGGTAGGAGGTTGTAAGGCCCAGAATAGGCCATGTGTAATGACATAAATGCCCCTGAAGGGGATGATCAATTGTAAGGGTATAACTGTAAACGCACCCCCATGTATATATATATGGAATATAGGCCATGGGGAGGACACGGGGCCATTACTCATCTCTCTCACTCTCCACTACCATCTCTCTCTGTTTGGTCTGTAGCCACAACAGTTGGCGCCGTCCGTGGGGAGGACAGGAGTAAGCCTTTTCAAAGGAGGATGGCACCGGAAAAGGCTTCGTCGACGGCGGCGAAGGGAAAGAAGACGGCTGGGGCAGGGCGCCGCGTGAGCTCCAGGGCTTCGGCATCGGCTGTCGCGGGTGCGGGTGGCGGCGTGGTCGTAGCAGTCGAGGACGTCGACGCTCGCACTGCGACAACCGACCCCGCCATCGGCGCTGCGACGACCGACCCCGCCATCGGCGCCGCGACGATCGACCCCGCCATCGGCGCCGCGACGACCGACCCCACCATCGGCGCCGCGACGACCGACCCCGCCTTTGGCACCGCGATGGCCGTACCCACGCCGACCCGCCCGCGGGGCGCATTGGCGGCCCCGCGTGCGCCGGCAGTAGAAAGCGCGCCACTAGCGGCCCTCAACGCGTTCCAGCGGGAGCTAGGGGACCTTCGTGGGGTCGTCCGTGGCATGCAGGAGGCTCGAAGCCAGCAGGCCGCACCAGTGGCCACGCCAGAGCCCGCGCCGGAAAGGGCGGACAGCCGCGACGCCCCCACGCGCAGCCGCGCGAAGCCCATCAAGACGGTTGCCGGGTTCTTCGACAAGATGGAAGGATATGCGCGGGCTGAGGAGGATGCGCGGAGACGCAACTCTTCCACCCTCGATTTTGCTCAAGCGACGCGCTCGACATACGACGAGGGGGTGGGCGACGACCCTTCGAAGCAGGCCCGCAGTCGACAGCCCCGGGAGGACCCCCCCTGGGAGCAACAGCACCGGGGAGCCGGAAGGCTCTCCAAAGAGCAGGCGCAAGCCCCGGCGTCACCAGCGCAGACCACAAAAGGCCCGCCATACCTTCGTCATCGAGAATGCCCTTCGAGGTCGCGAAGGCGAACTCGGCCGCGATGAGCGACCCCGGGCGGAGCAAGAGCAACTCTATTACGGAAAATGGTGCGAGGTGCACAGGTATGGTAATCACTACACGAAGACGTGTACCGCGGTCGTGGAGTTGCAATGGGCGATGGCTGCACCTCGGGACTTGCCCCATCGGCTCCCTGCCGAGGTCCAGGAGCGGCATCCGAGGGGCAGCCCCTCGCAAGCTTCAGCCAGGGAGGACGCACGGTGCCGCGCCGTGAACGTCATCACCGGACGCTCCTTATCAGGGGCCCCCGCGGAGCAGCCGCAATCGTGGCTGCCGCCCCGCAACATCACCTTCACCGTGAATGACGCTAGGGGCGTGGAGTTCCCTCATCATGATCCTTTGGTCATCCGGGCCCACATCGCGGGCTGCGACGTTAGGCGCATCCTTGTCGACGGAGGGAGCTCTACGAACATCCTGTTCACAGGGGCCCTCGACCGTATTGGAACCCACCGAAGTCGCATGAAGCAGGCAGGAGCTCCGCTTTAGGGCATCGGAGGTCAGCCGCTGCGGGCCATAGGGCAGGTATCCCTCCCCGTCACGCTCCACCAGGAGAGTAACATACGGACCCAGCACGTCGTCTTCGACATAGTGGACATCGCACACCCCTATAACGTCATATTGGGGCGGCCCGCCATCAACTCCTTCGAGGTGGTCCCACACCACGCCTTATGTATGAAGCTCCCGGGCCCGGAGGGCGTCATCACCGTCTTCGGCAACCAAGACCTTGCCAGGCGCATCGAAGTCGGCAGCTAGGATCTGCATCGCCCAGTGCACGCCCTACCGGACGTGCTTGGCGACGCGCCCTCCGCCCCGGGATGGACGCCTAAGCCTCAGCCCGAGGGCGGAGTCAAAAGGGTGCTACTCCAGGCGGAAGGCCAGTTTGTGTCTATTGGTGAGGGGCTCCCCCAGAGGTCGAGCAAGATTTACTCCAGGTGCTTCGAAACAACACCGACGTCTTTGCATGGTCACCAGAAGATATCAAGGGCGTGGACCGCGCCGTAATCGAGCACCGCTTGGCGGTCCGCCCCAACGCCAAGCCGGTCAAGCAAAAGCTTCGCCGCATGTCCACAGATCGGCAGCAGGCGGCCAAGGTGGAGGTGGCAAAGCTTCTTCGAGCCGGGGTCATCCGTGAGGTCCACCACCCAGAGTGGCTCGCCAACCCAGTATTGGTCAAGAAGGCTAGCGGGGCCTGGCGTATGAGCATCGATTTTACGGCGCTCAACAAGGTGTGCCCAAAGGACAATTACCCTTTGCCGCGCATCGATCAATTGGTGATGGGAACGGGGTCCCGATCTTCCAACAGGTTCTGGGTAAATTCGATTTGGTGGAGGCGCGACACAAATCGATCCGGCTTCCGAACGACACGTTCCGAACCCCGCAATCGCAGCACCACGTCTCCTCAGGTTATCAACCGTGCGCAGCCCGGTTGACCTCGCCAAGAAGGCTAATCCTCGCCTGCGAATGGAAGAACACAAGCAAGAACAAGGAAGAACACAACTGAATTGCAGATGGATAGATTTAGCACTCGAAAGTTGGGGTCTCACAAACCGATGAACGGCGAATTGTTCAAAGACAAATCAATCTAAGCAAAACCCAAACCCTAATGGTGGGGGTGGCGGCTGGATATAGAGGAGTTAGGGGCGTGCAAAACCCCTGGACGCGCCCCTAATGGGCTCCCACACGATACAAAGCCGATCGGCCCAAAAGACGGTGGCGCAGCACCCTGACAGATTCTGAACGCCCACTTGTTTCGACGATTCCCGTTGACTCAGAAGGAATTTTGACATGGGACCAAATCCATTGGAAAGGTGGTCTTCTCAGCTTTCCATACATATGTGGAACGTCCAAAACGGAGTCCGGATGCGATCTGGGCGTCCGTTTTAGTGCGGTCTGGTCCTGGACTCCGAATTGGATTCGAAGTCGGTTTGAGTTGGGCCTCCAACATGATTCGACCGCCCTTGCTGGACTTGTGCGCCTTGTAGCCCTTCTCCAAGTATTTCCAGGTCCTCTCCATGGTTCCTAATCATAATTAAATCATTAGGTAGCAATCTATTCTCAAATGGACAAAAGAAAGTACTTAGGAACGAGCTCACCTGTAAATTCAATTGTCGGGCGCGAGCTCTAGTGATTGGTCCTTGAATGTCAAGTGGAGGAGTGTTGTATGTATCCGAAGAAGTGATGTCCTCATCATCCTCCCCCTCTTTAAGCGGAGTTGTCCTCAACTCAGCCTCATCTTCTTCTCCCAAGTATGGCTTCAAATCTGAAATGTTAAAGGTGGGACTAACCCCAAACTCGGGAGGCAACTCAAGTTTATATGCATTATCATTTATCTTCTCAATTATCTTAAAAGGACCAGCAGCTCTAGGCATCAATTTTGATTTTCTTAACTCAGGAAATCGATCCTTTCTCAAGTGCAACCAAACAAAATCACCCGGTTCAAGTTTAACTTCCTTTCGACCTTTACTACCAGCAATCCTATATTTTGCATTCATCTTTTCAATGTTTGCCTTAGTAGTCTCATGCATTTTGACAATAAAATCAGCACGCTCCTTAGCATCATTATGAACTCTCTCACTAGTAGGCAAAGGTAAAATATCAATAGGGGCACGGGGATTGAATCCATACACTACCTGAAAAGGACTTACCTTAGTGGTGGAGTGTTCCGCTCGATTATATGCGAACTCAACATGCGGCAAACACTCTTCCCACAACTTCAAATTGTTCTTCAAAATAGCTCTCAACATGGTAGACAATGTGCGGTTCACCACCTCAGTTTGGCCATCAGTTTGTGGGTGACATGTTGTAGAGAACAGCAACTTTGTACCCAACTTGTTCCATAGAGTACGCCAAAAGTGACTCAAGAACTTGACATCACGATCTGAAACAATAGTAGAAGGCATACCATGCAAACGAACTATCTCTTTGAAAAAGAGGTCAGCAATATGAACGGCATCATCGGTTTTATGACATGGTATAAAGTGAGGCATCTTAGAAAAGCGATCCACAACAACAAAAATGCTATCCCTCCCCCTCTTAGTCCTGGGCAATCCTAAAACAAAGTCCATAGAAATATCTGCCCACGGAATAGAAGGAATAGGAAGAGGCATATATAAACCATGTGGATTTAAGCGAGACTTAGCTTTTTGACATGTAGTGCAGCGAGCAACAAACCGCTCAACATCTCGCCTCATCTTTGGCCAAAAGAAGTGTGTGGCCAGAACATCCTCTGTCTTCTTAGCACCAAAATGTCCCATCAAACCGCCTCCATGCGCCTCCTGCAACAACAAAAGACGAACGGATCCAACTGGAATGCATAGGCGGTTAGCTCTAAACAAATACCCATCATTGATCATGAATTTATTCCATGCTTGTCCCTGTTTACAATGCAACAACACATCCTTAAAATCAGCGTCAAAAGCATATTGTCCTTTAATAGTTTCAAGACCAAAAATGCGACAATCAAGTTGAGACAACATGGTATAGCGTCGAGACAAAGCATCAGCAATCACATTATCCTTCCCTTTCTTGTGTTTAATGACATAAGGAAAAGATTCAATAAATTCAACCCACTTAGCATGTCTACGATTCAAATTGGTTTGACTACGAATATGCTTAAGTGATTCATGATCGGAATGAATGACAAATTCTTTAGGCCATAAATAGTGTTGCCACGTCTCTAAAGAACGAACAAGAGCATACAATTCTTTATCATACGTGGAATAATTAAGAGCAGGACCATTCAATTTTTCACTAAAGTAGGCAACAGGTTTGCCTTCTTGCATCAAAACACCACCAATACCAATTCCGCTAGCATCACATTCGAGCTCAAAAGTCTTACCAAAATCCGGAAGTTGGAGCAATGGTGCGTGTGTAAGCTTGTCCTTCAAAAGATTAAAGGACTCCTCTTGTGATGGCCCCCAATGGAACACGACGCCCTTCTTTGTCAACTCAATCAATGGTGTCGCAATGGTGCTGAATTCTTTGACAAAGCGACGATAAAATCCTGCAAGGCCAAGAAAACTCCGCACTTGGGAGACCGTCGTGGGCGTGGGCCAACTCCATATCGCCTCCACCTTGGCTCTATCAACCTCAATGCCCTGTGGAGTCACAACATAGCCAAGAAAAGAGACTCGATCCGTGCAAAAGGTGCACTTGTCAAGGTTACCAAACAAACGTGCATCTCTCAAAGCATTAAAAACAGCACGTAAGTGATTCAAATGTTCATCCATGGACTTGCTATAAATCAAGATATCATCAAAGTAAACGACCACAAATTTGCCAATGAAAGGACGTAAAACCTCGTTCATTAATCTCATGAAAGTGCTAGGTGCATTAGTTAACCCAAAAGGCATGACTAACCACTCATACAAGCCGAACTTAGTTTTAAAAGCAGTTTTCCATTCATCGCCAAGTTTCATTCTTATTTGGTGGTATCCACTACGCAAGTCAATCTTTGTGAAAATTATAGCACCACACAACTCATCAAGCATGTCGTCTAGCCTAGGAATAGGATGACGATACCTTATAGTAATGTTGTTAATGGCTCTACAATCTACACACATACGCCAAGAACCATCTTTTTTGGGAACCAAAAGAACAGGAACAGCACAAGGACTAAGGCTCTCACGTACGTACCCACGGTCCAAAAGGTCTTGGACTTGTCGCTGAATCTCCTTAGTTTCTTCAGGATTGGTCCTGTACGGCGCACGGTTTGGCAAACTCGCTCCAGGGATCAAATCAATCTGGTGCTCAATCCCTCTAATGGGTGGAAGTCCTAGAGGTATCTCATCAGGGAAAACATCTCTAAACTCCTGCAAAAGGTTAGTGACAGGAGCAGGCAAAGTGCAAGGCATATTATCAAGAGAAAATAAGGCATCTTTGCACACAAAAGCATAGCATGTATCATGAACATCATCAATTTCAGCAAGGTCTGATTTTGTGGCAAGCATAACAGAATTTTTCAAATGGATTACTTGCTGTTTTTCAGATTTATCATGTTCCTTTGTATCATTAGCAGCAGCAACTCTCTCCCTATCGGCCTCTATAATCTCAGCTGGGGTCAAAGGCAGTAAAGTAACTTTCTTTCCCTTATGCATAAAAGTGTATTTGTTACTACTACCATGGTGTAAAGCATCATTATCAAATTCCCAAGGTCGACCCAATAAAAGAGAGCATGCTTGCATGGGAACCACATCACAATCAACATGATCAACATACCCACCAATGGAAAAATGGACTCGGCATGTTTGTGTTACCTTAGCTTTTCCAGAATCATTTAACCACTGAATATGATATGGATGGGGATGCGGTCGCGTGGTCAAGCCAAGCTTCTTGACCAAATCAGAACTCACCAAGTTGTTGCAGCTTCCTCCATCAATGATGACACGTGCACGCCGGTTCTTGATTGCGAAGAAAGTCTGAAACAAATTATGGCGTTGAAGCTTATCGGGTTGTTGTACCTGTGTGCTGAGGACTCGCTGCACAATAATGCTCCGTAGCGTCGCTGTGGACGCCCCACCAAGGACCAAGTCGTCATCACCACCGCCATTGTCGTCCGAGGCAGCAGCAACATCATCATCCTCCTCGACATCTGAAGTGCTGATGTAGCCTCCATCTTCTGTGGCGATGTATGCCCGTTGGCTAGGGCAATTCTTCTGCACATGACCAAGCCCATGGCAGCGGTGGCACTGAATGTCGGAGGAGCGGCCCGTTGAAGCCACGGAAGAAGAACTCTTGGCTGGAACCTGCAAAGAATTTTTTGTAGCATCTGCAAAGCGTGTCGTGGAAGGTGGCTTCGGTGGCGCTGCTGCAATCTTGTTCACAGGTGGTGGAGGAGAACGAAAACTCGAAGAAGACTTGGGCAGTCCCGTCGATGTAGTCGTGCGCGGCGTGTAGAAGGGTCGTCCAGTACTTGCCTTCGCTGATTCCTTGCGTCCCTGCAATTCTTTTTCTTCAAGCATAGCAAGCTGGAACAACTGGTTGACAGTAGTAAATTCTTTATAATCAACAATGTCCTGAATTTCACACCGTAACCCCCCGTAGAAACGACAAATCTTATCATCCGTGTCCTCAACAACCCCACAACGCATCATACCCTTTTGAAGCTCAGCATAATAGTCCTGAACAGAACGATCACCTTGTTCTAAGCGCTGCAATTTTTTTCGCAAATCAAGTTTATATGTGGGAGGAACAAAACGATTACGCATATCTTCTTTTAACCGTTCCCATGTATCAGGTTGTAAGCGCATGTTACTTAGTTCATTCCACCAGATAATAGCAAAGTCCTTAAACTCACTAGTAGCTTGTCTAACTCTATGTTGTTCAGGAACCAAGTGAGAATTAAATTTCTGCTCTACCGTCATCTCCCAATCAAGATATATATCAGCATCGTAAAGACCAGCAAAAGATGGAATGGTAAACTTGACTTTAGCAAAAGGGTCGTCGTTACCATGACGGTTCTGGTTATTACCTCCCATACCATGTCGGTTTTGCTGAAGACGCCGACGTAGTCGTGCATCTTGTGTCGCCCGCTGATCAATGTTGCCATCCGCATCATACACTGTGTCATCATCACGACGATGACCGTCATTGACAGGTGGCAGGCGTGCCTCCAATGTGTCAATCCGACCAGTGAGGTCAGCCAACCGTCGCTCCACCCGCTCAATGCCTTCCGTGGTGTTCAACTTGGCAATGGCGGCGACGATGGTGTCCATTCTCGCGCCGAGTGAAGCATTTTGTTTGTCGAGCGCAGCTTGTAGCTGGCCGCGACTAACACACTCGTTGAAATCGACCGGTGTCTCGCCCCCTTCGTCTCCTGCCATGGTTAGTGGAAACACAGGGAAAACAAAAGGATTATCCCTATCAACTACAAATGAAGGGCAGTGGGATCTCGCAAAGGAAGTGTCTTACCAAGCTCTTACAAGTGTTCTTACCAAAGCAGCAGGTGGTACAACCGGTGGCTGGTTCGTGAAACCATGACGAGCGTGGGTACGATTGCAAGGGTCAAAACTGTGCTATCCAGAAGTAGATATATGGAGCTTGGAAGGCCAAATATGTCAGTGGAACACAAATCAATAACAGATAGTAATGCTGAATAATTGTCCAAAGCACTGGTCCTAGTTGCTGGCCTAAATGTGTCCTATATCAGTGTTAGGATATGATGAACAAGGAGTCAAGATCAGAATAGTAAAGCAAAGACAGCAACAAAGATGGCCAGGCACTGCGAGACTTAATGCAGCATAAGCACAAAACAAAAGAATTTCTGTCACCTAAAACTGTGCTCTTTCTTTTTTTTCTTTTTTTTTCTTTTTTCGTTTAGGCACGGAACTCAGATGCCTTTGCTCTCAGGCAAAACCAGGTGCCGAAATTTTTCTTTTTTGTTTCTTTTTTCTGTTATTTTTTTCACAAAGCAGAGCACAGAAATAGGAACCACACAAATTTTCACCTCAATCTAATGTAAGGTGTGGCCTACAAAAAATAATGAATGTGCTGGAAATTCGGTGAATCAATTTCGGAGCTCGAGTACTGCACTTTCCAGGCCGAATTTGGGCAAAATAAATTCGCCAAAACCCGACGAGTCAGGTCGGTTTCGGATGCAAAATTTAATTTCACCCAATTTCAAAAAAAAATCTCCTGATTTCGAGTTCGTATGCAAAAGTTATGGCCGTTTGAAGATGGGACTCCGAGTTATGGTTTCTGTGGAGGCCGAAACGAAATCGGGTGGAGGGAATTGGTGGAAATTGGTGGCGGAAGCTCGGGGAATGGTGGGGGATGATACTGTGTGATCACGAGACGCGAAGGATGACACAAACAGAGGGTGGGATATGGGTGGGAAAACAAAAACAGAGGGTGGAATACGCGATGGATGACGGCTAGGGTTTGTATGGGATGAAGCGGAAGCAAGACAAACCGAGACAAAACACGATCTAAACCAGCAACACAACTCGACTAAGGACACAAACTCAACACTACGGACTCTGAAATTAAATCGTGCAAAAGGCTAAACGAGATCTAGGATAGGAAATAACCTATGACTACAATTTTTTGTAGGGCTTTTTCTTGGACTCTAGGATGAAACCGAAAACAACAAAGGAGGGTAATTGCGAACCTGAAGGAACACCCGAAGCTCTGATTACCACTTGATGGGAACGGGGTCCCGATCTTCCAACAGGTTCTGGGTAAATTCGATTTGGTGGAGGCGCGACACAAATCGATCCGGCTTCCGAACGACACGTTCCGAACCCCGCAATCGCAGCACCACGTCTCCTCAGGTTATCAACCGTGCGCAGCCCGGTTGACCTCGCCAAGAAGGCTAATCCTCGCCTGCGAATCGAAGAACACAAGCAAGAACAAGGAAGAACACAACTGAATTGCAGATGGATAGATTTAGCACTCGAAAGTTGGGGTCTCACAAACCGATGAACGGCGAATTGTTCAAAGACAAATCAATCTAAGCAAAACCCAAACCCTAATGGTGGGGGTGGCGGCTGGATATAGAGGAGTTAGGGGCGTGCAAAACCCCTGGACGCGCCCCTAATGGGCTCCCACACGATACAAAGCCGATCGGCCCAAAAGACGGTGGCGCAGCACCCTGACAGATTCTGAACGCCCACTTGTTTCGACGATTCCTGTTGACTCAGAAGAAATTTTGACATGGGACCAAAGCCATTGGAAAGGTGGTCTTCTCAGCTTTCCATACATATGTGGAACGTCCAAAACGGAGTCCGGATGCGATCTGGGCGTCCGTTTTAGTGCGGTCTGGTCCTGGACTCCGAATTGGATTCGAAGTCGGTTTGAGTTGGGCCTCCAACATGATTCGACCGCCCTTGCTGGACTTGTGCGCCTTGTAGCCCTTCTCCAAGTATTTCCAGGTCCTCTCCATGGTTCCTAATCATAATTAAATCATTAGGTAGCAATCTATTCTCAAATGGACAAAAGAAAGTACTTAGGAACGAGCTCACCTGTAAATTCAATTGTCGGGCGCGAGCTCTAGTGATTGGTCCTTGAATGTCAAGTGGAGGAGTGTTGTATGTATCCGAAGAAGTGATGTCCTCATCAATTGGTCGACGCTACCGCGGGGTGCGAGCTCATGAGTTTCTTAGATGCCTACTCCGGTTACCATCAGGTATACATGGCGAAGGACGACGAGAGCAAGACTAGCTTCATCACACCAATTGGCACCTTCTGTTTCATCAGGATGCCCTTTGGCTTGAAGAACGCGGGCGCTACCTTTACCCGCCTCGTCGCCATCGCCCTGGCCGCCCAGCTCGGGAGAAACGTCGAGGCCTACGTCGATGACGTGGTAGTCAAAACCCGGCAGCTCGCTTTGCATGGCCGGGACCTTCAGGAGACCTTCGACAACCTCAGGAAAGCCGGCATCAAGCTCAACCCCGACAAGTGCGTCTTCGGCGTGCAGGCGGGCAAACTCCTGGGATTCCTCGTGTCCGGGCGGGGCATCCAGGCGAACCCTGATAAGGTCGACGCTATCTTGGGTATGGAGCCGCCCAAGACGACGAGGGAAGTCCAGAGGCTGGCGGGCTGCATGGCAGCCTTGAGCCGCTTCTTATCCAGGGCGGCGGAGCGAGGTTTACCATTTTTTAAGACACTCCGCGGGTGCGACGGTTTTCATTGGGATGGTGACTGTGCGGAGGCCTTCAATGCGCTCAAGAAACACATGGCGAGTCTCCCCACTCTGGTCGCCCCAGCACCAGAGGCTCCCCTCCTGCTCTATCTGGCCGCGTCAGCTACAGCGGTCAGTGCCGTCCTCGTCTTAGAGAAAGGCGCCGTACAACGGCCTGTATACTTCGTCTCTGAAGCCCTTCAAGGCGCCAAGACGAGATATACAGAGCTTGAAAAGCTTGCTTACGCATTGGTCATGGCCTCCAGGAAGCTCCGGCATTATTTTTTGGCCCATCCAATCACGGTGCCTTCCTCATTCCCACTGGCGGAGATGATGCACAACAAGGAATCCATGGGCCGCATCGGCAAGTGGGCTGCCGTGCTCGCCCCGTTTTCCCTGATATACGCCTCAAGGACGGCAACCAAATCTCAAGTCCTCACCGACTTCCTCGCAGAATGGACCCCGCCGGCTCAGCCCGCTCAGAAGCACGACGACCCGGTCTGGACCCTCACCGTCGATGGGGCTTACGGCGTCGCGGGCGCGGGCGTGGGCGTGGGCGCGGTAATTGTCACACCCGAGGGGCAGCGCCTATCGTACTCGGCGCACCTCGCGTTTCCGGCCACCAACAACACAGCGGAGTATGAAGCGCTACTCTTCGGCCTGACCAAGCTCAAGGCAATCGGTGTGCGGCGAGTGCTCATCCGCACGGACTTGCGTTTGGTGGCCGGCCACGTGGACAAGTCATATCAAGCCAAGGACCCCGAGCTGGCTAAATACCTCACCGCCGTAAGAGCAAGGGAAAGGCATTTTTTGGGCATCACGGTCAAAGCCATCCCTCGTGCGGAAAATGAGCAGGCCGACGCTCTCGCGAAGGCGGCCAGCCAGCAGCTGCCGCCCCCTGACGAGGCGTTTTACGAGGTATTGCCGCAGGCGGTCATTGTGCAGGACAACCGGGACGCGGCCCTCGTTCACCACATCGCCAAGCAGGGCGACTGGCGAGAGCCTATCTTCAATTTCTTGCAGGGCATCGCCGAGCCAGAGGACCACGCCGAGCTCCGGCGTCTGCAGCACCGTGCCAGATCTTTCCAGGTGTTTGAAGGGACGCTCTACAAACAGGGCGTCTGCGCACCGCTCCTACGCTGCCTCCCCCGCGAAGAGGGGAAGAAGCTCCTTGTGGAGATCCACGCGGGGGCGTGCGGGTCTCTTCTCGCGCCGAGGTCGTTGGTCGGCAAGGCATTCAGGCAAGGCTTTTACTGGCCGACTGCCATCGCTGACGCCCAGGACCTCGTGCGTCGCTGCCAGGGGTGTCAGTGGATGGGGCGCATCATCCGCAGGCCTTCGACGAAGCTCAACCCTATCCCCCCGGTATGGCCGTTAGCATGCTGGGGCGTCGACATAGTGGGACCACTCCCCCGAGCCCCAGGGGACCTACGGTTCGTGGTCGTAGCGCTGGAATACTTCTCCAGGTGGCCGGAGGCGGTAGCCCTAGCCAAGATAACCTCGGCTACCATGCAGCGTTTCCTCTGGCAGAACATCATATGTCGCTTCGGCGTGCCCAGGGAACTCACCGTCGACAATGGCCTGCAATTTGATGCCGCCCCATTCAAGGCGTTCTGCGGTGACATGGGCATCACGCTTCGGTTCGCTTCGGTTGGGCACCCCCAGTCCAACGGGGCAGTCGAAAGGGCGAACGACGCTATCTCTATCGCCATCAAAAAACGCCTGGTTGGGCTGCCGAAGGGCAGGTGGCCGAGCGAGCTTCACAGCGTCCTCTGGTCCCTTCGCACAACGGTCACAAGCCCGACGGGGTTCACACCTTTCAAGCTCCTCTTCGGTGATGAGGCAGTGATGCTTGAAGAAATCAAGGCGGGATCACGGAGGGTCCTCGTCCAAGCGCCCGACGAGGAGCGTCGCGTATCCCTGGACCTCCTCGATGGGGCGCGGGCGAGCGCGGCACACCATGTCGAGAAGTACGCGCGGCAGACAGTACGTACTCGAGACCGGTCTGTATACCCGCGAAGGTTCAACCCTTGGGATCTCGTCCTCAGAACGGCGCTCCATGCGGAGACCGTCAGCAAGCTGGAATCCAAGTGGGAAGGTCCATACATCGTGGCGAAAGCTTTGCAGAAGGGAGCGTACCGCCTCGCCACGCTCGAGGGACAAACTCTCCGCCACACATGGAACACGGACAAGCTACGACGATATTACGCCTAGAAGCAGGACGAGGATTATAATGGCATCAACCCCTCCTTGTACGAGGCTCGCCCGCGCAAACGGAAGTTCAATAAAGCTCGCTGTTTCCGAAACTATCATCGTCTGACCGCAGTACACAGTCTACGGACTCTAAATAAGACATAGCGTCGAGGTTCACCTCCGCACGCGAGAGTCCACGAACTATAAATAAGACGTAGCGTCGAGGTCCGCCTCCGCACGCACCAGTCTACGGACTCTAAATAAGACGTAGCGTCGAGGTTCACCTCCGCACGCGAGAGTCCACAAACTATAAATAAGACGTAGCGTCGAGGTCCGCCTCCGTACGCACCAGTCTACGGACTCTAAATAAGACGTAGCGTCGAGGTTCACTTCCGCACGCGAGAGTCCACGGACTATAAATAAGATGTAGCGTCGAGGTTCACCTCCGCACGCGAGAGTCCACGGACTATAAATAAGACGTAGCGTCGAGGTCCGCCTCCGCACGCACCAGTCTACGGACTCTAAATAAGACGTAGCGTCGAGGTTCACCTCCGCACGCGAGAGTCCACGGACTATAAATAAGACGTAGCGTCGAGGTCCGCCTCCGCACGCACCAGTCTACGGACTCTAAATAAGACGTAGCGTCGAGGTTCACCTCCGCACGCGAGAGTCCACGGACTATAAATAAGACGTAGCGTCGAGGTCCGCCTCCGCATGCACCAGTCTACGGACTCTAAATAAGACGTAGCGTCGAGGTTCACCTCCGCACGCGAGAGTCCACGGACTATAAATAAGACGTAGCATCGAGGTCCGCCTCCGCACGCACCAGTCTACGGACTCTAAATAAGACGTAGCGTCGAGGTTCACCTCCGCACGCGAGAGTCCACGGACTATAAATAAGACGTAGCGTCGAGGTCCGCCTCCGCACGCACCAGTCTACGGACTCTAAATAAGACGTAGCGTCGAGGTTCACCTCCGCACGCGAGAGTCCACGGACTATAAATAAGACGTAGCGTCGAGGTCCGCCTCCGCACGCACCAGTCTACGGACTCTAAATAAGACGTAGCGTCGAGGTTCACCTCCGCACGCGAGAGTCCACGGACTATAAATAAGCGTAGCGTCGAGGTCCGCCTCCGCACGCACCAGTCTACGGACTCTAAATAAGACGTAGCGTCGAGGTTCACCTCCGCACGCGAGAGTCCACGGACTATAAATAAGACGTAGCGTCGAGGTCCGCCTCCGCACGCACCAGTCTACAGACTCTAAATAAGACGTAGCGTCGAGGTTCACCTCCGCACGCGAGAGTCCACAGACTATAAATAAGACGTAGCGTCGAGGTCCACCTCCACACGCACCAGTCCCTAGACTCTAAATAAGATGTAGCGTCGAGGTCCGCCTCCGCACGCGACAGTCCACGGACTATAAATTACGACGTAGTGTCGAGGTTCGCCTCCGCACGCGACAGTCTACGGACTATAATAAGCCGTCGTCGGCCCAACACACAGCTCACAACATTAAGAATAAATGGTGCGTCGTCCCATTTCAAAAATATGAGGTCAAATGATTACAGGCATGGGCGCGCAAGCGCGACCCCCCTCCGTCTGATATGATCAACGCCTCAGTCTTCGCGCCGCGCCGAGGGGCCTGTGCCGCTGCCATGGCCTCGGGAAACCTCTTCGAGCCAACGGAGGAAGTCCCCTCCCCCGCGCAGCGTTTGCTGTATTGCAACCCTCGCCGCATCCTCCCCGACGCGACTCCAGATCTGCCGGTGGAAGTTCCGGAGGCTAGGCTCGATGGAGCGAATAGCGTCCGGCAGCGCTTCCGGCCGGCCAGGAAGATCCAGGTGAGGGTTTGCCAGCTCCTGCATATGCCTACACCCACGGGTATGAAGCATGCTGAGGGCAAGGCACGCGCCAAGATAGCCGCAGTGCTCCCCGAAGGTCTTGGTGCTGCGAAGCGCGACGCCCGTCCCTCCTCGATCAGCCCAAGCGTCTCCATCAGGTCCTCCGGCCCATGGGTGGCGTCGGGCACGTCAACGCACAGATCACAGAGGGCCCGGTTCAGAGACTCCATTGCCCCCCAGGCTGACGTGGATGCGTCGTCCAAGGCGCGGGTCTTCCCTGCAAGAGTCTCAGCCAGCTGGGTCTTCTCCCCCTTCAAGGCGGCAATCTGCCGCAGGAAGGAGGCGCGCTCCTCTGCAGCGGCGCGTTTGGCTTCCTCGGCTTCGACTTGTAGGGATGACAAGGCACCCTCCAGCGCACGGAGCTCTTCGTCCTTGGTCGCGTGAGCGTCATCTACCTCGCGAAGCCTGGATTCTAGGGCCCTCCGCTCCCGGATGCGGGCCTCGTCTAGTGCGTCGCTGATGACAAGCGTCTAAAAGCAGCAATGTAAGCCACCGGGCGTCCGGTAGCACCATACACAACGCGCTGCACAGGTACTCACCCTTATCTCCGAGGCCCGCAGCGCCAGCGCTAGGTGGTCTCCCTCGCATGATGATAGCATCCGCCGGTCAAGACTGCCACTGGCGCGTTCTGCGGCCATGGTGAGAACACGGAGTATCTCAAGACGCGGGAGGTAGTCGGACAGGACGGGTTCGGACCCCACCGCGTCGAGGGCAGGGGAGGCTTCGGCCGCTTCGACAGCGGCAGATACCGGCGCGACACCCTGCACAAGGTTTTGGACTTCACGCGCTCCCCCGTTGCTCGATCCTTTACCACGCCCGGGAGACTTAATCTCGCCTGATGCTGACAGAATGAGCGAGCAGATCGGAGAGAGATTCGCGAAGTCGAGCGGAGAGAGGGAGCCACGCTTACCTCCTGCCCCCCTCACCACAGTAGGGGGTGGTGTCTGTTCGGCCACCGATCGGGGCGTGAGCGCCTCGGTGGTCGGGTGCGAGGCCCCCTCGGCGACATCGGGCGCCACAATTCCAAGCATGGGGCCTGCAACGTTGTAGCGACCCTTCGGAGGCGGGGGAGACTGCATCCGAGGACGTTTTGGCTGAGGAACCGAGGACGATTCCTCCGTGACGTCAGCGGCCGCAGCTCCTACTCCACCTTCGGTCTCCGCCGCGCCGGATGTGTCCCTGGTAGTAGCAGCACCAACGACCGCGGCCCTCTCGTCAGGCGTAACGTTCCGTTCCGGGTTGGTGGGCTCCGGCCTAGCGAAGGCCGTGCCCGTACGCTCGGCAGCGTCTCCAGATAGTGCGGTCGGCGGAATCAAGGCGGCGCGCCCCGCCGAACTGGTCCGGCTGGGCGCGTCACCGGTCGAGCGGCCTGCCCCAGCAGCACCAGCTGCCGAGGTGGCGGGCAGGCTGGGTATGGCAGCCTCGGAGCGAGCCCGACGCTGCGAAGACGAGGCGTCTGCGCGGCCGCCACCGCCACGATGACCCGAAGCCCCCGCGGGAATCTCCGTTGGTATCAGACGTTCCGGCACAGCAATACCCAAAACTTCGCATGTGCGGTTCACCCGCCCTGGCTTCGCCGTTTGGGTCGCGGCCTCGTGTAGCTTGTGCTCCTCGAGTGTGTATGGGCCGAGGAACACCTCGGTTGTGCGCTCCGCGTCTTCTAGCCGAGCCACTGCACAAGAGACAGCATGGTGATCATGTGACAACAAGTGCGGATACGCCATGAGATGCCTGCTGCACTCTAAACAACTTACAAGGGGCGGAGGGCGGAAGCAGGCGGGACACTGGCGGGCAGATCCCGTCCGCTCAGTCATCGCCCCGGCCCGTGTATTTCCACCGGGAAGACAGTGGCGCCACCCCGTACATCGTGAACTCTTCGGCCAGGTCACGCATACTTAGCCGGCGGGCGACGCTGACAAGCCTCCAGAGTCTCTGCGCGTCGTCAGCCTCCGGCCTCACGCTCGGCGACGTATGGAACAAGATGGGACCGCCTCGGCATAGCAGGACACTCGGGCCGGTCACGTGGTAATAAAACCACCAACGCATCCAGCCGGACTCCCACTTCCCTAGGGCGGCCGGCGCGGGGAACAGCGTCGTGCAGGACGATCGCAACATGAAGTCCACGCTACCAAAATTGGAAATAGTTCCATCTCCAGCCTTCTTGGGGCGGCAGCAGGCGTCGTGCAGGGTGGCGAACAGGTTCACGCTGGGACGCCGGCCTTCCGTCCGCGTCACCCATGAGAAGACAGCCAGGCGGACTATTGCGCTCGGCGTCAGCTACGCTAACTCCAACCCATAGGTCCGCAAGACTTCACCCACAAACATCTTTGAGGGCATGCGAAGGCCGGTGTCAAAGAACGCGACGAAAATGATCGTCTCTGTCTCCTGGGGCTTCGGCTCCGTTTCGTTGCGACGGGGTAGGCGAGCCCCATCCCGATCCTCGATCTTCCCGTCGCGAACAAGCCGCCGCAGCGTCTCCTCGGTCATGCGGCTCTTCCCCAACACGCGGGAACACCGGCCCCCTGAGTATTCCATGGCGTCCCATCGCCTGTCGGCATGCGAGCGCCCCCGCAGCACCAACTTGTAATCCCCAGAAGGGAAGGACAATTTGTCCCAACTAGACGAGGAGCCGCCGCTGGGAGGGCGAGACGCGTCGCCATGGCTGGCCATTGTCTCCTAAAGGCGGGGTAAAAGAAACCAAGGCAGGAAGTTGCGCTACTACCGGCACGGAATAAACCAGAACTAAGCGGCAAGCGGGACAAAGTGCTCCCATCACGGTGAGGGCACCTTATAAAGCCCGTTCGTCTCCTCCACGGCCATGAAGCGCAGTTAGGCCAGAACCCCAGTGGTTCGAATACGCACGACCTGGAAAGAAGAACCGTCCGACCCTGGAGGGGCGTGCCTGGAGGCCGCGGCAGTTGCGAAACGCGGGAAAGCCGGCGGCACAGCACCCACCTTCACTACTACATCGCCCATGGTTCCCACAGCACCGGCTACGCCCGCGGGGGACGGAGCGTGCGCGTCTACTTCGGCTAGGCGCCAGCTCCGCTGCCACCCATTCGAAGGGTAGGGGACGGAGCGCGCGCATCTACTGCGGCTAGGCGCCAGCTCCGCTGCCACCCGTTCGAAGGGTAGGGGACGGAGCGCGCGCGTCTACTGCGGCTAGGCGCCAGCTCCGCTGCCACCCGTTCGAAGGGTAGGGGACGGAGCGCGCGCGCGTCTACTTCGGCTAGGCGCCACCTCCGCTGCCACCCGTTCGAAGGGTAGGGGACGGAGCGCGCGCGTCTACTTCGGCTAGGCGCCACCTCCGCTGCCACCCGTTCGAAGGGTAGGGGACGGAGCGCGCGCGCGTCTACTTCGTCTAGGCACCAGCTCTGCTGCCACTCGTTCGAAGGGTAGGGGACAGAGCGCGCGCGTCTACTTCGGCTAGGCGGTAGCTCCGCTGCCACCCGTTCGAAGGGTAGGGGACGGAGCGCGCGCGTCTACTTCGGCTAGGCGCCAGCTCCGCTGCCACCCGTTCGAAGGGTAGGGGACGGAGCGCGCGCGTCTACTTCGACTAGGCGCCAGCTCCGCTACCACCCGTTGGAAGGGTAGGGGACGGAGCGCACGCGTCTACTTCGGCTAGGCGCCAGCTCCGCTGCCACCCGTTCGAAGGGTAGGGGACGGAGCGCGCGCGTCTACTGCGGCTAGGCGCCAGCTCCGCTCCCACCCATTTGAAGGGTAGGGGACGAAGCGTGCGCGCGTCTGCTTCGGCCACGGCCGCAGCCCCTGGTCAACTTCGGAAAAATTCACAGGCCGTAGGGACGGAGGGGGCCAAAGGACTCGGCAACATGGCTTCGGCCCTGTGAAGCCCTTCTCCATGAGAGGCTCCTGTTGTAGGGGTGGCCCCCACCTAAACCCAGCAGGCCTGGTAGGAGGTTGTAAGGCCCAGAATAGGCCATGTGTAATGACATAAATGCCCCTGAAGGGGATGATCAATTGTAAGGGTATAATTGTAAAAGCACCCCCCATGTATATATATATATATATATATGAAATACAGGCCATGGGGAGGACAAGGGGCCATTACTCATCTCTCTCACTCTCCACTACCATCTCTCTCTCTGTTTGGTCTGTAGCCACAATAGTAACCTCTATAGGAGAGTGGTGTCTTCACGAAAGTTGTAGCTTTCGTTCTGTAGATTTCAAAAATACTATTTGTTTTTCTGTGGTCTGTTTAGTCGATAAAAAGATACGAAAAAGACAAGCAACTCTGCTACAGTGAGCTAAGTGTCAGAATGGAAGTTAAGAGGGAGTTATCGGGTTTTGGGCATAGTGGCGCTTTACCTTTCGGTTATACATGTTATGTTGAGATTTTGTGCTGAGTGGTGATTTGTGAATTGGTGACTTCACTCCTGACTGTGCTTGAGTCCTTCACCCCTTCGGTAGAGGCAAGTAAATGTAGCGGTTGTGTCTATAGTTTAACTTATTAAATTCACTACCTTCGCCGAAACTGTTGAGGTTTGGTAATTAGTCCACCTTTAAAAAAAGATGCCCTGCTGCGCTATGTGCCTTATTTTACCTATTGTTGTCTATGTGGTTATATTCCTAATGAATCAATTGTGGCCATATCATATATGTCATAGCATGTCATTTGCACTGTGTCACTGCATCTTGCCGCGACCGTACCTATATAGCATCGTACATTTCCGTAGATTGATGCACACTCTTACGTTGTCAGGTAAGAGTCCAACGGATCATTTGATACATATGCATTTCATGAGGATAATCCTTGTTTTGTGGTTTTAAGAGGTATTGGCTCGTGAGAGTCACTTGTGGCATGAGGAATTTTCTTGTGGTTGCTGTTGGTAGTAGTTGTAGTTTTGGATATGAATGAGGCTACAGTGTGGATGACGAGAAAGAATTAATTGTTAATGTTTTATCATTGTATCATGAGTCGTTAATTTGTTGCTTAATCATCCGCAGTTTAAATAACTTGTTAAACAGTTTGCTTGCTGAGATTTCATCTCACCTCTCTATTCTCTCTCCCAGGTCATCATTGAGCATTCTTGGAAAGGGTAGAGCAACATGGCGCTATTACACAAGTCTTCATGAGTTTTGCCGTAATAAGTTAGAGGATGTTTAATCATTTCTATATCCCATTATATATTATGTTGTCATGCTTCCACGTAGCCCCTCTTTTTTGCTGAGTTTAGTTTGTAATACAGCTGGTCGTAAGTGTAGTTTGGTAGTATCCTGGGGTAATGTGGTTCCTGGGGTTTTATAGTTGGTATCAGAATGGGTGTTAGGTCCATAATGGGAATTTCTTAATTTAATTTAGACAATCAACTAAAACTTGGCCTAGAATTGGTAAACTTGTACAAAAAAATTAATTAGGTTGTACAATTTCTAAAATATGACTTAGAATAATTAATTAGGTTGAAATAAAATTTGACACACTGGTGTACAGTAGGATGGGTTTTTGGGTCAATCATTGCATTACGATTTCGGTATCTTATGATTGATAGGTATTGTTATAAGATGTTTATAAGTATACTGCATAATTATTTGATTGAGATGGATAATAATAATGATTATTTGATTGAGAAATAAAGTGATAATAAGAGGTGGAGCTCATGGTTGTGGCCGTGGTATGGCCAGGCGGTATCACCAGGTGTGGCGCATGAGTAATGAAGAGCTATTCTTGGATAACCTTACTTACCCAATGATCGGGGATGAATTTCTATTGGACGTTTTTGTCCGATCAGTGAGTTATTTTATTCTCCATGAGTTCTGAGTGGTTAGTTGGTTTCAATGCTTGTAATGAGATTTCCTTGGCTATTTTTCTTCCATGAAGAAATTGAAGTTTTCTGATTGTTTAACTATTCTTGTTGCTTTTGAAAGTTTTCACTTGTCAAGTCATCTTTTTGTGGTGGTTTTACCATTTATTGTGAGTTACTACTTATTTCTTGGCTCAATATCTTCTTTTTGGATCAAGGAGAATAACTTTTGCAAGCCATGTTTATATGTATGGTTTTAGACCCATTTATTTTTGAAGTGACTTGTGTTGAAGCTTAATGCCCAGTTTTGTGAAGAAAAGAAAATTCTAAACTCTTGTTGTGATGACTTTTGGTTGGAGAAACAAAGTTGATAAGGCATGGAATGTCAAACTAGGGAAAGAATGTAGTGTATAAATGACTTCTAAGCAAAAATCTTTTATGTGTGAAACCAATTAAATGTGATAGTGTCTTGTAGTAGCTTCTGAATGAACAGTGAGTAGGAGTATGTCCGTTGTTACTTGAATTGTTATGGTTATAAGAAATGTGGAGCATGGTTGAATTGATCATATAACTAGCGTGATAAGAATTCTTACTTTATTGGATGAATTGGATTTTCTTGGTTCCGATAGATATTTTTAATTATTTGCGAAGGTTATGCCAAAGATGTGTGAGATTTTTGTCATTAGTAAACACTAATCCTGAATTAATCTTTCCTAGGGATACTCGGTGAACATATGTAGATACTTGATTCACATGTTTCTTACAATGCTAAATTGACATAATGTGTTTAAATGAATGGATAGAAATTTTGGTATTATCTTGTGAAACCTTGTTTACTAAAGATTCTAATAAGGATGTTTTGGTAGTTGTCTGCTTCAAGTTTTAAACATAATAAGGGAATGTTGAACCTATGTTTGTAAAGTTTAGGTGATGGCATCTAAAAGTAGGAGAACAAATAGGTTTCATATTCAGGATAATTGTTGATTATTAATAACAATCACTATACTGTAAATAATGCATAATAAACTAGGTGTTGAGCATCGTTAGGGGCTGAATGAACAAAGTATAATAATATTTTAAATCTGTGAGCTTTCTGAGATTGTTGAGTATTAGATTGTTCTTCACTAAAGAATTTTGTTAGAACATTATGGTTGTTGCGGTAATTTTATGATGCTTTGTGAGTTTTAAAAAAACTTATGTTGGGATAATAAACTATCATGAAACAATTTAGTCTGATCATGCAAAGTTTGAGATATGGTAGTAGCCTTGATAATTCCCGCTAGGAGTTTGTTCAGTAGGGAATTGCATAATTTGTTTCAGGCTGTTGGCTTTCATGGCAGCGGTACTTAAAATAATAATAATAAAAATAAAAATAATAATAAATTGATAAAAAGAATGGGTCAACCTTCGAGAAGAATTTAATGTAATATTTGGAGTTTTGTACTCATAATTCATTTCTGGTTTGTTGGCTTCTAAGGTGGCAGTATAATAAAGAAAAACTTTAGTAGAATGTTTATAAGAAGGAATATGTGGTAATATAATTATTTAACTTGCAAATGAACTCATTGCAAATTGTTAGAGCT
This sequence comes from Dendrocalamus latiflorus, assembly GCA_017311315.1. Classification (NCBI taxonomy): domain Eukaryota; kingdom Viridiplantae; phylum Streptophyta; class Magnoliopsida; order Poales; family Poaceae; genus Dendrocalamus; species Dendrocalamus latiflorus. Next base: position 13,632,775 of record CM029614.1, on the reverse strand, counting down.
TTCTCATGAGCTGATGTTTTAGTGTCCTTTCATTATTTATGCTTGTAGATTATTGCATGTATCAAAGGTATGCAAACTTAATGCATTAAGAATACTACCAGTATGTACATTGCCAGATTTTCTTGATGGAATTTGATCATATCATATAATGAAAGAGACAATGGTGTGATGACCAAATCAACGTGCTAGTAAACTAAATGGTGAAGAATGATGAACTATGGTATTGATACACGAATTATTTCTTGGTGAATGACCCCTTTTGGAATTTAGAGATCTTTTAAAGGTGGATGTTGGAGAATAGATTCACTTGTTAGTGTTTCTTAATCATTTACAATTGAAATTTCATTAAGGGGATCTTTGAAATTAAAATCATAAAGTGATATTGCCTAGTAACACAGTCTAGCTAAAATAATCAGAAATTTATTGTGGTGGCATGTAATGTTTATGTTATCAGGGTTTCAAACTTGCAATCTTAGCATGATTTTTGGTAGTAAAAAGAGAAGTTAGATGTGCATTGATCATTGATATAATTTGTTGAGTTGTCATAGCTGTGTGTGAGCATGTATGGGCATTTGTCTTTTAAAAGAACTAAGCAGATATGATTCAATGGAGAAATCAATTTATATGTCCAATTGGAAAAAAAAGGATACTACTTTTGTGAAGGAACCTTGCTAATATATTTGGTGACTTGATGATGAGGACATCATCACTTGTGTATTGGAGTCACTAAGATTTGTCATGATATTGTAGCAAGGTTTGGTTTATCTTGGAAGTTACCAATATAAAAGAATGTGCATATGCTAATTTGATGCTTTGGAAATTCATGGCCCAAAGGAAATTATACCCTAAAGTGAAGGAAACTACCTTTTCTAGGGCAGTGCGATTCAGTTCTAGATCCTATCTACTTTAAGAGTTTTGTCCAATGTTGTTTGAAAAGAAAGGTGGTTTAATGGTGTTATAGGTGGACATTTTCCTTGCTTGGAAAAAATTTGTTAATTTCATGTATTGGATAGATTTCATCATTTGATTCTTTTGGTCCTTAATTGTATCTAGTCTATTTGAGAGTTGAATGATTTCCTAGTGAATCTTGCTTTTCGAAGTGGTTCTTGAATGCTCATTGCTTATCCGAAAGTTGAGTGGTTTTCAGCAACCTCTTTGTTATGTGGCGAGTGAATTTTTTTTTAAAAAAAGGAGTTGGTTTAAAGTCTTGGTATGTGTTTTCTCGTGTTGAAAAGGGATGTGTTCATGGGTGGAATCCATCTTGAGGCTGCCAATTTAAAATAAATGAGTTAGTGTGTTATGCAATGATTTGGAATCCTACGGTTTACGGGAACTGTAACTATTAACAGAAAGGATTGAGAGAAGGATGTTTTCCCGGGTAGTGAAATGCTCTCTTGATTCTTTTTGGGCCATGTCTTTATGATAAAGTCCATTTGCAATTTGAGTTGGTTTTATGTTGGCATATGCGATCCTTTTCGGTTCAGAAGGAATAAAAGAAATGGTTGATTTGGGCATTTGAGTGATTGGTCCTTTGGCTTTTGTGGTGGTCATGTGAAACTACCTACTTGGAAAGTGGAAAGGTTTTCATGATGAAACCTCAATTCTGGATTTGACTCTTTTAGTGTAGAGCTGGTAACGCGTTGTAGCAATTGGAATCCTTCATATTTTCTTTAGTTTGATTCTTTTGTAAGTGGGCTGGTTAAGATGAGTTGTTTGTGCATCCCAAGTTAAAGGCAATGCTCCTTATTAAGGCGAATTGATCAATTGAGTGATGGAACAAGAGTTTCGTGTGTTATATGCAGGTTGTGTGACTTGGTACCAAGGGAAATGATAGCCCAAGGTATATATATTTGATCATTTTTGGTAGTTGGGAGAATTTGAAGGCTGGTGTATTGCTAGGACGGTCTCAGGTGCACGCGTGTAGGGTACACATCATCTTGTATGTCCTAGTGTTGAGGAAGCACTTGAGACATCTGAAGTTTGAGGTTTTGTTAGTGCCTTTGACCAATGAGTAGAACCGTACCATCGAGTCCCGTCCGATGTGTATTCTGGAGAGATTAGAGTGGGTGTTGAGGCACAACATGTTGGTATGTGTCTGGTGTTGTGGTCATGTCAACTTGGGAGTTGGAGTCTCGCTTGTGTGAGCAATATCTAAGGTTGTTCACATCGAGTACGTGCAAGTGGATGTTAGTTTTCATCTTAGTTCAGTGTCCTGTGTGGGATCGAGGAGTGTAGAATTTGGGATCGAATTCTTTTAGGGTGGTAGAATGTAATATTCCTAATGGTAGTCAAGGGATTTGGCAAATTAAAATAATAATAAAAAATAGAATTAAAGAAGTAATTCAGTCTTTTGATGAGTTTTAGGCCATGGAGTATTATTCCAAACTACGTTCAGAGTTTTCGGCGAATAAAATGGAGAAACGAATGTGGGTTAAAGAAGTAATTTCTGGGGTGATCAATGTGACATGCGTCATTTTTATATAGATTTAGCCCTCATTTTACCCTCATTCTCTTCGCATTTTGGGACTATTTATCATCAGTTACACGCTTTTCTAAAATTAATTGCTCAAATTGGACCCTTTTACATTTTTTATGCTTTTCCACAGGCCGGCCCGATCAAGGCGTATAAATGACAAATTCAGCATTCCGGGACCGCTCCATACAGATGTACGTGTTGTCACGAACGTGTGGGATTTTTTCGCACTGAAAACGGAGCTCCGGAGGTCTAAAACAGAAGAAAACACTATTGGGGAAGAACTTTATTGCAAACCCTAGAAAGTTGGAGGGCAAAAGTGCAAAATGGCCGAAATCCCCATCTCCCTAAAGACACCGCCGCCGCCTGGGGAGAAAGGGAGCCCGGTTTGTTCTTCTTCTCCCCTAGCCATCCTTTGTTCCTCTTCTTCCCTAGCTCCGGCACCGGCGAGGGCCGGGCCAGACCTTGCCGGCGGCCACCTCTCTCCAGCAGCCGCTCTCCCTTCTCCGCTTCCCCCCTGCCTCATTTCTCCACCGCGCCAACGCCACCTCTCCTCCTCCGCCGCTTCTCCTCTGCGCCGTCTTCTCCTCCCTCGGCCGTAGCTCGCCGGCGCGCCACCCAACTCCATCGCCTGCTCTCCCTCCGGCCAACCACTCCACTCCCTTCCGCCGCACCCCACTCCTCTGCGCCATCACCTTCTCCACCCCGCCACCTTCCACCACGGCGCTGCCTCTCAGATCTACCGGCGCGTCACCTCCTTCCTCTCCTACTTCCCTCTACACCCGCCGCCGCCCTCAACCGTGCGCCGCCACCTCCACCACAGAGCGCCGCCATCACCTCTGCTCCTCGGTCCGCCAGCGCACCGCCGTCCCGTCTGCTCTCCCTCCGGCGGGCCACCATCACCAGCTTCCTCCGGCCGCAGCCCCACGGTGGGCGTCCTGCATCAAGCCGACTTCTTCCTCTTCACCGCCGGCGTCTTCACCGACACCGACGGCATCAACCCCTGCATCCACTTCACCGAGGCGACGGCGAGCCCCGATCCTTCACCGAGCCCTCCTCTGCTTCCTCTTCAATTTGGTTGATTTCTTCTCCTAAATCTTCTGTTCTCAGTTACCATTAACGATACTATTTCCCTGTTAATTGATGCTACATGAACTGTGAATGTTAATCTTCGATTATGAATTGTGATCTGTGATGATGATCTGTGAGTGTTATCTGGTGATGTATGCATGTGTTCAGTGGTCATGTGATTGTGCTCTGCTAATGTGTTCCAGAAATTATCATATATTCCTGTTACCAGTGGTTTAATTCTTCAATCAATCCTACATTTTGTTATATGTGTTGATGTTAGTGATCTTTATGTTAGTAATTGTCATTTATATTTAGCTTTGTCTATCGAGTTGTGTGTTAGATGTCAGAGTTAGTATCAGTGGATCACCTTGTGTTTGTTTGCACAGATTAGCAATTCGGCAACCGTTTCTTTTCCCCCAGTGCTGTCTCAACCTCCCTTTGCTTGTAAACCCTCCCTCTTTGCTTTTCTCAGCGGTTGCTCGATAGTTAAGTCGTGCGTGTGTTCGTAGTTTTGTGTTGTCCTGCCGTCGTTGTCTAGTTAGCTGCCGATTGTTTTCTCCCTCGTCTTCTCTCAACTCCCTCCGTGCTTCTAACCCTCCCTTATTGCTTCTCGTCTCTCTACCTCTTTCTTGCGGTCGGTAGTTAGTTAGATCGTCGGTCGGTAGACGTGTTTGTGCGTTTAGTCAGTCGTCGTGTCGTTCGTTCGGTCGTACGACGTCCATTCGTACGGTCCTTCGTCCTGTCGTCCTTCGTTCGTTTAGTCGTTCGTAGTTTAGTCTGTGCGAGTTAGAGTTCGCTCGGTAGTTTAGTTTTCCTCCAGTTTCGATTGACCTAGCTTTAGCTGAGCACCGGTAGCCTTAGTCTAGTCCCTGTGGAGAACACGACACTCGCCGCTATTTCAGTGGCAACCCGTGCACTTGCGGGTGTGCAGTTTTGCACGATCAAGCATTTTGGCGCCGTTGCCGGGGACTAGCTTAGAGCGACAGTGTTAGGCTATAGACTAGGTCGTTTGTTTTCTTTTGCTTGTTTGTGTTTGTGCTGACCTGTCTTTTATTTTGTCATTTTTCGTATTTGTGATATCTCGCTAACCCCTAACCCTTTCCCTAGTTATTTCTCTCTTGCGCGATTTTTCGTATCCATTCTCGCAGGTTGATTGATATTGGTACTTATTGAGGCTATGGCTTACTATTCTGATTCTTGTGGTTATATGAGCACCCCTAGTACTTATGATACTCTTCAAGAACAGGTAAATCTATTGTCTCGTCAGTTAGAGCGCTATGCTTTAGAGCGAGGAGTTGTGTTAGAGAGCGGGCATGATCATTACAGTTCTTTATTAGGCGCCCACTCTCCAGTTGTTCCTATATGCCAGACTTGTGGTTTTCAGGGCCATTCACCCGCTGAGTGCCAGTGTGGTTATTTGTCCACTCCAGAGTGTTACGGGATGAGCTTTGCTCAGCCGAGTGAGCCATTCCCTGACACTTATCACCCTGGATGGCCTGAGCACTCGAGTTTGTCATATGGAAACAACAGCCCTGATATTTCATCCTTTTCTTCTAGTACACCATTGCAGGGTTTTAGATTTGGAGATCAGGATATTTCTCATTGGCCACATCAGCACTATCCTATACCTCAGCACCAGACTCCTACTCCTGAGCTTGATGAGATGTCCAGATTTGAGGAGAGGATTTCTAGGATTATAGGAGATCATGAGAGTAGAATGAGTAGTTGCTTCGCATTGGATCCGACACCTCCTGCCTGTAGTTTACCTATGCCTTCACCGAGCCAGTTTGTAGTTCCTATGCCTGAGTTAGAGCAGTCTCATGAGCCACCTCCTTCACATGTAGATCAGGCTGCCAGACTTGATGCATTATGCAAGGAACTGATGACTGTGCCTCCTGGTGGTGATCGTGCGATGGCGATTCAGGACGAGATTGAGTCGATTATGAGCACCAGTTCTACTTGTGTGGATAGTTTTACCGTTTCACAGCCTTCCATTAGCACCACAGAGATAGTTCTGGATAGAGATGAGTGTCAGCCTACTGGTCTTACACCTGATCTTGCTAGCGAGGGCCTATTGTTGGAGATACCACAGACACACTTAGAGGCACCTCATTCGGATCCTTCGCCTATTGACTCTGAGAGAGAGATCATTGTGCCAGATGATGACAAGTTCATTATGGATATGCTTTTGAGTTCTGAGGTTTCGCATGTTGATGAGGGAGCTGCTTCCGATGTCGAGGAGGAGCACATTTCTATTGATCCACCACTAGCTACTTCTTCGGTCGACATCGTCCCTCTGGAGGTTTCTACTACCATACATTCTACTTCACCTACACTTCAGGTAGTTTGGAAACTCTTCCCCGACCACCTCAGGTTTGATTTCCTCGGCTTTGACGAGACATATGCTATTACTAGTTGTGCTCATCTCACTGATAGACCTCATGATGTACTTTACCGATATACCTACATGATTGGATATTCTATTGATGACTTAGAGGGCGTCGACCCTATCACACATATTTGCCATATCTTTGAGGTTGTTTGCAGAGTTTCACGTGTGTACCATCGACTACGAGCGGACTTGACTCGAGTCGACATCCCTTGGGATCCTGGTGGATTTCGAGGCATGCTGTTTCATGAGGAGGGCGGACATGTGCCTTTTCCATGTCCCGTCCTTGGCCCTCCTCCCGCTACATCCAAATGAGCTTCTCTTTTTTCTTTTTATTTCCATTTTGTTTGTTAGTTTCTCCTCTTTTCTTTTCTTTCTTTTTATTTCAGGTCCCGTGCTAGATCTTCATCCTTGTACGTGCGAGAAGTCATGGGATGATTAGTCTACTTCCACTACATCATATATACCCGGTGAGCTGTTTCTTACCCCTTTATGCGCATTCTTGATTCATTGCTCAATTTAAGCTTGGGGGAAAACTTGTATGTGTATGGATGATGTTCTAGCATGTTTGTATTATATTTGTGAGCATTTGAGCTTATTGTCGTGTAGTTGATGATATATGGTCATTCTTATGCTTCATATGATGCTTATGTTGATGATATATGGCCTTTACCATTGCTCTCATGTTATGCTTGATTGTATATATTTGCCATGTGAGCCCATGCCTTATTATTCTAGAAAGGTCATGTCGAAATTTTCATTGAGCTATATTGTCACTAGTTTCTTGTATGTCTTAAGTCACTTGGTATCATTTTATAGAGCTTGAGCTTTGGTTATTATCCTTGATGTGCTTAGAAACCTTGTGATCATATAGCATTTGATTCATTGCGAGTTACACATGTATTTTAAACATTTGCGGATTGAATTGGTTCTAGTCATAGCCTCTTGAATGATTATATCTTAGTTTCATGCTTTGGCATATGTTGTTTTAGATATTGATACTTTGCTTGAATGTAAAATTTGTGAAAGGGGTAGTCCTATCTTGAGCCAATAACTTGGTTGAATTATCTAGGTATCAATGTCTCAGGACACGTGTTACTTAGCATTAATAAAAACCGGTTAAAGATGCTTAATCAAAACTGAAAAAAAAGAAAAAATGTTTTGTAATGTGTGAGTGTGAGAAATAAGTGACTATGTCACATTGGTTCGAAATTGTGTTGAATAAGTGGCAATGTTTTGCCCAAGTGTGAGTGTGAATAAGTGGCAAGCTTGCCCAAGGACTGGAATAAGTGGCACTTGTGCCCAATGTATGTTTTAAATTTGCTAAAAATCAACAAAAATTAGGTATCTTGGCTCAAGTGTGGGCTTTTTCATAAATTTCATGCAAGTATTAGTCTCTTTGTCTCAAATAACATATGCCTTAGCATGACCCTTTGCTATGCTCATTCTTGATGTTATACCTAGTTCCGATGCCTTACAATTTTGGTTGGATTCATGTGACCACTTAGTGCATTTCGACACTTGTAACTTGATTTGGTCAAATGCTATAGTTATCACTTTGGCATCTTTGCTTGAATATTCATTCTCATCTTGGATGGTCCTCAAAACTCGAGTTAGACAACCTCATTTTACATTGCTATATGCTTCTTGGCTTATTACATGCATGAAACTAGACTTTTACCTCATGATTACTTGTTGTCCGGGTTCGATAATATCATGCCATTTACTTGAGGACAAGTAAACGTTTAAGTTTGGGGGTATGACATGCGTCATTTTTATATAGATTTAGCCCTCATTTTACCCTCATTCTCTTCGCATTTTGGGACTATTTATCATCAGTTACACGCTTTTCTAAAATTAATTGCTCAAATTGGACCCTTTTACATTTTTTATGCTTTTCCACAGGCCGGCGCGATCAAGGCGTATAAATGACAAATTCAGCATTCCGGGACCGCTCCATACAGATGTACGTGTTGTCACGAACGCGTGGGATTTTTTCGCACTGAAAACGGAGCTCCGGAGGTCTAAAACAGAAGAAAACACTATTGGGGAAGGACTTTATTGCAAACCCTAGAAAGTTGGAGGGCAAAAGTGCAAAATGGCCGAAATCCCCATCTCCCTAAAGACACCGCCGCCGCCTGTGGAGAAAGGGAGCCCGGTTTGTTCTTCTTCTCCCCTAGCCATCCTTTGTTCCTCTTCTTCCCTAGCTCCGGCACCGGCGAGGGCCGGGCCAGACCTTGCCGGCGGCCACCTCTCTCCAGCAGCCGCTCTCCCTTCTCCGCTTCCCCCCTGCCTCATTTCTCCACCGCGCCAACGCCACCTCTCCTCCTCCGCCGCTTCTCCTCTGCGCCGTCTTCTCCTCCCTCGGCCGTAGCTCGCCGGCGCGCCACCCAACTCCATCGCCTGCTCTCCCTCCGGCCAACCACTCCACTCCCTTCCGCCGCACCCCACTCCTCTGCGCCATCACCTTCTCCACCCCACCACCTTCCACCACGGCGCCGCCTCTCAGATCTACCGGCGCGTCACCTCCTTCCTCTCCTACTTCCCTCTACACCCGCCGCCGCCCTCAACCGTGCGCCGCCACCTCCACCACAGAGCGCCGCCATCACCTCTGCTCCTCGGTCCGCCAGCGCACCGCCGTCCCGTCTGCTCTCCCTCCGGCGGGCCACCATCACCAGCTTCCTCCGGCCGCAGCCCCACGGTGGGCGCCCTGCATCAAGCCGACTTCTTCCTCTTCACCGCCGGCGTCTTCACCGACACCGACGGCATCAACCCCTGCATCCACTTCACCGAGGCGACGGCGAGCCCCGATCCTTCACCGAGCCCTCCTCTGCTTCCTCTTCAATTTGGTTGATTTCTTCTCCTAAATCTTCTGTTCTCAGTTACCATTAACGATACTATTTCCCTGTTAATTGATGCTACATGAACTGTGAATGTTAATCTTCGATTATGAATTGTGATCTGTGATGATGATCTGTGAGTGTTATCTGGTGATGTATGCATGTGTTCAGTGGTCATGTGATTGTGCTCTGCTAATGTGTTCCAGAAATTATCATATATTCCTGTTACCAGTGGTTTAATTCTTCAATCAATCCTACATTTTGTTATATGTGTTGATGTTAGTGATCTTTATGTTAGTAATTGTCATTTATATTTAGCTTTGTCTATCGAGTTGTGTGTTAGATGTCAGAGTTAGTATCAGTGGATCACCTTGTGTTTGTTTGCACAGATTAGCAATTCGGCGACCGTTTCTTTTCCCCCAGTGCTGTCTCAACCTCCCTTTGCTTGTAAACCCTCCCTCTTTGCTTTTCTCAGCGGTTGCTCGATAGTTAAGTCGTGCGTATGTTCGTAGTTTTGTGTTGTCCTGCCGTCGTTGTCTAGTTAGCTGCCGATTGTTTTCTCCCTCGTCTTCTCTCAACTCCCTCCGTGCTTCTAACCCTCCCTTATTGCTTCTCGTCTCTCTACCTCTTTCTTGCGGTCGGTAGTTAGTTAGATCGTCGGTCGGTAGACGTGTTTGTGCGTTTAGTCAGTCGTCGTGTCGTTCGTTCGGTCGTACGACGTCCATTCGTACGGTCCTTCGTCCTGTCGTCCTTCGTTCGTTTAGTCGTTCGTAGTTTAGTCTGTGCGAGTTAGAGTTCGCTCGGTAGTTTAGTTTTCCTCCAGTTTCGATTGACCTAGCTTTAGCTGAGCACCGGTAGCCTTAGTCTAGTCCCTGTGGAGAACACGACACTCGCCGCTATTTCAGTGGCAACCCGTGCACTTGCGGGTGTGCAGTTTTGCACGGCAAGCACAATGGTGGATTAAATTCTAAATGTTTCAGGATCACAAAGGGGCTAAAATTCCAAAATTTTAGAGGTGTTTAGGGGCATAAGCCTTCGGCCCAAGGTTTTAGCCTATAGGGCCACCGCTTGAAACCCCCAACCCTAAGGGCACCTTCCTCCTCCCCCTTTCTTCCCCACAGCAGCCCCTCCCTGCCTCCCCACCTCCCCCATGTCCCCCTCCTCCCCTGCAATCCCTCCTCCAATCTGCAGCACTTCCACCCCCTTGGCAACTGAGCAAAAGAGAAGGAGGGGAGGAAGAAGTGGAAGAGAAGGAGGAAGAGGAAGGAGGAGAAGAAGAGTAGGGTGATTTGTGCTGGTGTTTAGAGGTTCTTGTTGTGGTATCCAATGGTATCAAACAATTTCCTACACTTTGTCCTTAGCGATTTTTCGACCGGGTTAGTTTTCGGTTATTCATTCGATCTACGCAGTCTGCTATGTTCTGCGAATTAGGGGGGCATTGGGTGTGAACTCTGGGGAACTCATTTGGTAGATATTTATAAAGGCCTTCATTATGTTTCAGTAGAGTGCTCATACATGTCATTCTGATGAACGATTTAAGAGTTATGAGTGTTACTTTGTTGCTATGCAATCTGATCGATCAAGTTTAGGCAGTCGATGGGATTTAATAGATTGAAAATAGAATATGACCTAATATGGGAATAAGGTCATAATGTACTCTATAGGGATTTCCTAAGGTTTCCATAGAGTCTAAGAATGCAAATTGTTGATGGATGGATTAGGAGTTATGCAATTTCTAACACTGCTTTCCGGCATTGGATGTGCTAGACCAGTCGGAGTAGAAGTGATGTTTTTTTAGAAAAACTAGAACTAAAATTTAGTGACAACTAGAAAATTGTAGAAAATTTCCAGTACATTTCAGAAATGTCAAGCTTTGCTATATTTGCTACCGTATATTAAAAGATACAAAACTTGCAATTCTACCGTCCAGAGAATGGTCAGATCTGTTTTCCAGGTTAATTTTGGGGGCTTAAATGAATTAATTTGAGGATTATGCCAACTAAGAAATTGTGGAAATTTTTGTTTAGTTTCTTAAAATGGTATGGTTTGCTCTGTTTCGATGAGGGAATTGAGAGTTGTGTTATTTCTTGTACTGGGACATTAAAGGGACAGACCGGTATTTGTTGGAAAGTCAAGATTTTTGGAGAACATGTAGGATTGTTGTTGTTTACTTGTGTTTTGCATTGTGTTTGCATATTTTAAGAGTGGTAATCTCTGAAGGAGAGTGGTGTTTTCTCAAAAGTTGTAGCTTTCGTTCTGTAGATCTCAAAAATGCTATTTGTTTTTGTGGTCTGTTTAGTGGACAAAAAGATACAAAAAAAGACAAGCAACGCTGTTGTAGTGAGCTAAGTGTCAGAACAGTAGTTTGGGAGGGAGTTGTTGGGTTTCGGGCGTAGTGGTGCTTTACCTTTCAGTTATGCATGTTATGTTGAGGTTTTGTATTGAGTGGTGATTTGTGAACATGTGGCTTCACTCCAAACCATGTTTGAGCCCTTCGCCTAGCGGTTGTTGCTACAGATTAACTTATTAAATTAACTGCCTTCACCATAACTTTTGAGGTTTGGTAATTAATCCACCTTTAAATAAAGATGCCCTGCTACGCTATGTGCCTTATGTTACCTATTGTTGTCCTTGTGGTTATATTCCTAATGAATCAATCGTGGCCATATCATGCATGTCATAGCATGTCATTTGCATTGAAGTATGTCACCACATCTAGTTGTGACCATACTGGTATAGCATCATACATTGCCATAGTACAATGCGCGCTCTTACGTTGCCAGGTAAGAGTTCAGTGGATCATTTGCATATATATGCATTTCATAAGGATAATCCTTGTTCTGAGGTTTTCAAAGGTATTGGCTCACAAGAGTCACTTGTGGCATGGGAAATTGGTTCTTGTAGTTGTTGTTGGTAGTTGTTATGGTTTTGGATATGAATGAGGCTACAGTGTGGATGATGAGAATTAATTGTTAATACTTTATCATTGTACAATGAGTTGTTAATTTGATGCTTAATCATCTGTAAATTAATTAATTTCTTAATTAATTTCATCTCACCTCTGTATTCTCTCTCCAGGTGATCCTTGAGAATGGTTGGAAAGGGTGCAATAGCACAGCAGCATTACACAAATCTTCATGAGTTTTGCCATAATAAGTTAGAGGATTTTTAATCTTTTCTATCTCCCATTATATATTATGTTGTCATGCTTCCACGTAGCCCTTCTTTTTTTTGCTAGGTTTAGTTTGTAATCCAGCTGGTCGTAAGTGTAGTTTGGTAGCATCATGGGGTAATGTGGTTCCTGTGGTGTTACACTTGCTGTGTGTACTGGTGCTAGCATATCGGCACACAGTGTTCCATCTCTGGACATCTGGACTTCAGTAGAAGTGCTGCTACAACTGCGATGTTGGTCGGGATGATCCAAGGAGAAGACAATTGGCTTGTGGAGATCGACTACCGCTATAGGATGATCAGCTTCAAAGGATCACTTTTCAAGGAAGGTGGACAATTGACTACATCCACTACGCTGACCCGCACTACGTCGAACTGGGCTACTTCACCTCTTCTTTTGCCATACTGCACATCTAGTGATAATAATTCATGACCCCTTACTCGTATGGCCTCCTAATTTATGAGATAGAAATTTTAATTTATGCTAGTGTAGCCTACCCGTAATCCCAACACAACAGTGAGAAGGGACAGTGGGGGAGGTAGTTGGGGCAAGAGAGAGAAGAGACAATTACAGGGTGGAGGAGGAAGAAAAGGGCAAGATGGGCATTTTCCAATACATTGATAGGTTTCTAGAATTAACGGTGATGACATTTCTGGCAATGGCAAATAAGGGCAAGGTTTCAACAATTGCAGTGGCATAGAAGGAGGGAGCATTTTGCAATGGCAGATCAAGGATCTAGGAACTTTGTAGTGGCATATAAATTTTTTCCCATAATTTAATGTAGAGTAAATTCCACATTGCATCAAGTTTGTTCAATAGTTTCACTTTGCAATAGGGTGTTTCAAAATAACTTTCATTTAGCACTAGCCAACCTTGTTTGGGTTTAACCAGTGCACTATACTCCAGCAGAGAAGGCACTTGGCCATGTGGGACTCACGTGAGGTGTGATGTGGCACCATTCCACCTCAACAAGGAGAAATAAGAGGGCGGGTGTGGGTGGTGAATAGAGCATGCAAAAAGGAGATGTGAGACATGTCGAGGGGTTCATGGGAGACGTAGGGGTAGACAACTACTCTAGCTACTCCATCGTGAGTACCCTGCCACACCTTCATCATGTGGGGACGATGTTGGCATCGATAGGCAGAGATGTGACAGCCAAGAACCCCAACCGAGTGCATCAAACCATAGGTGAGGGTGCATGCATGCCTATCCATGAGGTAATCAGGTGGAGATGGGTCGACGATGATGCATGATGATAGGGAAGGTCAACATAGAAGAGGAAGAAAGCTCAATATGGCTCACTATAAACAACATAGACATTAACTTAGGTGGTAGGGTGGGGAGGGTGTGGAACATATTTTGATGCGAATGGATTTTTGAAAGTCTCAACGATTTGGGAGATTGAGCTTGGTAGTGATGATAGAGCTTGATTGGTGATAATGGAGGCTCTAACACTCGTCTTTGGGCTATTGCTGCTCCAGGAGGGCAGCTCGGCTGGGAGGTAGAGGCAACGATGCACGGTGGAGGGAGCAGAGGTGGTTGGCTGGGAGTGTGAAGTCAGAGGCCAAGGCCCATGTTACTATCTTGCTCTCGTGCTTTTCTGATCCAACGTTTCTCACCTACAAGTGGACCATGATGGCAGGAGATAAACCAGTTGCACCTTGAATGCTTGGGCTAGGGTGAAGCGCAACATTAGTGTGGAAGCCTTGGTGCAAGGTGAAACATAGGACACAATAACTGATGCGAAGTACAGTTTTCTCTTTAATGTAGGATTTAAGTTGGATTTTAGTCTAACCAATTAACAATGTATTTCAACATTGGGCTAGATTTGAGTTAGGCTTGGGTAAGTTAAGGAATTAACTCATACTATTGCTTTAGGCAAGCATCATTAATTCAATTTTTGGCCTGCACGTCGCGAATCAGCTATGAGTTGAACGTAGGATGCAAGTAGGCAAACCACCAATCCATCTTAATTATTACTTTAACCCTAATGTATGGTCATGCTGAAACTAAACAACTAATCACACATTCTTGCCAATCGTAGGCTTTAGGCAGCTATCATTATTTATATATTTGACGAGGATACAATAATCCTCTAATTATTACGTCATTATATTCTTCGAGTATACCCCTTTAATGATATGGGAGAGATTTCCCATGGTAGTTGTGAGTCTTACTATGACTACCTCTTGGTAATAAGTCTTCATATGACTACTCAGTCGTAAGTCTTCCTACGACTATCTCTTGGTCGTACCACTCAGTCATAAGTCTTACTATGACTACCTCTTCGTCGTAGGTCTTCCTACGACCACATAGTCGTAAGTTCCTCTAAAATCATATGATCATAAGTCTTTCTATGTTCACATAGCCATAATATATCCTACAACCACCTCGTGGTCGCAGATCTTACTGCAACCAGCATATTCCCAACTAGCATATTCCTAATAAGCACACACGATCCCTCTCTGACAACAACCGTTGCGTGGTGAATGGTCCACTACATCTATCTAATAGTAACTTCTATCAGATAGTTATCGTTGGAAGCGTTGAGGTGTCTTTTCACATGAGACAATAGCCACCGTTTTGTGGACTATATAAAGGTTCACGTCAGGGAAGAGTGGGATCGGAACAAACTGGACCAGGAGATAGTGCTAGGTATTTCGCATTACTCTCAGTTGTAATCCTTTCTTTGAGCAATAGCCACACATGACGTAGGGTTATTATTCTACTAGGAGAAGGTCTGAACTTGTATAAAAATTCCTATGTCTCTACTTTGCCTATTCATACATTAAGTCTTTTAGATTTTCCCCGAATCCAAACAAATCATATGTAAGATCGATATTAGAACATCGACAGTTGGCACCGTCTATGGGGAGATTCTTCCAAGAATCCGGTAATTACCCTGTCGGCATGTTCTCTTTCTTATGATGTCCTCATGGTAGAGGAGTGAAATGAGGAGAACTAGTTCGACTTGGCTAACTATGCAAATATCAACATGGATGCCTACTACGACTACCAGCAGATGATGCTTGCTTCTGATGGTGAGGCTTTCCCTAGAGATCCATCCAAGGATCATGGAGACCACACTGTGAGAAAGGCCAGGGAGAGATCCATATCCTCCGTAGTAGTACGCTGAACAGAGGAGCCACGTCCCCTAAATGGCAAGGGTCAATCCGACAATGAGCAGAGCTCGCAACACGACAATGGGTGTGCCCCAAGTGTTCAAGTCCCTCGACGACCATCTAGGTGATTTCAATGAGCCCTGGAATCGACAATTATGGAGATCCATCATCAACTGGTGGTCATAACTCTCTGGTAGAATGTGCAAAGAGAATGGGTGAGCTCCCTATGAGTTCGCCTATACATTCGCAGGGTACAGATCCAACAGGAGACAGTTATAACCTACAATTCTCCTATCTGGCAGGGTTCACTCTAGCCACGTTGTAATCTCACTGGATGATTCTTCAAATGAGGGGACCTCCACCAGAAGTGGAGATTCCAGATAGGAGGTCTTTGCCCTCCCCGCATATTCTGATCACTCTCTCAGAAGAAGGCCTCGAGTTGCTCCCTGTCAATCACACACTGCCTCCCCTCGTGGGGATGGCGAGGCGACCTCTAATGATGAACGAGGTCAGTTCTCTAATGAGTGCGAAAGAAATCATAGAAATAATCGCTCTCCATTAAGGGTCCACAACCAGCCTTTGAGATTGAGGATCCTGAGACCGCTCAAAGAAGGCAACTGGCTGCCTAGAGGGCTTTGCTAGGGCGTGCCTAGTATCAGTGCAAAGAAGCTCGGGAACTTCAATGCATCACTGACTTGCTCGAGAACCCGACTATAGAGCATGCTTGAGCACCAAGCTATGATCAGTTCGCCGAGGTGATCGCACGAAGACTTTGTAGTATGATGAACAGATTTGAGCAGCCTCGTCGGCATAACTTAGGAGTTGAATAGGTACGACCGTGTCTGGTCATTCACAGAACTCACCTCGTGGAGTTCAACATGATGATAGGTCATGACAGTCTCCAAACGACAACTCTTCTGAAAGAGAGTTCCTTGAATGACTCCAGATCGGTGAGTTAACTGAGGAGGCGATCGATGACCACCACATGCAAGGAATCTGTAGCAGCAGATGGAGTATGAGGAGTACTACCCTCGTATGGATGAGGCCTACTATAGGTCGGGTCCGTCCACTGTCAGGCATCATCGAGTCCCGGTGAAGCCTGAGTAGTATGCTGGCCACTGCATAGGAATTTGACAGAACTTGTTACCGAATGTCCGACGTTCATCCCCGAAGTCTGAGTAGTATGCTGGCCACTGCAGTTTTGGCCAGTAAACATGGAGAAATTTGATGAGTCCCAAAATCCCATCAAGTTCTGTCAAATTTACATGACTGCAATCCGGGCGGCAGGAGGAGACGAGAACGTTATGGCAAACTATCTTCCAACAGTGCTTGAAGAGACTGTTCGGTCATGGTTGTTCAACCAACCATTCGAGTTGATCTACTCGTGGCAACACCTCTGCAAATCTTCTATTGGCCAACTTCGAGGGCACATACAATGATATGGGGTCGCCAATCTTATCGATGAAGGATCAAGATACTCACGTGGATTTGAAGAACCGTAGTATCCCCGATGCAAATGCAAGAGTTAGCACTCTATAATTTACCCAATCACACATGCTGAACTTCACGACCATTAGATGAAGTATTATCTCGCTCCCAATTCCCAATGGAAAGGTTGAACGATCTTGATTTCGATAAACTCTCAATTCTTTCCTCAAGTTGGTTCAGCCAACAGAAAGAACAAGAGCAATCTATTATTAAAAGTGGTCTAAACATAATGGAGGGGGTGGCGGCTACTTAAAGCCAACCCTAACCTCACGCACGCACACACTTAGGCCTAAGGCCGAGTTTAATTTGGTATACGACTCCTAAAGTAATTCGGAATTGAACACTAACTAGTTACATTGCTGAATTAAACAATCTCAGCCCATCATTGGCATGTAGGCCCACAAACTCCTCAATTGATAGGTTCGGCTTATGTAACATCCCGAAAAATTTGAATTTGGAATTGTGTAGTCCTTGAATTATTTTGAAATATATTTTCTCAATATTTGGATTTTAATGGTTTCCCTTTGAATTTTGGTTGAGGTTCCAATAATTGAAGAAATTTATGGAAAATAAAACAAATAGAAAGCCAAGAAGGAAATATGAAAATAATAGAAATTTATATTTTAAAAATCGATCTGAAAAGATGATCCATCAAAAGGGAGAGGTGTAACTTGAATCAAAAAATTTAGATTTTACTTTGGGTTTAATAATAATAATAATATGAAGAAAAGGTAAATGCATGATATATATATACACACACACACATATACATGCACCATACTAAATAAATACAAAGATGAGATGAGCAATAAAGAAATAAAAATAAGTAAATAAACAAATGAGCAAAAACATGAATATATATATATATATATATATATATAAACATGAGTACATGTATAGGTGAATAAAAATAAATAAGAAAAGAAAGAAGAAAAGCATTCAGCCTAGCCGAGCCAGCCCGGCCGACCTCACCTCTCTTCTCCCTCCTTTTGCTTCGGCGAAGCCGAAGCCTCGCCATCGCCGCTCGCCCCCTCACCGTGCCCTGTGAATCCCTGGTCGCTGTCGCCCACAGCTTACTGCCCTGCCACGTCACCTCAGTCAGTGCTTCAGGCAAAACCGCTGTCGCCCACAGTTCTTCCGCCGTCGCCCACAGTGTCTCCACGCCACCCACAGTTCCTCGCCTCGTCGTGTCTACCCTAGCCTGTGCGGCGCAAAGACTGTTGCCTCTGCACCATGCTGTCACACCCATATCCGCCCTCAATCCTGTTGTAGGCGCTGCAGCGTCGTCGCCGCGTAACATGGACATGATCGGACGGCCGCCCGTCTATCATGTAACGTCCCAAAATTTGGATGTCCAAAAATGTGGAGTTTTAAAATTTTTCTTGCATTTTGCTAGCACTCAAATTTCTCCTGAATATTTATTTGAAGTCTTTTTGAGTTTTGTGGCATACAAATTAATAATCAAGAATACTCCCAAATGGAAATAATAATCATGGAAATTACATAAATGGAGAATGTCATTACAGATCATGAATTCAAAATATCAACATCTTGACTTCAAATTCAGGTCAATAAAATGAATAAAAAAAAGGAAAGTAGAATATACCCCTAAATAACTAAACCAAAATCCAAGGGAAAAAAATTAAATACAATAGAAAATAGAGAAATATTAGGTTTTGTAACTAGACATGTGAACCAATATTTGAATTAAAATTTCAAATGTTTGTTTCCATAATCTTAAGCATGAAATAGAAATTCAAATTCTAATTCTAAAATTGTGCTTAATCCTCTCCCCATTAACTTTTCCCTCATCCTCCTTCTCTATTACATGTGGGCCCGGCCCCCACCCCATCCCACTTTTCCCCTCTTTCTTTCCCCTGTTCTTTCTCTGCTGCTGGGCCCAGTGCCTCTCCCTCTCTCTTCTCCCTCCTCCTCGTTGGCTTCCTCCCCGCACGCTTAGGTCAGAGCCGAGGACCCCTGCTGTTGCTCGCGTCATCTCGGTCCCGCTCCAGCTGCTCCCATCACTGCACGTTGCTGCTCCCGCGTCACAGCACCTGCCCCCTGTCACGCCCCATCTGCGCCATGCCCTGCTCCTATCACTCGACGTCGCTCCCGTCAACCGGCCATGACGTCACCACGCCGCGCCCTGTGCTCCGGTTGCCGGGCACAGTAGCTCTACGACCCCCTTCCGCTACTATAAGAAGCCCTCACAACCGCCCGCCTCTGCTACTCTTCCTCCTTTGTCGCTGTTCTCACCCAGCGCCGTGAGCCACCATTGCCACCCCTTGCCATTCTGGCTCTCCGGCGAAGCTCTGGCAAATAAGACCGCACCGAGACGTGTCACCACTCCCCACAAACCCACCCTCCAAGCCAATTGAAATTTTGCGCACCGTAGCTTGCCGGAATCCACTTCTTTGTCACCGCCGGCCGAGCGCACCTCCACCGCCGCCGTCCCGTCCACAGTCGAGCTCCCTCCGATTCCTCGCGGTGGGAGTGACTCCTCGGCGCCCCGGACCTCTGCCGACCGTCGCCGGAGCTTGTCCCCCATCCCAGTTCGCCGGCACCGTGCGCCGCCGCCGCCCGACCCCGCCTCACGCTGCCGGCTCGCCGTGGTCCCCCTCGGCTCGGGCAGCCCCATGGTGAGCTTCCCCCTACCTTGCTCTTGCTCCTGCGCCCACCAACTCTCCCTCCCCTCCACCATAGCGCCGACGTCCCGTTCCACCTCACCGCCGGCCGCCTAGGGCTGCCGCCCTCTCACCTCGCCGCTGCTCCGGCCAGTGCGTCGCCACCCGTAGCCTCGCCATCATCAGTGCATTTCATTTTTCTGGTCCTAGCCGCCTCCCCGACTACCCCTCGCCGGCGACGTCATCGGCTGTGCACCGCCCTGGGCTCTCCTCTGTTTTTCCCCTATTTTGCCCCAGCCGCACCTCTACCTCTTCCAATTTAATCCTCCCCCCATATCATGAGTGGGCGGTTGCCGAGTTGGTTAGCACAGCCGTGAGTTAACCACCAGACCTACGTTCGAATCCTAGCATAGCCCATTTACTTTTCTTCTTTTTGTTAAGCCCGATTTCAGTAGGAAATAAATGAAGGAAAATTACGAAAAATCCATGGAAGCTAATAAATTTAATTAGGGCATAAATAACATTATTTAAGATTTAATGTTAGATTAATTGCCATGTATGAATAATTAATGTGCCTTTATTATTTATTTTAAATCTAAGTAATGATAAACGAGCATTAATAGAAGATGGTTTTTGGTATAGATGTCCAAGCATCACAAGAACTTTAATTAAAATAAAAATAACAATTAAGTTCAGATTAAGTTAATTAGCCATGCACATGTAACACAAATTAAAATACAAAACTAAAATTTGTGGGGATGGTAAAAAGGTCCCGCTGTAGATATAGACAATCATCAAAAATTCCTAAGGTGAATAATATCCAGTCAAGGAACATGAATTAAACAAAATATTAAAAATATTTGAAATAGGATGTCCATCTAAAATCAGAGACTTTTCTAAGCAAATATATATAAATAAATAGTTAGAAAAGCACGGATGACATGTAGGCAGCCCACTAGTAAATATATTGGTACAATTTTTGTATTCATCGTAGACCCTATTAAAAATATAGGCACTATCATTAACATATTACCGATCATGAAAATTTAAACGATATCTTTAACTTAGTAACGATAACGAAATATTATCATGTGTAGCAGGCTCAGTTAGTAAAGAGATAAAACATCAATATCAGTAATCTTCAAAGCGTCTCCAAATTAAAAGGTCATAATAATATACAGGTGCTAGAATATAATAGCCCTAGGTCACCAAGCATCGAAATAATCTCACAAACAAATAGATACTCTGAAGTAAGCATTTAACCAATTACACGAGAAATTAATTAGGACCGCATAAAATGCTACCTATCAAATTACTAGCGATATAAATTAATTCGATGAGCTAAAAGTCGTGTACACCGTCTATGGAACCCTACCTTAAAATTCATAAATAGCAACATCCGACCAATACAATACTTAATACCCAACTAAATTCATACACCTACCCATATGTCCAGCTCGACTCATGGAACTTTCTTGATAAATATAAAAATAATAAAAGAAGTTATTAATAAAAAAAGATCGAGTCATCGTATTTTGCCATCAGCTATACCTAGCCATCTCTGAGTACTAAACAGAAATATTCTCATGAATATACCTTTATCATAACCCATCCTTTAAACCCCATTTTGATAAGTTTTCCCTGCCATTCCCCACTTCACTCTAACCACTATGACACTGACAATACTCCGCGCCCGTCGACATTGCCTCAAATCATCCAGATCGTCCATTAACCCATAATAGAACTAAATTGAGTTTATTTGGATTTTATTTGGATTCTTGAGTTATTTGCATTTGGAGTCCTGAAGAATCGAGGGATCGAGCGTGATCAAGAGCAAAGTGAAGATAAAGATCAGAAGCTCAAGAGAAAGCATTGTGTGAGCTCAAGACCGCGGTAAACCACGCAAGGCGGGTCAATACTTTGATCATGTTGAACCTACATTTTCTGCAAATTACTTTTGTTTAAATTATCAAATTGCATGCTGTTATTTTATATGCAAATCCATGTTTAATTTAGAATTCTAGTTAAATGCCTATTATCTAACTTGATTAGTATTGCCCCTCCTTTGGAATATTTGAACCTGAGAACCTTGTCGCCCTAGCAAAATTATAATCGTAACCTTTTGAAAATAAGTCCATAATTATATGCCATACTTAGTTGCTTAGATACTTGTGGGAGTAAGAACGTCCAAGCATCACTTTAATCATGAGAAAATGTGGTTGGGCAGTCATGGTGGTAATGACTGGTGTATGTTCGATATGATTATTTTATACTCCCAAAAATCTCAAATTGCTTATTTGTCTGGGCGGATGGTTCGGGGGTATGGTGCAGGTGTGCACGAGAGTGTGGTTTGTGGTAGAACCGCCCAGATACCCTAAGGACTGAATCTTGTCATGACCTCCTGTGTAAAACAAGTACAACCACAAGTCTGTAAAGTACAACTTGGCCTAGTAAATTTACCGGACCCTGAAAGTCGTCATCATCAGTGGAGGAGTGAAGTGGTGCAAGCGGCTATCTGTGTGTCAGGCTTGAATGGGACATCCGCGGAGGGTGAGGTTCTGCTGTGGCGCGCTAGCAGTGTGGGTAGCCAGCTGCTAGGCGTTCAGAAGGAGAACATCCCGCACAACGTATGGGACCCACCGCAAGTGGGAACGACCCATAGGGTGAGATGATGGAAGGGGCGAGGTACTTTGAATGGTTACTGTGATGGTTCGCTCAACCGCATGACTAAGGAATCGTGTGGGGCAACGAGGGAACTGTCTCTTGTGGGTAAAGTGTGCAAACTCTGCAGAGTCAAAACTATTCGAATAGCCGTGCCCACGGTCAAGGGCGGACATGGGAACTTAACTAGATAGAGTTCTATTTAAAAATGTTTGGAAAATGGGAATGGAAAAATGGAGGGCAGTGGAAAGCCCTGATTGGTGTTGTCCTGGGTGTCGTCCCAGTGGTAAGTTAAGCGGCTATAACGCTGAAAGATGTTATACGGTGTGATGCCATATGTATGGAAAAATTATGGTGATATTAGGCATATGGTGTGATGCCATATGTATGGAAAATCATGTTAATATTCCTTGAACATTATGTTTTGTTCCAAAGCTGCTAGGTCTCAGGAAATTTTATGTATTGTATTTCAAATAGTGGCATTTCTATTCTTACAAAATAAAATATGGGTAGAATAAACAGGGTCGTGAGTAAAGGAGATGGATGTTTGTAGTATGCACATAAAGGTATCGGTGGATTCAGGTCGATCATGAATAGGAAATGATAGTGTGGGTTCTGAGAGAAATAAATTAGTGGGGTCCAGTTGAATAGATAGGCTAGATAAATGATCTAATTGAATCTTCGGGAATTTGGGGGAATAATACAAGTATTGGATTATAATTCTTGATTAGTGATATTCTTGGTGGATATATAATGGTGAATCGTAGAGTTGATCAATGCTATTCTTGGTGGATATATAATATCGAATCGTAGGCTTGATCAATGATATTCTTGGTGGAGGTATACTAGTGGGTTAGTTAGAAATAGATAATGGAAAATAAGGTTGATTATTGTAAGAGCAAAATTGTGGTTGTGGATCAATAGCAAAAGGAATGGGTTGATAGGAATTTTGGAATACAAAAAATATTGGTGGATTGTATAATTGATGGTATTCGCTGTTTGGAGTTTTAGACAACACTCAATATAGAAAGTGTGTGTTCGGTGGATTAATCAAATGATATTAGATAGATGATGTCACCAGCTGTTTGGAGTTTTAGGCAACAATTGATCGGTGGATTATCTAAATAATGTCACACGCTGTTTGTAGTTTTAGACAGCAATAAATATAGAAGGTGTATAATCGGTGGAGTAATTGGATAATGTCACTTGCTATTTGGAGTCTTAAATAGCAACCACTACAGAAAGAATATGATCGGTGGATTGAATAGAGGATGACACATGTTGTTTGGAGTTCAGAGAGCACTCAATAAAGGAAGTGTAATTTCGGTGGATTAAGTCAATGATGTCATTTGCGATGAGGAGTCTTTAGGTCACAAAAACAACAATATGATATAATAATAGAAATGCTACTAAATGCGTTTTATGGCAAATAAAATAACCCGAGCCTCTCCTTTGATAAGCCATGCATACTATTTATTTGCATTCTATGTATTGGCTCGCGGAGCACGGGGTTGGAGTGCTCACTCTCGCTTTTGCGACAAAATTCAGAATCAGGAATCAAATCACCTCGCCTCAGCAACAAGATTGGACAAGCTGGCAGAGAAGATGAAGATGTCAAGGGCTAGGTCGCGAACCTCTAGTTGGCTGCCTGTGGGCATGTCCTGAAGGTCCCACTTGTGTGCTTCATTCCGCTGCTGCAATTTATTGATTTCGGCCTAATCGGCCCATGAGTAAGTCTACTATTATATTCCCCGACAAGCCTCCATCCCATACCCCCGGTATGCCCGCTGGTGCGGTGCGGGCATCGACGTCGTGGGACCGCTTCCCAGGGCCCCAGGAGACCTACGATTCGTCGCGGTTGCTCTGGAGTACTTCTCCAGGTGGCCGGAGGCGGTAGCTCTGGCCAAGATTACCTTATGTAACATCCTGATTTTCAGAGCCTTTTTGAAGCTTTTAAAATAAAATTCACCATTTGGATTTTTCTGGAATTAATTAAAACTTAATTGGAATTTTCATTAATTAAAAAGATTTAATGTGATTAAATCAAACATTAATATTTGCCAAAAATATTTTATTTGAGTTCCTTGTGTCACAAAGAATTTTCCTGTATTTTCTGGGATTTTTCGGAGTTTGTTTGAGCTCAATTTGAAATTTCCAAAAAAAAAAAAAAGAAACAGGAGAGAGAATGAACAGTACCCGCGGGGTACTGTTCATCATCGTCTCCAGCGCGCTGAGTCCCGATCGATGCCCTGCTCTGTACAGTTTTTTTTCCCGTTTTTCTCTCTCTTCGTAACTTCCAATCCGGAGATTATCTCAATATCCTCCCAAAAGGAAAGTTGTGCCAAATCATGCAAGGAATCCATCCCAATTGACCTCTTTCCATTTCGTTCATCCGTTTGCCTTTTATCTCCTATTTTCCAAAACGGACTCTAAACCGAAATACGCGAATTGGAGCCGGTTTCTACCTCTTCCAAGCCTATAAATAGGACCCCTTGACCCCTCTAAACTCATCCCAAGCCGTGGCAAGTCCCTCAAAGCTCAGGACGCCGTCGGCATCGAGGCCCTTCGGTCTCGAATTTGCTCGTCGCGTCTCGAGCCATCCGGTGAGTTTTTCAGTAATCCTTTCGCGTCACATTGTGCCATTGTGTGCCATCTACGTTCTTGCCAAGTTAATTTGGTTTTGGTGCAGCCAATCTCCCGAAATCGAGTTTTCCCCAATCTAGGTCAAGAGCGCTTCCCGACGTCGATTCGTCATCTCCGGTAAGCTTTAGCCCTTGCCGTAATTTTTCTTAGACTTGCCTCGTCGCGTTCTACGCCGTGCTCACTTCCGTTTCCCTGAAAAGCCTCCACAAATTTTTGCCTCCGAACCTCGCCATGGCCGCCAATGGCATCTCGTGTCCCCCATCTACCCGGTGATGTTTTCACCAATCCGTTCGCGTCACTTTGTGCCAAACCATCCCAGGTAGCTACCCTCCAAGTGGATTTAGATTTCGTTCACCGAGCACCAAGATATTAAGTTTCTCTTTTTCCTTCCCGATGTCGTTCAAACGTCGTTTGCGTCGTCTCCGGTGGGTTTCTGGCCAAGCCGATAATTTTCCTAGCTTCACCAAGCCGTGTTCCAGCCCGTGCTCACCCTACTTCTCCACGTTCCTTGCCCGGATTTTATTCCTCTCTCCTACCCATGTCGTTGTAGCCGCCCGTGCCGTCAACGGTCTCCGTTTGGCGTGCCGTCAGTTCCTATGTGTGCCTTGGGTCCCTAGCAACCCATTTTGCTAATTAGATTCATCTCCCATGCCTCCTCTCGCCAGCGCTAGCCTTCTCAACAAAAGTACTGTTCTCGGATGAACAGTAACATCTGTGAATTTCCAGCATTTTCTCGCCCCGGCAAACTTTAGATCGCTCGTTCTCCTTCGTCCGAACTCTGATCGACCCGATTCTTCTTCCTAAATTCATCTAAAATTGAGCTCTATCTTTTGGTTCTGGGTTTGCAGTTTTTGGAGTTCATTTGAATTTTATTTGAATTTATTTTGTTTGTTTTGTCATTTCGCGCGTAGAACCCGACGTCGCCGAAGAGTTTGTCGAACCGCAGCAAGAGGGACCAACCAGTGCACAAGAAGGCAAGTCTCCTTTGACCATTTCGAGCCTATGCTTTTGAAATGTTTTTAAAATATTTTAAATTATGTGCATTGCTATTTACATAAAGTCACTAGTTCAAGTCTTTAGGAACTAGTTATTCCAACTTGCTATGCCCTCCATTGAAATTGAATGCCATGTACTCTTGTCACCATAGAACTCCCTTTGTCTCATTAATGAGAGTATTTAATTACTTGTTGATGTTAGTATGGTAGTATAATGCTTAGTCATGCTATCTAATAACTTTGGAACTCTTGAAAATTGGGAAATTATGATTTATTATTAAATCCTTGTGTTTGAAAGTGAAGTGGCAATTGGAGTTGTCACTGTGATTTTAAAATAAAATAAAAATGTGAAAGTTGGTTTAGATTAGGGTGGATGGCTGTTTGGGTTGGTGCAGTAAGCACGAGAACTTGTTAAGTGTATGTTCCACCCTAGTCAATTAAGGACCGACGCTTGTGTTTGTCCAAACTGAGCATTAACCGTACAACCACAAGTCTATATGGGTACGACCTAGCTAACTAACCTATAAAGGTGTAGTTTAGATATCACCAGTGGTGTATTGAGTGCCAGGGTGTACTGGTTACTCATAGTGAGGGACAGGGTTTACTGTACTCATATGGCGCAAGAGGGGGCTTCAGATTGGGCGGATTTAACCCTTCTGCGGTGAAACCTCAGCGGGTGGTCTCTAGCTATACTGGAGTAGGTGAAAGGCTTTGTGATATTTTATCTGGGTCTCATGCCAAAGGAAGCATGTTGACTATTAAGATAATTTATCTCTTGTGGGAAAAGTTGTACAACCTCTGCAGAGTGTAAAACTATTCGAATAGCCGTGCCCACGGTCAAGGGCGGGCAAGGAATGCATTCACATGGTAGATTTCTGGTTTTGGATTTAAAATCAAAAGTTTTGTATTCCGAGGGTGGAGGGAACTCTCGGAAGGGAATCCTGGCGGATGGAGCCAGAGAGGGTGGATGGAACCCGAAGTTTAAAACTTGACCAATGGTAATTGGTTAGCTAGTGTTGGTAGTTGGAACCTTCACTAGAAAGTTAATTTTGTTAAAACATTTACTTCATTAAAATAATGCCTTCGAAAATAATTAGTAGTAATTGAATTTTAAAATGTTGCTTTGTGCAAAAGAACCATATAGCCTTCCTTTGTTAAGCCTGCATCTATGCATCTTTCCCAAGACTTGCGGAGTACATTCATGTACTCACGTGCTACACATCAAATTAACTCTCAGAGGAGATCGAAGCTCAAGAGGTGAACTACGACTACTTCGTGGATGGATTCGTCGAAGGCTTTCCGGAGAACTAGGTTGCGTTTCCCCAGTCAATTGCCTGTGGCGTATTGATGGGTCTTCACTGGATTTATTTCTGCTTCCGCTGTGTTTTGTGTGTGTGTGTGAGGTCTTGAAACCTCAGTTGTAATAAGAGACCTTTCGGTCTGTACTCTCAATTATTGTAATAAAGCGTTGTTGGTTACGAATCATCACTGTTTGACTGTGTGCACTAGCTTTGATCTGGGACTAGTGCGGTAATACACAGAGGGTCCGGGTTCGGAAATCTGGGGTCCCGACAGAGGTGGTATCAGAGCCAATTTGACTGTAGGACGTGACCTAGTTAGAATGGTCGTTAGTAGAAGAGCTTCAAAATTTATTTTATAAAATAAAAATTTAATAATGTGCTACCCTTGTCTTTTCTTATCTTTCTATCCTTACCTTCGTCATGGTATTCTTCCTTATCTATCTGGTTATTGACTTTTTGGGAATGGTAATTATATCCCCTTCCCTCTGTAATTTCTATAGATGGATCGATGAGGTTGCGTCTGAAAAGCACTTGGAGAATCCTTGGAGACCTAGAGTATACGGAAGACAACAAATTATTGGGAAGTACTCTTGTCGGGAAAGCCGTGATAATCAGTGCATGTCAAGTTAGGTAATTTGGAGAATTGTTGCTAGAGTGATATATTTGGATCCATAATTGACAAGATTGAATAATATTCGAGAGGATTGAGATAAAAGGTATATTTGTGGATACCAATTGATTATAAATAAATCTAACGAGTGTCATCTTTGTGGATTGACTAGAGATTAAATACAAAGTTGAACTTGAGGGAGCTAATTAGATCATGGGAGGAGTCTAAACTTTGCCTTGGATTTATTATCTAGGATTGAAAGGAGCAACTGGATGTAAAACAAGATTTTTGTTGGAGGGATTACTTGTGATCGTTGGAGAATTAGAATTAAGAGATTGATCCACTAAAGGGAGAGATTAAAAGATTAAGAAGTTGAATTATCATTCATGATAACAATTTTGAGTGATTTGGTTGAATCATGAGGAGTAGATGAAGTTTGTGGAGTTAATCGATTATCAGAGTTTGGTGGACCTATTGATGATAAGTGGATACTAGTGGAATTAGATATCTTGGTGGATTAGTTTTATCTTTGCAAAGTGGACATTGAATTGGTGTGTCAAATTGAATTTTGTAGATTTAAATGATCATGGCTAGATAATTGGATTTTAACTAATGGGATTAACTAGGTCGTTTAAGGATGTTCGACCTGGAGGATTTAAATTAATTTTGGGAGATAGATTGTTCAATAAGAATTAATTGAGAGATCGTCCGATAAGAATTAATTGAGGTATTTGAATTCATTCAAATTTGGTGGAACCAAAATGATGATTATCAAGAGATTGGTTTTGGTGGATTAATGAATATTAAATTATTGCTTAGATGATCTTAAAATTTATTGAAGGTTGAATTAATTTTATATTATTTGACAAGAGTTATGGATCTGTTGGACTAGATAATGATCATAAAATAATTGGTGGAAATCACAAACTACAATGTTATTGGATTCTTGTTAGAAAATTCTATAGTTTGCTGTCGATTCAAATTAGAGCAGAGAATAAAAGTTTATGAGATTACTTGTCGAAATCAATAAGGTGCATTTGTGCTATATGATTTTGGAATCAAGAATTTTTGAAGAGTTGAAATAATTATGTCCTTCTCGGATGAACACCTGCGGAAGTTAAGCCCTTTTTGGTGGAATTTTGAATTAATCAATATGATAAGGCCAATTGAAGTTAATCCAAAGCTTGCAGGCAACTAAAGATGTACCCCTCCGATTTGTTGATTGTCTTCCGTATTCCTCGGTTAAAGGAATACTTCAGAGTACCGAAGAACAAGTTAGAATCATGAAGAAGCAAGGACTAGTTCTTTAGTTGTAGTACCCAAGTAAAGTCTTACGATTTTAGAACGCTATATATATTACTTGCTTGTGTGTTAGGTGGACTGTACCAAGTCTTTGTATACTTGTAGTACAGCTATCCTTAAAAAAAATTTGATTTCAAGCTAAGCTTCTCCTAGTTGATCTCTCTTGTGTGTTGGTTTGGGATGTTGTTTAGTTTTCCCCCTAATCTCTTACCTATGCTAGTTTCCTCTTATCTTTTGCTGTCCCCGGACCGCTTCAGATGGTGAACACAAGGAGCAACCCTGGCAGCAGACGTGATGCCAATGCCCAGCCAGACAACAACATTCCACCACCTCCTGCTCAGGCCCCCAGCTTAGAACAGATGATGGCCATGCAACTGCAGCTACTTCAAGCCCTAGCTCAAAACCAGGTGCAGCAAGCTCCACAAGCACCCAACCAAGCTTCCCAGTCTAAGTTGGGAGAATTTATGAGGACAAGGCCTCCTACTTTTGCTGGTTCCGTGGATCCTTTGGAGGCAGATGATTGGATCAAGGATGTGGAGAGGAAGTTGGTCCTAGCTCAGTGCAGTGACTCCGAAAAGGTGTTGTATGCTGCTCACCAACTTAAAGGAATTGCTGCTAATTGGTGGGAAAATTACCGCGCCGCTCATCAGAATGCACAAACCATCACTTGGGATGAGTTTGTTGAGGCTTTCCGCACTGCCCATATTCCTACGGGAATAATGGAAATGAAGAAAAGGGAATTCTATCAACTGCAGCAAGGAAACCTCAGCGTCTCGGAATACCTGAACCAGTTCACCCAACTGTCCAGGTATGCGTCAGAAGATGTTGCATCAGAGTCAACGAAGATTTGGAGGTTTATGCAAGGACTTGATCCCAACCTCAAGGTGCAGTTGGTGTCCAAAGATTTTCCGACATTTCAGCATATGGTAAACAAGGCCCTTGTCCAGGAAGACGCTCAATATCAATTGCAGGACTCTCGTAAGAGAAAGATGGCTTTTCAGGCACAATATAATGCAAGCAGTTCAAAACCCCGAATGAATCCACCCCAGTTCAACAAAGCTCCAGCAGCCGCAGATGCACCAGGAACTCCAGGATCTGCGCCTCGTTCAGAGATGCAAGAACCCCGCATCTTCACCGGAGTCCGACCTCAGAAAAGCAGCACCTCAGCCTTTGGAGTGCAATGTTTTCGATGTCACGAGATGGGGCATTATGCAAGCAATTGCCCACAGAAGCCTCAGATTAACACCCCAATTCCTTTCAATTTGGGATTTACACCAGCGCGAACTCCAGTTGTAGGACAAGGACGGGGAGTATCTCCAACTGCAGGAAAAGCTCCAAGAACTCCGCAATCACAAGGAAGAGGACAAGTTAACCACATCAACGCAAAAGGTGCCCCAGGGGCAGCAATCATGCTTGGTAAGTTTCAATTTGGTTCAAAGCAAAAAGCAGCTTGAGAACACTGCAAGGAACCAAGAGCTGCGTTTTCCTCTCCTATCTTTTCCTAGTCCGTCCGAATCTCGGGGACGAGATTCTTTCTAAGGGGGGGTAGATTTGTAACATCCTGATTTTCAGAGCCTTTTTGAAGCTTTTAAAATAAAATTCACCATTTGGATTTTTCTGGAATTAATTAAAACTTAATTGGAATTTTCATTAATTAAAAAGATTTAATGTGATTAAATCAAACATTAATATTTGCCAAAAATATTTTATTTGAGTTCCTTGTGTCACAAAGAATTTTCCTGTATTTTCTGGGATTTTTCGGAGTTTGTTTGAGCTCAATTTGAAATTTCCAAAAAAAAAAAAAAGAAACAGGAGAGAGAATGAACAGTACCCGCGGGGTACTGTTCATCATCGTCTCCAGCGCGCTGAGTCCCGATCGATGCCCTGCTCTGTACAGTTTTTTTCCCGTTTTTCTCTCTCTTCGTAACTTCCAATCCGGAGATTATCTCAATATCCTCCCAAAAGGAAAGTTGTGCCAAATCATGCAAGGAATCCATCCCAATTGACCTCTTTCCATTTCGTTCATCCGTTTGCCTTTTATCTCCTATTTTCCAAAACGGACTCTAAACCGAAATACGCGAATTGGAGCCGGTTTCTACCTCTTCCAAGCCTATAAATAGGACCCCTTGACCCCTCTAAACTCATCCCAAGCCGTGGCAAGTCCCTCAAAGCTCAGGACGCCGTCGGCATCGAGGCCCTTCGGTCTCGAATTTGCTCGTCGCGTCTCGAGCCATCCGGTGAGTTTTTCAGTAATCCTTTCGCGTCACATTGTGCCATTGTGTGCCATCTACGTTCTTGCCAAGTTAATTTGGTTTTGGTGCAGCCAATCTCCCGAAATCGAGTTTTCCCCAATCTAGGTCAAGAGCGCTTCCCGACGTCGATTCGTCATCTCCGGTAAGCTTTAGCCCTTGCCGTAATTTTTCTTAGACTTGCCTCGTCGCGTTCTACGCCGTGCTCACTTCCGTTTCCCTGAAAAGCCTCCACAAATTTTTGCCTCCGAACCTCGCCATGGCCGCCAATGGCATCTCGTGTCCCCCATCTACCCGGTGATGTTTTCACCAATCCGTTCGCGTCACTTTGTGCCAAACCATCCCAGGTAGCTACCCTCCAAGTGGATTTAGATTTCGTTCACCGAGCACCAAGATATTAAGTTTCTCTTTTTCCTTCCCGATGTCGTTCAAACGTCGTTTGCGTCGTCTCCGGTGGGTTTCTGGCCAAGCCGATAATTTTCCTAGCTTCACCAAGCCGTGTTCCAGCCCGTGCTCACCCTACTTCTCCACGTTCCTTGCCCGGATTTTATTCCTCTCTCCTACCCATGTCGTTGTAGCCGCCCGTGCCGTCAACGGTCTCCGTTTGGCGTGCCGTCAGTTCCTATGTGTGCCTTGGGTCCCTAGCAACCCATTTTGCTAATTAGATTCATCTCCCATGCCTCCTCTCGCCAGCGCTAGCCTTCTCAACAAAAGTACTGTTCTCGGATGAACAGTAACATCTGTGAATTTCCAGCATTTTCTCGCCCCGGCAAACTTTAGATCGCTCGTTCTCCTTCGTCCGAACTCTGATCGACCCGATTCTTCTTCCTAAATTCATCTAAAATTGAGCTCTATCTTTTGGTTCTGGGTTTGCAGTTTTTGGAGTTCATTTGAATTTTATTTGAATTTATTTTGTTTGTTTTGTCATTTCGCGCGTAGAACCCGACGTCGCCGAAGAGTTTGTCGAACCGCAGCAAGAGGGACCAACCAGTGCACAAGAAGGCAAGTCTCCTTTGACCATTTCGAGCCTATGCTTTTGAAATGTTTTTAAAATATTTTAAATTATGTGCATTGCTATTTACATAAAGTCACTAGTTCAAGTCTTTAGGAACTAGTTATTCCAACTTGCTATGCCCTCCATTGAAATTGAATGCCATGTACTCTTGTCACCATAGAACTCCCTTTGTCTCATTAATGAGAGTATTTAATTACTTGTTGATGTTAGTATGGTAGTATAATGCTTAGTCATGCTATCTAATAACTTTGGAACTCTTGAAAATTGGGAAATTATGATTTATTATTAAATCCTTGTGTTTGAAAGTGAAGTGGCAATTGGAGTTGTCACTGTGATTTTAAAATAAAATAAAAATGTGAAAGTTGGTTTAGATTAGGGTGGATGGCTGTTTGGGTTGGTGCAGTAAGCACGAGAACTTGTTAAGTGTATGTTCCACCCTAGTCAATTAAGGACCGACGCTTGTGTTTGTCCAAACTGAGCATTAACCGTACAACCACAAGTCTATATGGGTACGACCTAGCTAACTAACCTATAAAGGTGTAGTTTAGATATCACCAGTGGTGTATTGAGTGCCAGGGTGTACTGGTTACTCATAGTGAGGGACAGGGTTTACTGTACTCATATGGCGCAAGAGGGGGCTTCAGATTGGGCGGATTTAACCCTTCTGCGGTGAAACCTCAGCGGGTGGTCTCTAGCTATACTGGAGTAGGTGAAAGGCTTTGTGATATTTTATCTGGGTCTCATGCCAAAGGAAGCATGTTGACTATTAAGATAATTTATCTCTTGTGGGAAAAGTTGTACAACCTCTGCAGAGTGTAAAACTATTCGAATAGCCGTGCCCACGGTCAAGGGCGGGCAAGGAATGCATTCACATGGTAGATTTCTGGTTTTGGATTTAAAATCAAAAGTTTTGTATTCCGAGGGTGGAGGGAACTCTCGGAAGGGAATCCTGGCGGATGGAGCCAGAGAGGGTGGATGGAACCCGAAGTTTAAAACTTGACCAATGGTAATTGGTTAGCTAGTGTTGGTAGTTGGAACCTTCACTAGAAAGTTAATTTTGTTAAAACATTTACTTCATTAAAATAATGCCTTCGAAAATAATTAGTAGTAATTGAATTTTAAAATGTTGCTTTGTGCAAAAGAACCATATAGCCTTCCTTTGTTAAGCCTGCATCTATGCATCTTTCCCAAGACTTGCGGAGTACATTCATGTACTCACGTGCTACACATCAAATTAACTCTCAGAGGAGATCGAAGCTCAAGAGGTGAACTACGACTACTTCGTGGATGGATTCGTCGAAGGCTTTCCGGAGAACTAGGTTGCGTTTCCCCAGTCAATTGCCTGTGGCGTATTGATGGGTCTTCACTGGATTTATTTCTGCTTCCGCTGTGTTTTGTGTGTGTGTGTGAGGTCTTGAAACCTCAGTTGTAATAAGAGACCTTTCGGTCTGTACTCTCAATTATTGTAATAAAGCGTTGTTGGTTACGAATCATCACTGTTTGACTGTGTGCACTAGCTTTGATCTGGGACTAGTGCGGTAATACACAGAGGGTCCGGGTTCGGAAATCTGGGGTCCCGACACCTTAGCAGCTCTGCAGCGCTTCCTCTGGCAGAACATCATATGTCGATTCGGCGTGCTCAGGGAGATCACTGTTGACAACGGTCTACAATTCGATGCAGCCCATTCAAAGAATTCTGCGGCAACATGGGCATCACCCTCCGGTTCGCTTGGGTCGGACACCCGCAGTCCAACAGGGCGGTGGAGCGGGCAAACGGCGCCATCTCCACCGCAATCAAGAAGCGCCACGTCGGGCTACCAAAGGGGAAGTGGCCGGGCGAGCTCCACAGCGTCCTCTGGTCCCTTCGCACAACGGTCACACGCCCAACGGGGTTCACGCCTTTCAAGCTCCTCTTCGGTGACGAGGCGGTCACACCTGAAGAAATAAAGGCTAGCTCGCGGTGGGTCCTCGTCCAAGCACCAGACGAGGAATGCCAATTGTCCATGGATCTCCTTGACGGAGACCGAGCAAGTGCAACACAGCACGTCATAAAGTATGCGCAACAGATGGTGCGCGGTCGTAATCGTTCGCTATACCCGCGCGAATTCAAACCGGGAGACCTCGTCCTTAAGATGGCACTCCACGCGGAGACGGTAGGCAAGCTCGAGTCCAAATGGGAAGGCCCGTACATCGTCGCGGAGGCCCTGCAGAAGGGAGCGTATCGCTTGGCCACCTTGGAGGGGCACACGCTCCGCCACACGTGGAATGCAGACAGGCTTCGGCGGTATTACGCCTAATTCAAGCACACGAGGGCAAGGGCCTCCCACGGCTTCGGCGAACGCAAGCGACTATAGGTTAGTGCCTTAACCCTTGTAACCGCTCACCCGCGCAAACGGGATTTTAATAAAGTGCATCGTTCATGCAAATTCTCCCGTTTTCATACCAAAAACGCGCGAAGGATCACCTTCGTGTGCAATGTGCATGAGCATATATAAAGACGCGCGTGGGACGCCTTCGCGCGCAGTCTACGGACTCTAAACAAGACGTAGCATTGAGGTCCGCCTCCACACGCACTCTACGGAGTATAAATAAGACGTAGCGTTGAGGTTCGCCTCTGCACGCAATTTCACCGCCCACAACGCGCGGAGGCTCGCCTCCGCGCGCAGTCTACGGACTCTAAATAAGACGTAGTGTTGAGGTCCGCCTCCGCACGCACTCTACGGAGTATAAATAAGACGTAGCGTTGAGGTTCGCCTCCGCACGCAATTTCACCGCCCGCAACGCGCGGAGGCTTGCCTCCGCGCGCAGTCTACGGACTCTAAATAAGATGTAGCGTCGAGGTCCGCCTCCGCACGCACTCTGCGGAGTATAAAAAAAAGACGCGGATGCTATCCCTGCGCACTCTACGGAGTATAAACAAGACACGAACACCGCGCACGCATGGGCGTTGCCCCAGTGCGTACTCTTTGGAGTATAAATAAGACGTGAATGTCGATCCCACGCACTCTACGGAGTATAAAAAAAAGACGCGGATGCTATCCCTGCGCACTCTACGGAGTATAAACAAGATGCGAACACCGCGCACGCATGGGCGTTGCCCCAGTGCGTACCCTTCAGAGTATAAATAAGACATGGATGTCGATCCCACGCACTCTATGGAGTATAAAGAAAAGACGCGGATGCTATCCCTGCGCACTCTACGGAGTATAAACAAGACGCGAACACCGCGCACGCGTCTACTTCGACTAGGCGCCAGCTCCGCTGCCACCACTTCGAAGGGTAGGGGACGGAGCGCTCGCGCATCTACTTCGACTAGGCGCTAGCCCCGCTGCCACCACTTCGAAGGGTAGGGGACGGAGCGCTCGCGTGTCTACTCCGACTAGGTGCCAGCCCCGCTGCCACCACTTCGAAGGGTAGGGGACGGAGCGCTCGCGCGTCTACT
This sequence comes from Dendrocalamus latiflorus, assembly GCA_017311315.1. Taxonomy (NCBI): domain Eukaryota; kingdom Viridiplantae; phylum Streptophyta; class Magnoliopsida; order Poales; family Poaceae; genus Dendrocalamus; species Dendrocalamus latiflorus. The sequence continues at coordinate 13,597,378 of CM029614.1, read as the reverse complement.
TCGACTAGGCGCCAGCTCCGCTGCCACCACTTCGAAGGGTAGGGGATGGAGCGCTCACGCGTCTACTTCGTCTAGGCGCCAGCTCCGCTGCCACCACTTCGAAGGGTTGGGGACGGAGCGCTCGCGTGTCTACTTCGACTAGGCGCCAGCTCCGCTGCCACCTCTTCGAAGGGTTGGGGACGGAGCGCTCGCGTGTCTACTTCGACTAGGCGCTAGCTCCGGTGCCACCGCTTCGAAGGGTAGGGGACGGAGCGCTCGCGCGTCTACTTCGATTAGGTGCCAGCTCCGCTGCCACCACTTCGAAGCGTAGGGGACGGAGCGCGCGCGTCTACTTCGACTAGGCGCGTGACCCCCCAGCTCACAACATATTACATAACAAAAAGGGCACGGAAGAGTTGTTGCTTAGCCCAAGCAAGACAGTTGCATTACAAAAGCAGTCAGGTGCACGGTGCGGAACGCACCAAAACCTCAACTTATTCCTATGAGTCTGCGCCGTCTTCGTCGCGACGAATGCCCGCACCGCCATCGCTGCGCCGAGGGACCTCTTCGAGCCAGCGAAGCACGTCCCCCTCGTTCCGTAGCGTCCGCCGTAAAGCAACCGTGGCGGCGGCCTCCCCGATGTACATCCAAATCCGGTCATGGAAGTTTCGGGTGGCGGGCTGGGCGGCGCGAACGGCATCAGATATCACCCCGGGCTGGGCGGGCAAGTCAAGCTAAGGGTTCGCCAGCTCATTGACATGCTCGCACCCACCGGCGTGCAGCAAGGCGAGGTCGAGGCCAGCACTCATATAGCCGCAGTGGGTGCCAAAAGCCTTCGGGCCAGGAAGGGAGACGCTCGAGCCCTCCTCGATTCGCCCAAGCGTCTCCATCAGGTCCTGGCGGCTATGGGTGGCGTCCTCCACGTGCACGGAAAGCTCCCGGAGGGCCCGCTCCAAAGACTCCATCGCACTCCACGCAGAAGCACACGCGTTGTTCCAGGATAACGCCTTCTCAGCAATGGAGGCAGTAAGCTGTTCCTTCTCCGCCTCTAACGCGGAGATTCGCTGAAGAAGGGCGGTCTGCTCCTCCGTCGCAGCGCGTCGAGCCTCCTCCATCGCATGTTGTGCGACCAGTGCCGCGTTCTTCGCGTTCGTGCCCACCAACTGCGCGTCGTCAATAGCCTTGTCCCGCTCCGCCATCAGCACCCGAATGTACTCGTCCTTGGCGGCGTTGGCGTCGTCCGCGGCGCGCAGCTGGTCCTCCAATGCCCTCCGCTCGCGCACGCGGGTCTTCTCGAGGGCTTTGCTAATTGCAAGCGTCTACACGAGCATAACAACAAAGGTTATCCATCAGATAAGCAAGGGATATGCAGCAAGGACGGAGACCATTACCCTCATTTCCGAGGCACCCAGCGCGAGCGCCAAAAGGTCACCCCTGCAGGACTGCAGCGCCTGCCGATCCAGGTGGCTGCCAGCATACTCAGCCAACTCGCTCCAGGTGCGAAGCATCTCCCATCGAGGGACGAAGTCAGAGATGCCAAGCCCTATAGCCTCCGCCTCGGTGCCTTCGGCACCAGTTGGGGTGCGCGTAGTCCCCTGTTCAACCGGACCGGTGACATCGCGGGCACCCCCATTGCTCGATTCTTGTCCTCGTCTGGGAGACCTTGTCTCGCTTGATGTCGACGGAATAAGCGAGCAAATCAGGGAGAGTTTCGCGAAGTCGCGGGAGGAAAACGAACTACACCTACCTCCAGTACCCTCTACCGCGGCCTCCACCTGGGTCATGATCACATCGCTGGCCTGAGGAGCAACAACCCCCCCCGGCTTCAGGAGCATCCCCGCTAGATGTCAGGACCTCAGTCACTGGGCCTGCCACGCTGAACCGGCCCCTCGAAGGTGGCGGCGACTGCACCTGAGGCCGCTTCGCCTTCGGAGTCGCAGGCGAAGCCTCTGTGGTTACCTTGGCGGCCACGGAAGCCGTCGTCAGAGACAACGCTGCGGTTGCCGCAGGAGGTGACGCAGCGTCATCTTCAAGAACAACGAGGTGTGCGCCCGTCACCTCGCCACCACATAAGGCCTCGTCGGGAGTGCCGTGCCTCCCCGAACCGGCCGATCCGAGCTCAGCGCCCGCCTCCCCCCATCCTCACGCTCTCGATTGGCGGCACGACCGACGAGCTGAAGGCGATGGTCTCCGATCAAACCTCGCATCGAGGGGAGGGCGCCACCACCGCCGCGTCGCTCGGCGATTCCGCAGGCACCGGGCGCTCCAGAACGGGAATCTCCAAAACCTCGCATAGCCAATTAATCCGCCCTTGCTTTGCATAGGAAGTTGCGGACTCACGGGCCTTGTGCTCCTTCGCCGTGTATGGTCCAAGAAGCGCAACCACGGCGCGTTCCGCATCTTCTAGCCGGCGTACTGCACGCGCGAGCGGAGTACCATACGTAAGGGTTTGCAACCAACCAAGGGGTATTCGGCCTACGGCGAGGATACTTACAGGGTGCGGATGGCCTATGGAGCGAAGACACCCCCGGGTGGATGCCGTCCTTTCGGTCGGGCCCCCGCCGCTCGTACTTCTAGTTACAAGAAAGCGGGGATACCCCGTACATGGTGAACTCCTCGGCGAGGTCACGCATGTTGAACCGGAGTGCGACCCCAGCAAGTCTCCACGCCTGTTGCTCGTCACTGGGCCGAGCGTCACGTCCGGACAGCGGTCGAATGATATCAGCCCTCCCCGGCTTCGGAGGCCGGTCGTGCTCGTCACGAGGTAGTAGAACCACCGCCGTGTCCAACCGGACTCCCCCTTCTCCCGCGAAGCCAACGCAGGAAACAAGTGCGAGCACTCCGGCCTCAGCACGAAGTTCACGCTGCCGAAGTTCGAGTACACCCCCCTTCCACTTTCTTTGGCTGGCACCGGGCGTCATGCAGGGTGGCGAACAACTTGGCGCTGGGACGGGTACCCTCCGTCCGCATCGCCCAAGTAAAGATGGACAACCGAACGATCGTGGTTGGAGTCAGCTGCGCCAGCTCCAACCCATACGTTCGCAACACTTCGCGAACGAAGTATGTCACCGGGATTCGAAGCCCGGCATCGAGGAACGCCACGAAGATGATCGCCTCCGACTCTCCCAGGGTCGGCTCTGTTTCGTCAGGCCCGGGCAAACGAGCCCCGGCTCGCTCCTCCAGCTTCTTCTCCCGAAGAAGGGTTTGGAGGGTCTCCTCTGTGACGTGGCTCCACCCCAGCACACGGGAGCAGCGACCCTTGGACCTCTTCACGGCATCCCAGCGATGGTTGGTTTGCTTCTTGTCGCGCGGCACCAGGCGGTACTCTGTCGGTGGGGGCGTTAGGCAGCGCTGGCTCGACGAGGCGCTCTCGCTAAGGCGATGCACAGGATCGTCCAGGGCGGCACTCTTGTTAGCTGGGAGGTCGTCGCGCGCAGCCATTCCTACTGCGGCAACGGGCAAGCACGGATGCGAGAATAGCAGCACGATGCGCAGCGAAAAAGGGAAGGAACACACAAACAAGCAAGCAGCCAAGGGGAACGGTTGCATGCCCACAGTAGCGGCTTATAAAGCCCCCCGTCTCCCCCGTAGGCAGAAGATCGAGCGACAGAGTTACAGCGGTTCGGCTACCCACGATCGGGCAGTGCAACCGCTGGCAGCCACGGCAGGCGGCGGTAGGTGGGCGATCAGCGCGTAATGCACCGACGCATTCCCGCCGTGTGGCCACTTTCCCTGAGGAAGAGGCGAATGGCCGTGGTCGTGGGAACGCTGACATCCCACGATGCTCCAATTACAGCCGGACGCGTGCCCCCACCCAGTGTAGGGCAGACGGAGCAGCCGCGACAGCCTGCCCCTGACAGGGGCCGGCGCGATTCCAGGCGTCATTAAAGCGCACTCCAAGGCAACGTAACCGTCTCCCCGCGCTGGTGCTGCATCATGCGGAGCATTCCCCGAGATTCGGCTGCCCGGGGCAGTCGGCCAAGTTTGCCTCGCGCCCATAAATATCCGGAGCGCGAAGTAGGGCACGCTTGGACCTCGGCCCCGTCGAAGCTTTCGGCCTGGTCGAAGCTTTCGGCCTGCCCGGTGCCTTCGGCCTCGAGGCCGCGCTAGCTTCGGGACCCGAAGACAACCCTCGCGCAAGCACGAGCGGACGTGCGAACTATCCAAGTCATCAAGGATCACAGGCCGATGGGACGGAGGGGGCCAAAGGGCTCGGCGGCATGGCTTCGGCCCGTGAAGCCCTTCACCATGAAAGGCTCCTGTTGTAGGGGTGGCCCCCACCTAAGCCCAGTAGGCCTATTAGAAGGATGTAAGACCCAAAATGGGACATGTATAATGACATGTGTACCCCCTGGGGGGAATACTCACGTGTAAGGGTATAATTGTAAAAGTGCCCCTCATGTGGATGTATATATGTAACACAAGCCATGGGGGAGAACCCCTAAGCCATTCATTTACTCAACTCCCCAGTACCATACTCTTTCTCTGTTTGGTCTGTAACCACAACAGTTTCAAATCTTTCAGAATTTCATTGCCTATGTCCAAACCCAATTCTCCACGATGATCCGCAGTATTCAGTGCAACAATGGCGGCGAATTTGACAGCAACGCCATGCACCTTCACTTGTTATCCCATGGCATCGCACTCCACATGTCATGTCCACACACGTCGCAGCAAAACGGCGAAGCCGAGCGCATTCTTCGCTCCACAAACAACGTCATTTGCTTGCTCCTTTTTCAAGCCAGCATGCCCCCATCCTATTGGATTGAAGCTCTCCACATGGCCACTATCCTCCTCAATCTCCAACCCACCAAAACTCTACGCTTTGGAATTCCACATCAAGCCCTCTTTGGAACCCCACCAGTGTACTCTCATCTCAGAGTCTTTGGCTGTTTATGCTACCCAAATTTATCTGTGACCGCTGCTCACAAGCTCGCCCCAGGTCCTCAGCTTGTGTTTTTCTAGGCTATTCGGCACATCACAAGAGATATCGCTGCCTTGACCTCGCCACGCACAAAATCATCATATCTCGTCATGTAATTTTTGATGAAAACTCATTCCCGTTCTCCACCATGCAGCAATCTCCTACACCTTCAGACTTTGATTTCCTCACTATCGCATCTCATGCCACACCAGTCGTCCACTTTCCCATTCAGCGCCCAGCTAATCCAGCCATAACAGCTGCCCCAGCTGCGCCTGTGCAAGCCGCCGATCCCATGCACGTCGCCCCTCCCATGCAAGCTCCTGCTCCTCCCTTGCATGGTCCTGCCACTGTGATCGACGCCCACACAGCACTCCCGCCTGCAGCCGAGCCCATTATCCCTGTTGTCAAAGATCATTCAATGACTACATTCGATCGTCTCAACTTGCATGCCACTACACTGTCACCAATCCCTTGAACCTATCATGCCGCACTAAACGATGAGAACTGGCGCCATGCTATGCAACTCAAGTTTGATGCCTTATGCGCTAACAATACTTGGGAACTTGTTCCTCGTCCTGTTGGTGCTAACATTGTTTCAGGAAAATGGATCTTTCGACACAAGTTAAAGCCTGATGGCTCCTTGGATCGATACAAAGCACGGTGGGTGCTACGGGGCTTCTCTCAGTGCCCTGGAGCCGATTTCGACGAAACATTTTCGCTGGTTGTGAAACCGGCCACGGTGCGCACCGTCCTCACCATTGCACTCTCCAACGATTGGCCAGCAAATCAACTTGACATCAACAATGCTTTCTTCAATGGCACACTTGATGAAGTAATCTACTGTTAACAACCATTCGGGTTCGTCGACAATAGCCGCGCCGATAATGTCTACCGCCTCAACCGGTCATTTTACGGCCTCAAGCAGGCCCTTGCGCCTAGTTCAATCGTATTGTTGGCTTCCCTGCATCCTTGGGTTTCATCGCCTCCAAGTCCGATCCGTCACTGTTCGTCTACAAGCATGGCTCCGACATGGCGTATATTCTCCTGTACATCGACGACATCGTCCTGACGGCATCCACAACCACGCTCTTGCACCATTTCATCGACTTGCTTTGCAATGAGTTTTCTCTCAAGGACATGGGCGCTCTATATCACTTCCTTGGCGTCTCCGTTCAATGCTCAATTTCGGGGTTTTTCCTTAGTCAACGGCAATACACTGAGGAGATCCTGGCTTGTGCGGCCATGAGCAGCTGCAAACCCTCCTTGATGCCGATTGACACCAGCGCAAAACTCTCCTCCACAGGTCCTCCCGTTGGTTGTGCCACTGATTACAGGAGCATTGCCGGCGCACTTCAGTACCTCACCTTTACGTGCTCGGACATCACGTATGCAGTGCAACAGGCATGTCTTCACATGCATGATCCCCGGGAACAACATGCCAATCTTCTCAAATGCATTCTCCGGTACCTCAAAGGCTCCCTCGACTATGGTCTTCAGCCTCACCGGACCTCGCCGGTTTCTCTCACTATGTATATAGATGTTGACTAGGCCGGCTACCTTGACACAAGGAAGTCTACCTCCGGCTACGCAGTTTTTCTCGGCAACAATCTTATCTCATGGTCCCCTAAATGTCAGCCAACGGTCTCCCATTCAAGTGCAGAGGTGGAATATCATGACGTCGCTAATGCCGTCATCGAGTCTTGTTGGCTTCGTCAACTCCTGGCCGAACTCCATCGCCCACATCAAAATGCGACTGTCATTTTCTGCGACAACATCAGTGCCGTATATCTCTCAACTAATCCTGTCCAACATCAACGGACGAAACATGTTGAGATCGATGTCCACTTCGTCTGGGAACATGTTACCCTTGGGGAGGTTCACATTATGCATGTTCGAACAACGTCTCAGTAAGTAGATGTATTCACAAAGGGGCTGCCAACCAGTATCTTCAAGGAGTTTTGCTCTAGTTTGAACGTTCGGCGAGCTCTCGTACCAGCTGCCGGGGGGGGTGTTAGACATGCACGTCACGTGCTTGACCAGCAGTCCAAGAGATTAGCATGGCTGATAATGGAGTTTGTTTTCTTGATTAGCTTTTCTATCTTTGGAATGTATTATACGTATCCTAACAATATTCAGTTGGACTTTGTACTATATATTCTCATGCCAATCAATGGAAACATCAAGTGTGATCTCCTATTTCGCCTTCAGAGTAATCGACCTCCAACGCACCGTAGCCCACCAGCGTCGCCTTCTTCCCCAAATCCGGCCGGAGAGCAATTCACCGCCTGACATTGCCGTGGTCCAATTCCTTCCCACTGAAGCACCCCTAGAGCACCGCGACGCCGTTCCCCACCTCTACATGACCTTCTGTCGCCTCTGCTTCGCCTGTAACGTGCGCCACCTCCGCCCTTCGCTGTCGCACGACGTCAGCCTGCCACCGCCTTCCCCAGGCTTCTCCGACCCCCGAGGTAGCCTCCTAACTCCATCGAGATGCTTCCCCAGCCCACAATCAGATTTTAACACCACGTGCTATCGCGCCCACATTTCCCCTGTTATGCCGCCGCCCCCGGTCATCGCTAGACAATGCTCCGGCCAAATTGATCAGTGAGACCTCGCTTACAGGTAGGCGCGGGCACGAGCAACCCATTTTGGGGATGCTCACGCCCAGCCGCCGCTTCCTCCGCCGGTGGCAAGCTCGCTGAGCGTCGGTCGAAGGAGATGAACAGTAGCTGACAGTTAAAACGGTTGGATTATAATTAATGATCAGTAATTAATGCTAATGCTGGTTAGTTACTCCAAACGCTCACTAACATGTGGGCCATGCCATTCAATTAAAAACTGAACCGGTCCCACCTGTCATAGGTATAGGAAAAAGGAAAAAAATAAAAGAAAAACTTAAAATCGGCTGTGGGTCCCACCTGTCAGATTTTAATTATTTTTTGGAATTATTTAAACTGAGAATTTTAAAAGGGCATAACTTATTCATTTTAACTCCAAATTGAGTGAAACTAATTTCTAAATTCATCTAAATTCAATATCTATCCAATGGAACCAAAACCATAATTTTGGAAGTTCATTTGAATTTTTGGTGAGAATTTGTTCGGTTTGCTGATTTTTATCCAAATTTTTGTGCAACGTAAAAATAGAGTACGAGGCCCAAAAAGAAGCTGAAGCAACGCTGGACGAACAAGACCAAGGCAACTGCGACCATGGCGTGTTAATACTTTGATCAAAATTATTCGAATAGTCGTGCCTGCGGTCAATGGCAGACATGGTAACTTAACTAGATATAGTTCTATTTCAATAAACTTTGTGGGTGGAATTAGAAAAGTAGGCGGTGGTAGAAACCCTGATTTGTGTTGCCCTGGGTGTCGTCCTAATGATAATGTAAGCGGCTGTAACGCTAACCCGTTAGCATATGGTGAAGGAACCATGTAACAGTGGATGGTATCTGGATCGTTATTATTGTTTCCTTATTTCACACATTATGCTTTATGTCAAACTGCTAGGTCTTAGGGAATTTCTTTGTAGTATATTCAAAAGCAATTTATAGCAGATAACATAACCAGAGCCTTTCCTTGATAAGCCATGCATGTTAAATAGCTTCATGTGTATTGGCTCACGGAGCACAGTGGAATTGTGCTCACACTCACATTACCAAAACGAGAAACAGGAACCCAATACCGCTACACTTATGAAGATGCCCCTACCGCGGATGAAGGAAACAACGAAGGAAACTAGGGCGGCTATATCTCGATTTTGGGTCCTACACAAGTAGACCTATGGAGATTGTGTGCACATATATTACCTAGGTCTAGAAATTATGTGTTGCACTCATTTACTCCTCAGTCGCTTGCCTCTGGATTATAGTTCTTGCTTTTTCTTCCGTTACTGTCTTTTGTATTATGAACATTTGGCCTGTTTGGCCCTTATGTAAACTGTCGTCCGACGCGGTGTATTTCAAACTTGGTTATGTAATACTATGGTAGAAGTCAAGGAAAATTGAGCCATAGGCATGCAAAGTGGGTTGAATTCGTAGAGTCTTTTCCTTATGTCATCAAACACAAGAAAGGAAAGGAGAATGTTATTGCTGATGCATTGTCTAGGAGATATACCATGCTCTCACAACTTGACTTCACAATTTTTGGATTAGAAACAATTAAAGAGCATTATGCTCATGATGAAGATTTTAAAGATGTGTTGCTGAATTGTAAAGAGGGAAAAACGTGGAATAAATTTGTCCTAAATGATGGATTTGTGTTTAGAGCTAACAAGCTATGCATTCCAGCTAGCTCCGTTCGTTTGTTGTTGTTGCAGGAAGCACATAGAGGTGGGCTAATGGGATATTTTGGAGTGAAGAAGACAGAAGACATACTTGCTGGTCATTTCTTTTGGCCAAAGATGAGACGTGATGTGGAACGTTTCGTTGCTCACTGCACTACATGTCAAAAGGCTATGTCACGACTTAATCCTCATGGTTTGTATATGCCTCTACCTGTTCCTAGTGTGCCTTGGGAAGATATTTCTATGGACTTTGTTTTAGGACTGCCTAGGACAAAGAAGGGGAGGGATAGCATATTTGTTGTCGTTGATAGATTTTCTAAGATGGCACACTTCATACCATGTCATAAAAGTGATGATGCTACCAACATTGCTGATTTGTTCTTTCGTGAAGTTGTTCGCCTGCATGGTGTACCAAATACAATAGTTTCCAATCACGACACTAAATTCCTTAGCCATTTTTGGAGAACTTTATGGGCTAAATTGGGGACTAAGCTGTTATTTTCTACTACTTGTCATCCCCAAACTGATGGGTAAACTGAAGTTGTGAATAGAACTTTATCTACCATGCTTAAGGCTGTTTTGAAAAAGAACATCAAAATGTGGGAAGAATGCTTGCCTCATATTGAGTTTGCTTATAATCGTTCGCTGCATTCTACTACCAAGTTGTGCCCTTTTGAGATTGTCTATGGTTTTGTGCCTCATGCTCCTATTGATTTGCTACCACTTCCATCTTCAGAGAAGTTGAATTTTGATGCTAAACAACGTGCTGATTTGATGTTGAAAATGCATGAGACAACCAAGGAAAATATTGAATGCATGAATGCTAAATATAAACTTGCTGGTAGTAAAGGAAGGAAGCATTTATCTTTTCAAATAGGTGATTTAGTTTGGTTGCATTTGAAAAAAGATAGATTTCCTGAATTGAGGAGGTCTAAGTTGATGCCTAGAGCTAATGGTCCTTTCAAAGTGTTGGTAAAGATTAATGATAATGCATATAAGCTTGAGTTACCTGCAGATTTTGGGGTTAGTCCCACCTTTAACATTACAGATTTGAAGCCTTACTTGGGAGAAGAAGATGAGCTTGAGTCGCGGACGACTCAAATGCAAGAAGGGGAGGATGATGAGGACATCCTTTCCATAGATACAACTGTGTCGACTCCACAACAAGCTCAACAAACAGAAACTATGATATAAGGACCAATGACTAGAGCGCGAGCACGTCAACTTAACCATCAGGTGAATGCGTTTGTAAGTTTGCATACAAATGTTCCAAAGAATGGAATACTACTTAATTCTTGTGATGATTTAATCATCCTTAGGAACCATGGGGAAGAACCGCGTGAGCTCAAGTATAGAAGTGGAACCGTCAAGCGCAACCTACGTCCTGTTCGTGAGTTTGACTCGGATTCGGCCTTCCTAACAGCGTCTACTTCAAATGGCCATAACTTTTGATCCAGAAGGTTTCTCGGGGCCCGTGAGTACTCGTTGGAAAAATCTTGAAGTCTACTTTCAGATGGATCCAATCTCACCTCCAAATTCCATCCGAGCCGGTCAAAAACTGCCAAACAAATCATGTCACTTTTCCAGTCCGAGTCAAAGTGGGCCTTGGGCCTTGTAATCGAGTCCTGTTTGGCTTCCATGTGTTTTGGCCGACCCTCCACCTCCCGTGTCTCTTAAATAGACAGCCGCACCCTCTTCTAGGCTTTGGGGTTTTGATAGACTAAGTTAGCTGTTGCTACTTCGCCTTGTATTCGCGCGTGTTAGCAAGACCGTCCGAATACTTGTCTTTGGAACCCCACCATTTTTCTGTTTTTGATTGAAACCTACATCTTTTATTCACAATTGAGTTGTTGTTTATCTTGTTCTTTGATTGCTTGCAGGAATAAATACCCTCGTGGTTAGGTTGATTGTGCGCCGACAGGGTCACGAACAACCTCTGGAGTTGGTGTATCGATCGCTAAGGCGCAACGTCCTTGGATGGTTGTAATCCGGTCGTCAACGTCATCTCCTTCCCCAATCGAATCTACCACTTTCATCGAAAGATCAGGACCACTAGTGCTATCAGTACGAGGTCCAGGAAGAAGAAGCTGAAGCCGAAGCAACACTCGACGAACAAGACCAAGGCAACTGCGACCAAGGTGAGTCAACACTTTGATCATGTTGAACCTACATTTCTGCAAGTTAATTCCATTCTAAATTATCAAATTGCATGCTGTTATTGTATGTGCAAATTTATGTTTGATTTTCAAGCTACTAGTTATATACCCATTAATGAACTTGTTAGTAGTACTCTCATTTGAATCCCTTGAATATCTGGGCCTTGTCACCTTAGCGAAAACTATAATGTTAGAACTTTCAAAAATAAGTTTACAGCTATTCGTCATCCTTCGCATTGCTTAGATATTTGAGGGCACCAAAAATGCCCCGAAACATTACTTTCAATCATGAGAAACTGGTTTGGGAAGTCATGGTGGAAATGACTAGTAAATTTCGGTACGATTATTTTATGCTCCCAAAAACCTCAAATTGCTTAGCTATTTAGGTAGATGGTCCATGGGCATGGTGTAGCGGTGCACGAGAGTGTGGTTAGTGGTAGAACCGCCTAGATAACGCTAAGGACTGAATCTTATCATGACCTCCTATGTAATATAAGTGCAACTACAAGTCTGTAAAGTACAACTTGGCTTAGTAGATTTACTGAACCCTGGAAGTCATCTCATTGGTGGAGGAGGTGAGGTAGTGCAAGTGGCTATCTGTGTGTCGACTTGAATGGGACACTCGCAGAGGGTGAAGTTTTCCGCGGCATGCTAGTCGGTGTGGGTTGTCCAGCTGCTAGCCGCATTGGGGAAGAACATTTCGCACAACTTATGGGACCCACTGCAAGTGGGAGAAGCCCATATGGGTGAGATGATGGAAGGGGCGAGGTATTTTGAAGAGTTACTGTGATGATCTACTTGACCACATGTCTAAGGAATTATGTGGGGCAACGAGCGGATTGTCTTTTGCGGGTAAAGTGTGCAAACTCTACAGAGTCAAAACTATATGAATAGCCATGCTCGCGGTCAAGGGCGGACATGGGAACTTAACTAGATATAGTTCTATTCCAATAAACTTTGTAGGTGGAATTGGAAAAATAGGGGGTGGTGGAAACCCTGATTTGTGTTGCCCTGGGTGTTGTCCCAGTGATACTGTAAGCGGCTATAATGCTAAACTGTTAGCATATGGTACAAGAGCCATGTAACGGTGGATGGTATCTGGATCGTTATTATTGTTGCCTTATTTCACACATTATGTTTTAAGTCAAACTGCTTGGTCTTAGGGAATTTCTTTGTAGTATATTTAAAAGCAATTTATTGCAAATAAAATAACCAGAGCCTTTCTTTGATAAGCCATGCATGTCAATTATTGCATCCTGTGTATTGGCTCGCAGAGCACAGTGGAATTGTGCACACACTCGCATTACCAAAACCAGAAACAGGAACCCAAGACCACTACGCTTATGAAGATGCCCCTACCGTGGATGAAGGAAACAGCGAAGGCAACTAGGGTGGCTATATTTCGATTTTGGGTCCTAGACAAGTAGACCTGTGGAGATTGTGTGTGTCGTAGGGGTGGCCCCCACGTAAGCCCAGCCGGCCTGCTAAAGGGTTGTAAGGCCCAAAATGGGATATGTAATGATGTAAATGCCCCTGAAAGGGATGCTTGAGTGTAAGGGTATAATTGTAAAAGCACTCCCCATGTGGATATATATATACAACACAGGCCACGGGGGAAACCCTAAGCACTTGCTCACCTAACTCTCCACTACCATACTCTCTCTCTCTCTCTCTCTCTCTCTCTGTTTGGTCTGTAACCACAATAGTTGGCGCTGTCTGTGGGGAAGACGAAGAGCAAGCCTCAAGATCCGAAGAAGGATGGCACCGAAGAAAGCTTTATCATTGGCGGCGAAAAAGAAGAAGGTGGGAGCGACGGAGTCTCGCATCAACACCAGGGCCTCGGCGTTGGTAGCCACAGGCATGGACAGCGGCGCGCACGCCACGACGACCGACCCCGCCACCACCGCCACGACGACCGACCCCGCCACCGCTGCCGCGACGGCCAACCCAGCCACGACGGTCGACACCGCCCGCGCAGGACAAGCGACCCCGCCACAGGCACGGCATTTACCGTTGGCAACGCCGACCGGGTGGTCGGGGCGGTAGTGCTGGTGCCCAAGCTGGTACAGCCGCCGCATCCACACCCGGTGCGGGAACAGCGAGCTGTTCTGGGGGCAACGCGGGCCTCGTCATTGACTCCGAGGTTCACCACGCCACCACGGCAGGCAATATAGGAGCGTAGGCTGTGATCGTCGTAGCTCCGGCCATGTGGCCAGGTGCACTGGGCGCTCCGGCCGCGACTACAGTGGAGAATGCCCTGCAGGCGGCGCTCAGCACATTCCAGCAGGAATTGGCGAATCTCCGCGGGACTGTGCGGGACATGCAAGAGGCTCGGAGCCAGCAGGCTCCGCCGGCGATCGCGCCGGAGCCCACGCCGGAGCGGGCATTCAGCCGCGACGCCCCCACGTCCAACCGCATCCCGCTGCGACGCGTGGACCCGGAGTCCCCGCTCTACGCAGGCCTGCAGCAGGTGGCATGGCCGGTGGACTTCAAGTTCCCGAGCGCCATCGAGTCGTACAAAGGTGACATGGACCCGCGGGAGTTCGTGTGTGTGTACGAGACCGCCATTGAAGCCGCCGGCGGAGACGACACCACGAAGGCAAAGGGGCTCCCCCTCGCGTTGCAGGGGTGGTGCTCTCTTGGTTCTTCACCATCGAGCCAAATTCCATTTACGCGTTGGAGCAGATCCGCGACCGGCTCTACAATAATTTCCAGGGGAACTACGTCGAGCGCATCAACGCGGATCAGCTCTTCGCAGTCAAGCAGAAACCCTCGGAGAAGCTCCGGGACTACTTCAAGTGCTCCGCAAAGGTACGCTGTCAGGTCAAGGATGTCAACGAAACAACCATCATCAACGCAACAATACAGGGTCTTCGCCCGGGGCTGCTGGCCGAATACAACGCACGGAAGCCAATCAAGATGGTGCCGAAGCTCCTCGACAAGATGGAAGAGTACGCCAGAGCGGAAGAGGACGCGCGGCGGCAACAGGGTGACAACTCCGACACCAATCAGGTGGAGGGCTCAGCGAAGAATGAAGGCTTGCTGAAGGAAGCCTCCCTGAAGGAGCACCCGCCCGTCGTGGCTCACGTCCAGCAACCCCTGGAAGACCCCATGCGGGTCCAGGAGCAAGGGATGCAGCCCCAGGAGGGCCACCTGCGGATCCAAGATCATGTGCAGCAACCTCGGGAGGGCCTCTTGCAGCTCCAAGCCCCGGAGGGAGCCCAGCGCAGGGTCATAAACGTCATCTCCGGGGGCTCCTCGCTGGAGTTCACCTCAGCGCGACAACAGAAGGCCTATGCGAGGAGGCTACACCACGTGGCGGCATACCTGGATCCCCACCAAGATCCCCTGGTTGTCTAGGTCACCATCGCAGGATGCGACGTTAGGCGCGTCCTGGTGGATGGAGGAAGCTCCGCGAACATCTTGTTCGCAGCGGCCTTCCACCAGATGGGGATCCCCCGAAGTCGGTTGGGCGCCCCCTCTGGGATCCCACTACAGGGCTTCGGAGGTCAGCCCCTGCGGGCGCTGGGCCAGATATGCCTGCGGTCTCATTTGGCCGAGATGACAACGTGAGGAGCGAGGACGTCACATTTGACGTCGTCGTTATCTCGTACACTTACAACGCCATATTGGGGCGGCCAACCCTAAACTCTTTCGGGGCAGTCCCACACCACAGCTTCTTATGTATGAAGCTCCCCGGACCACAGGCCATCATCACCATCCACGGCGACCAAGGTATGGCTCGGCGCATAGAGCTCAGCACCAGAGGTCCGCACCACGACGCCCAACGGAACGCCTAGGCCGAGCATACAAGCGCGAGGGTCCTCGGCGGCTTCGCGAAGCACCTCGCCAGGCCCCCCACGCGGGTTGCCCCAGCAACAGAGGCTCCTACCGTGCACCGCCTCATCGCCTGGGCAACGACAGTTGCGGCCGTTCCCACCCTCAAGTGATCAGTGGTCAGTACCTTGTCTTTTGTAATCGCTCACCCGTGCAAACGAGAATTCAATAAAGTTCACCGTTCGCAAAACTTGTCTTGTTTCCCGCAAAAACAAGTAGAGGATTGCCTCCACGCGCACTCTCTGTGAACAACAACGCGGGTACGAGTATAACCAAAGACATGCGTTTGCGCGCGCACTCTCCGTGAACAAAAACACGGGTATGAGTATAAATAAAGACACGCGTTCGCGCGCGCACTCTTTGTGAACAAAAACACGGGTATGAGTATAAACAAAGATGCGTGGGGGGATGCCTTCGTGCGCACTCTACGGAGTATAAAAAAGACGCGGCGTCGAGGCATACCTCCGTGCGCACTCTACGGAGTATAAAAAAGACGCGGCGTCGAGGCATACCTCCGTGCGCACTCTACGTAGTATAAAAAACACGAGGCATCGAGGCATACCTCCGTGCGCACTCTACGGAGTATAAAAAAGACACGGCATCGAGGCATACCTCCGTGCACACTCTGCGGAGTATAAAAAAGACGCAGCATCGAGGCATACCTCCGTACGCACTCTACGGAGTATAAAAATGACACGACGTCGAGGCATACCTCTGTGCGCACTCTACGGAGTATAAAAAAGACGCAGCGTCGAGGCATACCTCCGTGCGCACTCTACGGAGTATAAACAAGACACCGCGTCGAGGCATACCTTCGTGCGCACTCTACGAAGTCTAAAAAGATGCAGCGTCGAGGCATACCTCTGTGCGCACTCTGCGGAGTCTAAATAAGACGCGGATGTTGTCCCTGCGCACTCTTCTAATTATAAGCAAGACGCGGATGTCCCCGCGCACACGCGAGCATTGCCCTCACGCGTACTCTCTGGAGTATAAATAAGACGTGGTTGATGTTCCCACGTGCCTCAAGTCTTGATAAGACGCAGTAGAGGCTGGCCACCGCGCATACTCCGCGGAGCGCGCAAAAGGCGCAGCAGAGGATTGCCTACATGAGCACCCCACGGAGCATGCGAAAGACGCAGCAGAGGCTGGCCTCCGCACACACCCCGCGGAGCGCGCAAAAGGCGCAGTAGAGGCTTGCCTCCGCGAGCACCCCACGGAGCATGCGAAAGATGCAGCAGAGACTTGCCCACTCCGCGGAATGGGAGCTAGGCTCGCGACCGTGGTCCTCACGTGCGCCCCACGACAGCGAGCATGGCAATTGCCACCACTTCGGAGGGTAGGGGACGGAGCGCTTGCGCGTCTACCTCGACTAGGCGCCAGCTTCACTACCACCACTTCGAAGGGTAGGGGACAGTGCGCTCGTGCATCTACCTCGACTAGGCACCAGCTCCGCTGCCACCACTTCAAAGCATTGGGGACGGAGCGCTCGCACGTCTACCTTGACTAGGCGCCAGCTCCGCTGCCACCACTTCGAAGGGTAGGGGACGGAGCGCTCGCGCATCTACTCTAGCTAGGCGCCACCTACCTCGACTAGACGCCAGCTCCGCTGCCACCACTTCAAAGGGTAGGGGACGGAGCGCTCGCGCGTCTACCTCGACTAGGCATCAGCTCCCGCTGCCACCACTTCGAAGGGTAGGGGACGGAGCGCTCACGCGCCTACCTCGACTAGGCGCCAGCTCCGCTGCCACCACATCGAAGGGTAGGGGACGGAGCGCTCGCGCGTCTACCTTGACTAGGCACAAGCTTCGCTGCCACCACTTTGAAGGGTAGGGGACGGAGCGCTCGCGCGTCTACTCCAGCTAGGCACCACCTACCTCGACTAGGCGCCAGCTTCGCTGCCACCACTTCGGAGGGTAGGGGACGGAGCGCTCGCGCGTCTACTCTAGCTAGGCGCCCCCTACCTTGACTAGGTGCCAACTCCGCTGCCACCACTTCTAAGGGTAGGTGACGGAGCGCTCGTGCGTCTACCTGGACTAGGCGTCTCCGTGAGCATGGCAATTGCCACCACTTTGGAGGGTAGGGGTGGAGTGCTCGTGCGTCTACCTCGACTAGGCGCTAGCTCCGCTACCACCACTTCGAACGGTAGGGGACGGAGCGCTCACGCGTCTACCTCGACTATGCGCCAGCTCTGCTGCCACCACTTCGAAGGGTAGGGGACGGAGCGCTCGTGCTTCTACCTCGACTAAGCGCCAGCTCCACTGCCACCACTTCGAAGGGTAGGGACGGAGCACTCGCGCGTCTACCTTGACTAGGCACCAGCTCCACCCACACTACCTCAAAAAGGGATGGAGCACGAGGAGGTCTACCTAGTGTATAGACGAACGCGGAGTATAGTCTCACGAGTCTACCGCAGAATGACGCGGTCATAAGAAATGATGGAAGTCTGTATTCATTAGAAGATGTTTACAAGGAGGCGCAGCGAGAGTATACAAGCATCCTTGGGTGTGCGTAGCCGCTACCCGGCAGGCTCCTCCTTAAAGCGCGCTCGCGTCGGAACCTTGCCCGAAGAAGCCAGGCTCACCCAAAAATCCAGTGACTCCTCGGCCCTCCGCCAGCGTCGAAGACGCTGTCGGGTCATAAGGTCAGAAACTAGCAGCCGGTCCCAGTCGGGTAGCTGCTCGGGACACGGGGGCACACAAACCAGAACATGGGGGGGCAAATCCTATTATATTCATAAGAAAAAGGCATTTGTGTTACAACGCACGCCAACACACGTGAACCCCGGTGTCACACTTGTGGGTTCGCGTCGCCCCCTACGGCCTCGGTACCACCTTCGTCACGCCGCGGGACTTCATCCAGCCACTGGCCGAGGTTCCCCTCATTGCGCATGGTCCGCCGTAGCTCAACCTTCGTTGCGGCTTCCCTGATATACTCCTAAATCCTCTCGTGGAAAACCCACACAGCACGGCGAATGGCGCGTACGGCACCGGACATCACTCCGGCCCCGGCCGGCATCTCCAGTTGAGGGTCGGCTAGCCCGTCGACGTGTTGGCAGCCCCGGAGCCACAGGAGTGCGCACACCAGCAATGACGTCACATAAGAGCAATGGTTGCCGAACAATGTCGCAACGCTGCGTGCAAGGTTGGCTGCATCCCCAATCCGCCGAAGCGTTCGCGACAGCTCCTCAGGCCCGAAGGTGCAAGGCGGCACTTCGACGATAAGGTCTTCAAGGGTGCCTTCCAGGGCCAGCTTGGCATCCCACGCAGCCACCGAGGCATCGCCCAGAGTTCGGTCCCGCTCCACAAGAGACACGACGAGTTGGCCCTTCTCCTTCTTCAGTGCAGCAATCTGCTGGAGTAGGCCATTCCGCTCCTCCGCAGCCTCTTGTCGCGTAGCCTCTGTGGATGACAGCCGCGCTGCTGCCATGAGCGCTTCGGCGTATGACATCATCTCCGCGCACTCTGCTTCTAAGCGGCCGATGCGGTCATCCTTGGCGGAGTGCGCACCCTCGGCTGCGCGCAAAGCCTCTTCGGCGGCCCGCAACCGGTCCTCTAGCGCCCCCCGTTCGCGGGCATGAGCCGCCTACAATGCCTGGGCTAGGACGAGGGTCTGTACAATAAAGTGGTCAGGAAACTTCTAAAAGGCCACATATCGTTACAAGGTCAGATACTCACTCTCACTCCCGACACCTCCAGCGCGTCTCCAAGGCGCTCCGTCCCGTAGGTTAGCAGCGCCTGCTAATCAACACTTGCAGCCGCATCAATCGTGACCCCGCGCCATGCTCCCAGCACCTCCAGTTGAGGGGCGAAGTCTGCTAAGCTCGAACGCGTGGCGTCCGCAACAGCAGTTCCGGGAGAGTCGGACGCCCCTCTCAAAGGAACGTCCCAGCGCCCCGAAGATCGCTCGTCCTCCGGGATGAGTGCCGATGAAAGGAGACGTACCGGTTAGAGTCCTACGAGAGCAATGCAAAGCTATGCCAAGATAGTCTACCTTCGGTGGCAGCCGGTGGACTACGCCAGGGCGTCCCCCCAGCCTTGGATGGGATAACAGGGACGCCAGCGCCCTCGGATGACGTCAGCCCTGGGGGCCAGGGAGTCTCTGTGTCGGGGTACAACACCAGCAGCTGCCGCGCCTCAGCCATCGCGGCCCGGGAATGGGTTGGGGGGATGCTGGACCTGGGGGCTTCGGCGTCGGAGTCGAAGTCCCACAATATCCCAAAACTGGCCGCCACGACGAACCCCCTCGAAGTCCGGTGAGGAGGAGATCGTAGGCATGGCCGCTTCGCCTTGGGACAAGAAGGCAAGGACCCCGCCTCGGCAACTACCGTAGGAGGGGGCTCCACAGCAGCAACGCTCTCGGGCGGGGGCCCCACTCCAGTAACCTCTGCGGGGGGCAGCTCCACCTCGGCAACCACCGTGGGCAGAAGCTCCATTCTCTTAACCCCCATGGAGGGCAGCTCCGACATTGTCGTCGCCGCAGGCGGGCACTCCGCCCTTGTGTCGCCAGCGGATGCTAGCCCCACCTCAGCGATCACCGCGGGCGACGAAGCTTCCCCCTCCCGATCGTCCATGGAGCACTCTCGGTCCCCGACGCCACCAAAAGACCCCTTGCCTTCATCATCCGCACCCGTCTCCAGGTCCAAATCGGCGTACTTCACCGAATTAGACTCAGCGTCCGCCGCGTCGACGGGAGCGACGGTAGCCACCGCGCCGGGCGCGGCCGCAGAAGTCCGAGCCGTACCGCGAGACAGCGCCTTTTTTTCTTTCGCACCGTCATCCCGATGTCGAACCTGGCTCGGGGCCGGAGGGGCGCGCTCTGGCACGCGAATGCCCAGGGCCTCGCACACGCGGTTTATCTACCCTAGCTCCGCCTCCGCGGTTGCAGCTGTTCGCAGGTTGTGCTCCCTGGCCGTATATGGCCCAAGGAACACGCTCACTGTGCGTTCTGCGTCCTCCAGGCGAACTCCTATACGCAACAAGAGGCAAGGTTAAACACGGCACAGCGGGCAGAAATGGAAAACAGGACACGGTCGAGACTTACGAAGGCCGGAGGGCACCGGTAGCGAAGACACAGACAACCGGACATTGTCGCCCTGAAGCTTCCCGGCAGCGATGCGCCAGTCACAAGCGAGGGGCGCCACGCCGTACATAATGAACTTTTCGGTGAGGTCACACATGTTGAAGCGAGCGGTGATCCCCACGAGCCTTCGTGCTCTTCGCCTGCCTTTGTTGTCGATCGGTACGCCGGGCGTGGTGTTGAATGCCATTGGCTGGCCCGAGCACTCGAGGCCACTACCGCTTGCCACTCGGTGGTAAAACCACCGTCTCATCTAGTTTGGCTCCCACTTCGCCTGGGTTGAGTTGGCGGGAAAGATCTTCCCGCACGCTGATCACAGGACGAAGTTGACGCTGCCGAAGTTGGAGAACGACCCGTCTTTCCGTCCCTTCGGCTGGCATCGCGCGTCGTGAAGAAACGCAAACACCGAGGCACTGGGCCAACATGCCTCCATGCGCAAGGCCCAGCTGTACGCAGCAAGGCGGGCTAGCGCATTCGGAGTCAACTGCGCTAGCTCCAGCCCGATGGTCCGCAGCACATCGCCAACAATCATGGCGGCTGGGATGCAAAGCCTGGCTTCGAAGGAGGCAACGAAAATGATCACCTCCGACTCCTCGGGTCGCGGTTCTGTCTCGTCATTGGCGGGCAACTGTACCTCCCGGCGGTCCGATAGCTTCCCCTCGCGCAGCAGTGTACGGATTGTCTCCTCTGTCACGAGCGTGGGGCCCAAGACACTAGAACACGGGCCCTCCTTCTCCGTCGCCACCCACCATTTGTTCACCGCTGTTGAACTACGCCTCTCGAGCATGTACTCCACCTCCAGCGGCGACGACCGCTGGGAGATGGCGTTGTCACCGACCGACTGGACGAGTTCTCCGCCGGGCACCATCGCTATCCAGGACCTAAACGACGGCGAGGGCTAGTGCAGCGGCAAGGGAGGCAAGAAGAGCAGGAAGAAGATGGACCAAGAGGCATGCGGAGAAGGTGCAGACACGGGCCATAGGGGCTATTTAAAGCCCCTTCACCTCCCACACCGCCGGTGAGCATAACCGATGGGAGACGAACCGCTCACCTCCCTACGACCGAAGCCGAAGCGCCACAACCGCCCACGCGTGTCGCGCACAACTACAGTCGTGCAACGGCCTGACAGCGCACGACGCACCAATAGCATCCCGCCATGTGTCCGCACCATCAGGAATAAATACAGATTACGGGACATGGCGCACCTCCCGACGCGTGTCGGCACGGTTTTGGGACCGTCGATAGTAGACAGGGCCCAGCCAACTCCGATAGTAGCTACACTGGAGTCTTCGCTTTAGCAGAGAGACCCGGCTTCCACTCCGGCCCCGCCCCGCGAGGGGGCACTTCGCTACGTCGCCATCGACCTGTGCAGCAAGCCCGCAGACCACCTCAGTTCCGACGGCCCAAGACGGGCCGCCGCCTCCTTTGCCTATGCTTTGGGCCCAGCCGGACCTCCGACTCAGCCCCACGATGAAGGGCGGGCCGAATGCAAAGAGAAGCAGGCGCCGGTCTAACCTGCAGTGCCACCCAAGCACTGCTTGGCCGTCTGGCCCCAAATACGTGCGAAGACTCCGGGGTGGGCTCTGACCAAGCCAAGCAGCAGCACCGATGGCCACCTCGCCTCAAGGTTCGGGCACCAAATCCCCCGCGGCCCCCATAACCGGGGAGCTCAATTGCCGATCTGCAACAAGCTTGGACGTGTTCTCAGAAATAGGCCACCTTTTGTTCGTCAACGCTCGCTAATATTAGCGTCAGCACACGCAATCATCAAACGTAGATGAACAAAAGTAGGCCTACTTGTGAGAAGGTAACCACGTGCGACAGAGCAGCGCAATCACCGGGTCAAAGATAAGTTCTTCCGAAACTCAAAGTAGGCATCCTTCTGTTCACAATATTCTATGATTGTGTCCATCAGCGCTAACCATGCTACAGAACAGTCCTTTCAAAGAACGCAGACCAACAGAGGAAGCCTATCTTCGAGACCAAGGTCATTTCAGTCGTACCCGGCCACAGCACTATGCAAGATGGTGCAGGAAGACGACACATATATACCCGCTGCGCCCCGAACCAAAGGAAAGCGTGACCGGCGGCATTCCAATCGACGGGAATGCAACCAGCGGGTGCCTGGCGGTTTGGATACCTGTGACCAAGGAACGCAACCGCTGGCGGGCCAACAACGCATGACGCACCGGTAGCATCCTGCCACGCATCCTGCCCCTCTAGGGAAGGGGCGAGTGGCCGCGGCCGTGCGACTGCTGAAAACCCACGACGTGCCAATCGTGGCCCGCCACGTGTACCCTCCCGTTGGGACAGTGCGTACGGTGGCAGCGGCCAGTTCCTGACAATCCAGGGGTCGGCGCGATTCTCGCTGCCATTAAGGCACGCTACAGGACCGCGAAGCCATCTGTCTCCCCTCCTACTTCGACCCCGCAAACACCTCCCACTTGGACTCCGCAACAAGCACACGCCTTCGCTACGGCTTCGACTTCGGCCTCGCTACCAAGGGGCCCTAAGGGTGAGGACGACCTCGGCAATACCCCCGCGGAGAGGCAAAGATTATACCAAGCAGTCAACCCACCAAGCAATTCAGAAGTTCACAGGCCGCAGGGACGGAGGAGGCCAAATGGCTCGACAACATGGCTTCGCCCTGTGAAGCCCGTCACCATGAGAGGCTCCTATTGTAGGGGTGGCCCCCACCTAAGCCCAGCCGGCCTGCTAAAGGGTTGTAAGGCCCAAAATGGAATATGTGTAATGACGTAAATGCCCTTGAAAGGGATGCTTGAGTGTAAGGGTATAATTGTAAAAGCACTCCCCATGTGGATATATATATACAACACAAGCCACGGGGAAAACCCTAAGCACTTGCTCACCTAACTCTCTACTACCATACTCTCTCTCTGTTTGGTCTGTAACCACAACAGTGTGCATATATATTACCTAGGTCTAGAAAATATGTGTTGCACTCATTTACCCCTTAGTCACTTACCTGTGGATTATTGTTCTTGCTTTTGCTTTCGCTACTATCTTTTGTAT
This sequence comes from Dendrocalamus latiflorus, assembly GCA_017311315.1. NCBI lineage: Eukaryota > Viridiplantae > Streptophyta > Magnoliopsida > Poales > Poaceae > Dendrocalamus > Dendrocalamus latiflorus. Next base: position 13,574,089 of record CM029614.1, on the reverse strand, counting down.
TATGAATATTTGGCCTGGTTGGCCCTTTTGTAAACTGTCACCCGACGCGGTGTATTTCAAAGTTATGGTTTATTATACTCTATGCGATGTATGTGATGATGCAACAATGTATCTGTGAGCACTATCTACTGATCTAGGGAATAGTGCGGTGTTTCACAGGTAATTCTGGATTGAAAAATTTGGGTCTGACAGTTTATCTCCTTAGTCGCGTGGCGTATGGGCCTCTTCTTCTAGTCTTGGGTTGCGTGGAGCTTTCTCTTTTTTTGACATGTGGCCGCATGGGCCTCCTCCCTTGTGGTCGCATGGCTCTCTTTGGTTTGGGGCTGGCTGGTTGGTCCTTCGCTCCTTGTTCTTGCATTGCTTCAAATCTGAGAACACACAATGTGTTTGCATTTGGTAGTATACCATTCTCATTTAAAGCAATAGGGAATTTTCTAAGAAACAAAAGCACCTGTTATTGCAGCAGCTTAGCTCTTGCTCTTATCATAGGACCTGTTGGAGCCTCATTACTAGCTTTTATCATGCACCCTTGAAGTGGAAGGTGAATGCGTAGTAGAGATGTCCTCATCATACAATCGTCCTAGAAAAGAGGACGACCTGCATCGAATGCGGCAGAACAACAACGAGGCCCTGCAACAGTTCATTAGGCACTTTAGCCAGGTTCATAATTCAATTTTGGAGGTCTCTGAGACATCAAAGGAAGCCTTGGTCATAGGTGATAAGGTGCCATAGAGCCCTAAGCAATACTCCGATTGGGGCAAAGGCAAAGCACCTGCTCAGTACGATAATAAGCCTAGGTGGTGTCCACTTCACAAGAAGGAAGAACACGACCTACGCAATTGCCTATTTTCCAATGAAAACTTGAGGATTACTATTCTGGCAAGGGACCGCTTCCCACACTCGATGAGGTGGGGCAGTCGAGTGGTCGAAAGCACTCGGAATAGGATGAGGACATGCCTTTCTATGATCCAAAGCACACGATCGAGCATATCTATGGAGGTTCATCTGTATACTAGTCGAAGTGACAGTATAAGGCTGTCAAACAAGAGGTAAACTTTATCGACCCATCCCTTGTCAGAAGTGTGGTTAGAAGTCACCATCTCTTTTGAGAAGTGTGACTGTTCAATCTCTTCGACTTGACCTGGTTGATTTCTGATCGTGGTCAAGCCCACCATCAACAATTATCGAGTAAATCGCGTGTTGATTGATGGTGGTAGTTCTTTGAATATTTTATTTGTTAGTGCTCTAGACGAGATACAAGTCCCTCATACTAGAATAAAGCTAGTATGATATTAATTTCACAGAATTTTACTGGGATCTTCAGCCAAGCCTATTGGCTAGGTTTCTCTTCCTGTTATGCTCATATCTCCCAGCAACTTCAGGACAGAGAAAATTTCCTTTGATGTGATTGACTTCAACACGGTGTACAACGCCATACTCAGACAACCAACTGTAGCACATTTTTGACACTTGCCCACTATGCATATCAATGTCTTAAGCTGCCAGGTCCCGAGGGAGTCATCACGGTTCGCTGTGATAAGAAAATGGTGCTGACATGCGACTACAAGTACCTTGAGCGACAAGTTACTCAAAGTAGGCTTTATAAGAGAAGTCGATCACTCAGAGTGGTTGGCTAATCCTGTAATGTTTAGGAAGTCTTATGGTCAGTGGCGCATGTCTATAGACTATACCGATTGCATAAAGCTTGTCCAAAAGATCATTTTCCACTTCCTCGTATTGATCAATTGGTTGATTCAACTACTGGTTGTGAAATGTTATGTTTTCTAGATGCATACTGTGGGTATCACCAGATCAGTATATCTTTAGAAGATGAAGAGAAGACTACTTTATCACACCATTTGGAGTGTTTTGCTATCAAAATGCCATTTGGCCTAAAAAATGTTGGTCTGACTTTTCATCGTTTGATGCAATTGACCTGTATACATCAAATGGCCAAAATTTGGAAGCCTGTGTTGATGTGTAGTCGTCAAAAGTGTCAAACAACTTAATCATATTTCAGACCTACAAGAGACTTTCGACAACCTTAGAAAGCATCGCTTGAACTTAACCCCGAGAAGTGTGTGTTCGAAGTTTCTTCAGGAAAGTTGCTCAGATTTCTTGTTTCGGCAAGAAGTATCGAAGCAAATCCTGAAAAGATCAAGGCCATTGAATAGATGCGCCCTCTGACCGTGAAGAAAGAAGTTCAAAAACTCACTGGTTGCATGGCGGCTTTAAGTCGTTTCATTGCATGCCTAGGAGAGAAGGGATTTCCTTTCTTCAAACTTTTTAGGAAACATGAAGGTTTTGAGTGGTCAAAGGAGGATAATGAAGCCTTCAAGGATATCAAGAAAAATCTTACGAGTGCTCTTGCCTTGGTTTCTCCAAAGCCAATCGAGACACTCTTAGTATATCTTTCCACCACGCCACAGGCAGTAAGTGTTGTACTCATTGTAGAGTGTGAAAGCATTCAATGACCAGTATACTATGTAAGCGAAGTCTTACATGGGCCTAAGGAGAGCTATCCTTAGATCCAAAAACTCTTATATGCCCTTCTCATGTCTTCAAGGAAGCTAAGGCATTATTTTCAAGTGCAGAAAATTATTGTGATGTCTGAGTTTCCCTTAGGAGAGGTCCTCTAGAATAGGGAAATAGCGGAGCGCATGGCAAAATGGTCAGCAGAACTTGGGGAGTTCGACCTCCATTTCATATCCCGAACAACCATTAAATCGCAGATCTTGGCAAACTTTGTCGCTGAATGGACAAATCTTGAACCTATTTAGGATCCCCAATAGTACGATTCCCATGACCAGTGGACGATGTACTCTCATGGGTCACTTACACTAAGTGGCTTGGGGGCTGGGGTGGTCCTAGAATCCCTCACAGGAGAGACCTTAAAGCAATGTCATCCAATTACTCTTTCTAGCCACTAATAATGTGGCTGAGTATGAAGGTTTATTGGCTGGCACATGAGCCACTAAAGTGCCCGGGATTCATTAACTACTCGCGAGAGGAGAGAGAAGCACTTTTTTGGTTTCTAGTTACAGTACATCCTAACTTTCTCGCAGTCCAGTTAGCTCGAATAGCTTTTTCCCAATCACAAGTACCACCAGGAGTCTTCTTGGAGCAGCTCCAAAAGACGTCTCTAGTTGAAGCACCGGAGACAACTCGTAATGAGATAGCATCCCTCGAGTACGAGGATACCTGGATGGCTCCCATCTACGAGTATCTTCAAAAGGGTTCTGTACTCAATGATGATCTCAAAGTAGATCATCTATCTCGCAAGGCCAAAATGTATACTTTCATTGATGGAGTATTCTATAAACGGAGTACTCAAGGAGTTCTCATGTGATGCATATCGTAGAAAGAAGAATTGCTTCTCCTTAATGATATACATGGGGGTATTTGTCGAGCACACACCTTTTACAAAATGATGGTCAAAAAGTCCTTTTGACAAGGTTTCTACTAACCAAGAGCCCTTAATAACACCAAAAAGCTAGTTAAGAAGTGCGTACAATGCCAGTTTCATAGCAGGAAAATACACCAATTGGCTCAAGCTCTTCAAACAATTCCTCTCTTGTGGCCTTTTGTGACCTGGGGGCTTGACATCCTAGGACTGTTCCCACAAGCACAGGAGTTTTGAGTTCCTTTTTGTAGCTATTGACACATTCATGAAGTGGATCAAGGCTGAACCTATGATGGGGATTACAATGGAAGCCACAAAAAGGTTCATGATGAGAAGCATGATTACTCAATTCGTAGTACCAAGTCGAATAATACAGATAATGGTAAGCAATTTTCTAGTGCAAAATTCCAATAATTTTGTGATGAATTGGGTACTAAACTGTGTTATGCCTCATTCGCCCATCCTCAAAGTAATGGGGTAGTCGAGCACGCGAATGGCTAGAGCTTGTAAATCGTTGGGGGGCTTGGGTACAAGAACTTCCTTCAGTATTATGCGAAATTTGCACAATTCCTAGTCGGGTGATAGGAGAGACTCCATTTTTCCTAGTTTTTGGGGTCTGAAGCCATCCTCCCCCAGAACTAAAGATACAGTTAGCAAGAGTCAAGAACATCAGTGATTCCAACCAAGAGAACTCTGATCAGATGATATTAACATGCTCAAAGAAAAGAGGAATCAAGCTTTAATCTGATCTGTAGTCTATCAGTAAGCCATGCATAAGTACTACAATCGTAAGGTCCATCCTCGCAGCCTTCCTGTAGGTGATTTGGTATAGAGAAAAATTCAATCCTAGTCTAATCGAAACAAGCTTTCCCCCAAGTTGGAAGGTCCTTACACTATGGTTCAAGTCACATAACCAGGCTCTATACGACTTGTAATGGAGGATGGCTAGATTCTCTCAAACTCTTGGAACATCGACACAAATTTTATGTGTAAACATTTCTACTCTTTCAATAAAGCTTTTAGTTTGTTCAAATCATTATTGTTGTATATTCAGTAGAGCTTCTTTAATGTTTGTTCGACCACTTCTAGTACATCCTATTTGTTTAAATTGGCCGGTATGAGTGATGCACAAGTCTCATGTATTCAAAGGATATAAGTGAAGCTTGTATGTATGGTGTTCGGCTGTATGGTGTTCAAGGAAGCCAACGTGAACACTAACACCTCCCTAGAGTTGGTCTTGGATGGCAAATTCCACACAGATTCGGAAGTGGACAGCTAGCCAAAACTGACTTGGATTCAAGGGTTGTACTCGGATTGATCAGCTGGAAGGAGTTAGGGACACGGACTCAACTTCAAGAGTAAATTGAATCTACTTTTTTTTGTTTTGTTTTATGGGGACACAAGATCAAGTTACGTGAAGGAACACAAAAATCAGCACGTAAACAAAATTTCTTATGGATCAAGACTTAATAAAACTCACGAAAAATAGCAGATGCGAAACTAGGGTTTGGATTTGTTGTGGCTACAGACCAAACAGAGAGAGAGATGGTAGTGGAGAGGTGGGAGTGTTCTGTGTCACCCTCCCCCTTATCTTGATATATATATTCACAAGGGGTCTACTTTTACAGTTATGCCCTTACATCCATACATCCCCATTAGGGGCACTTATGTCATTACACATGTTACTCTGGTTCTTATAACCTCCTAACATGCCTGCTGGGCTTAGGTGGGGGCCACCCCTACGACAGGAGCCTCTCATGGTGAAGGGCTTCACAGGGCCGAAGCCATGTCGCCGAGTCCTTTGGCCCCCTCCGTCCCCTGCGGCCTGTGAATTTCTCCAAGCTTGTGGCTGGGGAGCCTGAGGTCTGGGATGGAAGGTGCCTTGTTGCAGCAGACGCGCGCGCTCCGTCCGCTATCCTTCGAACAGGTGGCAGCGGAGGCTGGCGCCTAGCTCGAAGTAGACGCGCGCGCACCGTCCCCTACCCTTCGAACGGGTGGCAGCGGAGGCTGGCGCCTAGCTCGAAGTAGACGCGCGCGCTCCGTCCCCTACCCTTCGAACGAGTGGCAGCGGAGGCTGGCGCCTAAGTCGAAGCCGAGGCGCGCGCGCTCCGTCCCCTACCCTTCGAATGGGTGGCAGCGGAGGCTGGCGCCTAAGTCGAAGCCGAGGCGCGCGCGCTCCGTCCCCTACCCTTCGAACGGGTGGCAGCGGAGGCTGGCGCCTAAGTCGAAGCCGAGGTGCGCGCGCTCCGTCCCCTACCCTTCGAACGGGTGGCAGCGAAGGTTGGCGCCTAAGTCGAAGCCGAGGCGCGCGCGCTCTGTCCCCTACCCTTCGAACGGGTGGCAGCGGAGGCTGGCGCCTAAGTCGAAGCCGAGGCGCGCGCGTTCCGTCCCCTACCCTTCGAACGGGTGGCAGCGGAGGCTGACGCCTAGCTCGAAGTAGACGCGCGCGCTCTGTCCCCTACCCTTCGAACGGGTGGCAGCGGAGGTTGGCGCCTAAGTCGAAGCCGAGGCGCGCGTGCTCCGTCCCCTACCCTTCGAACGGGTGGCAGCGGAGGCTGGCGCCTAAGTCGAAGCCGAGGCGCGCGCGCTCCGTCCCCTACCCTTCGAACGGGTGACAGCGGAGGCTGGCGCCTAAGTCGAAGCTGAGGCGCGCGCGCTCCGTCTCTGCGCTGAGATCGGAGCTTGGCGCCGGTATGGTTGCGCTCCGGGGCTGTTGTGACCTTGCAGGCTGGTAGTGCGCTTTTAATGGCGGCTGGAATCACGCCGACGCCTAGCCTGGCAGAAGTCAGGCTGTCGCGTCGTGCAGTCTGCCATTCTGCAGGTGGGACACGTGGCGACTCACGACTGGTGCATCGTGGGATGTGAGCGGTTGCGTGACCGCGGCCGTTCGCCTCGTCCCCCGAGAATTTGGACGCGTGTTGAAGGCGTGGAGGCGTTGTGCGCTGCTTGGCCACCTACCCGGCACGGCCCTCTAAGTCCCGGCGGTTCTTCTTTCCAAATCTTGGACAGCCGAATCGCTGCGAATTTGATCTGTCTGTGCGTTGAGCCATATGATAGGCGAGCGGCCTTTATAAGGTGCTAGTGTTGAGGTGGAGCCACCCTTTCTTGCTTGGCTTTTTGATCTGCCGCTTTGCTTCCGCCCGTGCTAGTTGTCACGCCGGTTGCTCCTTTCCCTGCTTCTTCTTCTTCCCTTGTCGCGAAGAGCGATGGCTAGCCATGACGATGCCACCTACCATCCCCGCAGCGGTTCCTTGCCTAGCCAGGGCGAGGCGTCCCATCCTTCCAAGGAGTACAAACTGGTGCCGCGGGGGAGCTCGCGCGCCAACAAGTGGTGGAACGCCATGGAGCACTCGGGAGGCTGCTGCTCCCGTGTGCTGGGGAAGAGCCGCGTGACTGAAGGGACGCTGCAGCGACTTGTGGATGAGGGGAAGATCGTGGATCGCAATGGGGCTCGCCTACCCCGCCGGGACGAGACGGAGCCGAAGCCCGGGGCAATGGAGGCGATTGTTTTTGTCGCGTTCTTCGACGCCGGCCTTCGAATGCCCTCCACGTTGTTCGTGGGCGAAGTTCTGCGGGCCTACAAGTTGGAGCTAGCCCAGTTGACGCCCCACGCGATACTCCGCCTAGCTGTCTTCACGTGGGCGATGCGGACCGAGGGGTGGCGTCCGAGCGTGAGCTTATTCGCCACACTGCACGACGCACACTGTCGACCCAGAAAGGTTGACGGGGCGGTGTCCAACTTCGGCGGTGTGGACTTCGTGCTCCGGGCATCATGCGCGACGTTGTTCCCTGTGCTAGCCTCGTCGGGGCAATGGGCGTCCGGCTGGACTCGGCGGTGGTTCTATTACACCGTGACCGACAAGAGTGGAATGCAGTGCCAAGGTGGGCCGATCTCATTTAACAGCACGCCGAGTCTGAAGGCGGAGATTGACGACACGCGAAAGCTACAGAGTCTTGTCGGTGTCGCCCGTCGAATGAGCGTGCGCGACTTAGCCGAGGAGTTCACAATGTATGGGGCGGCACCACTCCTCCCGGGGGAAGTATGTTGGACAGAACGGCCCCCGCGAGGACGGGTTCGATCCATCCGTATCTCGCCTGCTTCTGCCCTCCGCTCCTTGTAAGTCGCCCAGCACGCTTTACGCGCGCCATTGTATCTGTTTGGCTTCCGCCTGTGTAATATCCTGAACGTCTTTACGGCGTAAGTTTTTAAAATAATCGCGGAGTCGCCGGTTTTTCGGTAAATCGCGGGAAGGAAAAAATAAAAATTGTAGAATAGTGTAAAATGAATAAAATAAATTAAAAATTAAATTAAAACCTCTGAGTGGGCTGCCTGGGGAGTGGGCCGACCGCCTTGGGCCGGAGGCCCAAGGGGTGGCCGCACTTCCCCTCCCCCTCCCCAAAAACCCTAGCCCTTTTTCTCCCCGCTCTCCCAACCCTTTGCAGCCGCCACCCCCCTTCCTCCACCCCCTGGGCGCAGCCCTCTTCCCCCCTCCATCACCCCCCACAAGTGCTGCGGCCATTGGAGCCAAGGAGAGGAAGGAGAAGGAGAAGAAGGAAGGAGAAGGAAGAAGAAGAAGAGGAGGTGGAAAAAAGGGTGATCCATCATCTAGGTAATTTTTCCTCATCCCAAACCCTCTGTTCTACGGAATAATTAGGGTTCTTGGCACGAATTTTGAAGGTAGTTAATAGATTAATTGCCCGATTAGAGATTAGCTGATGTCTGCCTGTAGATTGATTCACGCAGCGTGTCTGTTCGCGAGGTTTTGACCTAGTAAACGAATTTTCCTGTGGACCTTCCCAAAAGGAAAGTTGTAGAGGACTTCCCGGCGCATCTCCTGTATTTGTTTCGTAATTTTATGCCTTTTTATCTGGGAGTTACAGGGTCTGGAATACTGCTGTTCGTCAGGCGAGCAGATTGGTACAGACCGACGGTAATCTGGGAATTAGAGGTCGTAAATGATTTTTATGACCATGGCCGTAATTGAGAAAGTTTTAGATAATTTAGAGATATAGCTGCTGTATAAAATTCAGAATTTTTAGACCCTTTTACTGATGTTGGGACGCATTTGTTTATTGCTGTCCAATCTGCCAGAACAGAGTTCTTCCTCTGTTTTGGGCATTAAATTACACCTAGCTGTGATCAAAATAAAATAGGTGTTCTACATGAAAAATGTAGGCTTTTAAGTGGTGAATCCAGAGAGATATCGTTTGCTGTAAATGGATCAATATTTTTTTAAAGTTACGAAAATGTTAAGCAGCGCTGCTGCAGAGGGTAATTTGTTGAATTGTTGAGCGGAGAGGAGTTTGTGCGGGTTCGGGGTTCTAGCGATGTTTTTAATTATTAATGTCATGTTTGTATGCTGTAGCTGTGTGCTGAGAGTTGCCTTTTGGACAGGTGGTCTTGTCCCTGAGCGCTCTTGATTTTACTTCGCTTCGTCGGTTTGAGGCAAGTGAACGTAGCGGTGGTTGCTACCGTTTAACTTGTTATTCCTTCTACTTGCAATTTACATTATTATCGTAATTTGATACATTATGCCATGATTGCATGATATTTTAATTGTGGAGATGGTAGCAAGTATTAATTAATTGGATATGTTGATATTCTGCTAGTAGACGTGTGGAATTCCTGCTTAAGGTGATATTGTGGACCATGAAATTAATATGTGGTGGATGTGGATATGTTGTGAGCATGATAATGCTCCTTTGAGGATGGATTAATGTGATTTATAATTATCATATCATTCATGTCATATCATGTCATTTGCATATGTGGATGTCGCCGCACCTAGCCGCGACCGTACCGGTACAGCATCGTATATTGCCGTAATACGATGCACCTCTTATCCCGCGGGAAGCATCGTATATTGCCGTAATACGATGCACCTCAAATCCTGCCCTGGAAAGAGTGATGTGGAGCATAGCATTCATATGCATTGCATTGTGGAAAGATTCATTTGCATACATATGCAATATGTTGTGGTGAAGTTATTTTGTGGAATATTCAACTCATAGTTGTAATGTGGATTATACAACTTCATAGTTGTAATGTGGAATTGGCTCCTGTGAGCTATTTGTGGTATGAGGATTATGGTTGTGGACGTGGAATGGGGTTCATCCCTTGTGTACGGTAAGGGTTGTGATTGTGGCATGAGATTCTTTTCTCTTGTATTAATTGTTGATAACAATTGTGGATGTGAGAAATAATAAAGTGTTGAAGTAAAACATACATATGTTTTATTGCTTTTGCTAGTGGTAGTGGTTGAGAATTTAAAGTAGTCAAACAAGATTTATTTGTTAATGCTTTAACGTCATTGATGGTGATTTGAGGTTGAGGATAATAACATTGTAATTGTGCAAGAATGTTGATGATTAACCTATTGTGGTTTGTGGAAGATTAAATGTTTCATTTGCATTTAATTGTGGAAGAATGTTGATGATTAACCTATTGTGGTTTGTGGAAGATTAAATGTTTCATTTGCATTCAATTGTGGATAAAATGACTGCATTCATATGCCAATTAAATCTGAAATTGAAGAGATATGATTCATGAAAATTTGTGGTGGTTTAATAATTGTGGACATGAATTATGGTTGTAGTTGTATGGAATTATAAATGATGATGTATAATTGTTTGTAGTTTGAATAGCCTATTAAACAGTTTGCTTGCTGAGATTTTTATCTCACCCTTGTTTCCCCCTCCCTACAGGTGGACTTTGAGCATGCATGGGAAGGGTAGAACGGCACCACACTGATGCACGTGAATCATATTTTTATGCTGTAATAAAGTTGAAAGGATTCTAGACCTTGCATAGCTTTGTTTACATTATCTTAATAATGTTAAATTTGTGAACTATGTTTTAGATTAAAATGTTGGAGGATGTTTTAAATAGTGAATTGCTATCACTATCCTGTTATTCCTTAGTTGTTTATGCTTCCGCTTATACTATCTTGTTTAGTAATTGTTGCCAGTTTATTTTATCTTGTAAATTGGCTCGTTGTAGAGTAGTTTTAGTAGCATCCCAGAGTAATGTGGGTCCTGGGGTGTTACAGCCTGACTGACGTGATCTCCTGCGCAGTGGCTCGGCTAGAAGATGCGGAGCGCGCGGTTGCGGCGCTCCTCGGCCCGTACACGCTTAAGGAGCACCAGGCTCGCGAGGCCGCAGTCAAGGCGGCTAAGCAGGGGCGGATAAACCGCACCTGCGAGGCTGTGGGCATTACTGTGCCCGAGCGCGCTGTGCCGGAAGAGCTTCCCGCCGGGACTCCAGGCGCTCAGGACGATGATAGCCCTACGGGGGTGTTATCTTCGCGGTGCCGGGCCCGTTCCCCAGCTGCCGTACGCGACCCGGCAGCCCCCTCAGCGGCTAGCACAACTGAGACGGGGTGTGCGACCGGCGGTGGGCCTGGCCATACTGCTTCGGAGGGGCGCGCCGCCTCGGATCCCCCGGCACCTCCTGCCGACGCCCACGAGCCCGTGCTCGCGGGCATCGTTGAGTTGGAACTCGTCAACCCGGGGGGTCGCGTCGTTCCTGGCGAGAAAACCACGGCTGAAGGTGCGTTATCAACCGCAGCGGCCGACGAGGGCGCGCCCCCTACAGAGGAAGCCGTGGGGGCGACGGTAACCGTAGCTGGTGTTGCCGCGGAAGAATCGCCTGTGCCACCGCAGGCGAAACGCCCTCGGACTCAGTCCCCGCCGCCAGCGAGGGGTCGATACGCCGTTGCGGGACCTTGCCGCGGGATTACGGCGTCTGGCGCGGCCGAGTAGACCTCCTCCCCGACCGTCGAGGCGCCCGGCTCCCCCTAGGTAGTCGAACCGGCGCCACTTCCTACCGCGACAAGGGGCGCAGGCGGTAGGCGTGAGTCCCTTTCTTCACCTGACTTCGCGAGACTCTCTCCGATCTGCTCGCTCATTCTGCCAACATCAGATGAGACGAAGTCTCCCGGACGTGGCGAAGGATCGAGCAGCGGAGGTATGCGCGAAGTCGGAATCCTTGCGCAGGGTGCCCCGCAGGTGTCCGCCGTTGTTGACGTGGCCCGGAGATATTTTGCGACCTCATCGCAGCTGCAGAACGTGCCGACAACGGCCTCGACCGGGAGATGTTGTCGTCATGGAGGGGGAACTCCTAGCGCTCGCGCTACAGGCCTCCGAGATGAGGGTAAATATGTGCGCTTCAGCTTTGTAAGGTACTGCTGGACGCCTGCTGATTTGTTGTTTTTGCCAGACGCTTGCCCTCAGCCGGTCCTTTGACGAGGCCCGCGTTCGGGAGCGGAGGGCTCTGGAAGCCAGCCTTCGTGAAGCAAGCAATGCTCTCGCCGCGAAGGATGAAGAACTTCGCGCACTGGAGGGCGCCATGGCGACCACAGAACTCGAGGCCACGGGAGCCAAGTGCGCCGCGGCTGAGGAGCGCGCCGCCTTCGTGCAGCGGATCGCCGTCCTAGAAGGGGAGAACGCCCAGCTGGCGGAGTCTGCTGCCGAGAATAGCCTCGTCCTGGAAAATGCGTCCACGTCGGCGTGGCGGGCCATGGAGTCTCTGAACCAGGCCCTACGAGATCTGTGCATCAGAGTGCCGGACACTACGCACGGGCCGGAGGCCCTGTCGGAGACGCTCGGGTTGATTGAGGAGGGGGCCGACGTTGCTCTTCGTGGCGCCAGAACGTTTGGCGAGCACTGCGGCTATCTTGGTGCGTGCTTCGCCCTCGCCCTGCTTCACACTCGTGGGTGTAGACATACCCATGAGCTATCAAATCCTCAACTGGATCTTCCCGTCCGACCAGAGGTCATGTCGGACGCCATCCGCTCCATCGGGCCTAGCCTGCAGAACTTCCATCAACGGATCTGGGGCCGCTTTGGGGAAGATGCAGCGAGGGTTGCCGTGCAGCAGACGCTGCATGGGGAGGGGGACCTCCTCCAGTGGCTCGAAAGGGTCCTTCAGCGTCACGGCGACGACGGCACGGGTTCGTCCGCACCGCGCCAAGGCTGAGCGGTTGGTCGAGTAGGGCAGGGGGATAATGCACTGGTTCTTACGCTTGTAACCTTGTAACCCCCTTTGCTTTTGCAATGAATCCAAGTAGTAGCTTATTGTTGGTGTTACCTGCCGCCGAACGCGAAGGGGAGAAGACCTCCGCACTTTGTTTATACTCCGTAGAGCGCGTAGGGAGGGTATCCGTGTCTTATTCAAAGTATGGACCGGCCCGTGCGGAGGCGAACCCCGCCGCTACGACTTTCTTTATAGTCCGGAGACTTGCGCGTGCAGAGGCGGACCTCAACGCTACGTCGTGTTTAAAGTCCGTAGACTAGCGCGTGCGGAGGCGGACCTCGACGCTACGACTTCCTTTATAGTCCGGAGACTCGCGCGTATGGAGGCGGACCTCAACGCTACGTCTTATTTAAAGTCCGTAGACTGGTGCGTGCGGAGGCGGACCTCGACGCTACGACTTCCTTTATAGTCCGGAGACTCGCGCGTGCGGAAGCTGAGCTCAACGCTACGTCTTATTTAAAGTGTCCGTGCACTGGTGCGTGCGGAGGCGGACCTCGACGCTACGACTTCCTTTATAGTCCGGAGACTCGCGCGCGCGGAAGCTGAGCTCAACGCTACGTCTTGTTTAAAGTCCGTGGACTGGTGCGTGCGGAGGCGGACCTCGACGCTACAACTTCCTTTATAGACTGGAGACTCGCGCGTGCGGAAGCTGAGCTCAACGCTACGTCTTATTTAAAGTCCGTGGACTGGTGCGTGCAGAAGCTGAGCTCAACGCTACGTCTTATTTATACTCCGTAGAGTGCGCGCGGAGGCGTCCCCCGCTGCGTCTTATTTATACTCCGTAGAGTGCGTGCGGAGGCGGACCTCGACGCTACGTCTTATTTGAAGTCCGTAGACTAGTGCGTGCGGAGCTAGGCTCGACGCTACGTCTTATTTATAGTCCGTAGACTGTCGCGTGCGGAGCTAGGCTCGACGCTACGTCTTATTTAAAGTCCGTAGACTGGTGCATGCGGAGCTAGGCTCGACGCTATGTCTTATTTAAAGTCTGTGGACTAGTGCGTGCGGAGGCGGACCTCGACGCTACGTCTTACTTTATAGTCCGGAGACTCGCGCGTGCGGAGGCAAACCTCGACACTACGTCTTATTTAAAGTCCGTGGACTAGTGCGTGCGGAGGCGGACCTCGACGCTACGTCTTACTTTATAGTCCGGAGACTCGCACGTGCGGAGGCAAACCTCGACGCTACGTCTTATTTAAAGTCCGTGGACTAGTGCGTGCGGAGGCGGACCTCGACGCTACGTCTTACTTTATAGTCCGGAGACTCGCGCGTGCGGAGGCAAACCTCGACGCTACGTCTTATTTAAAGTCCGTGGACTAGTGCGTGCGGAGGCGGACCTCGACGCTACGTCTTACTTTATAGTCCGGAGACTCGCGCGTGCGGAGGCAAACCTCGACGCTACGTCTTATTTAAAGTCCGTGGACTTTGTTCTGCTCCGCGCGGACAGGGGATGCTTTGGGAACAGCAACCTTTATTGAACTCCCGTTTGCGCGGGCGAGCATCGCATAACAAAGGGCTGGTGGCTCTACGCTTGCTGTCCTGCTTCTAGGCGTAGTACCGCGGCAACCTGTCCGCGTTCCATGTGTGCCGGAGGGCTTGTCCTTCGAGCGTGGCGAGGCGATACGCCCCCTTCGGCAATGCCTCCACCGCGATGTACGGGCCTTCCCACTTGGACTCCAGCTTGCCAACGGTCTCCGCCTGGAGCGCCACTCTGAGAACGAGATCCCCAGGCTTGAACCCCCGCGGGCATATAGAGCGGTCCCGAGTACGCATTGTCTGCCGCGCATACTTCTCGACATGGTGGGCTGCATCTGCCCGTATCTCGTCGAGGAGGTCCAAGGACACACGGCGCTCCTCTTCGGGTGCTTGGACGAGGACCCTCCACGAGCCGGCCCTGATTTCCTCGGGCGTCACCGCTTCGTCACCGAAAAGGAGCTTGAACGGCGTGAATCCCGTCGGGCGTGTTACCGTTGTGCGAAGCGACCATAGAACGCTGTGAAGCTCACTTGGCCACTTGCCCTTCGGCAATCCGACTAGGCGCTTTTTGATGGCAGCGGAGATGGCGCCATTCGCCCGTTCGACCGCCCCGTTGGACTGGGGATGCCCTACCGAGGCGAATCGGAGGGTGATGCCCATGTTGTCACAATAGTCTTTGAAGAGGGTGGCGTCGAACTGCAGGCCATTGTCAACCGTGAGCTCCCGGGGCACACCGAAGCGACATATGATGTTTTGCCATAGGAAGCGCTATATGGCCGCAGAAGTTACTTTGGCCAGGGCGACCGCCTCCGGCCATCTGGAGAAATACTCCAGCGCGACTACCACGAACCGGAGGTCCCCTGGAGCTCGGGCAAGTGGTCCTACTATATCAAGGCCCCAGCGTGCCAGTGGCCACACCGGGGGAATGGGGTTGAGGCTCGTCGGGGGCCTGCGGATGATGCGCGCCATCCACTGGCACCCTTGGCACCGACGGACGAGGTCCTGGGCGTCGGTGATGGCCGTTGGCCAGTAGAAGCCTTGCCTGAACGCCTTGCCGACTAATGACCTTGGTGCCAGGTGGGATCCGCACATGCCCGCGTGGATCTCCGCCAGGAGCTCCTTTCCCCCCTCAGTCGAGAGGCAGCGTAGGAGCGGTGCGCAAACCCATCTCTTGTAGAGCATCCCTTCGAACACCTGGAAGGACCGTGCGCGGTGCTGCAAGCGCCAAAGCTCGGCGGGGTCCTCCGGCTCGGCGATGCCTTGCAAGAAATTGAAGATGGGCTCTCGCCAATCTCCTGGCCGATCAATGCGGTGGACGAGTGCCGCGTCCCGGTTGTCCTGCGCTAATATCTCGTAAAACGTCCCCTCAGGGGGGCAGTTGCTGGCTGGCCGCCTTAGCGAGGGCGTCGGCCTGCTCATTCTCCGCGCGGGGGATGGCCTTGACGGTGACACCCAAAAAGTGCCTTTCCCTCGCCCTCACCGCCGCGAGGTACTTGGCCAACTCAGGGTCCTTGGCTTGATATGACTTGTCCACATGGCCAGCCACCAAGCGTGAGTCGGTGCGGACCAACACCCGTCTCGCGCCGACTGCCTTGAGCTTCGCTAGGCCGAAGAGCAGTGCCTCGTATTCAGCCGTGTTGTTGGTGGCGGGGAAGGCAAGGCGCGCCGAGTATAGCAGACGCTGTCCTTTGGGCGTGACGATCACTGCCCTACGCCCGCGCCGGCGACGCTGTAAGCGCCGTTGATTGTAAGCGTCCAGACGGGATCATCGTGCGTCTGGACGGGTTGAGCCGACGGGGTCCATTCGGCGAGAAAATCCGCCAGGACTTGGGATTTGATTGTCGTTCGCGAGGCATACGTCAAGGAGAAGGGAGCGAGCTCGGCAGCCCATTTGCCGATGCGCCCTGTGGACTCCTTGTTGTGTAGCATCTCTGCCAGGGGGAATGAGGAAGGCACTGTGATCGGGTGGGCTAGAAAATAATGCCGAAGCTTCCTGGAGGCCATGACCAGCGCGTAGGCGAGCTTCTCAAGCTCTGTGTATCTTGTCTTGACGCCTTGGAGGGCTTCGGAGACAAAGTAGACGGGCCGTTGCATGGCCGCTGTAGCTCCGCCGAAAGCGGGGACTCCGGATCTACGCGTCTCAGCGGCACGCGGCTAGCTGCGGGGGCTTCGCGACTGTCCGTCCCCTCCGGCGTGGGCTCGGGCGCGATTAGTGGCGCTTCCTGTTGGCTCCGAGCCTCTTGTATATCTCGGACGGCTCCGCGAAGGTCGCCTAGTTCCTGCTGGAACGCGTTGAGGGCTGCTAGTAGGGCACCTTCCACCGCAAGTGCTGTCGGGGCCGCCGGAACACCCAGCGGGCAGGTCGGTGCAGGGACCCTCGCCGCACGATCTCCGGATCCGCCGGATGCTTCGTTGCGGCTACCCCCGGCCGTCGGATCCGCGCTGCCGGCGAGGGCGGCGGGGGCTGTCGTTGTAGCGGCGCTGGCGGGGCCGGTCGTTGTAGCGCGAGCGTCGACGCCCGCGACCACCACGCCTATGCCGCCGCCAGCTCCTTCGGCGGCCGATGCCGAAGCCCTGGTATTCACGCGCCGCTCCAATCCAGCCGTCTTCTTTCCCTTTGCCGCCGCCGACGAAGCTTTTTTCGGTGCCATCCTTCTTCTTCGGTCTTCAGGCTTGCTCCTGTCCTCCCCACGGACGGCGCCAACTGTTGTGGCTACAGACCAAATAGAGAGAGAGATGGTAGTGGAGAGGTGGGAGTGTTCTGTGTCACCCTCCCCCTTATCTTGATATATATATATTCACATGGGGTCTACTTTTACAGTTATGCCCTTACATCCATACATCCCCATTAGGGGCACTTATGTCATTACACATGTTACTCTGGTTCTTATAACCTCCTAACAGGCCAGCTGGGCTTAGGTGGGGGCCACCCCTACGACAGGATTATTTTTTGTGTGTTTTCGGTTTATGGACTATAGGACAGCAAGTAATAAACTGAAATTTAAAGGGATAAGATCCTACCGAGTAAACCGCACTCTGATACCAAGATGATACGGGGTCGCCCAATCTTCTCGACGTAGGATGGATACTCATGGGAGTCTTGATGAATCGTAATGATCCTCCAATGCCAGTGCAAGGGACGAACACTCTTTAATCCGCCAAACCACACTCCTGTTGATTTCACCGACCACCAAGCGAAGATTTATCGTGCACCCAATTCCCAGCGGAAAGGCTGAATGATCTTGATTGAAGAAGATACTCCTAATTCCATAAGGAATTTCGGCAGCAATGCTAAACTCGAAAACTTTAGTAGATTGATTTTTCTCAAACGTGGTCTGAGCCCTAAAGGCTACCAATACAAGGCTTATATAGCCACTTGGGACGTCCATATGGTCCCCAAACCAAGTACAACTCAACCCTATATGGTTTTAGATACGAACTCTCACAAAAAGGAAACTGCAGTTTTCACCCGTCATATTGTTTCGGTCATAACTGTTTATTCGTGACGAATTTGAAGATGGGACTAGATCCATTGCGTAGCCCTTGAAATTATCTTTCCAACGAGTGCAAGAACACCTGAATCGGACTCCGTTTGTGAAAGTTATGGCCTTTTTAGTAACTGCCTATCAGGCTGTCCCGAACCGAATCCGAATTGAATCCTGAGTTGAATCCGAGTTTGAATTGGGTTGAGCATGTGAGAAGTCCAAATTTGGCTTGAAAATCTTATCCAAAACTTGTTGTTTAAGTCCTTGGGCTCCTCCCATTTTGCTCTCCCACTGCATGGGCTTCTTTCCTCCTTGATCAGCTGCATGGACTGCTTAGCTTTCTCCTTTTCATTCCCATGGGCTTTGAGCTTTATGTTCTTGGTAGCAAATATGATTACCCTCTTTGTGCTTCTCCATTGCTTTGGCCTCGGAATCATCATAATATTTGAACCTAATAATAAACAAGAATTTGGCATAAGGTAGTATATCGTTCCCACGAATAGAAGAAAATTCATTAAGAAACAAATTCACTTGACAATATTTAGTGCGGCTCAATACTTCTTTCCAGTGAAATAATGTATTTGACTGAAAAGTGCTAAGCATATGTGTATCCGCATCATCCTCCCCTTCTTCAAGAAAAGCCGTCCTCGGCTTTTGGTAGCCTGAAATTGTACTAAGCAAAGAATACAATGTATATGCATGGTATATATATTTGTCATCAACACTTCTTTTGCTTAGCATATCAAGAACATCCGAAGCCGTAATAGATAAAAAGAAAAATACATATGCATGGTATATGTATGAATCAATTATTGTGTCATTCTCGTTGTTCCACACAAACCAGTTAATATAACAACAACCATAAGATGTATACATTGCAATATTGTCTTTCATATCATTCTCCCTCCCATGAGAAAAAGTCGTCCTCAACTTTGCTAAGCACATGGACAAGTCATTAATGGGCCAAACCAAATTAAGTTGTTCAAATATGGGGGAGAAAATTTTTAGTTCCTTCCATGCTTCAACTGCGCTACTCTGATTATTTGTACATGATTGTACATTAAAGGATGAATAAGTAGGCTTAAGAAATCTTTTAAAACATGAAGCACTATTGTTGAAACTCATCTCATTGTGATCATGATATGGCACAAAAGTTTGTTTATCCAAAATATGCAATTTCAATTCAGCAAGCTTATCACATGTAATACATATTCGATAAACATAAAACTTATCATCTATACCATAATTTCCAATCAAATTGAACTTATATGTATATGCATAGGTACTAACTAGTGATGTTAAACACGGAATTTCAGCAACATTCTCAATCACACTAGATAGCTCTATAGGATCATCAAACATGATATAGCACAAAGAATCACTAGGAGATATTCGAGTAAGAACTTCCGTATGAGTAATCAATTCCACATTATGTAAATTGAGTAAAGAAATTTCAGAACATGGAATTTTCATTCGCACATATGAGTTCTCACAAGTACTCACCGTTTCACAATTAATTTCAGCGCCAATATTGTTACCTTTATTGTTCTCCTAAGTTGATATAGGTGTTGTAGGTATTAAATCATCATGATGTAACAACATAACAGCAAGTACTTCATCTTCAACCGTGGTTATCTCCTCATCTTTGACTTCCAATGATGCCGGTTGTTGAATGTTTAATAGCTCATCTTCAATTTCAACCTCTTTCTTCTCTTGGTGTTCCTCTCACACTCTCAATTTGGATGCCCTCAAACTCACATATGGTGGAATCACACAGCTCACACTTTTTATCTCTCTCACTCAATTTGGCTATATGGCTCTCATTCTCATATGGGTTTTGACGTATCTCAAATATTGTATGTGTCATTGGGGCGGCACAAGATGTCTCCTTGACCGAAGGGAAAGTCCCATGCTCGGTCATCTTCTCCTCCTCAATAGCACAATTCGCAAGATCATGCGCGCTACTAAAATATTTATGTTGAAGTGCAGCGACGATCTTAGAATTTAAGCCACCCCTGAAGTATGCCTTCTCCCTTGATGTACTAGTGACACCAGCACGACGCATCGCATCCTGCAGTTCAAAATAGTAATCTTGGACAGTATTACTTCCTTGTGTGATATTCTTCAGATGGTGAAGCAATTCCTGCACATAATAGGATGGCATAAACTCGCTTTTCATGAACGCCTTCAAATCTGACCAAGATTTAATGAATTGTTTTCCAATTAGTTGTTGCCACCAACTATAAGCATAGTCTTCAAACTCCCTCGTGGCATGCATCACCTCTTGGTCTTTGGAAAGTTTCTGAAATCTAAACACTTTCTCCATTCGCCATTCCCACTCAAGATACTCCTCTGGATCATCACTGCCATAGAAAGGAACAAGGCTATCCTCTTCTTGTTGGGGACGAAGTGCTTGCACAATATCATTCACGATGTTTTTGTGTAACACCTTCATTTGTTGATTGAGCTCAATACGGAAATCCTGCATATCCGCCTTAAGTTGTACATGCTTAGCAGTGGTGCCTAATTGGAGCTCTTGTTGCAATGTACTTTTTGATGCCTGATGTTGAAAGCGAGTCACTGGGGAATTCAGACCATGCTCCTCTCCCATGTTGTCGTCTCCACCTGACATGGTTAGTAGCACAAAGAAGACACAAAAGCCACAATATATGGGTAATATGTGGAGTCACTCAATCTCACTTTTCCTCTCCCAAGTAAAGTTCTACCTTTCAGAAGTGAATTGAGGCCAAAAGAAACTTACACTTGGAGGTTCAATAACAAGTGATGATCAAGCGGATTTAAAAGTGACTCACAATTGCACGGCAAAGGATATTTTGTGGAGCTTGGTTAGGAAGTTTTTATCCTACACAATCTGAATATCACGATGTTGTAAAATTAAGTAATAATCCAAGCTAGAAAATATTGCCTATGTGCTGATCCAATAGATATAAGTGAAGTGTATGAACGCACACGCAAAGATCAATGTGACTCAATGCAACAAAGGAATGAGCTAGATGGAAACAATTAGGAACAATAGCTCGTTTGCATCAAATACTAAGAGAGACGCTAGCCAATTGCAATAACAAGAAAAGAGGGCACATGATTGCTCAAGAATTTTAGTTACTCAAACTGAAAATATGAACTAGAACTACTCACCCAATCAGCCTTCTCTCTCTCTCTCTCTTCTTTTTTTCTATTTTTTTGCTCACCTCTTTTTTTTTTGCTACCTTGCCAATCACCCAAATATGTTCAACTCACTGTTCTGAGTCTATTGATGGTATATGGGTCACAAAGTTTGAAATTTTTTTGATTGGCTGGGATGAGTGATGCACAAGCCCAATGTTCAGCTGGGACTATTCAGGAGCAGCACTCAATGCAATATCAATGACTAGTCTCATGTATTCAAAAGATATAAGTGAAGCTTGTATGTATGGTGTCGGCCGTATGGTGTTCAAGGAAGCCAACGCGAACACTAACACCTCCCTAGAGATGGTCTCGGATGGCAAATTCCACACAGATTCGGAAGTGGACAGCTAGCCAAAACCGACTTGGATTCAAGGGTTGTACTCGGATTGATCTGGAAGGAGTTAGGGATACGGACTCAACTTCAAGAGTAAATTGAATCTACTTTTTTTTTGTTTTGTTTTATGGGGACACAAGATCAAGTTACATGAAGGAACACAAAGATCAGCACGTAAACAAAATTTCTAATGGATCAAGACTTAATAAAACTCACAAAAAATAGCAGATGCGAAACTAGGGTTTGGATTTTGTTTTGTGTGTTTTCGGTTTATGGACTATAGGACAGCAAGTAATAAACTGAAATTTAAAGGGATAAGATCCTACCGAGTAAACCGCGCTCTGATACCAAGATGATACGGGGTCGCCCGATCTTCTCGACGTAGGATGGATACTCATGGGAGTCTTGATGAATCGTAATGATCCTCCAATGCCAGTGCAAGGGATGAACACTCTTTAATCCACCAAAACACACTCGTGTTGATTTCGCCGACCACCAAGTGAAGATCTATCGTGCACCCAATTCCCAGCGGAAAGGCTGAATTATCTTGATTGAAAAGATACTCCTAATTCCATAAGGAATTTCGGCAGCAATGCTAAACTCGAAAACTTTAGTAGATTGATTTTTCTCAAACGTGGTCTGAGCCCTAAAGGCTGCCAATACAAGGCTTATATAGCCCCTTGGGACGTCCATATGGTCCCCAAACCAAGTACAACTCAACCCTATATGGTTTTAGATACGAACTCTCACAAAAAGGAAACTATATTTTCCACCCACCATATTGTTTTGGTCATAACTTTTTATCCATGGTGAATTTGAATGTGGGACCTGATCCATTGCGTAGCCCTTGAAATATTTTTCCAACGAGTATAAGAACACCTGAATCGGACTCTATTTGTGAAAGTTATGGCCTTTTTAGTAACTGCCTATCAGGCTGTCCGAGCCAAATCCGAATTGAATCCTGAGTTGAATCCGAGTTTGAATTGGGTTGAGCATGTGGGAAGTCCGAATTTGGCTTGAAAATCTTATCCAAAACTTGTAGTTTAAGTCCTTGGGCTCCTCCCATTTTGCTCTCCCACTGCATGGTCTTCTTTCCTCCTTGATCAACTGCATGGGCTGCTTGGCTTTCTCCTTTCCATTCCCATGGGCTTTGAGCTTTATGTTTTTGGTAGCAAATATGATTACCCTCCTTGTGCTTCTCCATTGCTTTGGCCCCGGAATCATCATAATATTTAAACCTAATAATAAACAAGAATTTGGCATAAGGTAGTATATCGTTCCCAAGAATAGAAGGAAATTCATTAAGAAACAAATTCACCTGACAATATTTAGTGCGGCTCAATACTTCTTTCCAGTGAAATAATGTATTTGACTGAAAAGTGCTAAGCATATGTATTTGGTTCCGGCCTCCTTCTCCTCCCTCGCGGTTCTAAAGGCTTCACAATGTTCAAACCTGAGAATGCACAAAACATTTGCATGAGGTTGTACCCGATTCTCATCAATGACAATAGATTCATTAAGAAACAAAAGCACCTGTTGATGTAAAAGTTTAGCTCTTGCTCTAGTCAGTGGACCAACATGCACTTCCGCACTTGTATTACTTGTGGCTTCACTTATGGCGTCCATCTCAGTATGTGCATTCCACCAATAGGAGAAGATGTATAAGTGTTAGGGATGCCCTCATCATCCTCCCCCTCTTGAAAAGGCGTCGTCCTTGACGCTGGATCGTCACCACCAAAGAAAGGTGATAAATCAACGACATTGAACGTAGAGCTCACGCTATAGTCATCGCCGGAAAGCTCTATCTTGTAGGCATTGTCGTTGATCTTCGCAAGCACCTTGAAAGGCCCATCACCATGCGGTAGTAACTTAGACTTACGACGTTCTGGAAAATGATCCTTGCGGTAGTGTACCCAAACCAAATCACCTGGTTGAAAAACCATCTTCTTCCTTTTTTTTGTTCGTCTTGTCAGCATAATATTTGACCTTGCACTCTATCGCTTCTTTTGTCTTGAGATGCAATTTCTTCACATATTCAGCTCGCTTGGACGCCTCCATATGAGTATGGTGTTGACTGGGAAGCGGCAACAAATCAAGCGGTGTAAAGGGCTTGAAACCATAAACTACCTCAAATGGACACATCTGCGTAGTGGAATGCATGGCCCGATTATAAGCGAATTCCACGTGCGGTAAACAATCCTCCCACTCGCGCAGATTCTTCTTGATCATGGTCCGGAGTAACATCGAAAGTGTGCAGTTCACCACCTCCGTTTGACCATCAGTTTGGGGATGACAAGTTGTGTTGAATAACAACTTCGTCCCCAGTTTACCCCAAAACGTCTTCCATAAGTAGCTCATGAACTTCACATCGCGATTTGACACAATAGTACGTGACACGTCATGTAGCCTCACGATCTCCCTGAAAAACAAGTCAGCAATATGCGACGCATTGTCGCTCTTGTGGCACGGAATAAAGTGTGCCATCTTTGAAAAACGATCCACAATGACAAAAATAGAATCGCTCCCCCTCTTAGTTCTAGGCAGTTCTAAAATAAAATCCATACTAATATCCTCCCATGGGGCATTGGGAACATGTAAAGGGGTATACAAACTGTGTGGATTCAACTTCGATTTCGCTTTGTGGCAAGTAATGCATCGCTGCACATACCTCTCCACATCTCGCCTCATCTTGTAATATTCTGAACGTCTTTACAGCGTAAGTTTTTAAAATAATCGCGGAGTCGCCGGTTTTTCGGTAAATCACGGGAAGGAAAAAATAAAAATTTTAGAACAGTGTAAAATGAATAAAATAAATTAAAAATTAAATTAAAAACCTCTGAGTGGGCTGCCTGGGGAGTGGGCCGACCGCCTTGGGCCGGAGGCCCAAGGGGTGGCCGCACCTCCCCTCCCCCTCCCCAAAATCCCTAGCCCTTTTTCTTCCCCCTCTCCCATCCCTTTGCAGCCGCCACCCCCCTTCCTCCACCCCCTGGGCGCAGCCCTCTTCCCCCTCCATCACCCCCCACAAGTGCTGCTGCCATTGGAGCCAAGGAGAGGAAGGAGAAGGAGAAGAAGGAAGGAGAAGGAACAAGAAGAAGAGGAGGAGGAAAAAAAAGGTGATCCATCATCTAGGTAATTTTTCCTCATCCCAAACCCTCTGTTCTATGGAATAATTAGGGTTCTTGGCACGGATTTTGAAGGTAGTTAATAGATTAATTGCCCGATTAGAGATTAGCTGATGTCTGCCTGTAGATTGATTCGCGCAGCGTGTCTGTTCGCAAGGTTTTGACCTAGTAAACGAATTTTCCTGCGGACCTTCCCAAAAGGAAAGTTGTAGAGGACTTCCCGACTCATCTCCTGTATTTGTTTCGGAATTTTATGCCTTGTTATCTGGGAGATATAGGGTCGGGAATACTGCTGTTCGTCAGGTGAGCAGATTGGTACAGACCGACGGTAATCTGGGAATTAGAGGTCGTAAATAATTTTTATGATCATGGCCGTAATTGAAAAAGTTGTATATAATTTAGAGATCTATCTTCTGTATAAAATTCAGAATTTGTAGACCTTTTACTGATGTTGGGACGCATTTGTTTATTGCTGTCCAATCTGCCAGAACAGAGTTCTTCCTCTGTTTTGGGCATTAAATTACACCTAGCTGTGATCAAAATAAAAATAGGTGTTCTACATGAAAAATGTAGGCTTTTAAGTGATGAATTCAGAGAGATATCGTTTGCTGTAAATGGATCAATATTTTTAAAGTTACAAAAATGTTAAGCAGCGCTGCTGCAGAGGGTAATTTGCTGAATTGTTGAGCGGAGAGGAGTTTGTGCGGGTTCGGGGTTCTAGCGACGTTTTTAATTATTAATATCATGTTTGTATGCTGTAGCTGTGTGCTGAGAGTTTCCTTTTGGACAGGTGGTCTTGTCCCTGAGCGCTCTTGATTTTACTTCGCTTCGTCGGTTTGAGGCAAGTAAACGTAGCGGTGGTTGCTACCGTTTAACTTGTTATTCCTTCTACTTGCAGTTTACATTATTATCGTAATGTGATACATTATGCCATGATTTCATGATAATTTAATTGTGGAGATGGTAGCAAGTACTTATCCATTGATATGTTGATAATCTGCTAGTAGCCATTGGAAATCTTGCTTAATGTTATAATGTGGAACATGAAAATAACATGTGGTGGATGTGGATATGTCGTGAGCATGTTGATGCTCCTTTGAGGATGGATTAATGTGATTTGTGATTATCATATCATATCATATCATGTCATATGCATATGTGGATGTCGCCGCACATAGCCGCGACTGTACTGGTACCGCATCGTATATTGCCGTAATACGATGCACCTCTTATCCCGCGGGAAGCATCGTATATTGCCGTAATACGATGCACCTCAAATCCTGCCCTGGAAAGAGTGATGTGGAGCATAGCATTCATATGCATTGCATTGTGGAAAGATTCATTTGCATACATATGCAATATGTTGTGGTGAAGTTATTTTGTGGAATATTCAACTCATAGTTGTAATGTGGATTATACAACTTCATAGTTGTAATGTGGAATTGGCTCATGTGAGCTATTTGTGGTATGAGGATTATGGTTGTGGACGTGGAATGGGGTTCATCCCTTGTGTACGGTAAAGGTTGTGATTGTGGCATGATATTCTTTTCTCTTGTATTAATTGTTGATAACAATTGTGGATGTGAGAAATAATAAAGTGTTGAAGTAAAACATACATATGTTTTATTGCTTTTGCTAGTGGTAGTGGTTGAGAATTTAAAGTAGTCAAACAAGATTTATTGGTTAATGCTTTAACGTCATTGATGGTGATTTGAGGTTGAGGATAATAACATTGTAATTGTGGAAAAATGTTGATGATTAACCTATTGTGGTTTGTGGAAGATTAAATGTTTCATTTGCATTTAATTGTGGAAGAATGTTGATGATTAACCTATTGTGGTTTGTGGAAGATTAAATATTTCATTTGCATTTAGTTGTGGATAAAATGACTGCATTCATATGCCAATTAAATCTGAAATTGAAGAGGTATGTGTTGTGGCTACAAGCCAAACAGAGAAGGAGGAGACGAGTAGAAGAGGAAGAGGGAGCCAGATCTGTGGATGGTTGGTGAGAATGAGAGGATGTCCTGCCCCCTTTGCCCCTCCTGGGGGCTTATATATATGTAAGTGGGGTAGAATGGGAAATCCCCATTCTACCCCTTAGTATTTACAAAGGATGGGGGTACACTGGTATATTTACACTGTTATATTTCTCTACACTATTGGGCCTATTACATGTTGGACTAGCAGCATGGCCCAGTCACGGGGGGTTGGGCCACCCCTACAACAGTACTCCCTCGACAGCAAGCGCTGAGGTCCCGATGGGCGAGCTGACGCAATCAACCACCCCAGCCCCCGTTCCCTGACAGCAAGCACGAGGGTGCCGATGCAACTGATAGCTCGCAGACCCTAAAGGCAATGCTTATGAAGGAACCGGTGAAGGGCCGGAGACGTCGTCGAGCGCCGAAGACGTGCCGTCCCGCCGAGGCGATGCCTACAAGGCGGACAGCGGAGTCGAGGCCGAAAGCGCGTCGTCGAACGCCAAAGACGTGCCGTCCCGCCGAGGCGATGCCTACAAGGCGGACGGCGGAGTCGAGCGCCGAAGACGTGTCGTCCCACCGAGGCGATGCCTACGAGGCGGACGGCAGAGTCGAGGCCGAAGGCGTGTCGTCAAGCGCAGAAAACGTGCCGTCCTGCCGAGGCGATGCCTACGAGGCGGATGGCGGAGTCGAGCGCCGAAGACGCGTCGTCGAGCGCCGAAGACGCGCCGTCGAGCGCCCAAGACGTGCCGTCCTGCCGAGGCGATGCCTACAAGGCGGACAGCGGAGTCGAGCGCCGAAGACGTGCCGTCCCATCGAAGCGATGCCTACGAGGCGGTCGGCGGAGTCGAGGCCGAAGGCGTGTCGTCAAGCGCCGAAGACGTGCCGTCCAGCGCCCAAGACGTGCCGTCCTGCCGAGGCGATGCCTACAAGGCGGACAGCGGAGTCGAGCGCCGAAGACGTGCCGTCCCACCGAGGCGATGCCTACGAGGCGGACGGCGGAGTCGAGCGCCGAAGACGTGCCGTCCCACCGAGGCGATGCCTACGAGGCGAACGGCGGAGTCGAGGCCGAAGGCGTGTCGTCAAGCGCCGAAGACGTGCCGTCCTGCCGAGGCGATGCCTACGAGGCGGACGGCGGAGTCGAGCGCCGAAGACGTGTCGTTGAGCGCCGAAGACGCGCTGTCGAGCGCCCAAGACGTGCCGTCCTGCCAAGGCGATGCCTACAAGGCGGACAGCGGAGTCGAGCGCCGAAGACGTGCCGTCCCACTGAGGTGATGCCTACGAGGCGGACGGCGGAGTCGAGGCCGAAGGCATGTCGTCAAGCGCCGAAGACGTGCCGTCCAGCGCCCAAGACGTGCCGTCCTGCCGAGGCGATGCCTACAAGGCGGACAGCGGAGTCGAGCGCCGAAGACGTACCGTCAAGCGCCGAAGACGCGCCGACGAGCGCCCAAGACGTGTCGTCCTGCCGAGGCGATGCCTACGAGGCGGACGGCGGAGTCGAGCGCCGTAGACGCGCCGACACTGTTGTTCTCCTACCTTCGAAAAGAGTGCCCGGTGAGGGCGGGCGCTTGGAGAGTAGGCCGAAGGCAGTACGCACGCCGAGGTAGGGAGGCGAGACCGCCGTTCCCCTACCTTCAAAAAGGAGTGCCCGCGGGGAGCGGGCGCTTGGAGCGTAGGCCGAAGGCACTACGCACGCCGAGGTAGGGAGGCGAGACCGCCGTTCCCCTACCTTCAAAAAGGAGTGCCCGCAGAGAGCGGGCGCTTGGGGTGTAGGCCGAAGGCACTACGCACGCCGAGGTAGGGAGGCGAGACCGCCGTTCCCCTACCTTCCAAAAGGAGTGCCCGCGGAGGGCGGGCGCTTGGGGCGTAGGCCGAAGGTACTACGCACGCCGAGGTAGGGAGGCGAGACCGCCGTTCCCCTACCTTCAAAAAGGAGGGCCCGCGGGGAGCGGGCGCTTGGAGCGTAGGCCGAAGGCACTACGCACGCCGAGGTAGGGAGGCGAGACCGCCGTTCCCCTTCCTTCAAAAAGGAGGGCCCGCGGGGAGCGGGCGCTTGGAGCGTAGGCCGAAGGCACTACGCACGCCGAGGTAGGGTGGCGAGATCGCCGTTCCCCTACCTTCAAAAAGGAGGGCCCGCGGGGAGCGGGCGCTTGGAGCGTAGGCCGAAGGCACTACGCACGCCGAGGTAGGGAGGCGAGACCGCCGTTCCCCTACCTTCAAAAAGGAGTGCCCGCGGGGAGCGGGCGCTTGGAGCGTAGGCCGAAGGCACTACGCACGCCGAGGTAGGGAGGCGAGACCGCCGTTCCCCTACCTTCAAAAAAGGAGTGCCCGCGGCGAGCGGGACTTGGGGCGTAGGCCGAAGGCACTACGCACGCCGAGGTAGGGAGGCGAGACCGCCGTTCCCCTACCTTCAAAAAGGAGTGCCCACGGAGAGCGGGCGCTTGGGGCGTAGGCCGAAGGCACTACGCACGCCGAGGTAGGGAGGGGAGACCGCCGTTCCCCTACCTTCAAAAAAGGGGGGCCCGCGGGGAGCGGGCGCTTGGCGCGTAGGCCGAAGGCACTACGCACGCCGAGGTAGGGAGGCGAGACCGCCGTTCCCGTACCTTCAAAAAAGGGGGGCCCGCGGGGAGCGGGCGCTTGGCGCGTTGGCCGAAGGCACTACGCACGCCGAGGTAGGGAGGCGAGACCGTCGTTCCCCTACCTTCAAAAAGGAGTGCCCGCGGGGAGCGGGCGCTTGGAGCGTAGGCCGAAGGCACTACGCACGCCGAGGTAGGGAGGCGAGACCACCGTTCCCCTACCTTCACAAAAGGAGTGCCCGCGGAGAGCGGGCGCTTGGGGCTTAGGCCGAAGGCACTACGCACGCCGAGGTAGGGAGGCGAGACCGCCGTTCCCCTACCTTCAAAAAGGAGTGCCCGCGGAGAGTGGGCGCTTGGGGCGTAGGCCGAAGGCACTACGCACGCCGAGGTAGGGAGGCGAGACCGCCGTTCCCCTACCTTCAAAAAGGAGTGCCCGCGGAGGGCGGGCGCTTGGGGCGTAGGCCGAAGGCACTACGCACGCCGAGGTAGGGAGGCGAGACTGCCGTTCCCCTACCTTCAAAAAGGAGTGCCCGCGGAGGGCGGGCGCTTGGGGCGTAGGCCGAAGGCACTACGCACGCCGAGGTAGGGAGGCGAGACCGCCGTTCCCCTACCTTCAAAAAGGAGGGCCCGCGGGGAGCGGGTGCTTGGAGCGTAGGCCGAAGGCACTACGCACGCCGAGGTAGGGAGGCGCGACCGCCGTTCCCCTACCTTCAAAAGGAGGGCCCGCGGGGAGCGGGCGCTTGGAGCGTAGGCCGAAGGCACTACGCACGCCGAGGTAGGGAGGCGAGACCGCCGTTCCCCTACCTTCAAAAAGGGGTGATACACTCCCTGGTGCAACGCGCTCGAAGGTGCGACATCCAGGTGCCGCTTCACTAAGTCGGCGCACGACTTGTTTAGAGTCCGTAGACTGGCGCGTGCGGAGGCGGACCTCGGCGCACGACTTGATTTATAGTCCGCGGACTCTCGCGTGCGGAGGCAGACCTCGGCGCACGACTTAATTTATAGTCCGCGGACTCTCGCGTGCGGAGGCAGACCTCGGCGCACGACTTAATTTATAGTCCTCGGACTCTCGCGTGCGGAGGCAGACCTCAGCGCACGAGTTGATTTATAGTCCGCGGACTCTCGCGTGCGGAGGCAGACCTCGGCGCACGACTTAATTTATAGTCCTCGGACTGGTGCGTGCGGAGGCGGACCTCAGCGCACGACTTGTTTAGAGTCCGTAGACTTGCGCAGGGACAACACCCGCGTCTTATTTATGCTCCGTAGAGAGCGTGGGATCAGCATCCTCGTCTTGTTCATACTCCGGGGAGTATGCGCGAGGACGGTGTCCACGGCATGCGCGGGATTCGCGTCTTGTTTAGAGTCCGCAGACTGCGCAGGGACAACATCCGCGTCTTATTTAAAGTCCGTAGACTGGTGCGTGCGGAGCTAGGCTCAACGCTACGTCTTATTTATAGTCCGCGGACTCTCGCGTGCGGAGCTAGGCTCAACGCTACGTCTTATTTAAAGTCCGTAGACTATTGCGTGCGGAGCTAGGCTCGACGCTACGTCTTCTTTATAGTCCGGAGACTCGCGCGTGCGGAGCTAGGCTCGACGCTACGTCTTATTTAGAGTCCGTGGACTATTGCGTGCGGAGCTTGCTCGACGCTACGTCTTCTTTATAGTCCGGAGACTCGCGCGTGCGGAGCTAGGCTCGACGCTACGTCTTATTTAGAGTCCGTGGACTATTGCGTGCGGAGCTACGCTCGACGCTACGTCTTCTTTATAGTCCGGAGACTCGCGCGTGCGGAGCTAGGCTCGACGCTACGTCTTATTTAGAGTCGGTGGACTATTGCGTGCGGAGCTACGCTCGACGCTACGTCTTCTTTATAGTCCGGAGACTCGCGCGTGCGGAGCTAGGCTCGACGCTACGTCTTATTTAGAGTCCCTGGACTATTGCGTGCGGAGCTAGGCTCGACGCTACGTCTTCTTTATAGTCCGGAGACTTGTGCGCGCGAGGGCGTCCCCCCGGTGCGTATTTTATTTATACTCAGTCCCGTCACCTTGGCGACGGCGAGTGCACACGCGAACGTGCGTCTTTGGTTTATACTCAGTCCCGCCCTCCCTGGCGACGGCGAGTGCACACGCGAACGTGCGTCTTTGGTTTATACTCAGTCCCGCCCTCCCTGGCGACGGCGAGTGCACACGCGAACGTGCGTCTTTGGTTTATACTCCGTAGAGTACGCCGAGGCGCGAGGCCGTCGTGCGATTTAAATCAAAAACGAGGACTAAAACAGAGGCACGAAAAGAAATGGCCAAAGCCTCGCGGCAACAAAACGCTCCAGAATGCAGTACTGGAAAAGCCTACGGTAGCCGAAAACAGGCCAAAACCGGAGGAGCAAACACGGCCAAATCAGATGCTCTCAGAATGGAACCGCAGTCGCAATAAATGATATGATGCACAGCCATTTTTCTTTTACTGCCATGCATGCATGGAATGCGCCGGCGATTATTAAAGCATCATATGAGATCGCATGCAGTGCGTACTGGGCCGGGTGGAGGCGACGTGGAGTAGGCTCCGCGGGTGCGGAGACCCTGACGCCCTTTCCCGCTCATATGGGGACGAGGCCTCATCTTGCGCTTGCGCTGGAGTGCATGCATGTGACGGCCGTACACGTGCCTCATCGTGAGGTGCAGAAGCTCTACATCGCTTGCGCTATGTACGCGCTCCATCCATGCCTGGACGGACTTGGTCGACGCGGAAACAGGGGCCACCACCTGGGCGGGCCTCGTTGGCGCAGACTTCGTCTGCCCCGGGTAACCGAGGTCTTCGATGAAGCGGGCCCCCCGGCCGAAGTGGCCTTCGCCTCACTGATCTAGTGCGTGCCCATGTTGAGAATCTCACGCCTGCGTGACGTCGGTGGAGACTCCAGGGACTTCGGCGGAGACTTCGGGGAGCGCGATGGAGACTTCGGAGCTGCCTGCGTGACGTCGGCGGAGACCCCAAGGACTCAGCTGGAGCCAGAGTTCCCTCAGCCCCGACGGCGTCTCGGACGGCAGGCACGGCTTTTTGGCGAAGAATCAGTGAACTCCGCCGTGTACACCACCCGCTCCGACTTGATGTCCTTCTCGAACCAGCCTACCTCTTGCTCTTTCGTGCTGATGAGCTCAAGCTGACGCTCCGGCCGACCCCGTTGGCGTAGGCATCCACCTGTTGGCGCGGAGGCTTGGCACAGGGCCTGGATGTCGAGCGGAGACGTGCGAAGTCCATCGCGCGAAGGCGAGGCGAAGCCGGAGGCTTGACGTAGCGCGGAGACGTGCACAAAGTCCATCCCGCGGAGGCGAGGTCCTGCGCGGAGGCGAGGCGAAGCCGGAGGCTTGACGGAGTGCGGAGACGTGCGCGAAGTCCATCCCGCGGAGGCGAGGTCCTGCGCGGAGGCGAGGCGCAGCCGGAGACTTGACGGAGTGCAGAGACGTAGCGCTGGCCTGGCACGGAGGCATGCACAGAGTCCATCCTGCAGAGACGAGGTCCCGTGGAGGCGAGGTCCCGTGAAGGCGGGTCCTGCACGGAGGCGCCGCGAAGTCGGAAGATGTCCTTGTTGAGACGCTCCCGCTGCGCGCTGTGTCCAGGCCTCCGCATCTCCTCGTTCGTAGGCCAGCGGATTCACGCCAAACCTCCCTGCCCGCTCCTGCTGCTTGCCGCCTGTGCTGCGCCGAGCCAACCTCGCCGTCGCGGAGGCTGCCGTGGGATCACGTAGCCCGGAGCGAAGGCGGGGAAGGCTCGACGCGAGGACCACGACGGCGCGGAGAGACGCAGCGGAGACCGCGGCAAGACTTCGCCCCGGACCTGCTGGTCGGATGGATGCTTGTATCATGCATGGATGGATATGCACGGATATCCCCTGCATGGCTGCTGCGGAATCTCTGGTCGAGGTGGGCATCCTTATCAGCTTCGCCGCTGCGGAGACTGACTTCGTCACTGCGGAGACTGCGCTGTTGCGGAGGCCGTGGCGTGGAAGCGGCCTCGCCGCGCACGGCGTCACAGTGGAAGCACGTGAAGGCGGTGGAGACAACCAGCGTTCGGACTGTGCTTGCTTGCTTTGATAGATAAGTGCTTGCATGGGTATATGCATGGATGGATATTTAAGCTCATGCTTGGGCGTATGCTTGAGTGCATGCATGTTTGGTACGTGAATGTGATTGCATGCATTTTTTTTGACTATTGAGGCATCAATTAGTGCGTACGTACGTGACGCTTGACGCTTTGCAGCGCTGAGATAAATGGAGGTCGTGGCCTAGCTTCGGCGGGTGTCCTCCGCGCAGGGCTTGAGACGGAGAGCCTGAAGCAGACTCAGCGCTGCGTGGAGGCTCGGGAGCTCGGCGCGGAGACGCGACTCCGACATGCGGAAGCGGAGTCTGGTAGCAGGCGTCGGAGGGCAGTGTCGTGGCGAAGTGCAGCGGCTTGATGGCGTACCACCCGAGCGGAGGCCGACGCTTCGCCTGAGGAGTCCGACGCTACACATGCGAAGCCAGCGCGAAGGCCAGTACTTCACATGCGAAGTTTGACGCTGTGCATGTATTGCCCGAACGAAGATCGAGGTTCTCGCTAGCCATCTCCATGGTCCCAGGCCTCGCTTCCCTGCATGACCACCCGCGACAAAGCGGAGGTAGGAGCAACATAAAAAATAGGCGATTCGAGTAGATCTTATTCAATACTGCATCTACAAACCAAAGCGAAATATATAAACAAAGCTCACACACTCCCACAGCCAGGATGGTTAAATCTTTGGCAAGCACACTACTTATCTGTGGAAGCTTGCCATGGAGGGATCGGCTGAAAAAGTCCACAGCCGTTGCCTTCACTGATCGTTGAAGAAATCTCTTCCATACGTAACTTCTAGTCGTCCCCACGGACGGCGCCATCTGTTGTGGCTACAGGCCAAACAGAGAAGGAGGAGACGAGTAGAAGAGGAAGAGGGAGCCAGATCTGTGGATGGTTGGTGAGAATGAGAGGATGTCCTGCCCCCTTTGCCCCTCCTGGGGGCTTATATATATGTAAGTGGGGTAGAATGGGAAATCCCCATTCTACCCCTTAGTATTTACAAAGGATGGGGGTACACTGGTATATTTACACTGTTATATTTCTCTACACTATTGGGCCTATTACATGTTGGACTAGCAGCACGGGCCAGTCACGGGGGGTTGGGCCACCCCTACAACAGTATGATTCATGAAAATTTGTGGTGGTTTAATAATTGTGGACATGAATTATGGTTGTAGTTGTATGGAATTATAAATGATGATGTATAATTGTTTGTAGTTTGAATAGCCTGTTAAACAGTTTGCTTGCTGAGATTTTTATCTCACCCTTGTTTCCCCCTCCCTACAGGTGGACTTCGAGCATGCATGGGAAGGGTAGAACGGCACCACACTGATGCACGTGAATCATATTTTTATGCTGTAATAAAGTTGAAAGGATTCTAGACCTTGCATAGCTTTGTTTACATTATGTTAATAATGTTAAATTTGTGAACTATGTTTTAGATTAAAATGTTGCAGGATGTTTTAAATAGTGAATTGCTATCACTATCCTGTTATTCCTTAGTTGTTTATGCTTCCGCTTATACTATCTTGTTTAGTAATTGTTGCCAGTTTATTTTATCTTGTAAATTGGCTCGTTGTAGAGCAGTTTTAGTAGCATCCCAGGGTAATGTGGGTCCTGGGGTGTTACACATCTTATGCCAATAAAAGTGATCGCTCAGCATAGACAACGTCTTCTCACGTCCAAAATGTCCCATCAATCCACCTGCATGTGATTCCTGCAGTAATAGCAAACGCACGGAGGATTCTGGAATGCATAATTTGTTAGTGCGAAATAAAACCCATCATGGATGTGAAATTTATCTCAGCCTTTTCTCTCTTTGCAATGTGCATAAGGAACGAAAAAATCATGATCATGAGCATATAAATCACGCAAACGCTATACCAGGGACATGCACTCCTAATTGAGTTAAAAGCACGCTTTTCCTAGAAAGAGCATCAGCTACCACATTTTCCTTTCCCTTCTTATATTTCACAATGTAAGGAAACGACTCAATGAATTTGACCCATTTGGCATGTCTACGGTTCAGGTTTGCTTGGCCCTTTAAATACTTCAATGCCTCATGATCAGAATGAATAATAAACTCTTTAGGCCATAAATAGTGTTGCCAAGTTTCTAACGCACGCACTAACACATAAAGCTCTTTGTCGTAGACCGGATAATTCAATTGAGCATCATTCAGTTTCTCACTAAAATAGGCTACCGGTCTACCCTCTTGCATTAAAACACCGCCAATACCCAATCCACTAGCATCACACTCAATTTCAAAATTTTTAGTGAAATCAAGTAAAACAAGCAACGGTGCTTCAGTCAAGCGTCTCTTAAGTTCAGCAAAAGCATTTTCTTGTGCTACCCCCCACACAAATTCAACACCCTTTTTAGTAAGTTCATTCAAAGGGGCAGCGATGGTGCAAAAATCCTTCACGAAACACCGATAAAAACCAGCGAGACCATGAAAGCTCCTAATCTGACTTACGTTCACAAGAGTTGGCCAATTTTTAATCGCTTCAATTTTAGACTCATCTACTTCAACTCCCTGTGCAGAAACAACATAGCCCAAAAAGATGATACGATCTTTACAAAAAGTGCACTTCTCTAAGTTACCAAATAACATATTCTCACGCAAAACTTGTAGAACTTGTCGAAGATGGTCTACGTGTTCAGATTTAGTGCGACTGTAAATCAGAATATCATCAAAGTACACAACCACAAATTTACCAATCAAATGCCTTAAAACATGATTCATTCACATGAAAGTACTAGGTGCATTGGTTAAACCAAAAGGCATGACTAACCACTCGTACAACCCAAATTTCGTTTTAAAAACTGTTTTCCACTCATCCCCTTCATGCATTCTAATTTGATGGTAACCATTGCGCAAATCTATCTTAGAGAAAATAACAGCACCACTCAATTCGTCTAGCATATCATCTAAGCGAGGTATAGGATGACGATATTAAATTGTGATATTATTAATCGCTCAACAATCTACGCACATACGCCATGAACTATCTTTCTTAGGAACTAAAATAACAGGAATAGCACAAGGGCTTAAGCTTTCACGAACATACACTTTGGAGAGAAGCTCTTGTACTTGAATCTGAATTTCCTTTGTTTCCTCGGAATTAGAGCGGCACGGTGGTCGGTTCGGCAGCGACGCTCCTGGAATCAAGTCGATCTTATGTTCTATCCCGCGTATTGGTGGTAGCCCCGCTGGTACCTCCTCTGGAAAGACGTTGCTGAAATCCTGCAAAACAGAAGCAACACCACTAGGAAGGGAAGTTATGTCGTTAGTCGAAAGCAATGCGTCTTTGTACAGCAGCACAACGTGCACCAAATTAGGATCCTCGATGAATTCTCTCATCTCTGATTTGGTGGCTAACATCACTAAATTCTTTTCTCCCTCACGTTTCTTGTTACTACTCCGATGGTTCTCTCGCTCTTGTGCACTCTCAACATGCATCTCAATTTTCTGCATAGAGGAATTGACAATCTGTTGCGGTGTAAGCGGCTTCAAGATGACATCCATATTGTTCCATCGAAATGTGTAGCGATTTGTACGCCCATCGTGAACAGCGGAACGATCATATTGCCATGGCCGTCCCAAGAGCAAGTGAGACACCGTCATAGGCACAACATTGCAGTCCATAGTATCGGTGTACTTCCCAATAGAAAACGTCACACACACCATGTAGTTCACCTTCACTTCCTCTTTGTCGCTCAACCATTGCACATGATAAGGACACGGATGCGGCAAATACTTCAAACCCATCTTATGACACATGTCCTTGCTAGCCAGATTGTGACAACTCCCGCCATCAATGATCACTTTGCACACCTTACCCTTATCAAGCTTTGCCCAAGTCTGAAACAAATTGCACCGTTGTTCGAGTGATGGCGATGGCATCACACTAAGCACCTTCGGCATGCAAACAATGGAATACTGCTCAGTGTTAGGAAACTCATGATCGCACTCACATTGTTCTATGTCCTCAGTGTGCAATAATGCCTGTGCAGCAGGCAACTCATCATCACTAGCTGAAACATAACCGCCATCCTTTGTGATAAGCATAGTTCTGACATTTGGGCAGTCCCTCTGAAAATGGCCAACGCCCTTGCACTTGTGGCAAATAATGTCACGTGAACGGCCTGTCGACCCCATAGACGAGGTCGCACTAGCAGCGGGCGCCATAGGTCAACGCACCAGCGATGGTGTACTCTCCAACTTCTTACTTGCGGAACTGCGCATCGTCGAATTGCTTGCAGCCAAAGTGCTCTTGTTTGGTTGGGGCTGTTGTTATATGGCTGTCCCGGATTGGCTGAAGAATGTGACCGGGCAGCAAACCGTGCGTCATCAATCACTTGTCGCTCGGCTTCGTGTGCTTGGTGCAGCAACTCAGTCATATCATTACAGGGATGGTGATTGACAATGCGCTTGACAGCATGATTCATACTAGCTAGAAATCTCGCCATGGTCTGTTCTTCATTCTCGCGGACATCTGCATGTCTCATGATAGTCTCCATTTCCTTATGATATTCATCAATTGATTTCATACCTTGTCGCAGCCCTGTCAACTTCTCAAATAGTAAGTGCTTGTAGTGGCGAGGTACAAAGCGTGCCCGCAAATGCTGCTTCATTTTCTCCCAGGTGGTAATCGGCAACTCATGGCGCTCCATGTGCTTACAGAGGAACTGCTCCCACCAATGTGTGGCATAATCATCCAAGCCATTGGACGCAAGCAACAACTTCTTCTCATTGGAATAGTTGTTCATCCGAAACAACTTATCAACTTTCAGCTCCCAAGTGAGGTATTGTTCCACATCTGTACCACCTGAAAATATAGGAAGATTAAATTTGGGCTTAGCGACACAATCCTCGGCGTCGTCGTGGCGAGGACGCTGCACGTTGTTGCGGTGGTGGCGCTGTCGATCATCGTAGTCGTCAACGGGGAAATCGTCATCCCCGCGCTCATCCGCATCAGCCCAGCTACGAGGTGCACAATGCACACCTCCTTTGTGGCCACCCTGGCCGCCGTTGCCTCGGCCAGGCCCATGTGCCTGAAGGCGTGCCGCGGCTGCCATCCCGATGTTTGGCGGCACTGCCATGCGACACACCTGTCGCTGACGTCGCTCCTCATCCAGACGAATAGCACGCTCCTCCTCGGTCTCATTGTGCAGAACGACCGGAGGGCCATGCACACTTGTGTCATCAGCTGGTGCACCCCCATGTAGATTGTGGTGTGCGAACATGGCACGTAGCTCCAGAAAGTTATTGTTAATGGTCGTACGAATTGTGTGACCTCCTCCCTGAGGGTGTTCAGTCCAGTCTGAACTTCCCCGAGCTCATCGCGGATGCCATTGTCACCATCATGAAGTTGTTTTTGTAGCATCTTGTGCAACCGAGTGTACACGGTCCACGTAACCGGCGCCTTCGGATTAGGTGGATCCTCCTCGTGACCTGACATGGGAACGACTCACAAACAAGAAACGAGGTTATATCCGGGTTAGTAAAACAAAAGCTCTCTCTATGCTTGCAATTCACTGTCCTGAAAACAAGACAAGCTTACCGTTCCAAAGTGAATCAAGGCCGGCTGTTGTGGCTACAGGCCAAACAGAGAGAGAGATGGTAGTGGAGAGTGATGGAGATGAGCGTAATGGCCTGCCCCCTCCCCATGACCTGTATTCATATATATACACATGAGGAGTGCTTTTACAGTTATACCCTTACATCTGGTTATCCCCTCTGGGGGCACTTATGTCATTACACATGGGCTATTCTGGGCCTTATAACCTCCTACCAGGCCTGCTGGGTATAGGTGGGGGCCACCCCTACGACAGGAGCCTCTCATGGTGAAGGGCTTCACGGGGCCGAAGCCATGTCGCCGAGTCCTTTGGCCCCCTCCGTCCCCGCGGCCTGTGAACTTTTCCGAACTTGACCCGGGGCTGCGCTGTGGCCGAAGCAGACGCGTACGCTCCGGCCCTTACCCTTCGAACGGGCGGCGGCGGAGGTGGCCCAGCCGAAGTAGACGCGCGCCAGGGGCGTTGCACTGGCACAGGTAAGCGTGGCGGGCCCCTGAGCCGCTGCGTGAGCCTGAAGCGATAAGGGACGTGCTGCGACGCTCGCTCTTCCGGCCGTCCACGTGGCGAAGCGTGCTTGGCGCGGTGCGGGCCTTGAGGCGTCGTGATCATTAATGTGACGGCGGACTCCCGGCATTTGGACTTCTGCCGATTAGACTTCCGCCGGTTGGCTTCCCTGCTACTGGGGTATATATATGGCGCTGGTGCGGCGTTGTTCCTGCATGCATTTTGGTAGGAACTTCTCCCCTAAAATGGGCCCCTTCCGTGCATCAGCATTCCCTAGCGCCGTTGAGCGGCTTGGGGAATGTTGATGTACAGATGGTGGTCCATTTTTCTTGGGAGCTTGGTCAGTGTCAGTGATCGGTGGCCAGCCGCGCGTGCTGCCTTCGCGCTGCGTTTCCGCACACGATGGCAAGGTTTGCCCTGTTCTCCTTAGCAGACCTACCTACAACCGGTGTTCCTTATGGAGCCCGCCTGCATCGCTTTGAAAAGATGCTGATGCACTGTAGGTGGCCTGTTAAGGAGAACGAGCCAGACTTTGCGACTTGCCGTTATTGCCCGGCGCGGGGCCGAGGCGGGCGGCCAAGTGCCTTAGCTAGAGCGAGGACCCGCCGATATCAAGGTGCCGACATCGACGCAGCGGGAATGGTGCCAAGTCGGGGTAGACGCGCGCGCTCCGTCCCCTACCCTTCGAACGGGTGGCAGCGGAGCTGGCGCTCAGCCAAAGTAGACGCGCGCGCTCCGTCCCCTACCCTTCGAACGGGTGGCAGCGGAGCTGGCGCCCAGCCGAAGTAGCCGCGCGCGCTCCGTCCCCTACCCTTCGAACGGGTGGCAGCGGAGCTTGCGCCCAGCCGAAGTAGACGCGCGCGCTCCGTCCCCCACCCTTCGAATGGGTGGCAGCGGAGCTTGCGCCCAGCCGAAGTAGATGCGCGCGCTCCGTCCCCCACCCTTCGAATGGGTGGCAGCGGAGCTGGCGCCCAGCCGAAGTAGACGCACGCGCTCCGTCCCCTACCCTTCGAACGGGTGGCAGCGGAGCTGGCGCCCAGCCGAAGTAGACGCGCGCGCTCCGTCCCCTACCCTTCGAAAGGGTGGCAGCGGAGCTGGCGCCGAGCCGACGTAGACGCGCGCGCTCCGTCCCCTACCCTTCGAACGGGTGGCAGCGGAGCTGGCGCCCAGCCGAAGTAGACGCGCGCGCTCCGTCCCCTACCCTTCGAACGGGTGGCAACGGAGCTTGCGCCCAGCCGAAGTAGACGCGCGCGCTCTGTCCCCCACCCTTCGAATGGGTGGCAGCGGAGCTGGCGCCCAGCCGAAGTAGATGCACGCGCTCCGTCCCCTACCCTTCGAACGGGTGGAAGCGGAGCTGGCGCCAAGCCGACGTAGATGCGCGCGCTCCGTCCCCTACCCTTCGAACGGGTGGCAGCGGAGCAGGCGCCCAGCCGAAGTAGACGCGCGCGCTCCGGCCCCTACCCTTCGAACGGGTGGCAGCGGAGCAGGCGCCCAGCCGAAGTAGACGCGCGCGCTCCGGCCCCCACCCTTCGAACGGGTGGCAGCGGAGCTTGCACCCAGCCCAAGTAGACGCGCGCGCTCCGTCCCCTACCCTTCGAACGGGTGGCAGCGGAGCTGGCGCCCAGCCGAAGTAGATGCACGCGCTCCGTCGCCCACCCTTTGAATGGGTGACAGCGGAGCTGGCGCCCAGCCGAAGTAGACACCCGCGCTCCGTCCCCTACCCTTCGAACGGGTGGCAGCGGAGCTGGCGCCCAGCCGAAGTAGACGCACGCGCTCCGTCCCCTACCCTTCGAACGGGTGGCAGTGGAGCTGGCGCCCAGCCGAAGTAGACGCGCGCGCTCCGTCCCCTACCCTTCGAAAGGGTGGCAGCGGAGCTGGTGCCGACCCGACGTAGACGC
Organism: Dendrocalamus latiflorus; assembly: GCA_017311315.1. Classification (NCBI taxonomy): domain Eukaryota; kingdom Viridiplantae; phylum Streptophyta; class Magnoliopsida; order Poales; family Poaceae; genus Dendrocalamus; species Dendrocalamus latiflorus. The sequence continues at coordinate 13,533,435 of CM029614.1, read as the reverse complement.
GCGCGCTCCGTCCCCTACCCTTCGAACGGGTGGCAGCGGAGCTGGCGCCCAGCCGAAGTAGACGCGCGCGCTCCGTCCCCTACCCTTCGAACGGGTGGCAACGGAGCTTGCGCCAAGCCGACGTAGATGCGCGCGCTCCGTCCCCTACCCTTCGAACGGGTGGCAGCGGAGCAGGCGCCCAGCCGAAGTAGACGCGCGCGCTCCGGCCCCCACCCTTCGAACGGGTGGCAGTGGAGCTTGCACCCAGCCCAAGTAGACGCGCGCGCTCCGTCCCCTACCCTTCGAACGGGTGGCAGCGGAGCTTGCGCCCAGCCGAAGTAGACGCGCGCGCTCCGTCCCCCACCCTTCGAATGGGTGGCAGCGGAGCTTGCGCCCAGCCGAAGTAGATGCGCGCGCTCCGTCCCCCACCCTTCGAATGGGTGGCAGCGGAGCTGGCGCCCAGCCGAAGTAGACGCACGCGCTCCGTCCCCTACCCTTCGAACGGGTGGCAGCGGAGCTGGCGCCCAGCCGAAGTAGACGCGCGCGCTCCGTCCCCTACCCTTCGAAAGGGTGGCAGCGGAGCTGGCGCCGAGCCGACGTAGACGCGCGCGCTCCGTCCCCTACCCTTCGAACGGGTGGCAGCGGAGCTGGCGCCCAGCCGAAGTAGACGCGCGCGCTCCGTCCCCTACCCTTCGAACGGGTGGCAACGGAGCTTGCGCCCAGCCGAAGTAGACGCGCGCGCTCTGTCCCCCACCCTTCGAATGGGTGGCAGCGGAGCTGGCGCCCAGCCGAAGTAGATGCACGCGCTCCGTCCCCTACCCTTCGAACGGGTGGAAGCGGAGCTGGCGCCAAGCCGACGTAGATGCGCGCGCTCCGTCCCCTACCCTTCGAACGGGTGGCAGCGGAGCAGGCGCCCAGCCGAAGTAGACGCGCGCGCTCCGGCCCCTACCCTTCGAACGGGTGGCAGCGGAGCAGGCGCCCAGCCGAAGTAGACGCGCGCGCTCCGGCCCCCACCCTTCGAACGGGTGGCAGCGGAGCTTGCACCCAGCCCAAGTAGACGCGCGCGCTCCGTCCCCTACCCTTCGAACGGGTGGCAGCGGAGCTGGCGCCCAGCCGAAGTAGATGCACGCGCTCCGTCGCCCACCCTTTGAATGGGTGACAGCGGAGCTGGCGCCCAGCCGAAGTAGACACCCGCGCTCCGTCCCCTACCCTTCGAACGGGTGGCAGCGGAGCTGGCGCCCAGCCGAAGTAGACGCACGCGCTCCGTCCCCTACCCTTCGAACGGGTGGCAGTGGAGCTGGCGCCCAGCCGAAGTAGACGCGCGCGCTCCGTCCCCTACCCTTCGAAAGGGTGGCAGCGGAGCTGGTGCCGACCCGACGTAGACGCGCGCGCTCCGTCCCCTACCCTTCGAACGGGTGGCAGCGGAGCTGGCGCCCAGCCGAAGTAGACGCGCGCGCTCCGTCCCCTACCCTTCGAACGGGTGGCAACGGAGCTTGCGCCAAGCCGACGTAGATGCGCGCGCTCCGTCCCCTACCCTTCGAACGGGTGGCAGCGGAGCAGGCGCCCAGCCGAAGTAGACGCGCGCGCTCCGGCCCCCACCCTTCGAACGGGTGGCAGTGGAGCTTGCACCCAGCCCAAGTAGACGCGCGCGCTCCGTCCCCTACCCTTCGAATGGGTGGCAGCGGAGCTGGCGCCCAGCCGAAGTAGACGCACGCGCTCCGTCGCCCACCCTTGGAATGGGTGGCAGCGGAGCTGGCGCCGAGCCGACGTAGACGCGCGAGCTTCGTCCCCCACCCTTCGAAAGGGTGGCAGCGGAGCTGGCGCCAAGGCGATGTAGACGCGCGCGCTCCGTCCCCTACCCTTCGAACGGGTGGCAGCGAAGCTGGCGCCCAGCCGAGGTAGACGCGCGCGCTCAGTCCCCCACCCTTCGAAGGGGTGGCAGCGGAGCTTGCGCCCAGCCGAAGTAGACGCGCGCGCTCCGTCCCCGACCCTTCGAACGGGTGGCAGCGGAGCGGGCGCCCAGCCGAAGTAGACGCACGCGCTCCGTCCCCCACCCTTCGAACGGGTGGCAGCGGAGCCGGCGCCCAGCCCAAGTAGACGCGCGCGCTCCGTCCCCTACCCTTCGAACGGGTGGCAGCAGAGCTGGGCCCAGCCGAAGTAGACGCGCGCGCTCCGTCCCCTACCCTTCGAACGGGTGGCAGCGGAGCTGGCCCCCAGCCGAAGTAGACGCGCGCGCTCCGTCCCCTACCCTTCGAACGGGTGGCAGCGGAGCTTGCGCCCAGCCGAAGTAGATGAATGGTGCAGCGCCAAAGCTGTTGTGATCCCCTGGCCCAGTAGTGCGCCTTTAATAGCGGCTAGGTAGCGTTGTGCTGTGACGGCCCTTGGCGCTTGTGGTCGTGGCCTTCCAGCTTTGGGTATGGGGCATTGCGCTGGACGGGCGCTTGTACGAGTGCGGTCGCGTCCCGTACGCGGACCGTCGCGACACTTTGCTTTCAGTTACGGGGAATCATGCGGGGCGGACCTTTACACCGCTGTGGTTGCATCCGGCACGCGGATCATTGCGACGCTTCGGTAGCGGCGGTATGGGCGAGGTGGCTTGAAATAGCCCCCTCGTAACAGCGTCCCTGTACCTTTACGCCCTCTTTCTTGTCTGCTCCGCCCTCTACACTTCGTGCTATCTTCACCGCTTCAATCTCTCCGTGGGAATCGATGGCCTCCAGTGGCAAGCGCGGCCAGGCGGTTGGTGGCTCTGACATTCGCCGGCGGTCCTCGCTGTTGAAGGTGAAATACGCGCTTCAAGATCGCGACCCGGCGGCGGCGGACAAGGAGCGGTTGGTGGCGGAGGAGGAAGGCACGTTCTCCGGCGAGCTAGGCCCCTCGGTCGTGACCGAGAAGATGATCCAAGGGCTTCTGCGCGCGGGGAAGTTGTCCGAGCGCCAGGAGGTACGATTGCCCGCCGCCGACGAGACGGAACCGCATCCCGCGAGGTCGGAGGCGGTCGTCTTCGTTGCCTTTTTTGACGCTGGGCTCCGCATCCTAGCGGCGGCTATCGTGGGCGACGTGCTGCGGACCTTCGGGCTGGAGCTGGCGCAACTGACTCCGAACGCCGTGGCCCGGCTCGCGGTGTACAGCTGGGCCTTGCGCTCGGGGGCGTGTTGGCCCAGCGCCTCGTTGTTCGCCTACCTTCACGAGGCACGATGCCAGCCCAAGGACCGGAACGACGAGACGCTGTCGAGCTTCGGTAGCGTCACCTTTATTCTTCGTCCGTCGTGCAAGAAGCTCTTCCCTACGAACTCAACTCGTGGGAAGTGGGAGTCTTACTGGATGAAGCGGTGGTTCTACCACCGTGTGGAGATCGGGAGCGGCCTTGAGTGCACAGGCCGACCGATCGCGTTCAAGTCCTCGCCCAGCCAAACGCTCGATGATGAGGACAAGCGGAGAGTCCAGCGGCTCGTAGGCGTGGCCGCCTGCCTCAATATGCGCGACCTCACCGAAGAGTACGTGATGTACGGCGTGGCACCGCTTGCCCGCGACTGGCGTCTTGGCACCGAGAAGCGTCGAGACGACAATGTTTCGCCATCGGTCTGCTTGCTGCCGGCGCCCTCCGGTCTTCGTAAGGCTCGATCGCGTCCCTCCTTTGTTCACACGAAATGCGTTATATGCTGATGCTATTCTCCTTTGCTTCAGGGATTTCCTTGGAGGAGGCGGAGCAAGCTGCGCGCGTATTCCTGGGGCCGTACACCGGCCGGGAGCACGAGCAGCGCGCGTCTGCTATCGCCGAGGCGGGGCTGGGGCGAATAAACCTCGTGTGCGAGGTCCTGGGCCTTGCCGTGCCGGACCGTGTCGCTCCAGATGACGGTGCAGCGAAGAAGAAGAAGGCACCGTCTCGGAAGAGGGGCCGCAGCGGGGCGCCTGCCGCGCTTGGCGCGGCAGCTGCTACTGCTGCTGCTAGTGCTCCCGAGGGCGCGGCGGATGCGGAGTCGGACTCGGCGAGGTATGCCGATTCAGGCTTGGGTGGCACAGACGCCGAAGGCGAGGTATCTTCGGCGAGCGTCCCGGACGGCAGGTTTGCCGCGGGTAGCCAGATGGGGGAATCCCACCGCCCGCCGAAGCCACCGAGGCGGAACCCGTGCGGACCGGCGGTGCCGAGGTGGAGGTTTCGACCGCGGTCGCTGTGGTGCCGGAGGCGCCCTCCGCGGGGGCGCACGGAGCCGTGCTACCTTTACCGACAGCAGCAGCAACCGAGGTGCCCCCTGCGACAACTGCCACCACAGAACCTTCGCCCCCGGGTGCGACAGCCATGGGGGCTTCCCTAACCGCGGCTGTGGGGGCGGTGTCGCTGCTGGCTACCCCGGCTAAACGGCCGTGTGTGCGGCCGGAGCTCCACCGGACACCTCGGGGATTCGTCGTGGCCACAGGCATCAGAAGCTTGTGGGACTCCAGCGCAAGCGCCGGAGACCCTACGGCATACGCGCCTTCTGCCCCCCTGGCCACGCCGCCCGCCGCGCAGGGACAGCCGTCGCCCTCCCCGAACGCGGAGGCTTCTGCCCGCGGCGGGACCATTCCTTCTGCTACCGAGGGTAAGGTGGCTTAGCTTACTCTGGTGTATGCTTTTATGCCTTGGGGTACTCACGTGTATCCCGGTTTGCAGCGTTGCTCATTCCGGAGAGGGAGCACTTGGCGGAACACGGGGCGTCCGTGCGCGTGAGCCCCGCGGACTTCGTGCCGTCTCCGGAGACGCTGAGGGCGTGGCGCGGGATTGTGAATGACGCGGCCACCAGCGTCGACCCGCAAGTGCTGCAGGCCTACGGGGCGGGGCGCCTCGAGGACGCCTTCGAGGTGTCTGGGGTGAGGGTAAGTACTCATGCGACAACGCCTGGGCTAGCTGAGCTTGCTAAGTGTTTCCCTTCTGTAGACACTTGTGCTGGGGCAAGCCCTGCAAACGGCCTATACTCGTGGCCGAAAGGCGCTCGAGGATAGGCTGCGGGCCGCCGAGGAGGAGCTGCGCGAAGCCTCTGGAGCCCGCTCTGCCCAGGACGCCCGCATCCGCCAGCTGGAAGCGGAATGCGCCGAAGCGAGGGCACCCGCCGAGGGACTTGTTGCGTCGGCGCGGGAGTCGGCCGCGGCAGCTGCTGAACAGAAGTTTGCGGCGGAGCGGGACGGGTTCCTGGAACAGGTTGCCTCGCTAGAGAAGGAAAAAGGCGAGCTTGCCTTGACTCTAGCGGAGCGTAACCAGACGCTTGGCGATGCCTCGGTGGTTGCGTGGGACGCCATGCAAGCGCTGGAGAGCCATCTTCAAGGGCTGGTAACTGAGGTGCCAGACCGCGCCTTTGGCCCGGAGGAGTTGTCTCGGACCCTCCGCTGGGTCGGGGATGCCGCCAACGTCGCGCGCGGCGCCGCGACGACCTTTGGCAACCACTGCGCGTACACGTCGGCATGCTTGGTGTGCGCGCTCCTGCAGCACCGCGGTTGTATGCACGTCGCCGGGCTAGATGACCCCCAGCTGGAGATGCCTGGCGGGGCCGGAGTAATGTCCGGCGCCGTCCGCTCCGCTCGCCTTGCCCTCGGGCCCTTCTTCGACCGGATCTGGGCTTACGTCGGGGCGGATGCTGCACGGATCGAGCTCCGAAAGTCGCTCTACGGGACGGGGAGCCTCGGCCAATTTCTGGACGGGGTCCCTCGATGCGACGAGGGCGACGCTGGGTCCTCCGAAGGCGCCGGGAACCCGCAGGTCTGACGCCGTGGTGCCTAGGTGTAGGCGTGTGTTGTACTGCTCCCACTTTTTGCGAATGGAGTACACACTTGCTGCATGCATTCTGACTTTCGCCTATATCCCGGGCAGCTTCCTTGCTGGGGCCGGCTTCTTGCGACCGACCTTTCAACCCGGCGACGCCTTCGACGCTGGCGAAGGGCCGAAGAGTCGCTGGACTTTTGGGCGGGCCGACCTTCTTCGAGCGAGGCCCCAGCTTTAGCGCGTGTTAAGGACGAACCCGCGGGATAGCAGCTTAGAGCGGCAAGGATGTTGCCGGACCTTTGTACTTGTGTGACTTTTCCGGTATGTAGATTTTCTGGCCTTTTGGGATATGCGTTGTGTGTTGATGTCACTGCGGGTTCACCGGTACGCCACATGCTGCGCGGGGACGGGATCTCCACGCTCGACGCGCACCGTTAGCGACGTAGTTGCGCAAGGGTTCCCTAAAACGGCGCTTGCGGGGGTAGTCCTTGACGCCTCGCCTTTTTACAGTCCGTAGACTGGTGTGTGCGGAGGCGGACCTCGGCACTTTGCCTTTTTATAGTCCGTAGACTGGCGTGGGCTGAGGCGGACCTCGACGCTACGACTTCCTTTATAGTCCGGAGACTCGCGCGTGCGGAGGCAGACCTCGACGCTACGTCTTATTTAGAGTCCGTGGACTAGTGCGTGCGGAGGCGGACCTCGACGCTACGACTACCTTTATAGTCCGAAGACTCGCGCGTGCGGAGGCAGACCTCGACGCTACGTCTTATTTACAGTCCGTGGACTAGTGCGTGCAGAGGCGGACCTCGACGCTACGACTTCCTTTATAGTCCGGAGACTGGTGCACGCGAGGGCGTCCCCCCGTTGCGTCTTTTGTTTATACTCAGGCCCGTCACCTTTGGCTACGGCGAGTGCACACGCGAACATGCGACTTCGATTTATACTCAGCCCCGTACCCCTGGCTACGGTGAGTGCACATGCGAACGTGCGTCTTTGTTTATACTCAGGCCCGTCACCTTTGGCTACGACGAGTGCACACGCGAACGTGCGACTTCGATTTATACGCAATCCCGTACCCCTGGCTACGGCGAGTGCACACGCGAACGTGCGTCTTTGTTTATACTCAGGCCCGTCACCTTTGGCTACGGCGAGTGCACACGCGAACGTGCGACTTCGATTTATACTCAGTCCCGTACCCCTGGCTACGGCGAGTGCACACGCGAACGTGCGTCTTTGTTTATACTCAGGCCCGTCACCTTGGGCTACGGCGAGTGCACACGCGAACGTGTGACTTCAATTTATACTGCGGGAACGCGCGCGTTGGCTAAGCCTGCGCGCGCCTTCGCCGCGTACTTGCGCGTGATGAAGAAAGATCAGTGACAAACGGCAATCTTCATTACATCCCCGTTTGCGCGGGTAAGCAGTTGCAAGGGGTGGATATACTAACCGTTTGCCCTTGGTGCGACCGAAGCCTCTAGTCGCTAGACATCTGCAGGGCCCGCCAAGGCGCCTCTGAATGGCCCCGCGGACCTCCGCGCTGTGACGCCAGCTCTAGGAGCGCCGTTGGGCTTCGCGACGCGGGCACCTGGTACCTGGCTCGATGCGCCGGGCCATATCCTGGTCGCCTCAGATGGTGATGATGGTCCGGGGACCCGGGATCTTCATGCATAGATAGCCGTGATGTGGTACCGCGCCAAAGGAGTTGAGGATTGGGCACCCTAATATGGCATTGTAGGGGTACGGAAGGTCGACCACGTCGAAGGTGGCATCTTCGGCCCGCACATTGTCATCTTGGCCGAATGAGACTTGAAGACCTATTTGGCCCAGCGCCTGCAGGGGCTGTCCCCCGAAGCCCTGCAGTGGGATTCCCGAGGGCCCTAGGCGGCTTCGAGTGATCCCCATCTGGTCGAAGGCCGCCACAAACAATACGTTCGCGGAGCTAACGCCATCCACCAAGGCACGCCCCACGTCGCATCCCGCAATAGTGACCCGGATGACCAGGGGGTCCTGATGAGGGAAGTCCACGCCTTGGGCGTCGTCGGGTGTGAATGTAACTTCGTGCTGCGCCCAGTCCGGCGGTGCTTGCGCTGGGTATGCCGCCACATGATGTAGTCTTCGCGCATAGGCCTTTTGCTGTCGTGCTGAGGCGAATTCCAGCGCAGAGCCTCTGGATATGATGTTAATGATCCTGCAGTGGGTTGCCTCCGGAGCCTGCAGCGACAGGAGGCCCTCCCGAGGCTGCTGTACGTGAGCTTGGATCCGTAAGGTGCCTTCCTGGGGTTGCATCCCTTGCGCCTGTACCTGTACAGGGGCCTCGTACGGGAATTGGACGTGGGCCACCGCAGGCGGACGCGTCTCCGGGTTCCTGTCCCTAGCGACGCTATCGCGGAGCGCCGCAATGGAGGTGCAGGTGCGGGTATCATGATTGCCGCGGCCGTGGACTACGCACCACAGTCCCTGGTGCTGGTCGTCGTAATCTCCACGACCTTTATCGTCGCGGCCCCGGCCACGGCCGCGCCCCCGGCCACGGCGCCCCCGACCGCCTCGGCCCGCGGGAGCGCCCTCGTCGGAACCGCCTTCAATGTCGAGGACGTACCGGTTTCGCCTCGACCTCTGCTGGCCGCGCTTGGGCTGATCGGACGACTCCTTATACGAGGCGTCCCTGCGGTCGGGCGCATCCCTGGACGACTCCTGCTTACGTTTTCCCTTCGAACAACCGTCCTTCGGCGGATCTTCGGCTTTTGCCGAGGCTCCGGCCTGGTTGGTGTCGGAGTCATCACCTTGCCTTCGCCGCGCGTCTTCTTCCGCCCTGGCATATTCCTCCATTTTGTCGAAGAGCTTCGCCACCGTCTTGATTGGCTTTCGCGCATTGTACTCGGCCATCGGGCCCGGACGAAGGCCCTGTATGGCTGCATTAACGATGGTGGTTTCATTTACGTCTTTCACTTGGCATCGAATCTTGGCGAAGCGTTTGAAGTAGTCCCGGAGCTTCTCCGAGGATTTTTGCTTCACAGCAAAGAGTTGGTCCGCGTCGACTCGGTCGACGTAGTTTCCTTGGAAGTTGTTGTGAAGGCGAACGCGAAGCTGCTCCCACGCGTAGATGGAGCCCGGCTCTATGGTAAAGAACCAAGAGAGCGCCACTCCTTGCAGCGCGAGGGGGAGTCCCTTCGCCTTCGTGGTGTCGTCTCCGCCCGCGGCTTCGATCGCGGTTTTGTACACGCGCACGAACTCACAGGGGTCCGTGTCGCCTTTGTACGGGTCGATGGCACTAGGGAACTTGAAGTCTTCGGGCCATGCCGCCTGCTGCAGCCCGCCGAAAGCGGGGACTCCGGATCTACACGCCGCAGCGGCACGCGGCTAGACGTGGGGGCTTCGCGACTGTCCGCCCTCTCCGGCGTGGGCTCGGGCGCGATTACTGGCGCGGCCTGCTGGCTCTGAGCCTCTTGCATATCTCGGACGGCTCCGCGAAGGTCCCCTAGCTCCCGCTGGAACGCGTTGAGGGCCGCCAGCAGGGCGCTTTCCACCGCCTGTGCGGGTGGGGTCGCCGGTTCCCGAGCTGCCGGTCGCTCCGTCGTGGCTACCTCGAACCGCCCGGTCCGCGCTGCCGGCGAGGGTCGCGGCGGGGGCGGCGAGGTCGGCTGTCGTTGCGTCGGCGGGGACGGTTGTCGCCGCACCAGCGTCGACGTCTTCGACCGCCGGGTTCGTCACCGCAACACCGGTGACGGGGTGGGTCGTTGTGGTGCTAGTGACGGGGTTAGTCATCGCGGTGCCGGTGACGGGGTTGGTCGTCGCGGTGCCGGTGACGGGGTTGGTCGTCGCGGTGCCGGTGACGAGGTTGGTCGTCGCGGTGCCGGTGACTGGGTTGGTCGTCGCGGTGCCGGTGACGGGGTTGGTTGCCGCGGTGCCGGTGACGGGGTTGGTCGTCACCGCGCGAACGTCGACGTCCTCGGCCACCGCGCCTGTGTCGCCACCCGCGCTCACCGCTGCCGATGCCGAAGCCCTGGTACTCATACGACACTCCGGCCCGGCCGCCTTCTTTCCCTTCGCCACCGCTGACGAAGCTTTTTTCGGTGCCATCCTTCTTCTTCGGTCTTCAGGCTTGTCCTTGTCCTCCCCACGGACGGCGCCAACTGTTGTGGCTACAGGCCAAACAGGGAGAGAGATGGTAGTGGAGAGTGATGGAGATGAGCGTAATGGCCTGCCCCCTCCCCATGACCTGTATTCATATATATACACATGAGGAGTGCTTTTACAGTTATACCCTTACATCTCGTTATCCCCTCTGGGGCACTTATGTCATTACACATGGCCTATTCTGGGCCTTATAACCTCCTACCAGGCCTGCTGGGTTTAGGTGGGGGCCACCCCTACGACACCGGCAAATCGACAATTGTGACAGTGAACGACCTCTACTCGGTAATGTATGAGCGGAACCAAGAGCAAGGGAGTACACAAACGGGTGTAGGTGGAGCTTGGATAGTTATGTGGATATTCTAAGTAATCTGATATTCAAGGTATTGTAAAGCTATGTAATGATCCAAGCTAGAGTATCTTGCCTATGTGCTGATCCAATTAGTTTAAGCGAAGTGTATGAACACACACGCAATGATAAATGGGACTTAATGCAAACAAAGGAATGAGTTAGGGAGAATCAATCAGAAACAGAGATGAAACTAGCTCATTTTGCACCAAGTACTAAGAGAGACGCTAGCCAATTGCAACTGAATATACGAGGGCACAAAATTGCTCAAAAAAGGAGTTTAGAAGCTCGAAAAAGGATGTCGTCTGCACGGGGAACCTTAGAATCACTTCTAAAAGGTTTCTGTCAATTTTGAGCAAATTCTGAGAAACTTGAATTTTTCTCGGTTTGTGGGCCCGTTTTGAGGCCCTGAACGACGTTTTTGGGGTCGAAGTTGCTGCGCGTATGCCTGGATAGTTGATGCAAAGTAGACAATGTTGCTAGTTGAACACTCGCGCCAATGTACGAACCCTCAACTCTTCGGAATACGCCCAAAACACACCGGATAATTGTTCGTCGCGAGACCACGATCGACGAACACCAAGTCCCCAATTCCCAATGGAACGACGGCTTGACCCTAAATTGCAGAACAAACAATGGATCGCATAATTCTCTCTCAAAGTCCTCGCATGAACTCTGGTGTTGAAAGAACAAGCAATAGCTATGTTTCAATCGTATGCATAAATTGGTCTCCCGGATACAAGAGAGGGACAAGGGTACTTATAGCGCCCTCCCTAACTCACGCACGGTCTAGGGCCGGCTAGACATGCCGAATCAAATTCTAATTCGGCTAAGACCCAAAAACACACAAAAAGGAAAACCTAACTTAAATCAGTTACATTGTTTCAGCCATGGCAACGCGACCGTATGTCTTCTGAAGCTGGGCCCATACCCATTGTGTAGGCCTTACGATAAGCTTTCCAACAAGTCCAAGAACACCCCAATCGGACTCCGTATGTGAAAGTTATGGCCTTTTTATTACAGGTCTATTGGGCTGTCCCGAACTGAATCCGAATTTAACTCCGAGTTGATTTTGAGATGAATTTCGGTTGGGCTTGTGGAAGATTCGAATTGGGCTTGAATTCATGAGCTTTTCTCCTCTTGTTTGACCCACGTGAGCTTCTCCTCCATCGCTTTGGCTCCGGCCTCCTTCTCCTCCCTCGCGGCTCCAAAGGCTTCACAATGTTCAAACCTGAGAATGCACAAAACATTTGCATGAGGTAGTACCCAATTCTCATCAATGATAATAGATTCATTAAGAAACAAAAGCACCTGTTAATTTAAAAGTTTAGCCCTTGCTCTAGTCAGTGGACCAACATGCACTTCCGCACTTGTATTACTTGTGGCTTCACTTATGGCGTCCATCTCAGTATGTGCATGACCACCAATAGGAGAAGATGTATAAGTGTTAGGGATGCCCTCATCATCTTTCCTCTTTGCATGTGGTCCTGCCCGTTAGAAGGAGCTTCCTAGTGATGAACTATTCTTGACTCTTCCTATCAGCATAAAACAATTGCGTTGCCCACGAAAATGTTGAACATGCGTGTAAGAAGGATTTTGAGTCTTTATTTTATCGTTTATGTCTTTGATTTGATTAACCTGATCAAAGGGAGGTAACGTCACCTAGTCGAAGCCTTTCCTCTCTGCACATGGTCCTACCCACTAGAAGGAACTTCCTAGCATCGACTGGTTCCTAACTTTTGCTGCCAGAACATGACAATCAAATTGGACAACGATGGTCAATGACTACTCTGATCTCTGCAAACTTTGCTCTGTATTTGCTTAGTTTATTCATCCAAGCTAGTAAATAGTTGGGGGCTAGGATAGAGTTATTCATGTAACTTTATTTCTTAGTCATGTAACTTTATTTCTTAGTCCCTAACTACTCGACAAGATGAATTGTAGTAAAAGGAAGAAAGTCTTTCATCATCTAAAGGTAAATATTTACAAAGTTATCATTTACAAACAACTCTGAAGAAGGGGAGTCAAGTTGCATCTCCTCTATGACCTTTCAACCAAAGGGTTCAGCTTCCTCGATCAGACATGCTGCCTTTGCTTCAAAGCAGCCGAAGTTGTAGTCAATTGGTCGAAAGTTGAGGTTTGGGACACATGCCTTGAGTTTTGCCAAGGCATAGCTTTCAGTGCCTTTAACCGCTTCTCGAATCGACTCAGCCTGTTTGGTCTTCAGAGTAGATAAATGCTTCTCTAATGCTCAAACTTGTAGTCCAATCATACTCGCATGAGCGGTTATGGTGCCCTTAGAAATACTCATTTTCTCCGCACCAAACCCACCAAGTAGATTGTTGAGAAGTACAACGTTGTCGTGAAGTATTGCCTTCATCAACTTCGTTTCCTCTTGACTACGAGTTGAAGCTTTTGAGAGACATTTTATTTCGATCACAGCTTCCGCAAACAGAAGAAGAATGGTCAAGGAAATACTTATCATAGGACTAGTTAGTAGAACTAGTCGAAGGTGAAGCTTTCCTACCTTCTAGTTGAGCGTCTAGCTTATTGACTTCAGCTTTATGCTCTTCTTCCAGTAGCTTCATTATTCGGATGGTCTCTTTATTGATACAAGTTCTCTAATCACCTTGGTCTTTTCGTCGACCTCAATCTGAGACTTACTCGGTCCAGCCTCCTTTTCTGTCAAAAGAAAAGAGTAAGAGGAACACTAGAAGGACAATCAAATAAATAGTCTTAAGTTCATAACGTACCATTTATTTTCTCCTACAATGCCCTAATTGCAGAATTAGCCTTCATAATGGTTATCGATTGATCGACATTCTCTTTCCTTAGCCTTTGTGTATCGACTTTCTCATTGTCGAGCACAACAGCTAAAAATTTGTGTCTCTCTTAGACCTATGAAGGTTAAAAGTAGACATGAAAGCCTGGACAAGTGGTCAGACCAAAGTATGACTGCATAAAGCTAATAACTTACCATTCTGCTGCCTTCTTGGAGAGTTCGGCATTTTCCTATTGTAGGAGCATGAGTTGCCTGTGGTATTTAGCCATAGTTGCCATGTCTTCCAACACTCTCTAAATAAAGAAGGTTGGTGAGAAGTCATAAATGACCAAGGAAGAATGTCTAAGTATTCAATACTTATGTTCATACTCCCACGAGCAAACTTGGCAAGTACCCTCTTGGAGTTTTCAAGTTGATTGAGCTTTGTCAACATTGTTCCACCATACCTTTTCGAGATGTTCATCATTGAAAATGTTCCCCTTATTGGGAAGATCTTTTGGGTGTGAAACTCGGCTTAGAACTCAATCAACAGAAGATCTTACTACAAACGCAGGGTTAAAGAATGTAGAGAAGAAGTTAGGTTGTTCTCTTTCTTCACCTTCTCCGGTTGTACCTTCTTGGGAGTGAAGAGGAACATCCTTAATGTTTACTTCCTCACTATAGTGGTCGGAAGGACTTTCAATTTTTTGACTAGTTATTTCTACCCCGTCTTTAGCCAGTTCAATTTCTGTTGCTATGACCGCTTCCATAGTCATAGTCTTTGCAGCATTGGCAGTAGCCTCTGTTGTGGGATGGTCGTATCTTCGACCACCTTCACCGCGTCTTCAATCACGGGCAAAGTCGTAGGGGGCTTCTCGGTAAAAGCATCCATAGTAGTGGAGGAGCCGACCTACAATCATGAAAAGTAAGTTGGTATTAAAGAAGACAAAGGTAAAATACTATGCTTGTGCCTATGTTTTTCATACCTTGCTTTCACACCCTTAATCTTGAATTTAGAAGAAACTCTTCTAGAGATTAGTTTCTTCGACTTCTCTTCGACAAAGTTTGGTCGAATGAGAACATCTTCGACCACATCAGGTCGAAGGTCTTGAGCAAGAGTTACTACTGCTTGTTCCTCTTGTCCCTTCTAGTAATCAAAACTTGTTTTGATCACCTGAAGGACAATCTCATTTTCAATCACAGGTTCTGCTGCAACAATAGTCTCCTTCACAAAGGATATAAAACTTCTCAAGTTTTCCTTTTCGAGTCGCTTGATAAAGCCTCGAGAAGCACCTACTGAGTGAGTTTTGGTATCGTAATAGAAGGGAACTTTGATCTTAGGAGTAAGTTACTCAAATACAGCAGCCCCAATCTCACTTGCAATACTTACATTTGTAAAGAATTTCTTGATGGGGGCGCTTGGAGCAGTAGGAGGAAGGATAGAAAGGGGATAGCAGCACTTGTGCTGCCCATTTTCTTGTCGGCGGCTTTTGTCACTCGACGTCTCTTGGACGGAGGAGCTTTAGCTTTCTCCGTATCCCCTCTAATGACCATCAGTTTGACCCCTTGGTCGTCTTGACTGTTGTTTCATGCCTACTAACGATGATAGAATAATTCTCAAATTATTACGTCATTATATTCTTTGAATATACCCCTATTAATAAGATGTAAATATGGCAGGATGGTCGTAAGCTCTTCTATGACCATATAGTTGTAAGCTCTTCTACAACCACATAGTCGTAAGACTTACTACGACTATCCCATAGTTGTAAGTCCTTCTATAACCACATAGTTGTAAGTCTTACTGTGCTACCCCCTTGGTCGTAAGTCCTTCTACAACCAAATAGTCGTAAGTCCTACTGCGACTACCGCCTTTATCCTTCTAAGACCACATAGTCGTAAGTCTTACTATGACCACTCTTTGGTCATGGGAATTCCTATGACAAATCTATCTCCAACCAACCTATCTACGATGATGAACAACATTGTTGGTTCATCTGACAAGGCAGTTAAAAGTGCGTTTATCTACTAACTACACACGATCTCTCTCTGACAACAACCACTACATGGTGAATGGCCTTTTACGTCTTTTGACAGTAACTTCTGTCAGGTGGTTATCATCTGAAGCATTGAGGCGTCTTCTAGCATGGGACATCAGCCACCACTTCACTAGCTATATAAAGGTTAACGTCAAAGAGGGAATGCGGAGGGCTAGCCATTCGCATGATTCTCTGTTGTAATTCTTTTTCTAGTAATTAGCAATTACACAGGATGAAGGGTTATTATTCTCTTAGGAGAATGCCTGAACCTAGATAAAGATACTTATGTCTTTACTCTACATGTGCATACTCTAGGTCTATTGAGAGAATCCTCGAATCCAAACAAATCATATGTAAGATCGATATTAAAACATCGATAGTTGACGCTGTCCGTGGGGATTTTCTCAAGACCTTCATTGAAGACTCTGGTAATTGCCTTGTCATCAGATCCTCCCTTTTTTCTTGCTGATGTCCTTGTGGCAGATGAATGGAACGAGAACTTACTCGACTTGGCCGACTACATGAGTATCGACATGGAGGCCTGCTATGACTATGAGCAAACCACGATTGCTTCCGATGGTGAATGTCTCCTTGAATATTCATCTGATGATCACAAAGATAATGCCGTCAGAAAGATCAATGAAGGATCAAAGTCCCCTATAGTAGTACGCCCAATGGAGGACCCATGTCCCCAAAGTGACAAGGGTCAACCTGACCATGAAGGGGACTCGCAATGCGACGATGGGTCCGTTCCCAAGCGTTTGAGTCCCATGGCATTGCCCTGTGCAGTTTCAAAGAGCCCCATACTTTGCTGATTAGGGAGCACATCACCAACTACTAGTGCTAACTCTTCGGTCGACTCAGCGAAGGCAATGGGTGGGCACACCCATGTTCGTCCGTATTCTAATAGGGAACAGACCAGGCTGGGGATGGTTATAACCCAAACTTCCCCTACTTGGTAGGGTTTACTCTAGGGCATGAGACAATCTCGTTCGATGATTCTTCAGATGAGGGGGCATCCCTCAGATGTGGAGATTCTAGAGATGAGGTTTTTTCCTTGCCCTCAGATTCTCATGAAGCCCGATGATGCTCCCCAATGATCACACTCTCCCTCGTGTCGTGGGAATGGTGACGAGACCTTCAGCGATGAGCCCGATCAGTACTCTGATGAGCACTGGAGAAATCCTAGAAATACTCACTCTCCTCTGAAGCAACCCTAGTTTGCATCAGGGGTCAAGGATACTGAGATTGCTCAACAAAGGTGACTTGCTGCCCAGAGTGCTTTGCCTGGGCTGGTCCAGTACCAATCCAAAGAGGCACGAGAGCTTTAAATGGGTCCACGACTTGCTCGAGAACCTAACTCAAGAGCTTGCTTGAGCACTAGGTTACGACCACTTCGCTGAAGACATTGCATTAAGGCTCCATGACGTGATGGTCTGACTTGAGCAACCTCGCTGACGTCACTCAGAGAGTCAACAAGGTATGGCCGCATCTAGTCATTCTCGAAACTTGCCTCGTAAGAGTTGGTATGTTGATAGGGCACATCACACTCCCGAACGCAATACCAGTTGGGGGAGAATGTCTCGAATTGCTTTGGATCGGCAAGTCGACGCTCGATCACCACTTCAAGCAAGGAACCTCATTAGTAGATGGACTACGAGTATCACCCCTAAGTGGATGAGACCTATTACAGGTTCGGTCCGCCCACCGTCGGGCATCATCGAGTGTGTTCGCCTAGCAATGCTAACTATCTTTTTCCACAAAGGAGACATCAGGAGATTGTTGCCAGATGCCGAGCATTCGTGCCCGAGCTCTTAGCAGTGCGCTGGCTGCCACAATTTTGACTGGTAAGCATGGAGAAATTCAATGAGTCTCAGAATCCCATCAAGTTCGTTTAGATTTACACGACTATGGTTTGGGTAGCAGGAGGAGGTGAGCACGTCATGGCCAGCTACCTTTTGACTATGCTCAAAGGACCTACTCTATCCTGGTTGCTCAACTAGCCCTTCGAGTCGATCTACACGTGGCAGCTTGATATGGACCAACTAAGAATTAGTTGATGCGTAGGGATGGCCTGATCTTTCCCGATACGTTCAGCGAGGTTCCTTCTCCTTCTCTTGATGTAGCCAACAATCTTGATAAGGGCAATTTGCACAAGTATGCAAGGTGCACAGTAGAAGCAATCCACCAAACTCCCCAACCGTGAATTCAGAAGAAGACACGAATTAGAAGAGATGAACATTTTAGATTCGATGGGCAATCTCAAGAATTTCCTATTCTTGCCTTGCAACAACTCAACAAACTCTAAACGAGAAAACATTGAAATCACGCAATCTGGCCGCCAACAACCATCATGGCGATTTTCTCCTTTATTTCACAAGTATAAAAACTTATCATACCATAGCCCAATGCCGGTCTGACCGCCGGTCTAAACCCGGTCAGACAGCCACCAACAATCCGGTCTAACCAGTTGAGTTGAAAAATTCAGCCAGACCCAAAACTAAAAACTCTGAAATTTCAGTATCTCGTAGATTTCAAGGGAATGAGAGAAAATCATCTATTCTTTTCAGGCCAAGACACCAAAAACTTATTCTAAATATCAATAGGCCTCTGAAACTCAAAGATTTCACCACAAGATATAGGAATTCAGGATTTTGACATAACTCTGTAACTTCTACAGAGAATGAGCTAAATCCCAAATTACTCAATAATTTCTCAATCTCTGCTCATGAGCTTTTGAAAACGGATTAGCAATGACTAGATGATTTGGAAACTCCAACCTTGAGCCATCTTTCAAAGGGAAATGAAGAAGTCCAACATCCCCTGTCAAGGAAACCCTAGAAATAGAGAACAGAGCAAAATGGGCAAAAAGGAATCTTTTGATTTAGAGATTTTGCTTTAGGGAACTAGCTGACCAAAAGGTCTAAAAACATCATCCCATCACTAAGCAATCCATTTTGCTACTCCTTCCTCAAAGAATCAGCTTAATCATCAAAAGGAAGAAAACAAGCAGTGAACCATCGTAGACTGAAAAACAACAGAGAGAGAGAGAGAGAGCAAGAAAACAAAAATAATCCAACACAAGCATTCTCATATTGATGAAGAGAAAAAGAGATGAAAGATTACACAGGGATTACTCCTCTCAAACTAAGAACACACACTTACTACTACCCCATACATGCTTCATATGGAGGAACTCTCACGTAGGAGACAAGAACAACAAACACTGCATCCTCTCCTGCTCTCTCCAACAACTAAAGCACAAAGCAAAGACTAACTCTCAAAAGCAATCAACCCCACTCACAAGCCATCTCTCAAGTCATGCACATGCAGGAGACACTCTCCCTATTTATAGCCTTGCATAATGGGTTCACAAACCACTTTGCCCATTAAGCCTTAGAGCTTTACCCACTAACTCTAGTGCTTTAACCACAACCCACTACCTTTAGTGCAGCTTTGCGTATTCACCAAAACGCCCCTCCTGCACCTTCCGGGAAGCTTCCTCATTCCTTGCCTTCCAAGCCTCGCAGCTACCTCGAGCCCTCGCCGTCTTCGGCACACCTTGACCGTTCTGACCTCGGCACCACCTGCGCCTAGTCCGGTCCTTCATGCCTCGCCACGACTCCGCCTCGACGTCCTACAGCCATCACAGGCAAGAAACACATCGCATAGCACCGCTCGAGATATGTAATCACAAATAGCATCGATGAATCATACTCAAGCATGAAAAATGCCCAAATGGCCAATCGGGTAGAAGAATACGCCTCAAGTCCATCTATCCAAACCCGATTGAGCCGAATGCTACCATGGCACGAAACGCACCAACCAAACTCAATCTTTCCAAAATACTCGTCAATTACTCATCACAAACATGGGGTCATAACCACATGGTCTCTCAATCTCCCCCTTGATGAGTATATTGACAAACCCAGGAAAAGCACAAAGTTGAGTTTGAAAATGAAAGAAAGTCAAGCATGGTCTAAAGAAAGATAAAGAAGCTCATGACCATGTCGACAAACGGAGCAAAAACAGAAAGAGTAAATTGTTCTCCAAAGCTCCAGAAAGCTCTCAAAAGGCTTTTTCTCCGCTATTCTCCCCCTTTTGGCAATAAAATCATCAAGAATGCAAAAGAGAGAATAAGGTATGATGTTGGATGAAATGGCTGAAGTTTGTTTATTTTAAGCATTTAGAGCTATGAAGATTATTCAAAATGACCGTGGATTATTACATCAAGCCATAACATAGAAGAATGCTATCAAGATCATGACAAGACATGTATAATGAAGCTAAGCCAAATAAGTCACAATCTGAAAATTAGTCGAATTCCTTAGTATGTCAAGTCAACTATGATTCTAGTCTAGCTAAAGGTATCCAAAGATGATACAAACCATGTCAATATTCTAAGTAGAACCAAGAAGCTAGTATTGAGTCAATTTAGAGTGCTACATGTTCAAGAACGAATCACATGTTCAAGTACTTGGTCTTTTGTGTAATTAAGCAAATTGAGCACATTTGACATAAGTTTTTCTTTTAAAGCTCATGATTGTTTCCAACCAACATTTTTAGTCATGTGCTAGATCTCAAGCCTTATGCGACTACTCCAAGCTAGAAGCTTAAGAAGATAGTCTTGCTCATTCAAAACTCTCCCTGAGTTCATGTCTAGTGCAATGGCAAGCCGTCTCATGAGAAAGAATTGGTAAGATCAGTTCTTTCGCACAAAAAAGATCTTTTTGCTTTCTTAAATGGTTGTACTAACTCATGCTTCATTAAGAGACTAGCATAGCTCAATCTAAAGCTCAACAAAGAGTCAAGACCCAACTCAGTCTATTTGACATGGCATGAATCATAAAAGGATAACTAAAGAGAGACTAGTCTCAAGGGCTAACATGACATGAATTAGTTCAAGTTGAGCATTTTAATCAACCTATCATGGCAAAGACTTGACTACACATATAAAGTCATGATATATCTAGCAAGTAAGCTCAGATCATGGCAAGATGTAGTGCATGGTAAACATGCCATGATAGGATAATAATCAAGGCTCCATATAGTTATATTACAATGCAGAATGAAATGCAAGAAAATCCAGCTCCCCCTAAACATGTGATGCACTTTTAGTTCAAGTTGAGTTATAACAATATTAAGATTTAGAAGCTCCCAAATGAACTCCCCCTGAACCAAAACAATAAAATCAAGAAGCTGGCAAGAAAAACAGAAAAGGCAGTCCTTAAAGCATAGATAAGATATAGAGGAAACTATGGCTCAGACTGACTCTCAACTACCCCGTATGACTCTAGGACTATCAACTGATCATCTAACACACTAAGGAGCAAACACATACCCTGTCTACCCGAGGGTGGCACAACCCTCGCTAGAACCTATAAGAAGTGAGTGAGCTCAACCTAGTGAGAAGTAAAGCAGCTAATAAGCAGCATCCTAGAATCACAAGATGAGAGGAAGAAGTCTAAGCAACTAGACAAGATAAACACTCTAATCTATGCTAGAAGGACTAATCCTAATGCACCCACATGCAATGCAACAGAAAGGAGAATGTTGCACTGGGTTTTTGGCAATGTTAATGCCAGAAATGTTATCACAAAAGAGTGGAACACTGTCTATAACTAACCCAAAGTCCCGCAGGGTCGAGACCATCCAAAGCACCTGGCTGCAGCAACTGGCACCAGCAACGTACTCGGTCTCTGCGGTGGACTGTGCAACACCGGACTGCTTCCTCAAAGACCAGGAAACAAGAGAAGTGGCAATGAATTGGCAGGTGCTAGAAATGCTCTTCCTATCTATCCTACAGCCAGCAAAGTCTGCATCCGAGTAGGCTCTCAAGGAAAGACAGGACAACGAAGAGTACCAGATACCATAGCAAATGGTAGCTCGAAGGTACCGAAGGATGCGTTGCACCGCCTGGCGGTGAGATACGCGAGGAGAAGCCTGAAAGCGAGCGCACAAACACACGGAGAAGTGTATGTCCAGCCTCGAGGCAGTGAGGTACAAGAGGGAGCCAATCATGTTGCGATACTCCTTCTGATCAACTGGCTCGCCGTCCTCATCTGGGCCAAGAGAAGTTGTGGACGCCATGGGAGTTGACACGGGCTTACCATCACTCATGTCAAAGCGTGTCAGGAGGTCACAAGTGTACTTGCCCTGATGTAAAAAAGTACCCTCCCGAGTCTACTTAATCTGGAAGCCAAGGAAGAAGGTCAACTCGCCCATCATACTCATCTCAACTCGGTGCTCATGACATCCGAGAACTGTGAAAGAAGAGTATGAGAAGAGCCACCAAAGATGATGTCATCCACATAAATCTGGACGAGCAGAAGATCAGTGCCATGCCTACGAATGAACAAGGTCTTATCCACTTTACCCATCTCAAAACCATGACTCAACAAATAGGACTTAAGCCTCTCATCTCTAGGTGCCTGCTTAAGTCCATACAATGCTTTGGAAAGCTTGTAGACATGGTTTGGGTATTGGGGTTCTCGAAACCTAGAGGCTGTCTCACACAGACCTCTTCCTCAATGAACCCATTGAGGAAGGCACTCTTGACATCCATCTGGTAAAGCTTGAAACCCTTAGAAGCTGCGAAAACAAGCAGGATTCTAATGGCCTCAAGTCTAGCTACAGGGGCAAAGGTCTCCTCAAAATCTAGACGCTCAACCTGGGAGAAGCCCTGAGCTACCAGTCTAGCCTTGTTCCGAATGACAACCCCATCCTCACTCTGCTTGTTCTTGAGCACCCACTTAGTCCCAATGATATTGTGACCTCGAGGGGGCTCAACAAGCAACCAGACCTTGTTTCTCTCGAAATTTTCTAACTCCTCATGCATGGCATTGACCCAAGACTCATAAGAAAGAGCATGACAAACGTCCTTGGGCTCGAATGAGGCAACAAAGGCAGAATGAAGACAAAAATGTGACATGCCAGACTTTGAGCGCGTGACTCACTCAAAGAGGTCTCCAATCATCTGCTCAAAGAAGTGGCCTCTACCTCATAAGCTGACGAGGTAGGAACAGAGCCACTAGCTCCAGAGGAAGCAGAAGGCATGGGCTGATCACCTGGTGTGCAGTGGAAGAAGGCACCTCAAGGGGAGGATGAGGAACTGGATCAGGTAGACAACCCTCATCTCCATCCTCCTCATCCTCTACAAAGATGGGCTTGGACTGCTCTAAAGAACCTGAGATATCGGGCCTAGTCCCCAGACTGGCCTCGTCGAAGGTCACCTCACAGGTCTCTATCAACTTACTAGACTCGCAGTTCCAAACCCTATACGCCCGCGAAGAAGTCGAGTAGCCTAGGAAGATACCATCATAAGAGCATGACTCGAACTTATCTAGGTTTTCGGACTTCAAAATGAAACACTTGCAACCAAACACACAAAAATGAGACACACTAGGCTTTCGCCCATATCTCAGCTCATAGGAAGTGCGATGCAAGTGTGCCCGAAGAAAAACTCTGTTTGAAACATGGCACATGGTCGCTATAGCCTCAGCCCAAAACATCCTAGGTGTAGAAAACTCATCAAGCATCGTCCTAGCCATCTCGACCAAGGTACGGTTCTTCCTCTCCACTACGCCATTCTGCCGTGGGACGTGCGGAGAAGAGAACTGGTGCTCTACACCTGTCTCATCGCAAAACCTTTCAAAGTAGGAATTCTTGAACTCCGTGCCATTGTCACTGCGGATCACTCGTAAGGCACCCGGGAGCTCAACAGAAAGCCTACTGAAAAGACCTCGAAAATGTGTAAACGTCTCATCCTTTGAGGCTAATAAAAACACCCAAGAGAACCTCGAGAAGTCATTGACCACGACAAGAACATACCACTTCCCCCCTGGTGACTACACTTGAGCTGGTCCAACTATGTCCATATGGAGCAGCTGTCCCGGTGCATCGGTCATAGTCATTGTGACCGGAGGGTGAGAAGCGGCAACCATCTTGCTGTGCCGGCAAGGAGCTTAAACAATATCTTTGACCATCTTGAGTTTCGGCAGACCGCGAATGAGATCATGGCCGCTAACTCGGGTCAAATGGTCAAATCCAATATGACCAAGTCTCCTATGCCAGAAGGTATGGTCATGGGACTCAGAAGCAACTAAACACCGGAGAGGATCACCAGAAGACTCAGAAAAATCAGCACGAAAGATCCTCCCATAACGAGAAATCCTGCAAACCAGACTACCCGAAGAATCAAGAATTTTGCAAGCGTTTTTCTTAAAGCTCACCTCAAAACCGTCATCGGTAAGCTGAGAAACTGAAAGCAAATTATACTGTAGCTTACTAACCAAGGCAACATCTTTTAAAATAAAAGACTCATTAACGCGCACTGTACCTTTGGCGATGACGCACCCAGACGAAGCGTCTCCGAAGGTGATCGTCTCATCACCTGGAGCACGAGCTAGGGAAGAGAACCAACAAGAGTCTCCGGTCATGTGTCGAGAACACCCGGAGTCAATAAGCCAAACCTCCCTCTTCCCTGCCCGGTGAACCTCATTGGAGTCGGAATAGAGCTCGCTGTCGCTGATCTCACCCTCAAGGGCCATGAAGCACATACCGGAGAAGTCGTTGCCATCCTTGGGTTCTTAATCACCCGTCCCATCGTCGTCGCTCCATTCGTCCACCTCGCTGAGGTCGAGGTCGTCGAAGGCGGTGAGAACGTGGTGGAAGAGCTTCTTGGCTTTGCCAAGGTCGCGGAACTTCTTCTTGCCTTGGGCATGAGCTAGGGGCTTCTTATTGCGGTTCTTGTCCATGTAGTCGTTCTTGCTCACGCCGCTGTAGTCGTTCTTGCCCTTCCCCAGCTTAGGGCAATTCGCCAGAATGTGGTTGGGACCACCACACTCGAAGCAAATGATCAGACCACTCCTCTTTCGATCCCTCACCCTCTTGTACGCGTGGGAAAACTTTCTGCCTAGAAGGGCTAACTGGTCCTCTGGTAGCTGCTCTAACTGATCATCAGTTACATCACAGAGAGCAGCTAGAGAGAATCTGCAAATTGACTCAGAAGAAGGTCTCGAATTCAGACTGGGATCGGTGACTAAGGCCATCGACTGCGACTTCGACCTACGAGAGACTATGTCAATCTCGTGATTCTTGAGGCGTCAGTACAACGCGTCAAGAGTCAAGGTCATGAGATTGGTGGTGTCCTTGATGGTAGTTGAAGGGGACGGGGTTCCCGATCTTCCGTCAGGTGATGATAACTCTCGTTTTGGTGGAACGCGACACACCGATCCGGCTTCAGATTCAACAGACCCGAACCCTTCAACCTTAGCACCACGACTCCTCTGGTTATCAACCGTGTCACTAATCCGGTTGACCTCACCAAGAAGGCTAATCCCTGCCGGCGAAATGAAGAACACAAGCAAGAACCCGAAAGAACGCAGCTCAAAGAAGTGACAATCTGCAGATGTATGATTAAGATCACAAAAGTGGGGTTTCACGACCGAAGACAGCGACTGTTCGATGACAGATTGATCTAAAGCAAAACCCAACCCTAATGGTGGGGGTGGCGGCTGGATATAAGGTCTAAGGGTCGTCACACCCCCTGGACGCGCCCCCTAACGGGCTCTAAGACGATACACGGCCCAACAGACCAAAAGACGGTGACGCAACACCCTGGCAGATTCTGGATGCTGACTTGGTTCGACGATTCCCGTTGACGCCGGTGGAATTTGGACCTCAAACCAAAGCCATTGGTTAGCCTATGAATTATCTTTCCATGCATATGTGGTTCGTCAAAAACGGAATCTGTATGCGTCCTGGGCGTCTGTTTTACTGCAGGCTGGTCCTGAAGGCCGAGGCAGACTCGAACTCGAGTTGGACTGGGCCTCCGGCTTGACTTGGACGTCCTTGCTGGTCTTCTCCACCTCCACACCTCTCTCCATGTACTTCATGACCCTCTCCAATGTTCCTAAGCAAGATAACATCAAAAGTATGAAAAGGATCGCTTAAGAACGAGCTCACCTCTAGATTTAATTGTCGCATGCGAGCTCGGGTCATTGGACCTTGCATAACGGTTGGAGGATCAGCGGTTGCATCCGAAGGAGTGATGTCCTCATCAGTAGTCACCTTCATCTCCCAAACACGCAAATCAAGAGCTACGAGCATCTATCGAGCATTGTCCGAGTCGAGGTATGTAAGACCGACCGCTCGGAGATTGCTCAAAATCTTGTGAAAACGTGCAAAGCACTCATCGAGGGACTCACCAGCGAGCATTTCAAACTTGTTGTAATCTCGCTTGAACTGGTCCTGTCGAACGGTCTTGATCTGGGTGGTGCCCTCATGGTATGCATCGAGAGTCATCCAGATGTCGAATGCCGACGTCAGATGAGTGATGCGATCAAACTCGCTTCTGCTCAGGCCCTGGATTATGATGTTCCTTGCCTTAACATTCGCCTCAACATCAGCCATGTTTCCGGCATTGATGTTCTCATCGGCAGGAACAGCATACCGAACCTTGACCTTTCGCTAGATGGCGTAGCCCTAAGCCTGAATGTAGGTATCCATCCATCTCTTCCAGAAGGGATAGTCGATCCCATCGAAGACCGGGGGCTTGGTCGAGTACTTATATATCGCCATGGCTCAAGAGACTGGTTAAGATCTATGAGGAAGAGCTAACCGGCTCTGATACCAATTGTTGGATCGAAATCGGCGACAGAGAGGGCTGAATGTCGTTCTTTCTAATTTCCCCCGAGAAGTACCCACTTAACAATTTCTCCGGTAGCAATTGGTGCTATGAAGAAAGAGTTAAGCTTACTGGAGATTCAAGTACTCACTAGTTAAGTGCCCGTACGTTGTTACGGAACAAAAACATTCAACAGACATGGCCACGTAGGATTTAGCACAGTTTGTCACGCGAATACCAAATTTAGCCCTCGGCGTCGCGACCCCTGACCTCACCGCATTCCTTTTCTCCCCACCACCTCCTCCATTCCCCTCCCTTTCTTTAGCCATGCACATGCAAAACTCATAGCCTAGCCTTATCTGCAAGATATTTGAAGTACTAAGAAGAGTAAACTCAAAAGCTAAGGTAACAAAAATCTTCTTTTGGGAGAGCTTATAGTTCTGAGATATCTAGTATTGGGTATCCCTCTTGTCGAGGCAAGCATTGCCCATTGGTTTGGGCTGAATTTTTTATTTTTCCATTAATTTCTTTGTTTTTCCCCTTTATGTTTTGTACAGTTGTTTTAATATATTTGTAGCGCTCTACCCTATCGTTTCCCATCGAGAAAACACCAACAGCAAAATAGCAAGAAAGTAAAAGTGTTCTCTATACAGCTATCATCTACACAGCTTGGCTACATGTCAACATGGATTACAACAACTTGATGATAACAAATGTAGTTTGCAATAGGATAGGAATTGCACAAGTATGAAGAGTATTGGACTGAACGGTTGATGCTCACAAACATAAGAAAGTTGCAAAGAACAAATTAGCAAATAGTTGCACTTGCCGAAACATACACATAGCAGCACAAATGGAGAAAGCCTTAGAAGACGATGACATAGCATTTCAGTTATCTCAAATGATACAAGGATGTAGCTGCTAAACCAACACGTGACACTGGTACTTGAGTCAATTGAGAAAGGTAATTAGGAAAGAAAGCTTTTAGTAAATAAATCAAATAACAGTATTGCATTAATCGAAATTCATAGTGAGGTACAAGCATAACAAGTTATGAACCACCAAAGTGATCCATGTAAAAATATTACCTCCTCCATACAAAAAAAGAATAAACAGATAATATTATAATCTGAAAGTGCAATAAGAATATTTAACTACAGTAAGTTAATCCGGGATCAAATGATGTACTTATCATTGGCCAGGTTCCATGCCTCTTGTGTCAGCTTAGGGGCTTCAAGTGTTGCGAGGTAGTTCGATATGAACTTATGGTGGTGTTCTACATGGCAAATAAACCCCACCTCCTTCAACAGATGTCGTTCTGTCCTTATTAGATCATGCTTCAATTTTGAATATTTTTGCATCAAAGATGAAAGTTACAGCTTCAATTAGCACAATTCTCCATAAAAGTTAACAAATATTTATTTCCAAAAAAAAAGAGAAAAGCAACAACATAATAGTATACATCATTAGCTATGAGAAAACAAAAGGTACAATGCAAAGGTTTCAAAAAAAGGAAAAGGGAACTGAAACTCTGGTTATTTCAACAAAATATACCTTTGGAAAGTCATTTAGAATGGGGCTCAGCTAGGCTCAAGCTACAGAGAAAATGGTAACAAAATTGAAACTTCCCAACCAAATTCTCTATCCATTTGTCATAAATTATCAACAAGACTGAAATACTGAATATCTGAGAAGATTTGGCATGTCAATCCTTATGATATCCTCAAATGGGTAGTATGAAAACAAGGTTATTACTTCAGCATAACATTTGTAATGGAGCCTCATCTTTACTGCTTTCCATAGCTAACTGACATTGCAGATGGCATCAACACTCTATACTATTCCATCTGACTTCTTTTTTTTCTATTTAATGGTGATCCTACCAGGCAGAAGCTAAGATGGCATAATGAACGCAAAACAGCAAAGTAAACTAATACCACACCTTTCACTAAAAGTACCACTTCATTCAGCCTATCTAACCACAGCCAGCCACTTCCATTGTACTTCACTAACCAGGAGAAATCATGCAACAGCAGATAGCTAACAGATGTGTATAGTGGATATTGCAAACCATACGCATACGGTCCAAGTCATTGGAAGTTCTATTTAAGCTTAGAACACAATCAAAGGAACCCAGATAAGGTGTTGAATACATACCTATTTCTCTGCGTATTATTTCCCACCTCCTGCAATCACTTTCCAATTAGAAAAATTGAGAATATCACATATCAAGAAATAGGTATGGAAAATCATAAAGAATAGCAAGTACTAAAACAAGAAGGAACATCTCAATAGATCAAATCCAATACCTCGTCCAACATGTCTTTCAGGACAAAGTGTGTCTGAGAGGTCGTGAACACAACGGCGGAGGCTGGCGCGCGAGGAGGTAGGGTTGGAGGCGTCGGAGGTGGTAGGATTAGGCCCGTTGGAGGAGGTGATGAGGGAGCGGTTGAGGTGGGCGAACACGAAGCGGCGGGAGGGGCGAGGCACGGAGATGCTCCTCAAATGGCCAGAACTCCACCGGCCGGCAGCCGACGAACGGCGGAGGGCGGGTGTGCGGGTAGTATGGGAAGCACTGCCGGTCGGAGGGGTCGAAGAGCGGGAAGGATTGGCGCCGCCGTGCGCCATCATCGTTGGCCCGCAGGCAGGACTCGATGACCTGGCACTCATCCCGGAGCCGGTTCTGCACCTCCCGCAGCGCGTGCGGCGGCGTCGCAACAGGAGACCTGCCGCCGCAGTGCGCCTGCGGCGCATTGTTTTTGTTAGCCGCCGCCCTCTTGTCAGTGGTCCGGTGCCTGGTGTTTGGCATGAGTGACGACGATCTCATCCTTTGGTGGCAGGCGGTGCAGAAGCTGGTGGAGCGCTCGGCGTCGAAGGCAGTAGCGCGGATAACGGGGGAGGGGAGGAGGCGTGGGCGGAGCGGCGCGATGAAGGAAAGGCGCGGGGTGGGCAAGAGAAGGTGACCGATAGGCAGAGCGGCAGAGTAGGGAGGAGGAGGCGGTGCGGGATGGGGAGGAGGAGGTGGCGGCGGAGCGGAGGGGTGGGGGGAGGAGTTGGCGGCGGCGGAGCGGAGGAGTAGGGGGAGGAGGAGGAGGCGGCGCCGCGGGGTGGGAGGGAGGGGAGGAGGCGGCGGCGCTGGGTGGGGAGGAGGAGGCGAGGGCGGAGCGGGGGAGTGGGGGAGGGGAGGAGGCGACGGCGCGGGGTGGAGAGGAGGAGGCGGCGGAGGGAGGGGAGGAGGCAAGGGCGGGGTGGCGGAGAACGGCGGCGCGGAGAACGTGGGGAAGACGGAGCAGAAGATTGGGCAGAGAACGTGGGGAAACGGGGGAGATTGGGCGGAAGAAGAGAAGCCAATCGGCAGGAGTTTTGTCAGTTGGGCCCACATGTCAGCGCAGCATTTTTTTCTGAGAAGGGGTGAGGGAGGCCAGACCAACCACCAACTCCTTCTTTTATAATAGTAAAGATAGTCACTGGAGACTTCAACACACCAGAAAGAAGTTCGATCAAAGAACAAGGGCCAAAGAAGAAAAGAAAGAGACAATATGAAGCATAAAGTAGAGGGGGCGGTCTGACCGCAGAAGACCTGGCAGTCTGACCGCAGCAGACCGGTCTGACCGGTGGCCCAATGCCGGTCTGACCGCCGGTCTAAACCCGGTCAGAGCGCCACCAACAATCCGGTCTGACCGGTTGAGCTAAAAAATTCAGCCAGACCCGAAACTAAAAACTCTGAAATTTCAGTATCTTGCAGATTTCAAGGGAATGAGAGAAAAGCATACGTTCTTTTCAGGCCAAGACAGCAAAAACTTATTCTAAATATCAATAGGCCTCTGAAACTCAAAGATTTCACCACAAGATCTAGGAATTCAGGATTTTGACATAACTCTGTAACTTCTACAGAGAATGAGCTAAATCCCAAATTACTCAATAATTTCTCAATCTCTGCTCATGAGCTTTTGAAAACAGATTAGCAATGACTAGATGATTTGGAAACTCCAACCTTGAACCATCTTTCAAAGGGAAATGAAGAAGTCCAACATCCCCTGTCAAGGAAACCCTAGAAATAGAGAACAGAGCAAAATGGGCAAAAAGGAATCTTTTGATTTAGAGATTTTGCTTTAGGGAACTAGCTGACCAAAAGGTCTAGAAACATCATCCCATCACTAAGCGATCCATTTTGCTACTCCTTCCTCATAGAATCAGCTTAATCATCAAATGGAAGAAAACAAGCAGTGAACCATCGTAGACTGAAAAACAACAGAGAGAGAGCAAGAAAACGAAAATAATCCAACACAAGCATTCTCATATTGATAAAGAGAAAGAGAGATGAAAGATTACACAGGTATTACTCCTCTCAAACTAAGAACACACACTTACTACTACCCCATACATGCTTCATATGGAGGAACTCTCACGTAGGAGACAAGAACAACAGACACTGCATCCTCTCCTGCTCTCTCCAACAACTAAAGCACAAAGCAAAGACTAACTCTCAAAAGCAATCAACCCCACTCACAAAGCCATCTCTCAAGTCATGCACGTGCAGGAGACACTCTCCCTATTTATAGCCTTGCATAATGGGTTCACAAACCACTTTGCCCATTAAGCCTTAGAGCTTTACCCACTAACTCTAGTGCTTTAACCACAACCCACTTCCTTTAGTGCAGCTTTGCGTATTCACCAAAATGCCCCTCCTGCACCTTCCGGGAAGCTTCCTCATTCCTTGCCTTCCAAGCCTCGCAGCTATCTCGAGCCCTCGCCGTCTTCAGCACACCTTGACCATTCTGACCTCGGCACCACCTGCGCCTAGTCCGGTCCTTCGTGCCTCGCCACGACTCCGCCTCGACGTCCTACAGCCATCACAGACAAGAAACACATCGCATAGCACCGCTCGACATATGTAATCACAAATAGCATCGATGAATCATACTCAAGCATGAAAAATGCCCAAATGGCCAATCGGGTAGAAGAATACGCCTCAAGTCCATCTATCCAAACCCGACTGAGCCGAATGCCACCATGGCACGAAACGCACCAACCAAACTCAATCTTTCCAAAATACTCGTCAATTACTCATCACAAACATGGGGTCATAACCATCCACCTTATGAGTCATCAAAGTTGAACCAACCTTAGAATCACAACACACAACTTCTCATGGAGAATCATTGAATTTCTCATCGTAATGTTCAGATTCCTCGTTTTCGCCCTCCGTAACATATCCCTCAAGTGTGAGCAACACCTTCCTTACATTTGGGCAATCCCTCATCATGTGACCCGTATCCTTACACCTGAAACACTAAATTTGACTTGTTCTAGCGGTGGAGAACGTGCTAGAATCAGATTTGGATGCCTCCTTGCTCGCTGAACTTGTTGCCTTTGATGCTTCTTTAAACAGAGTTCCAACCGATTTAGTGGTTGTAACCGGCTTAAAACTTATGCCTCCTTCGCACTCTTGCTGAATTGGGCGCCTCCAAGTTAATGTATGAGTTCGGGCAACCTTGGGATGGTTGTCTTTTACCCAAAGTTCAGTACGATCTGCTTGGTGAAGTAGCTCTTTTACGGTGTCGTATTGCATCAAATCAACACGATTCCGCACATCATCATTCAGCCCTTCAAAGAATCTTGTCATAGTAGCCTCCTCGGACTCACGAACTCCAGTACGGATCATGAGCACTTGCATCTCCTGATAGTATTCATCCACGGACTTGGAGCCTTGATTCAACCGTCGTAGATTTGTATGCAGTGTGCGTGTGTAGTATGCTGGTACAAAACGGTCCCTCATGACTCGCTTCATCGCCTCCCAAGTGTGTGGACGTTCACCTGCACGGTTCAATTGATGCCACCAAATAATAGCGTATTCGGTGACTTAATTGAAGCAACACGAACCTTCTTTTCCTCGGAGTAGTTGTGGTTGTCAAAATTTTGATTTACACGCATCTCCCACTCCAAATAAGCCTCCGCATCAGCTCTGCCCTTGAACTCCAGTATGGTGATTTTGATGCGACCAATACCGTCATCCTCACGTACCTCCATGGTGTCCTCCATGTGCAGCAGCCCGGCGATCAAAAAAATCACGCCGTGGTGGTCGTGGATAGCCTCCACGGCCATCGGACATGTCCTCATCATCTTCGTAGTAGCGTGCGTCGTCATGCGACTGCGCACATCGCACAAAGTTGGGTACTTGGTACTGCGCGCCGGCCCCTCCCAGCGGCAGTAGTCGTCCCTCCAAGTGGCGGAGTGATGTGACCACGCCACAAACACATACGACAATAGCGCCCAATATCAAGATTGAACTAAAGGTGAATTCGTTTCTTCAGCCTCAACATATTTTAAATGAGAATATGATGCTACCTAATGATGAAAATATATATTTTTACAGCACCACATCACTTTTACACCAATTCAAGCAAGAGTTCAAGATGGACACATTTTGGAATCTAATTCGGCCTCCAGATCAATTCGGATTCAGCCTGATAGGCTCAACTTCAAATGTGCATACTTTCACATATGAAGTCCGTTTGAGGTCCTTGAGTACTTGTAGGAAAGCTTCTCTCATTATATTTCCAATGGATCTGGTATCACCTCTAAATTCCATCTGCGCGCATCGCAATCATCAAAAGAGTCCGTGTTGGGCACCTACTGGAATCGGATTTGGACTACTACAATGGTGCAAGTTTAAACGGACGTAACTTTCTCATACGGACTCCGTTTGGGACGTTCTTGGACTTGATGGAACGCTTATCAAGTATACATTTTAAAGGAATCAACCCCATCTTCAAATTCTATCTGAGCCGGCCGCAATCGTCAAAAGAGTTCATGTTGGGCACGTACTGGAATCGGATTCGGACAGCTGCAAAGGTGCAAGTTTAAACGGACATAACATCCTCATACGGACTCCGTTTGGGACGTTCTTATACTTCATGCAAATATTATGAAGTCTAATTTTCAATGGATCCAACCACATCTTCAAATTCCACCTGAGCCGACCGCAATCATCAAAAGAGTCCACATTGGTTTCTGAGTCCGAGTTAAAAAAGGTGATGCGCCACCACCACTTAGGCCCATGGGCCTTGTAACCCTAGAAGGTCATTCTCTCTATATAGGAGCCACCGCCTCCGTTGCTAGGAATTGGATTTCGTTGAGTTTAGGTTTAGCTATTATGCAAACTTATGTTCTTCAGTTGTGTCGGACGACCACCTGTCAAGACAGCCGTCGGAATCCCACCTTTTGAACTCAATATCAATATTTGCAATTTCAGATTGTTTGTTGTCTTGTTCTTGCGTGTTCTTCAATTGTATGCAGGAATAGACCTTCGTGGTCAGGTCAACTGCATTCTTGGCACGGTTGATAACATCTTGGGGTTGGTTCAGCAATTGCTAAGCCGCAAGCGATGTCGTACGGTTGTAGTCCGATCGCAAGGGTCACCTCCACCAAAATCGATAGTTATCATCCTATCGGAAGATCGAGACTCTGATACCAACTGATGAGGCGATGGGGTCCCGATCTTTCGATTGAATGATAACTTCGATTTTGGTGGAGGTGACCCTTGCGATCCGACTACAACCGTACGACGTCGCTTGCGCCTTAGCAATCGCTGAACGAACTCCGAGATGTTATCAACTATGCCAAGAACGCGATTGACCTGACCACAAATGTCTATTCCTACATGCAATCAAAGAACACGCAAGAACAAGATAACAAGCAATCTGAAATTGCAAATATGTATATTGAGTTCAAAAGGTGGGATTCCGAAGGCTGTCTTGACAGGTGGTCGTCTGACACAACTGAAGAACAGAAGTTTGTATAATGGCTAAACCTAAACTCAACGAAATCCCAAGAGTTCAAACGGGGTAGAGGGTGAACATATGAGCTGGAGAAGAAAGAGGGGAGGCCACGGGTCGTCCTAGGGTTGGACACCCACCCTAACAAAAATTACAAAGCCCTTGGGCCCACTTGGAGGTGGCGCAACACCTTTAGACACGGATTCAGAAATAGTCTTGACTTACCTCAGTGATATCTTTCTGTACAGAAGGAATTTTGAGGTGGGGCCAGATCCATTGGAAAGAGGATAAGACAAGCTCTCCATCAATCACACACCCGTCCCAAATGGACTCCGGATGCGAATTCTATGCATGTTGGAAATTGGTCCTGCCAGGCTCAATTAGCATCGGATTGTTTTGACGATTGCAACGCGACCAAAAGGTTTCTAAAGCTGAGGCCTCTTCCATTGGATGGGCCTTGGAATAAGCTTTCCAACAAGCACAAGAACATATAAATCGGACTCCGTTTGTGAAAGTTATGGCCGTTTTATTACAGGCCTATTGTTGTCTCGAACCGAATCCGAATTGAGTTAAAAGATATCTGCGGTGCAAGTTGACCTAAAATTCCAAATTGAATCTGCAACAGTCGGCACTTGTGAATTTTGTGTGAATTTTTCGTTCCGTTTCCAGAACTTGGCCCCAAAACAAAAGTTGTAGAAAAAGGCGTCAGGAAACGGAGAAAAAAATCATTGAAAAAGAGGCAACTGAAAAAAAGTTAGGGCCGAAATACCGCCGTGCTATCCAGTCGACAGAAATCTTCAGTTTTCAAGTTTTGGGTCAATCCTTGTGTTCTTCAATTCCAGATTGTATTCGATTGAATTATCTTGTATTTACCACTCCCATACATTGCCATACACTTATTTTAGCCGTCTTCCATCTTTGGTTATTCAGCAACATAGGCTAAGTGCTAGATACGAACTATAATTCAATTCTGTGCAATTTCTAAAATTAATTGGTTGTTTTCCTTTGCTACAAAATACATAGCCTATCCATGCTCCACTTTTCTACTAACCGAACAGGTCTCGCTATACCTTGCAATCGCTTTACTCATCACTTGAGTTAGATTTATCGCGAACCATCCACCGATTGCACCACCTGTTTGCTTTGGTAAGAACTTGTAAGAATTTGGTAAGAGCTTGAGAGATGCATTACTTGAATTGAGCCTCCATATCCTAGTAGTTGATAGGAACATATACTTGTGATTTGTTTCCTTGTTTGCTACTAACCATGGTAGGTTCATGGGATGATTACGAGATAGATCCATATCTTCTTCGAGACATTGACCGGGAGCGCAAAGAAATTCGTGAGGAAGATGCACGCTTAAGACAAGCTTCTTCACCATGGGAGGTATATGATCGTGATAGTGCGTTCGGTAAAACTAAAATCACTTTGCCATCCTTTGCTGGTAAATTTGATCCTGATGCCTATATTGACTGGGAGATAGCGCTAGATAAAGAATTTGAATATCATGATTGGTCTGATAAGCAAAAGATAAAGATCGTCGTTCAGCCCTTCAAAGAATCTTGTCATAGTAGCCTCCTCGGACTCACGAACTCCAGTACGGATCATGAGCACTTGCATCTCCTGATAGTATTCATCTACAGACTTGGAGCCTTGATTCAACCGTCGTAGATTTGTATGTAGTGTGCATGTGTAGTATGCTGGTACAAAAGGGTCCCTCATGACTCGCTTCATCGCCTCCCAAGTGTGTGGACGTTCACCTGCACGGTTCAATTGATCCCACCAAATAATAGCGTATTCGGTGAACTCAATCAAAGCAACATGAACCTTCTTTTCTTCCGAGTAGTTGTGGCTGTCAAAAATCAGGTTTACACACATCTCCCATTCCAATAAGCCTCCGCATCAGCTCTGCCCTTGAACTCCGGTATGGTGATTTTGATGCGACCAATATCGTCGTCCTCACGTTCCACACCTCCTCCGCGGTGTCCTCCATGTGCAGCAGTCCGGCGATCAAAAAAATCACGCTGTGTTGGTCGTAGATAGCCTCCACGGTTATCGAGCATGTCCTCATCATCTTCGTAGTAGCGTGCGTCGTCATGCGACTGCGCACGTCGCACAAAGTTGGGTACTTGGTGTTGCGCGCCGGCCCCTCCCGGCGACGGTAGTCGTCCCTCCAAGCGGCGGAGTGTCACCTCCAGATTGTTGAAGCCCTTTGTGAGGCGAGCGTTCAACCTATCTTGCACCTCAGAAATTCTTCTATGCACGCCATTGACGCTTTGGTCGAAATCAGCACGTATGATATCCTCCCAGCGTTTGATGTGGCCGGTAAGCACCTTGACTCGTCTCCGTACAGCGTGTGGTAAATCATCACCGAGTGGTTCGCTCAAGTCATCGCTGTGGTAGCCACTCGAACCTCTTCTACTTGCTCCCGACATCCTGAAATCAGCAAGAAACACAAGCATGTACCGCGATCAACCATGCTCTGATACCACGATGATATAGACCAACTAAGGATTAGTTGATGCGTAGGGATAACCCAATCTTTCTCGGTACGTTCAGCGAGGTTCCTTCTCCTTTTCTTGACGCATCCAACAATCTTGATAAGGGCAATTTGCACTAGTATGCAAGGTGCACACTAGAAGCAATCCACTGAACTCCCCAAACCGTGATTTAGCAAGAAGACACGAATTAGAAGAGATGAACCTTGTAGATTCGATGGGCAATCTCAAGAATCTCCTATTCTTGCCTTGCACCAACTCAGCAAACTCCAAACGAGAAAATATTGCAATCACGCAATCTAGCCGCGAACAACCATCATGGCGATTTTCTCCTTTATTTCGCCAGCATAAAAACTTATCATATCATAGCCTAAGTTACAATGGGGCTAAGGCCCTGGCCTTATATTGGTGTATAATGCACAGTCTTGACTAAAACTCACGCACAACCTGGCCTAAGGCCGAAATAAACTCCAATACGAACTAAAAAGGAAATACCTAAATGATCGTGCAAAACTGCACACCCGCAAGTGAACGGGCTGCCGCTAAGATAGCAGCAGTGTCGTGTCCTCCACAGGGACTAGAG
This sequence comes from Dendrocalamus latiflorus, assembly GCA_017311315.1. Classification (NCBI taxonomy): domain Eukaryota; kingdom Viridiplantae; phylum Streptophyta; class Magnoliopsida; order Poales; family Poaceae; genus Dendrocalamus; species Dendrocalamus latiflorus. The sequence goes on along the minus strand of CM029614.1, from coordinate 13,496,956 downwards.
TACCGGTGGTACGACACTTAACCAAAGCTAAATCGCAAGAACAGGGAGATGGACACTAACTGCAGATCCTAAACAACTAAAGGACAGAAAAGAACAGCAAAAGAGAGAAAGGAAGAGAAAGGAGGAGCTAAGGGGTTGGGAAAAGACTATCTGGACTGAAGAAGAGAAAAGAGATGAACCTGAAAATCTAACTCTAGTAAGAGAGAGAGAGAGAGAAGAATAGAAGGTTAGCTAGAAAGAAAAGAAGGATAGCTAAGGGGAAAGAGAGATAGAGAGAGAGAGAGAGAGAGAGAGCAGAAGAGAGAGAGGTGAGAATGAAGCACAGGGAACTAACGAGAGGAAGAGAACAGGCGACAATGTTGCAACCCCACCCCTAGATAGCAAACACACAGCCAAACAAATTCCAAGATCACAGTAAAGACAAGCAAACAACAAGCAAACTTTACTAATCCTGTAACCAAGAGATTGAATCTAAGAAAGAACTACAAGAAACTACAGAGTTAAGGAAAATCTAAGTGAATAAGACAGCAAGAGAAGGAGAGGAAGAGAGCAGAGGGGAGAATAAGGCTGATAGTTGGTTAGGCTAGCAGATGAGGAGAAGAAAGAAGGTATAGATAAGGAGAGAGTGCAGAAGACTAGAATACCAGAGAAGTGAAGGACCAGAGGTGAGGAGGAACTAGAGAAGAGAAGAGAATTAAGAAGGATCTACAGAAGGTAATAAGAAAGAGAATTAGACTGGCGGGTAAGGAAATTCAGAAAGAGAACTAAGAACTCATTCTACTGAGAGAAGAACTGAAACCCCTAAGAAGGGATGCTAGCAAGACAAAGGAACGGGATAACGTGAGAGACAGGAAGAGAAATCAGATTTAAGAAGCAGGCTCAAGGGGACTAACGAGAGGGAGTAAGTGCTAATACTACCATTTCAGCCCTTCCAATCAAGCAAACATACAGACAACTTCTAGTAAAATGATCAAGACAAGTAACCACTATGCAAGCTATACTACTGCAGGAATAAGGAAATAAGCCTAACATAAGAATGACATTAAAAAGCATGAAATCTAATTCTAACAGAAATTAGCAGAACTGCATGCACAATAAAGACTCTAAATAAAAAGATCTACTCTAACATTAAAGATGATATCAGTGACATAACAAGAAAAATTCCTACCAGATTAAGAATTAGACTTAATAGCTACTAATGACTATCCAGCAAGAGATATAAAACTAACATGAAGAAATGCTAAACATAATCAGCTCACATGCGCAAGAACAATGAAGATGCATTTTATATCCAGATCTGAAATATGGAGCACATGCAAATAACAGATCCAACACATGAGCATCTCAGGCAAAGCAAGAACAAGACAAGCACATCCAGATCCACACAGACATTACATGCACATCACAGATTCAACATGTAAAAATCCCAAGCAACCATCACAGTGCAGAATCCTAAATAGGGAATAGAACAACTCAAAATGAAGATCTGCCGTTGAAGACCGTTTGTAGAGGATGCAGGCAGATAGGAAGCCGATCTTGGCGAAGAAGCCGAAGGGGTAGCCGTGTAGAAGTAGCAGACCACTCGAAGTAGTAGGAGAAGTAGCAGATCCAGGCGCAGGAGTTGAAGTTGCGGTGCAGAGGAAGGAGATCCGCCGTGTAGAGGAAGCTGATCTTGGAGAAGACCCCGTAGAGGAAGCAGGCAGAGGTGCTGAGGTGTAGATGAAGCAGATCCGGGCCAGCAGCAACAGATCCACCGTGTAGAGGTAGCAGATGAAGCGCAGGAGTTGAAGTTGCGGTGCAGAGGAAGCAGATCCGCGCCAGCCACCGTAGAGGAAGCAGGCCGAGCCGTAGGAGAGGCAGATCCAGGCGTGGTGAGCAGATCTGCCCTGGGAGATATGTAGGAGTGGCTGGTGGAGGCGCTCGGGAGAGGGAAGGCGAGAAGATGAGGATCTGGAGGGGGCTAGGGCGGCTGTTCGGTGAGGAGAGGTGGTGGCTTTGGTGGAAGAACAGGTGATGCGGGGAATGGGTTGCTCGTCGCCGGCTATGGCCGGTCTCCGACGACGGCCATGGGAGCAGTGAGGTCTTAGTGCGGCACGGGATGAGGAAGGCGAGAAGATGAGGATCTGGAGAGGCGGCTGGTTGATGGAGCTCGGTTGCGGCTAGGGTTTCCAAGTGGGGTTGTGACTGGCTCCTCCCGCAATCGAAGAGGCAGCTGGAGTTTTTATACTTGCGGCGCTTGGGATTAGGGTTTCTGTGGGGGCGCTGGCGCTAGGGTTTTCTACGCAGAGCTGCTGGCGGTGGGGGTTTTGTTGCGGTGAAAGGGAGTGCGGCGCTTGGTGCTTTGCATTTCGGTCCTTCCCCTTCCGCTGTATTGCAACTCTAGCTCATCCATTGCTGATATCTGTGAAGTTTGCGCCTATTTCGCGCCGATCTGCAAGGAAAGTGCGAACACTGTAAACTGTAGCAAAATGAGGGCAAGTTTATGTATAATTGATGAAATTAAGACCAATTCAAGCTGCTAGCAACAGGATAATGTCATAAAATATAATGCAAATATGATGCACATCATATACCCCCAAGCTTAAACATTTGATTGTCCTCAAGCAAATGATATTATGATATCGAACCCAGGACACAAGAAAGGCTGAAATGATCTAAGTGAATTTGCTCGCAGCTAGTAAAATATCACTCAATAATTCAAATGAGACTGACTGACTTAATGTTTACCAGCTGTCCAGATTTTTAACCATATTCCAGCAAAGATATCAAAGTGATTCTAGGGTTTTTGACCAGATCAAGTTACCCAAAAGTGCCAAATTGCACTAAATGTTTGCATGGATCCCACCAGAATTGAAAAGTAATCAAGGCTAGATATCACAGTCAAGAATAAGCATATCCTAGAGTCATTCTTAGGCATTTACCATTCTAGATAAAGAGACTAATGTTTGCATGAAGTTTATGAAAAAGCCTACACTTGAGCCATGATACTTTGCTTTTGCTGATTTTTTTTAACAGGATTCAAACACACCATGGGCACAAGTGCCACTTATTCCACTCTTGGGCATGCTTGCCACTTATTCAGACTTTCAAACTTCATTTGGGCATAACTGCCACTTATTCAACCCTTTTTTTTAAACAATGTGACAGAGTCACTTATTCAACTCACACTTTGCAGCACAAAACAGAGATAAAGATATTTTCTTTTCTTTTTAAGCATCATTAACCGGTTTTCATTATCTCTAAGCACCATGTGACATGGACTTAGGTAGATTAACCAAATTATTGGCTCAAGATAAGACTACCACTTTCACAACCCTTTCATTCAAGCAAGAGTATCAATGTCTAAAATGAAATATTATGCCCAAGCATGAATCCTAGGATATTGTTATTCTAGAAGTGATAACTAGAATCAATACATTTCGCAAAAGGTAAAGATACATGTGTAACTTGCAATGAATCAAAAACCAAAGGATCACAAGATTTCTAAGCCATTAAGATTTCAATGTATTTCTAGAGTAAGCCAATTGGATATCCAAAGAATTGATACCAATACCAGATCACTTAAACAAATTTCAGTTTGATAATTCTGGATTACACAAGACAGTCACATATTACAGTCAAGTATTCAAGCAGAAGGATATATAGCTCATAATAATGATCAGGGCAGTCACATGTAATCAGCAATAACCCAACATGAGAATGATACTAGTCAAAATTCATCAATTACACATCATCAACTTCAGTGCCCAAGAGTAAGACAAAAGAATCATGCTAAAGCAATCCTCATCAATAGACAGATCCCTCCCCCAAGCTTGAATTAGACATTAACTCCAGAATAAACGCTTTAATGATTGGAAACAGCTCACCGAGTGCAAAAAAGGAATCTGAGCAGCATCTTATCATCCCTCTGCCTGCCATGCTTGGATGAGTGCATGTACCTGAAAATGGCAAAATAGAAGGAAAGGATAAACCGACAAAAAGGTAAAATAAAGAAGGGAAAACTGAAATAAAACAGTAAAAAGCTCAGGTTGCCTCCTGAGAAGCGCTTGTTTTAGGTCTTTAGCTTGACCAACAGATGATTATCATGTGGGCTCAAAAGAAATTGGAGGATCAAGGTCAGATCTGACTTGATCTCCAACAATGTCATCATCACTGAGCTCAGGAAAAGGTTCTCCAACAAAATAGTGTTTCAATCTTTGCCCATTAACTTTGAAAATGCCCCCAGATTGACTCTCAACCTCAAAAGCTCCACTACCTAGCACTTTCTTAACAACACAAGGCCCAAACCATCTGGACTTAAACTTCCCAGGAAACAAATGAAATCTTGAGTCAAAAACCAAGACAAGCTGTCCAGGTTGAAAGTCACGCCTCAAAATGTGGCGGTCATGTATCTTTTTAGCTCTCTCTTTGTAAATTCTTGAGCTTTCATAAGCATCAAGCCTCAATTCGTCAAGTTCACACAGCTGCAACTTCCTATGTTTCCCAGCTAGACCCATATCCATGTTGAGCTTTCTAATTGCCCAATGTGCTCTATGTTCAAGCTCAACAGGAAGATGACATGCTTTTCCATAAACCAACCTAAATGGGGACATTCCAATAGGAGTTTTAAATGCTGTCCTATAAGCCCATAATGCATCATAAAGCTTAAGAGACCAATCTGTCCTGGATTTGGACACAACCTTTTCAAGAATTTGCTTTATCTCTCTATTGGAAACTTCAACTTGCCCATTAGCTTGAGGATGATAAGGAGTGGTTACCCTATGATTATGGACCCCATACTTGGCTAGAAGGGCTTCAAACTGTTTGTGATTAAAGTGAGACCCACCATCACTTATCACAACTCTAGGAATCCCAAACCTAGGAAATATGACTTGCCTAAACAACCTACAAACAGATTTTGAATCAGCATGGACTGTGGGTATAGCCTCAACCCATTTGGAAACATAATCCACTGCCACAAGAATGTGCTTGTACCCTTGAGAAGAAGGCAAAGGTCCTATGTAATCTATTCCCCAAACATCAAAGAGTTCTACCTCAAGAATACCATGCTGTGGCATCTCATGACGTCTTGACATGTTCCCTGCATGCTGACAGGGATCACAAGACTGAATGTATGCATGAATATCCTTGAACATGGTAGGCCAATAGAATCCAGCTTGGAGCACCTTGGCTTGAGTCTTAGCAGTTCCAGCATGACCACCAAAAGGTGCAGAATGACAGTGAAAAATCACATTTTGAACCTCCTCATGAGGTAGGCAACGTCTAATAACCCCATCTGTACAATGCCTATACAGATATGGGTCATCCCAAAAGAACTTTCGTGCCTCATGTGTGAATTTCCTACGCTGCTGATAGGAGAGATCAGGAGGTATAGTATTGCAGACCAAATAGTTTACTATATCTGCATACCAAGGGGTTTGAGACTGAACAAGAGAAACTTCTAATAGATGGTCTCCAGGAAGAGAGTCTTCAATAGGAAGTATAGAAGCTGAATCTGAATGGGGCAGTCTAGATAAATGGTCAGCCACTAAGTTCTCAGCCCCTTTTTTATCTCTAATCTCAACATCAAACTCTTGCAACAACAGAATCCAGCGAATGAGGCGAGGTTTAGCATCCTTTTTACTCAAAAGATACCTAATGGCTGCATGATCTGTGTACACTATGCATTTTGAGCCAACTAGGTAGGATCTAAACTTGTCAAATGCAAATACTACAGCTAGCAGTTCTTTTTCAGTGGTTGTGTAATTAATTTGAGTGTCATCTAAAGTCCTGCTAGCATAGTAAATGACATGCAAAGCCTTTTCATGCCGCTGCCCCAAAACAGCCCCCACAGCAAAATCACTAGCATCACACATAAGCTCAAAAGGAAGATCCCAATCAGGAGATTGCACAATGGGTGCAGAAATGAGAGCCTCCTTGATCTTACTAAATGCATTCATGCAAGACTCATCAAATACAAAAGGAACATCCAAGCCCAAAAGATGAGTGAGAGGACGAGCAATTTTAGAAAAGTCCTTAATGAATCTACGGTAAAAACCTGCATGCCCCAGAAAACTGCGAACACCCTTCACATTTAAAGGAGGTGGCAGGCGCTCAATCACCTCAACTTTTGCTCTATCCACCTCAATCCCTCTAGAAGACACTAAATGACCAAGGACTATCCCCTCTCTAACAAGAAAATGACATTTTTCCCAATTAAGAACCAGATTTGCTTCAAGACAGCGCTGGAGGACAGTTTCAAGATTGGCCAAACAGCTCTCAAAGGTCTGCCCATAAACAGTGAAATCATCCATGAAAACTTCCATGATTTTCTCAATAAGATCAGTGAAAATGGACATGACACAGCGCTGGAAGGTCCCTGGGGCATTGCAAAGTCCAAATGGCAGCCTACGGTAAGCAAATGTACCATAGGGGCAAGTGAATGTGGTCTTTTCCTGATCTGATGGATGTATTGGAATCTGCAGAAAACCTGAATATCCATCCAGATAACAGAAATAAGAATGACGGGCCAGTCTCTCTAACATTTGGTCAATGAAGGGCAAAGGAAAATGGTCCTTGCGAGTGGCCTTGTTAAGCTTCCTATAGTCTGTGCACATGCGCCAGCCTGTGGTTGTTCTTGTGGGAATTAGATCACCTTTTTCATTGGCAACCACTGTTATGCCCCCTTTCTTAGGTACAACATGAATGGGACTGACCCACTGACTATCTGAAATAGGATAGATGATGTTAGCACCTAGAAGCTTGAGGATTTCTTTCTTGACAACCTCCTGCATGTGAGGATTAAGCCTACGCTGGTGCTCACGAGTTGGCTTAGCATCATCCTCAAGGTGAATGCGGTGCATGCAGGTGGCTGGATCAATGCCTTTCATATCATCTATAGAGTATCCAATGACAGCTCTATATTTACGAAGGATATCAAGGAGTTGTTCAGCCTCTAGAGGTGTCAAATGGGCACTCACAATAACAGGACAGGTCTGATCTGGTCCTAAGAATTCATATCTCAGATGATTTGGAAGTGGTTTCAGCTCTACCTTTGGGGCTGTGGGCTGCCTAAGGTCTGGGATTTGAGAAGGCCCTACAGGAGCATCAATGACTGCCACATGATGAGTATCTGCAGCAGTGCACTCATCCTCAATTGATATCACTTCCTCAACATTTTCATATGTCTCAACAACACATTTGTCAACCAAATCAAGTGAAAAACACTGATCTGGACAGTGAGGAAGATGAGTGGGGTGCCTCATATCAAATGCTAGCTTCTCTTGACCAAATTGGAGAGTAAGCTTAGCATCTTTGACATCAATGACAGCACCTGCAGTAGCAAGGAATGGTCTCCCTAGGATGACAGGTTCACTTCTATCCTCCATCTCTAGGACAACAAAATCCACAGGGAAAGCAAAGGTGCCAACTACCACAGGAACGTCCACTAAAATACCAGCTGGGTGACGATATGTGCGATCAGCCAACTGCAATTTCATGGCTGTTGGCTGCAGATCGCCCAAAGGGAGCGCGTCACAAACTGATAATGGGAGGACACTAACACTTGAGCCTAAGTCACAAAGAGCTCTAAAGTTCTTGGAGCCTAAATTGCAAGGTATGCAAAAGCTACCAGGGTCATCTAACTTAGGAGGTAGCTTGTTCTGAATTATTGCACTACACTCCTTAGTTAGAGTGACCACCTCAAGCTCATCCATACTCCGCTTCTTGGTAAGCAGCTCCTTGAAGAATTTGGCATACATAGGCACATGTAGGACAGCCTCTAGAATGGGAATGGTGATCTGAACATCCTTCATCCTCTCTAGGAATTTAGCAAACTGCTTGTCCTCATTGGATTTTTCTAACCGCTCAGGGAATGGCAATTTGGGTTTTGTGAAGGGGACAGCTGCTGTAGTGGATGATGAGGGAATATCAGATGTTTTGGCTGGTGTTATGGAACTGGGTTGGTGCAGATTCTGCTGCTGTGAGTCAGGTTTTTCTTGCTGGACAGACCTAAAGACAGGGGGCACATACACGGGTGGTGTTGGAAGAAGAGGTTCAGATGTGGTTTTTCCACTCCTAGTAGTGATTGCTCCACAATGGCCACGAGGGTTTGCCTCAGGCTGTGCAGGAAGTCTCCCAGATTGGCTGGATGAAGCCTGTGATGCTTGCAAACTCTCCACACGACTAGCCAAATCAGTCAATTGAGTCTTTGCATCATTGTATTGAGATTCCATCTTTGCTACATGTGATGCAAGGAGCTGTTCTATTCTGGTTAACTGATCTGACTGAGTTGTGGGAAGATTTTGGTTGGGAACATGCATCATTGGCTGCTGGAATGAAGCATGAGAAGGGGCTTGTTGCTGCCTAAAACCTTGAGCTGATGTTCCCACAGGGAAAGATGACACACTAGGGTTGGTATTCTTGTAAGACAGATTTGGATGACGCCACCCTGGGTTGTAGGTTTGAGAATACTGTCCATGTGATTGAGCATAGTTCACTTCAGATGATTCAGCTGTGGAAGTTAAGGGGCACTCAGCTGGAGTATGCCCTTGAGATCCACAAATCTGACATCCAATGGCTATATGGGCTGAAGATGAGGGCATGAGCTGTGCCATTTGGCGTGTGAGAACCTGAATCTGAGCTGATAAGGCATCATTAGAGCTCACCTCATAGATACCAGGACGTGGAGGAACAGAAGCTCTCTCACTGGACCATTGAAAGTGGTGGGAGGACATACTCTCAATCAAGCTGAAAGCTTCATCAAGAGTTTTGTTCATTATGCCTCCTCCTGCTGCAGAATCTACAAAGGCTCTTGTGTGGTGTGTAAGTCCTTTGTAAAAAATCTGCAACACCAGCCATCTTTCAAGGCCATGGTGAGGACACATCCTAAGCAGGGTTTGATACCTCTGCCAAGCATCATACAAACTCTCACCCTCAGATTGTGAAAATCTAGTAATCTGGTCACGCACTTCTGCTGCCTTGGAGGGAGGAAAATACCTCTCAAAAAAGGCCTGCAGTAGGTGTTCCCATGTGTCCTTAAGGTGCAGGGGCAGAGAATGCAACCAAGTCTTAGCACCATCTCTAAGAGAGAAAGGGAACAATGAGAGTCTAATGGCATCAGTTGTGACTCCATTGTACTTCAAAGTGTTGCAATATTCTAAGAAGGTGCGAATGTGTTCATTGGGATCCTCAGTGGGAGAACCTCCAAATCTGGTCTGCTGGACCATGGTAATGAGTGCAGGTTTGAGCTCAAAGTTGTTGGCCTGAATGGCAGGTTGGACAATCCCAGGAGCTATACCTTGGTCTCTAGGAATCCAAAGGTCACGAAGAAGAGGTTGGGGATTCTGATCACCCATTTCTTCTTGATGGGGGAGTTGATTCTCTCTTTTCAGCCTATGAAATGTTCGCTCAATCTCAGGATCAAGAGGAGTCAATGAATGATCTCCACTCCTGAGCATAAGCTGAGAGTTCAGGTCTAAAAGGAAGGGAAGAAAACTAAAGAAATGACTTAGTCTATGGTCTAGCGCGATCACCAATATCTAATCCCCGGCAACGGCGCCAATTTCTTGATCGTGCAAAACTGCACACCCGCAAGTGAACGGGCTGCCGCTAAGATAGCAGCAGTGTCGTGTCCTCCACAGGGACTAGAGTACCGGTGGTACGACACTTAACCAAAGCTAAATCGCAAGAACAGGGAGATGGACACTAACTGCAGATCCTAAACAACTAAAGGACAGAAAAGAACAGCAAAAGAGAGAAAGGAAGAGAAAGGAGGAGCTAAGGGGTTGGGAAAAGACTATCTGGACTGAAGAAGAGAAAAGAGATGAACCTGAAAATCTAACTCTAGTAAGAGAGAGAGAGAGAGAAGAATAGAAGGTTAGCTAGAAAGAAAAGAAGGATAGCTAAGGGGAAAGAGAGATAGAGAGAGAGAGAGAGAGAGAGAGCAGAAGAGAGAGAGGTGAGAATGAAGCACAGGGAACTAACGAGAGGAAGAGAACAGGCGACAATGTTGCAACCCCACCCCTAGATAGCAAACACACAGCCAAACAAATTCCAAGATCACAGTAAAGACAAGCAAACAACAAGCAAACTTTACTAATCCTGTAACCAAGAGATTGAATCTAAGAAAGAACTACAAGAAACTACAGAGTTAAGGAAAATCTAAGTGAATAAGACAGCAAGAGAAGGAGAGGAAGAGAGCAGAGGGGAGAATAAGGCTGATAGTTGGTTAGGCTAGCAGATGAGGAGAAGAAAGAAGGTATAGATAAGGAGAGAGTGCAGAAGACTAGAATACCAGAGAAGTGAAGGACCAGAGGTGAGGAGGAACTAGAGAAGAGAAGAGAATTAAGAAGGATCTACAGAAGGTAATAAGAAAGAGAATTAGACTGGCGGGTAAGGAAATTCAGAAAGAGAACTAAGAACTCATTCTACTGAGAGAAGAACCGAAACCCCTAAGAAGGGATGCTAGCAAGACAAAGGAACGGGATAACGTGAGAGACAGGAAGAGAAATCAGATTTAAGAAGCAGGCTCAAGGGGACTAACGAGAGGGAGTAAGTGCTAATACTACCATTTCAGCCCTTCCAATCAAGCAAACATACAGACAACTTCTAGTAAAATGATCAAGACAAGTAACCACTATGCAAGCTATACTACTGCAGGAATAAGGAAATAAGCCTAACATAAGAATGACATTAAAAAGCATGAAATCTAATTCTAACAGAAATTAGCAGAACTGCATGCACAATAAAGACTCTAAATAAAAAGATCTACTCTAACATTAAAGATGATATCAGTGACATAACAAGAAAAATTCCTACCAGATTAAGAATTAGACTTAATAGCTACTAATGACTATCCAGCAAGAGATATAAAACTAACATGAAGAAATGCTAAACATAATCAGCTCACATGCGCAAGAACAATGAAGATGCATTTTATATCCAGATCTGAAATATGGAGCACATGCAAATAACAGATCCAACACATGAGCATCTCAGGCAAAGCAAGAACAAGACAAGCACATCCAGATCCACACAGACATTACATGCACATCACAGATTCAACATGTAAAAATCCCAAGCAACCATCACAGTGCAGAATCCTAAATAGGGAATAGAACAACTCAAAATGAAGATCTGCCGTTGAAGACCGTTTGTAGAGGATGCAGGCAGATAGGAAGCCGATCTTGGCGAAGAAGCCGAAGGGGTAGCCGTGTAGAAGTAGCAGACCACTCGAAGTAGTAGGAGAAGTAGCAGATCCAGGCGCAGGAGTTGAAGTTGCGGTGCAGAGGAAGGAGATCCGCCGTGTAGAGGAAGCTGATCTTGGAGAAGACCCCGTAGAGGAAGCAGGCAGAGGTGCTGAGGTGTAGATGAAGCAGATCCGGGCCAGCAGCAACAGATCCACCGTGTAGAGGTAGCAGATGAAGCGCAGGAGTTGAAGTTGCGGTGCAGAGGAAGCAGATCCGCGCCAGCCACCGTAGAGGAAGCAGGCCGAGCCGTAGGAGAGGCAGATCCAGGCGTGGTGAGCAGATCTGCCCTGGGAGATATGTAGGAGTGGCTGGTGGAGGCGCTCGGGAGAGGGAAGGCGAGAAGATGAGGATCTGGAGGGGGCTAGGGCGGCTGTTCGGTGAGGAGAGGTGGTGGCTTTGGTGGAAGAACAGGTGATGCGGGGAATGGGTTGCTCGTCGCCGGCTATGGCCGGTCTCCGACGACGGCCATGGGAGCAGTGAGGTCTTAGTGCGGCACGGGATGAGGAAGGCGAGAAGATGAGGATCTGGAGAGGCGGCTGGTTGATGGAGCTCGGTTGCGGCTAGGGTTTCCAAGTGGGGTTGTGACTGGCTCCTCCCGCAATCGAAGAGGCAGCTGGAGTTTTTATACTTGCGGCGCTTGGGATTAGGGTTTCTGTGGGGGCGCTGGCGCTAGGGTTTTCTACGCAGAGCTGCTGGCGGTGGGGGTTTTGTTGCGGTGAAAGGGAGTGCGGCGCTTGGTGCTTTGCATTTCGGTCCTTCCCCTTCCGCTGTATTGCAACTCTAGCTCATCCATTGCTGATATCTGTGAAGTTTGCGCCTATTTCGCGCCGATCTGCAAGGAAAGTGCGAACACTGTAAACTGTAGCAAAATGAGGGCAAGTTTATGTATAATTGATGAAATTAAGACCAATTCAAGCTGCTAGCAACAGGATAATGTCATAAAATATAATGCAAATATGATGCACATCACTAAACTGCTACCTCTGAATTCTCTCTCAATTTGCGATGTGACCATGAGGATTCCGTAGCTGGCACCTCATCCATTTTACGGGGCTTCGAAATAGCTTTCCAATGAGTCCAAGAACGCCCAAATCGGACTCCGTTTGTGAAAGTTATGGGCGTTTTAATGTTGGACTTCCTGTTTGACCCGAACCGATTGGAAGGTTTTTTTTTCTCGGGGCCACCTGCCACGATTACACCTCCCGAATATGGCCACGCACCCACCGAAGACCACGGTACGACCTGCGTCGTGAATGACAAGAGCCCGACCGCCTGATGTTTCCGACATATCAGATTCACAGGCCGCGGAGATGACCTGGGCAACGCATAGGACCTGATTTTTTTGTGCAACCTTCGAATATAGTATACTTGTTTGTAGAAATTGTTACATATAACAAACGGGCTTAAAAAATTATAATTTTTTTGTCGAGGCTCCTGACATAGTCGACTTAATTGTGTAATGTTTCGGGGAAATGAACTAACTGTGGTAGGTGTCACCACATGGACGAGTAGTCAATTGCATTAGGAGTCACCACTAGGCAGTGTTTTGGCTTGCAAGCACTTTCTCTCTCTCTCTCTCTAGTTGTACCCTTTTGCACCTTCTCTATGGTTGTACCCCTTTTGTACCTTTTTTGTAATGAAACTATATTAAGCCTCATACTATTTATTGAATTGCTTCTCTTGTTTACTTGGTTTTCCTGTTGTACCACTGCCGCATGGTGCGTCAGAAGCGACGTTTTTACCATTCCGGCGTGGCAATTGCCATTCTTGTATATACGGATTCACAAAACGCAAAAAGTGCAAACAGTCAAAATTATCACGAATAAATAGAACCTAGCTGGCCTGACGCGCCTCCCAACCGCGCCAGAGGCTTGGCACTCGTGGGCTGCGCCATGCGCCCTGACACGCTCGTCGGCCACGCTAGGGGGCAATTCCGTAGAAACAAAGTCTACAAGGCTAGTTTTGCAAATAACTATTTCAAAGGGGCCAAAAATATTTCCGGACACCCCCCATTGTAAGGATGGTATGACGGCGAACCCAAAAGATAATTAGTGCCTTTGATGGAGAAGCCATGATGCTATACGAAGCAAAGTAATCAAGCGATTCAAAGTTTTACTAGGTAACGTGCCTTGGAGGAACACTTTGCAGGTCTAAGGTGGTGTTTATTTGAGTAGATCAAATCTAAGATTATATTTTATTTTTGTATTGTAACGGTTGAAAATATACTGTAACTGTTGGTAGCTTTTTAGAGTAATTAAATTTTAAAAAATAAAAGAGGATTATATCATCTTGGATAATATAAAGGAATAAGAAAAAAGACAAAAACTAAAAAAAGATAGAAAAGATGAAATTAATAAATTAGAAGTTAGAAGTGAGATGTAAGAAGAACTACAGGTGTAAGAAGAACTAATGAGCAGGTGTGAGAAGAACTGAAAAAGCAAATATACGGTCAGCGTGAGCTCCCAACGCGGATACGCCGGGTCCGGAGTCTAGAAGGAAAGCGGGAGGCAGCTTCAGACTTTCAGGTTTGGGAATGCCATCTGGGAGACTGGAACAGTCCACGTCGTCGAGACGATTGCTTTCACATGGTCTGCCTTCTTCGTTAACGACGTTAACATCATGAGTTTTCCAGGAAAAAAAATCATCATCATGATTTTATTAGGGGAAAAAACGTTAAACATCCTGGGGCGTCCATACGCCGGCCATGTACGGGTCTTTGTTCTAATTTCCACATGGCAATTTCTTACTGTTCCATACTATCCTCGGTGTCGTTTAGAGGCAAATGCATTTACACCCTCAAAGTCTATGAAATTACAAAACTGCATCTTAGTTCCTCATCCCGACAACCTCCTTCCATTTTGGGCCATGGTCATGTAGAGATATTTACTCGGCAAAAGTATAGTCAACTGATCAAAATACGATTGAAAACTAGTAATAATCAAAGAACTCAGTAATATCTCTCTGTTTTCTAAATATAAGTGTAAACCGAGCTTTTATGTTACGCTATGCCATCAAATTTTGACAAGGCCTGTTCTTTTTAGCTGAAGCTTTACGGCTTTTAGCTGCGGTTTATAGCTTTTGGGCTGTTTGTACAAGAGATTACAGAGTAACAGAAACTCACGTGCGGTTTTTGCCGATATAAATGAAGTCGGTATAGTATGTACTACAATTAACTAGTAGATCTTGTCTTGAAAAGATACTTCATTTAAAAGCTAGTTACTTAAAAAAGCCGAAAAGCAGTTTTTAGAAGCTGAAAAAGAATAGGCCAAGGTCAGTTGGTGGAGTGATAACCATTCAGTCATTAAAGTAACATCATCTCTTCAACATTTTTCACATTGAACTATGTTGGGATTAGTATTCATGTTGGCTTGTGTGAGTTGGGTCACTCCTGGGCTCAACTGGACTTTAATCACCCATTGGTTAGTGTGGTTTGGGTCGGACTTGTTTTGGGTTGGCTTAGACATGAGCCCAGCTTGGGCTATGTGCTCTCATAACAATACTTATAGTTAAATTTTCTGAGAGACCATGTGAAGGTCATCCCTTGTGTATGATGAGTAATTGACATCAGTTTAGGGAAGTCGAGTTTGATTTGGTTGGTTCGGACCCTGACGTTGTGTGGTGCAATCGGGCTCGGTCGGACTTGTTCAAACCTGGTCAAGATGGTTAGGATGCATATTATGTCGACTTGTCAGGTTTAAGCTATTTCATGCTTAATGTGATTTCATTAATGCATTTATGCTTACATTATCGAGCGGTGCTATTTGATGTGTTTCTTGTTTGTGTTGGCTGCAAGACGTCGAGGCGGAGTCGTGGCGAGACACGAGGTGACTGAACTAGACACGGGCGGTGTCGAGGTCAGAACGGTCGAGATGTGTCGAAGACGGCGGAGACTCGAGGTGGTTGCGAGGCTTGGACGACAAGGAGCGCGGAAGCTTCCCGGAAGGTGCAGGAGGGGCGAAACGGTAATTTCGCGAGACTGCAAAAGCGGGAGCGGGCTCCGTTCGGATTTACCGGGCGTAACGGGTTGGAGACCCGTTAGCCAAGGGCTATAAATAGGTGTTGGTGGCTGCATGCCCCTTCAGGGTTTTGGGAGAGAGTTAGGGTTTTGTGAGTCAAAAGAGGCTTTGGGAGGTGGTTTTACCTTTGAGTCTTTAGTGGTTGAGGCAGACAGAGGTTCTGTTGTGTTGTCCCCTTCGTTCATCCCCTCTTCCAAGAAACATGTAGGGAGTGTTCTTGTGTTGGGAGAGGGAGAGGGTGGATTGAGGAGCTTGTAATCCTTCTTGTTCTAATGTCCATGCGTATCGGGACTCCTCTGTAATCGTATTTGATTTGGAATGGAAATCTGAAGTTTATTTCTCCTGTTCGTGCTCTCTGTTCTTCGTTTCCCTTTTTGAATGATTTTTGATTTTCTGATATTTGAGTTGTTTCTTGCTAGGAAGGTCCAAAATGGATTTCTCTATGTTGGGATAGTGCCTCAAGGTCATTTGATCGAGTTTTCCCAAGAGCAAATCAAGTTTAATCTAAGTTTTTACCTTTTGGACTGCTCTGTTCATATTTTGCATTTCTAGGGTTTTGGTGTGAATCTCAATTCCCTTCATGAGATGGCATGAAACTTGGCATGTTGAATCCTGATGCTATTAAGTAGCTACCCTCAAAGTTTCATGGCCAAGGGATCGAAGGTTGAGGAGGAATTTGGGTTTTGGTGATTGTCTCTGTAAGTTGTTCCTCTCTGATGGTCATTTCTAGGGTTTTGATGGATTTCATGTTTCCCTTCATGAGATGACACGAAACTTGGTATGTTGAGTCCAGAGGCTATTAAGTAGCTATCCTCAAAGTTTCGTGGCCAAAGGATCAGAGATGAAATGGGAATTTGAGTTTTTTGCGCTGCTCTCTGTATTTTTCAGTTTTTGGGCAAAATCCTAAATTCTTGGTCTTGAGTTGGTCTTCTCTGGTTTTCTAGGTTCTTGTGGCTATTTTGGTTACAGTCTTGTCTTTCTGGGCAAAGAAATCTAAAGAAAAATCTTTACATTTGCTGCTGTGTGTAGATCCACAGTTTGTCTGAAAAATACTCTGCTGACTGCCCTAAAAAATCCGACGGGCGGTCTGATTGTCCTGGACCTGCGGTCTGACCGGTCCGGGGTAGCCTGTCTGACCGGCGACCGACAAGTGGTCTGACTGCCCTGATCATTGCGGTCAGACCGGCCAGAGGGTGTTTGCAGGTTCTATTGCTTTTATGTTTTTAGGGTTTGCCCCCCGGTTTTCATTTCCATGCCTTGTTTGTCTCCCTCTCTGTCCTTCATGATTTTCCTGTGAGTTCGTGACCTCACATATGATCTCCCTTTCATAGCTCACAATACTTATTGAAAAGAGGTTGTTTGTGAGTGCTCTTCTTTACATGGTTCAGATTTTCTCGGGTTTTTAAGCCTTCTTCTTAGCTCTGTAGCTACTGGAGAGACAGCTCTTTTGTGGGTACTGTTACGAGGACAAATTTAAAAGACAACATTCACCCCCCTCTGTCGCCATTTCGGTCCAACAATTGGTTTCAGAGCCGGTTAGCTCTTCTCAATAGATCTTAACCGGTCTCTAGAGCCATGGCGATGGACAAGTACTCGACCAAGCTTCCTGTCTTTGATGGCAACGATTACCCCTTCTGGAAGAGCTGAATGGAGACATACATCCAGGCTCAGGGGTATGCCATCTGGCGAAAGGTCAAGGTCCGGTTTGTTGTTCCTGCTAATGAGAACATCAACGCCGGGAATATGGCTGATGTTGAGGCAAAAGCTAAGGCAAGGAACATCATAATCCAGGGCCTGAGTCGTAGCGAGTTTGACCGCATATCTCATCTTTCGTCCGCCTTCGATATTTGGGAGACCCTCGATGCTTACCATGAGGGCACCACCCAAATGAAGACGGTGCGACAGGACCAGTTCAAGAGAGATTACAACAAGTTTGAAATCCTCGTTGGCGAGTCCCTCGATGAGTGTTTTGCGCGTTTTCACAAGATTCTGAGCAACCTCCGAATGATCGGTCTCACATACCTCGACTCGGATAACGCTCGACAGAAGCTCGCTGCACTCGACCTTCGTGTTTGGGAGATGAAGGTGACTACCATCAAGGACACCACGGACCTCTCGACTCTGACTCTTGATGCGCTGTACTCGCGCCTCAAGACTCACGAGATTGACATTGTCTCTCGCAAGTTGAAGTCACAGTCGATGGCCCTAGTCACCGATCCCAGTTCGGCTTCTGGTCTTTCTTCTGATTCACTGTGTGGATTCTCCTTGCTGCTCTCTGTGACCTTGGCAAAGCCAAGAAGCTCTTCCACCGCGTCCTTACCGCCTTCGACGACCTCGATCTCAGCGAGGTACAGGGGTGGAGCGACGACGATTGAACGGACGAGAAAGAACCCAAGGGCGGCGACGACTTCTCCGGCATGTGCTTCATGGCCCTTGAGGGCGAACTGAGCGACAACAAGCTGTACTCCGACTCCGACGAGGTATCCCCCACCTATGACCAGCTTAATGATGCTTTTCTTAAGCTAGGTAGATTCCGTGCTAGATCTAAAGCTAGGTGTAGCGAGTTGGAGAAGAAAGTGGAGAGTTTGTCACAAGAGCTTACTTCACTTATATCTGCTCCCTCCCGTGACGATTGTGATGTATGTTCTGCTTTGCTAGATGACATGGAGAAGCTAAGGACCTTGCATGATAGTGTGTCCTCCGAGCTTGACATGATTAAGGTGGAAAACATTAGTCTTCTTGCTGAGCTTGAGATGAGTAGGGTAGTTCCTGTTTCATCTACTACTGTTGAGACTAGTGCATGCACCTCATGTGAGGATAAGGACAACGCATTTAGAGGTCTTTACACCATGTTGCTCGATCAGCCCGAGACTTGTGAAAACTGCAATAATTTGAAGATAAGCCTAAAACGAGCAGATCATAAAATTGCTGAATTACGAGCTTTTCTTCTTGAGCCTATTGCTTCATGTGTGAATTGTCCCAAGCTTACTGCTGAGCTTGAAGCTGTCTCCAAACAGTTTCAAGAGTTAGTTGATGACAACAATAGATTGGCTCAAAATGCTTCTAAGGACCATGTTAGCTCACCATGCATTAATTGTAACTGTTGTGGCTACAGACCAAACAGAGAGAGAGATGGTAGTGGAGAGTGATGACGTTGAGTGTAATGGCCTGGCCCCTCCCCACAGCTTATGCTCGTATATATATGCGTATGAGGAGTGCTTTTACAGTTATACCCTTACATCTGGTTGTTCCCTCTGGGGGCAATTATGTCATTACACATGGCCTATTCTGGGCCTTATAATCTCTCACCAGGCCTGCTGGGTTTAGGTGGGGGCCATCCCTACGACAGGAGCCTCTCATGGTAAAGGGCTTTCACAAGGCCGAAGCCATGTTGCCGAGTCCTTTGGCCCCCTCCGTCCCCGCGGCCTGTGAAACTTTTCCGAACTTCCGGAGCTGCGCTGTAGCCGAAGGAGGAGTGGGCGCTGCTGCGACGCTCGGTCTTCCGGACGTCCACGTGGTGCAGCGTGCTTGGCATGGTGCGGGTGTTAAGGCGTCATGACTATTAATACGGCGGCGGGCATCCGGCAACTGGACCTCTGCCGGTTGGCCTTCCGCCGGTTGGCTCTCCTGCTGACTGGGGTATATATATGGTGCTGGTGAGGCGTTGCTCCTGCTTGCGTTGTGACAGAAGCTGCTCCCCTAAAATGGGCCTCTGCCGTGCATCAACATTCCTGGGTGACGCTGAGCGGCTTGGGGGATGTTGATGCACAGAAGGAGGTCTATTTTTCGTGGGAGCTTAACCAGCGTCGGTTACCGACAGCCAGCCGCACTTCCCGATCCCGAACCGCACTTCCGTGGACGACGGCGAGAAAATGGCAAGGCCTGACTTGCTCTCGTAGACAGATATGCGGTCATCCATACGCTCTGCTCGCGCGAACGAGCATATGCCGGTGTGGCGACGCATATCTGCTTACGAGATCATGTCTGCTCTTGCCGCGATCTTGACCTTTGCTTGTTCGAGCTATGGTGGTCGTATGTGCTGTTCTCCGATCTTCGAGCTCGCTCCATCCCTACCTTTCGAACGGGTGGCCGCGAAGCTGACGCCTAGCCGAAGTAGACGCGCGCGCTTGACAGCGCAGCGAACGCCTAAGCCGAAGTAGAGGCGCGCGCTTCGTCCCCTACCCTTCGAACGGGTGGCCGCGAAGCTGACGCCTAGTCGAAGTAGACGCGTGCGCTTGACAGCGCAGCAAACGCCTAAGTCGAAGTAGAGGCGCGCGCTCCGTCCCCTACCCATCGAACGGGTGGCCGCGAAGCTGACGCCTAGTCGAAGTAGATGCGCGCGCTTGACAGCGCAGCGCACGCCTAAGTCAAAGTAGAGGCGCGCGCGCGCCGTCCCCTACCCTTCGAACGGGTGGCCGCGAAGCTGACGCCTAGTCGAAGTAGACGCGCGCGCTTGACAGCGCAGCGAACGCCTAAGCCGAAGTAGAGGCGCGCGCTCCGTCCCCTACCCGTCGAACGGGTGGCCGCGAAGCTGACGCCTAGTCGAAGTAGACGCGCGCGCTTAACAGCGCAGCGAACGCCTAAGCCGAAGTAGAGGCGCGCGCTCCGTCCCCTACCCCTCGAACGGGTGGCCGCCAAGCTGACGCCTAGTCGAAGTAGACGCGCGCGCTTGACAGCGCAGCGAACGCCTAAGTCGAAGTAGAGGCGCGCGCGCTCCGTCCCCTACCCTTCGAACGGGTGGCCGCGAAGCTGACGCCTAGTCGAAGTAGACGCGCGCGCTTGACAGCGCAGCGAACGCCTAAGTCGAAGTAGAGGCACGCGCGCCGTCCCCTACCCTTCGAACGGGTGGCCGCGAAGCTGACGCCTAGTCGAAGTAGACGCGCGCGCTTGACAGCGTAGCGAACGCCTAAGTCGAAGTAGAGGCGCGCGCGCTCCGTCCCCTACCCTTCGAACGGGTGGCCGCGAAGCTGACGCCTAGTCGAAGTAGACGCGCGCGCTTGACAGCGCAGCGAACGCCTAAGTCGAAGTAGAGGCGCGCGCGCCGTCCCCTACCCTTCGAACGGGTGGCCGCGAAGCTGACGCCTAGTCGAAGTAGACGCGCGCGCTTGACAGCGCAGCGAACGCCTAAGTCGAAGTAGAGGCGCGCGCTCCGTCCCCTACCCTTCGAACGGGTGGCCGCGAAGCTGACGCCTAGTCGAAGTAGACGCGCGCGCTTGACAGCGTAGCGAACGCCTAAGCCGAAGTAGAGGCGCGCGCTCCGTCCCCTACCCTTCGAACGGGTGGCCGCGAAGCTGACGCCTAGTCGAAGTAGACGCGCGCGCTTGAAAGCGCAGCGAACGCCTAAGTCAAAGTAGAGGCGCGCGCTCCGTCCCCTACCCTTCGAACGGGTGGCCGCGAAGCTGACGCCTAGTCGAAGTAGACGCGCGCGCACCGCGAACACCGCCTCGTGGGCGGTGACTTGGGGTCTTGTAATATGGTCTTGCGCTGTAAAGGTTCCGTGAACCACGCCGGCCCCTGGTCTACCAGGGTTAGGTTCCCGTACCCCGCGACCCGATGTGCCCAGGGCGCGTGGCGGCCTATGACCGGTGGGCGGCGGGATGTGGACGGTTGCGTGTTTGCAGCTGCTCGCCTGTTCCCTAGGCCAGGCGGACACGGGGCGGGCAGTGAATGGCGCGTGCGCTGAGCGGGTGCTTGTACAGCTGCGGTCGTGCCCCGATGCGGACCGTCGCGACCCTTCGCGTTCCGCTACGGGGGGATCGCACGGGGCGGGCCTTTACACCGCTGCGGTTGCCTCCGGCACGCAGATCGCTGCGACGCTTGGATAACAGCGGTGCGGGCGGGGCGGCTTGAAATAGCCCCCCCGTAACAGCGCCCCCTCACCTTTACGCACCTTTATGCCGTCTCGCCTGCCCGGTCCAGCTTCGAGACTTTCGCGGCACGCTCACCGCTGCAATCTTTTCGCGGAAAGCGATGGCTTCGAGTGGCAAGCGCGGCCAGATGGTTGGTGGCGTTGACGTTCGGCGACGGCCCTCGGAGTTGAAGGTAAAATACGTGCTCGAAGAGCGCGACCCGGCGGCGGCTGAGAAGGAGCGGCTGGCGGTAGAGGAGGGAGGCACGTTCTCCGGCGAGCTAGGCCCCTCGCTGGTGACTGAGAAGACGATCCAGGGGCTTCTTCACGCCGGGAAGTTGTCCGAGCGCCAGGCGGTTCGACTGCCCGCCGCCGACGAGGCGGAGCCGCATCCCGAGGGGTCGGAGGCGGTGGTGTTCGTCGCCTTTTTCGACGCGGGACTCCGCATCCCGGCGGCGGCTGTTGTGGGCGACATACTGCGGACCTTCGGGCTGGAGCTGGCACAACTGACGCCGAATGCCGTAGCCCGGCTGGCGGTGTACAGCTGGGCCTTGCGCTCGGGAGCGTGTTGGCCCAGCGCCTCGCTGTTTGCCTACCTGCACGAGGCACGGCACCAGCCCAAGGACCGGAAGAACGGGGCGGTGTCGAGCTTTGGCAGCGTCACTTTTATCCTCCGTCCATCGTGCAAGAGGCTCTTCCCTGCGAACTCGACTCGCGGGAAGTGGGAGTCCTATTGGATGAAGCGGTGGTTCTACCACCGCGTGGAGAGCGGGAGCGGCCTTGAGTGCACAGGCCGACCTATCGCGTTCAAGCCCTCGCCCGGCCGAGCGCTCGACGATGAGGACAAGCAGAGGGTCCGACGGCTCGTAGGCCTGGCCGCCCGCTTCAACATGCGCGACCTCGCCGAAGAGTTCGTGATGTACGGCGTGGCACCGCTTGCCCGCGACTGGTGTCTCACCGCCGAAAGGCGTCGAGACGACAATGTCTCGCCCTGCGTCTGCTCGCTGCCGGCGCCCGGCGATCTTCGTAAGCCTCGCGCGTATCTGTCCTTGGCTAACGCAGAGTGCGCTGCATGCTGATAGCATTCTCCTTTGTTTCAGGGATTCCCTTGGAGGAGGCGGAGCAAGCCGCACGCGTGTTCCTGGGGCCGTACACCGGCCGGGAGCATAAGCAGCGTGCGGCGGCTGTTGCCGAGGCGGGTCTAGGGAGAATCAATCGCGTGTGCGAGGCTCTGGGCCTTGCTGTGCCGGACCGTGCCGTTCCGGACGACGGTGCGGCGAAGGAGAAGAAGAAGAGGAAGACCCCGTCTCGGAAGAGGGGGCGCGGCGGGGCCCCCGCCGCTAGCGTTTCCGAGGCACTGCGGATGCGGAGTCGGACTCGGCGAGGTATGCCGACTCCGGCTTGGGCGGTGCAGAAGCCGAAGGCGGGGTATCTTCGGCGAGCGCCCCTGACGGCGGGCTTGCCGCGAGCGGCCGAAGGGGGGAAGCCTCACCGCCTGCCGGAGTCGGCGAGGTGGAACCCGTGCGGGCCAGCGATACCGAGGTGGAGCTCTCGGCCATAGCCGCTGTGGTGCCGGTGACGCCTCCCGCGGGGGCACATGAAGATATGCTGCCTTCATCGATGGCGACAGAAATCGAGGTGGTCCCTGCGGCTCCCGCCACCATGGAACTTTCTCCGCCGGGCGTGGCAGCGGCGGGGACTGTTCTAACCGCGGCTGGAGGGGCTGTGCCGCTGCAGGCTGCCCCGTCTAAACGGCCGTGCGTGCGGCCGGAGCTTCTCCGAACACCGCGGGGATTTGTCGTGGCCACGGGCATCAGAAGCTTGTGGGATGCCAGCGCAAGCGCCGGAGGCCCCGCAGCGTATGCGCCTTCTGCCCCCCTGGCGACGCCGTCCACTGCGCGGGGACAGCCGCCGGCGTCCCCGAACGCGGAGGCTTCCCCCCGCGGCGGAACCCTTCCTTCCGCCCGCGGCGGAACCACACCTTCGGCTACCGAAGGTAAGGTGGCTGAGCGTACTCTAGCGTATGCTCTTATGCCTTGGATTGCTCACTTGTATGCCTGTTCGCAGCGTTGCTCATTCCGGAGGGGGAGCCCTCGACGGAACGCGGGGCCTCCGAGCATGTTAGCGCCGCGGACTTCGTGCCGCCTCCGGAGACGCTGAGGGCGTGGCGCGGGATTGTACATGACGCGGCCACTAGCGTCGACCCGCAGGTGCTGCAGGCTTACGGGGCGGGGCGCCTGGAGGACGCCTTCGAGGTGTCCGGGGTGAGGGTAAGCTTTCCTGCGACCGCACCTGGGCTTAGCGGAGCTTGCTAAGTCTTTGTTTTCTTTTTGTAGCACTTGTGTTGGGGCAGGCCCTGCAAACGGCGTATGCCCGCGGCCAAAAGACGCTTGAGGATAGGCTGCGGGCCGCCGAGGAGGAGCTGCGCGAAGCCTCTGGTGCCCGTGCTGCCCGGGACGCCCGCATCCGCCAACTAGAAGCGGAATGTGCCGAAGCGAGGGCATACGCCGAGGGGCTGGTTGCCGCGGCGCAGGAGTCGGCCACGGCGACTGCGGAGCGGAGGTTCACGGAAGAGCGTGACGGGCTCCTGGCGCAGGTCGCCGCGCTAGAGAAGGAAAAAGGCGAGCTTGCCTTGACTCTAGCGGAGCGCAACCAGGCGCTGGACGAAGCCTCGGTGGTTGCATGGGACGCCGTGCAGGCGCTGGAGAGCCATCTCCAAGGGTTGGTAACCGAGGTGCCGGAGCACGGCTTTGGCCCAGAGGAGTTGACTCGGACTGTCCGCTGGATTGATGAGGCCGCCACCGTCGCGCGCGATGCCGCGACGTCCTTTGGCACCCATTGTGCGTACACTTCGGCCTCCTTGGTGTGCGCGCTCCTGCAGCACCGCGGCTGTACGCATGTCGCCGAGCTGAATGACCCCCGGCTGGAGATGCCTGGCGGGGCCGGTGTAATGTCCGGCGCCGTCCGCTCTGCTCGCCGTGCCCTTGGGCCCTTCTGCGACCGGATTTGGGGTCATGTCGGGGCGGAAGCTGTACGGATCGAGCTCCGGAAGTCGCTCTACGGGACGGGGAGCCTCGGCCAATTTCTGGACGGGGTCCCCCGACACGATGATGGCGGTGCTGGGCCCTCCGAAGGCGCCGGGAACCCGCAGGTCTGATGCCGCGGCGCCCATGTGTAGGCGTGCGTTGTATTGTCCTTTGTCTTTGCTAATAAAGTGTGCACCTCCTGCTTGCATGCTGACTTTCGCCTATATCCCGGGCAGCTTCCTTGCTGGGACCAGCTTCGGGCAGCCGACCTTTCAATCCGGCGGCGCCTTCGACGCTGGCGAAGGGTCGAAGAGTCGCGTAATTTCTGGGCGAGCCGGCCTTCTACGAGCGAAGCCCCAACTTTAGCGCGTGTTAAGGACGAGCCCGCGGGGTAGCGGCGTAGAGTGGTCGGGGTGCTGCCGGACCTTTGTACATATGATTTTTTTTATGAAGTGTAGACTGCCCGGGACTTTACGCAAAGTGGCTGCGCCAAGGTTCCTTAGAACGAACAGTCCGGAGGCTGACGTAGGCGGAGGCGGACCTCCCCGGTCTGCCTTGCCTTATAGTCCGGGGACTCGCGCGTGCGGAGGCGGACCTCAGCGCTACGTCTTCTTTATAGTTCGGAGACTCGCGCGTGCGGAGCTAGGCTCAACGCTACGTCTTATTCAGAGTCCGTGGACTATTGTGTGCGGAGCTAGGCTCGACGCTACGCCTTCTATATAGTCCGGAGACTCGCGCGTGCGGAGCTAGGCTCAACGCTACGTCTTATTTAGAGTCCGTGGACTATTGCGTGCGGAGCTAGGCTCGACGCTACGTCTTCTTTATAGTCCGAAGACTCGCGCGTGCGGAGCTAGGCTCGACGCTACGTCTTATTTAGAGTCCGTGGACTATTGCGTGCGGAGCTAGGCTCGACGCTACGTCTTCTTTATAGTCCGGAGACTTGCGCGTGCGGAGCTAGGCTCGACGCTACGTCTTATTTAGAGTCCGTGGACTATTGCGTGCGGAGCTAGGCTCGACGCTACGTCTTCTTTATAGTCCGGAGACTCGCGCGTGCGGAGCTAGGCTCGACGCTACGTCTTATTTAGAGTCTGTGGACTATTGCGTGCGGAGCTAGGCTCGACGCTACGTCTTCTTTATAGTCCGGAGACTCGCGCGTACGGAGCTAGCCTCGACGCTACGTCTTCTTTAGAGTCCGTGGACTATTGCGTGCGGAGCTAGGCTCAACGCTACGTCTTCTTTATAGTCCGGAGACTTGCGCGTGCGGAGCTAGGCTCGACGCTACGTCTTATTTAGAGTCCGTGGACTATTGCGTGCGGAGCTAGGCTCGACGCTACGTCTTCTTTATAGTCCGGAGACTCGCGCGTGCGGAGCTAGGCTCAACGCTACGTCTTATTTAGAGTCCGTGGACTATTGCGTGCGGAGCTAGGCTCGACGCTACGTCTTCTTTATAGTCCGGAGACTCGCGCGTGCGGAGCTAGGCTCGACGCTACGTCTTCTTTAGAGTCCGTGGACTATTGCGTGCGGAGCTAGGCTCGACGCTACGTCTTCTTTATAGTCCGGAGACTCGCGCGTGCGGAGCTAGGCTCGACGCTACGTCTTATTTAGAGTCCGTGGACTATTGCGTGCGGAGCTAGGCTCGACGCTACGTCTTCTTTATAGTCCGGAGACTTGCGCGTGCGGAGCTAGGCTCGATTCTACGTCTTATTTAGAGTCCGTGGACTATTGCGTGCGGAGCTAGGCTCGACGCTACGTCTTCTTTATAGTCCGGAGACTCGCGCGTGCGGAGCTAGGCTCGACGCTACGTCTTCTTTATAGTCCGGAGACTCGCGCGTGCGGAGCTAGGCTCGACGCTACGTCTTATTTAGAGTCCGTGGACTATTGCGTGCGGAGCTAGGCTCGACGCTACGTCTTCTTTATAGTCCGGAGACTTGCGCGCGCGAGGGCGTCCCCCCGGTGCGTATTTTGTTTATACTCAGCCCCGTCACCTTTGGCTACGGCGAGTGCACACGCGAACGTGCGACTTCGATTTATACTCAGTCCCGCACCCCTGACTACGGCGAGTGCACACGCGAACGTGCGTCTTTGTTTATACTCAGCCCCGTCACCTTTGGCTACGG
Source organism: Dendrocalamus latiflorus (assembly GCA_017311315.1). Taxonomy (NCBI): domain Eukaryota; kingdom Viridiplantae; phylum Streptophyta; class Magnoliopsida; order Poales; family Poaceae; genus Dendrocalamus; species Dendrocalamus latiflorus. The sequence goes on along the minus strand of CM029614.1, from coordinate 13,470,721 downwards.
CGAGTGCACACGCGAACGTGCGACTTCGATTTATACTCAGTCCCGTACCCCTGGCTACGGCGAGTGCACACGCGAACGTGCGTCTTTGTTTATACTCAGCCCCGTCACCTTTGGCTACGGCGAGTGCACACGTGAACGTGCGACTTCGATTTATACTCAGTCCCGTACCCCTGGCTACGGCGAGTGCACACGCGAACGTGCGTCTTTGTTTATACTCAGCCCCGTCACCTTTGGCTACGGCGAGTGCACACGCGAACGTGCGACTTCGATTTATACTCAGTCCCGTACCCCTGGCTACGGCGAGTGCACACGCGAACGTGCGTCTTTGTTTATACTCAGCCCCGTCACCTTTGGCTACGGCGAGTGCACACGCGAACGTGCGACTTCGATTTATACTCAGTCCCGTACCCCTGGCTACGGCGAGTGCACACGCGAACGTGCGTCTTTGTTTATACTCAGCCCCGTCACCTTTGGCTACGGCGAGTGCACACGCGAACGTGCGACTTCGATTTATACTCAGTCCCGTACCCCTGGCTACGGCGAGTGCACACGCGAACGTGCGTCTTTGTTTATACTGCGGGAACGCGCGCGTTGGCTAACCTGCGCGCGCCTTCACCGCGTACTTGCGCGTAATAAGGAAAGATTAGCGACAAATGGCGCTCTTCATTACGTCCCCGTTTGCGCGGGTGAGCCACTACAAAGGAAAAGGATAGATATATTTACCATTTACCCTTGGTGCGGCCGAAGCCTCTAGTCGTTAGTCGCCTGTAGGGCCCTCCGAGGTACGTGTGAGTGGCCCCACGGACCTCCGCTCGGTGGCGCCAGCTCTAGGGGCGCCGTTGGGCTTCGCGACGCGGGCACCTGGTACCTGGCTCAATGCGGCGGGCCATGTCCTGGTCGCCTCGGACGGTGATGATGGTCCGGGGACCCGGGATCTTCATGCACAGGTAGCCGTGGTGTGGGACCGCGCCGAAGGAGTTGAGGATTGGGCGGCCTAGTATGGCATTGTAGGGGTACGGGAGGTCGACCACATCGAAGATGGCGTCTTCGGTCCGCACGTTGTCATCGCGGCCGAAGGAGACCTGAAGGCCGATTTGGCCCAGCGCCCTCAGGGGCTGCCCCCCGAAGCCCTGCAGTGGGATTCTCGAGGGCCCCAGGCGGCTTCGAGGGATCCCCATCTGATCGAAGGCCGCCGCAAACAATACGTTCGCGGAGCTACCACCGTCCACCAAGGCGCGCCCCACGTCGCATCCCGCGATGGTGACCCGGATGACCAGGGGGTCCTGATGAGGGAAGTCCACACCCTGGGCATCGTCGGGTGTGAATGTAACTGCGTGGTGTGCCCACTCCGGCGGTGCTTGCGCTGGGTATGCCGCCACGTGATGCAGCCTTCGCGCGTAGGCCTTCTGCTGCCGTGCCGAGGCGAACTCCAGCGCCGAACCGCCAGATATGACGTTAATGACCCTACGGTAGGTTGCGTCCGGGGCCTGCAACGACAGGGGGCCCTCCCGGGGCTGCTGTACGTGGGCTTGGATCCGCAGGGTGCCTTCTTGGGGCTGCATCCCTTGCGCCTGTGCCTGCACGGGGGCCTCGTATGGGAATTGGACGTGGGCCACCGCTGGCGGGCGCGCCTCCGGGTTCCTGTCCCGAGCGACGCTGTCGCGTAGCGCCGCGATAGAGGTGCAGGTGCGGGTGTCATGGCTGTCGCGGCCGTGGATTATGCACCACAGTCCCTGTTGCTGGTCGTCGTAGTCTCCACGACTCTTATCATCGCGGCCCCTGCCGCGGCCGCGCCCCCGGCCACGACGCCCCCGACCGCCTCGGCCTGCTGAAGCACCTTCGTCGGAACCGCCTTCGATGTCGAGGACGTATCGGTTTCGCCTCGACCTCTGCTGGCCGCGCTTGGGCTGATCGGACGACTCCTTATGCGAGTTGTCCCGTCGGTCGGGCGTGTCCCTGGACGACTCTTGCTTACGTTTTCCCTTCGAAGAACCACCCTTCGGCGGATCTTCGGCTTTCGCCGAGGCTCCGGCCTGGTTGGTGTCGGAGTCGTCCCCTTGCCTTCGCCGCGCATCTTCCTCCGCCCTGGCATATTCTTCCATCTTGTCGAAGAGCTTTGCCACCGTCTTGATCGGCTTCCGCGCGTTGTACTCGGCCATTGGGCCCGGACGAAGGCCCTGTATGGATGCATTGACGATGGTGGGCGCGTTTGAAGTAGTCCCGGAGCTTCTCCGAGGGTTTTTGCTTCACGGTGAAGAGCTGGTCCGCATCGACCCGGTCGACGTAGTTTCCTTGGAAGTTGTTGTGGAGGCGGACACGGAGCTGCTCCCACGCGTAGATGGAGCCCGGCTCTATTGTAAAAAACCAAGAGAGCGCCACTCCTTGTAGCGCGAGGGGGAGTCCCTTTGCCTTCGTGGTGTCATCTCCGCCCGCGGCTTCGATCGCGGTTTCGTACACTCGCACGAACTCACGGGGGTCCGTGTCGCCTTTATACGAATCGATGGCGCTAGGGAACTTGAAGTCGTCGGGCCATGCCGCCTGCTGCAACCCCGCCGAGAGCGGGGATTCCGGATCCACGCGTCGCAGCGGCGCGCGGCTGGACGTGGGGGCTTCGCGACTATCCGCCCTTTCCGGCGCGGGCTCAGACGCGATTGCCGGCGCGGCCGGCTGACTCCGAGCCTCTTGTATGTCTCTGACGGCTCCGCGAAGGTCCCCCAGCTCCCGCTGGAACGCGTTGAGAGCCGCCAGCAGGGCGCTTTCCATCCCCGGTGCTGGCGGGGTCGGCAGTGCTTCCGACGGGCGGGTCGGCGCGGGGACGACCGCGTCGCGGGGTCCCGAGCTACCGGTCGCTCCGTCGTGGCTACCTCGGGCCGCCCAGTTCGCCTCGCCGGCGAGGGTTGCGGTGGGGGCGGCGGGGTCGGCTGTCGTTGCACCGGCGGGGTCGGTTGTCGCCGCACCCGCGTCGACGCCTTGGACCGCGGGGTCCGTCCTTGTAACGCCGGCGGCGGGGTTGGTCGTCGCCGCGCGCGCGTCGACGCCTTGGACCGTGGGGTCCGTCTTTGTAACTCCGGCGGCGGGGTTGGCCGTCGCCGCGCGAACGTCGACGCCTTCAGCCACCGCGCCTGCATCGCCACCCGCGTCCGTCGCTGGCGATGGCGAAGCTCTGGTACTCATACGGCGCTCCGGCCTGGCCGCCTTCTTTCCCTTCGCCGCGGCTGAGGAAGCTTTTTTCGGTGCCATCTTTTTCTTCGGTCTTCAGGCTTGTCTTCGTCCCTCCCCACGGACGGCGCCAACTGTTGTGGCTACAGACCAAACAGAGAGAGAGATGGTAGTGGAGAGTGATGACGTTGAGTGTAATGGCCTGGCCCCTCCCCACAGCTTATGCTCGTATATATATGCGTATGAGGAGTGCTTTTACAGTTATACCCTTACATCTGGTTGTTCCCTCTGGGGCAATTATGTCATTACACATGGCCTATTCTGGGCCTTATAATCTCTCACCAGGCCTGCTGGGTTTAGGTGGGGGCCATCCCTACGACAGTAACAAACTAAAATCTGACTTGATTGCATTGGATGAAAAATGTGTGAAGCTAACTAAGGACCTTCTAGAGAAGCCACTTTCTGCTTGTAATGTGATTGCTGAGAAGGGGGAGGAGCCCAAGGCTAAGGTGGAGACGCTTAGCGACATAAACCAACTGGCTAGTAGTAGGACTATCCCCTCAAAGTCGGTTGTGCGTGCACAAGCCATTCTTTCCTCTACTGTTGGTTCTTCTTCTGCTCCCTTACCTTCTGCTGTCTCTTCTTCCCCCTGCTCTTCTTGCACCTCTCTCTTTCGGGAGTGTCAGTATCTTATAAACACTCTCGAGAGATTTGTAGGAGGCAAGAAGAAACTTAATCTTATTCTAGACCAATCCAAGATTTGCATATTTAATCAGGGTCTAGGATACGATTTCTATGAGGACATGAGGAAGCATCCACCTGTCGTGCTCAGACCCATAGCACCAGGTGTGATCGAGAGCCTAGGACCGAGAAAGTCCAATTTAAGTCAGCGAGCTTTGTCCAAGGGATTTCTGATAGTAAGGTGAGTCCACCTGCAGCTTTGGCCTCTCAGAAGGCGAAGCCTCACCGTGTTACTTCTACCTCTCAGAAAGTGAAGTACCACTGCAACTTCTGTCAGAAGGATGGGCATTTGATCGATCGATGCTTCAGGCGCACCAAGACCGCGCGTAGAGACCGTGTTCATGATCTTAGGCGTATTCAGGGTCAGCCCCAGACCTTGAGTGCACCTAAGACCAACACGAGGTCTAGGCATGCTTCTGTTGATGGGTTTGGGCAGCATCGAGGACTTGGTTTTCTGAGTTTTCTAGTTTTCGTCCTCATGCTCCCTTTGGTCGTGACTTCTGCCATTCTGAGGATAGAACTCGTTTTCCCCGTCGAGATGGCTATCCGCGGCGTGATCAGCGTGTTGCTGGTGATCCGATTCGCTCTCCTGTAGCAGTCGAACCCAACAACAGCTTTCGGTCTACACGTAGACCTTCTGCTTTTTTGAGTGACAGAGAGCGTAGGGTAGATAGAGGTCAGTCGTGTTTGACTACTTCATCTGCTCAACGTGTTACTCAGTATTGGGTGCCAAAATCACTCTTGATTTACCCCAGTACTGAGACTTTACTCTCTGTTTGACTCAGGTTCGCCGTGCAGGGAAGAGAAAGGTTTGGCTCGTAGACTCCGGGTGTTCACGACACATGACCGGAGACTCCCGTTAATTTTCTTCCCTTGCCCGTGCTCCAGGTGATGAGACGATCACCTTCGGAGACGCTTTATCTGGGCGCGTCATCGCCAAAGGTACAGTGCGTGTTAATGATTCTTTCATTCTGAAAGATGTTGCCTTGGTTAGTAAGCTGCAGTATAATTTACTTTTTGTTTCTCAGCTTACCAATGACGGTTTCGAGGTGAGCTTTAAGAAAAACAATTGCAAAATTCTTGATTCTTCGGGTAGTCTGGTTTGCGGGATTTCTCGTTTTGGGAGGATCTTTCGTGCTGATTTTTCTAAGTCTGCTGGTGATCCTCTCAGGTATTTAGTTGCTTCTGAGTCCTGCGACCTTTCTTTCTGGCATAGGAGACTTGGTCATATTGGATTTGACCATTTGACCCGCGTTAGCAGCCACAACCTCATTCGTGGTTTGCCGAAACTCAAGATGGTCAAAGATCTAGTTGTGCTCCTTACCGGCACGGCAAGATGGTCGCCGCTTCCCATCCTCCGGTCACAGTCACTATGACCGATACACCAGGACAGCTGCTCCATATGGATACAGTTGGACCAGCTCGAGTGCAGTCAGCAGGAGGGAAGTGGTATGTCCTTGTCGTGGTCGATGACTTATCGAGATAGTCTTGGGTGTTTTTCTTAGCCTCAAAGGATGAGACGTTTACACATTTCTGAGGTCTTTTCAGTAGGCTTTCTGTTGAGCTCCCAGGTGCCTTACGAGCGATCCGCAGTGACAATGGCACAGAGTTCAAGAATTCCTACTTTGAGAGGTTCTGTGATGAAACGGGTGTAGAGCACCAGTTCTCTTCTCCGCACATCCCACAGCAAAATGGCGTCGTGGAGAGGAAGAACTGTACCTTGGTCGAGATGGCCAGGACGATGCTCGATGAGTACTCTACACTGCGGAAGTTTTGGGCTGAGGCTATAGCTACCGCGTGCCATGTTTCAAATCGAGTTTTTCTTCGGGCACACTTGCACCACACTTCTTATGAGTTGAGATATGGGCGAAAGCCAGTGTATCTCATTTTCGTGTGTTTGGTTGCAAGTGCTTTATTCTGAAGTCCGGGAACCTAGATAAGTTCGAGTCACGTTCTTGTGATGGGATCTTTCTAGGTTACTCAACTTCTTCGCAGGCTTATCGGGTTTGGAACTGCGAGTCTAGTAAAATGGTAGAAACCTGTGAGGTGACCTTCGGCGAGGCCAGTCCGGGGACTAGGCCCGATGTCTCAGGTTCTTTAGAGCAGTCCGAGCCCATCTTTGTGGATGATGAGGATGATGGAGATGAGGGTTGTCTACCCGATCCAGTCCCTCATCCACCCCTTGAGGTGCCTTCTTCCACCGCACCTCGAGGCGATCAGCCCTCGCCTTCTGCTTCTTCTGGAGCTAGTGGCTTTATTCCTACCTCGTCAGCTCATGAGGTAGAGGCCACTTCTTCATCTCATCCAGGACCTCCTAGACATATTCAAAAAGACCATCCTTCTGAGCAGATTATTGGAGACCTTTTTGAGCGAGTCACTCGTTCAAAATCTGGTATGTCTCATTTCTGTCTCCGTTCTGCCTTTGTTGCCACCTTTGAGCCCAAGGATGTTAGTCATGCTCTGTCTGACGAGTCTTGGGTCAATGCTATGCATGAGGAGCTAGAGAATTTTGAGAGAAACAAGGTCTGGTCGCTTGTTGAGCCCCCTCGAGGTCACAATGTCATTGGGACCAAGTGGGTGTTCAAGAACAAGCAGAGTAAGGATGTGGTTGTCATTCGGAACAAGGCTAGACTGGTAGCTCAGGGGTTCTCCCAGGTTGAGGGTCTAGATTTCGAGGAGACCTTTGCCCCTGTAGCTAGACTTGAAGCCATTAGAATCCTGCTTGCCTTTGCAGCTTCTAAGGGTTTCAAGCTTTACCAGATGGATGTCAAGAGTGCCTTCCTCAATGGCTTTATTGAGAAAGAAGTCTATGTGAGACAGCCTCCTGGTTTCGAGAACCCCAAATACCCAACCATGTCTTCAAGCTTTCCAAAGCTTTGTATGGACTTAAGCAGACCTCTAGAGCTTGGTATGAGAGGCTTAAGTCCTACTTGTTGAGTCATGGTTTTGAGATGGGTAAAGTAGACAAGACCTTGTTCATCCGCAGGCATGGCACTGATCTTCTGCTAGTCCAGATCTATATGGATGACATCATCTTTGGTGGCTCTTCACATGCTCTCGTTTCCCAGTTTTCTGATGTCATGAGCTCGGAGTTTGAGATGAGCACGATGGGTGAGTTGAGCTTCTTCCTTGGCTTCCAAATCAAGCAGACTCGGGAGGGTACCTTCTTGCATCAGGGCAAGTACACTCGAGACCTCCTGAAGCGCTTCGATATGAGTGATGGTAAGTCGGTGTCCACTCCTATGGCTACATCAGCTTCACTCGACCCAGATGAGGACGGCGAGCTAGTTGATCAGAAGGAGTATCGCAGCATGATTGGCTCCCTCTTGTACCTCACCGCCTCGAGACCGGACATACTCTTCTCCGTGTGTCTTTGTGCTCGGTTTCAGGCTTCTCCTCGCGTATTTCACCGCCAGGCGGTGAAGCGCATCCTTCGGTACCTTTGAGCTACCATTGACTATGGTATCTGGTACTCTTCCTCTTCCTGTCTTTCCTTGAGAGCCTACTCGGATGCAGACTTTGCTGGCTGTAGGTTAGATAGGAAGAGCACTTCTGGCACCTGTCAATTCATTGGCACTTCTCTCGTTTCCTGGTCTTCGAGGAAGCAGTCCGGTGTTGCACAGTCCACCGCAGAGGTCGAGTACGTTGCTGCAGCCAGTTGCTGTAGTCAGGTGCTTTGGATGGTCTCGACCCTATGGGACTTTGGGTTAGTTATCGACAGTGTTCCACTCTTTTGTGATAACACTTCTGCGATTAACATTGCTAAGAACCCGGTGCAGCATTCTCGGACCAAGCATATCGATATTCGCTATCACTTCCTTAGAGACCATGTAGAGAAGGGTGACATCGTGCTCCAGTTTGTGGAGAGTGACCACTAGTTGGCTGATATCTTCACCAAGCCTTTGGATAGCTCTAGGTTTTCAGCTCTACGGGGAGAGCTTGGGGTGGTTTGTCATTATGGACTGTTGTGAGGGGGAGCCTTGTGCTTTACTGCTTTATTATATTGATTATGCTCTTGCTCCTATCTGTTGCATTGCATTCGGGGTGCTTTGGGGTTTGTCCTTCTAGCATAGGTAAGAGTGGTTCTCTTGCCTAGCTGCTTAGACTTCTTGCTCTTATCTTGTGATTCTATGATGCTCCTTATTAACTGTTTCTCTTCTTACTAGGTTGAGCTTACTCACTGCTTGTAGGTTCTAGCGAAGGTTGGGCCACTCTCGGGTAGACAGGGTACGTGTTTGCTCCTTAGTCTGTTAGATGACCAGTTGATAGTCCTAGAGTCATATGGGGTAAATAAGAGTCACTCTGAGCTATAGTATCCTCTATATCTTATCTATGCTTTAAGAACTGCCTGTTTGGTTTTCTTTGCCAGCTTCTCGATTTTACTGCTTTGGTTCAGGGGGAGTTCATTCGGGAGCTTCTTGAGCTTAATATTGGCATAACTCAACTTGAACTAAAAGTTGCATCTCATGTTGAGGGGGAGCTGGATTTTCTTGCATTTTAGCATTTCGCATTGTAATATAATTACATTGAGCCTTGATTATTATCCTGTTATGACATGTTTACAATGCTTTACACGTTGCCATGACTTGTGCTTATTTGCTAGATTTATCATGACTTCATATGTGTAGACTAGCTTTTGCCATGATAAGTAAATTAAAATTGCTCAACTTGAATTAAAACTTGTCATGATAGCATTTGAGTCTAGTCTGTTTTTAGTTATCCTTGTATGATTCATGCCATATCAAATAGGCTGAGTTGAGTCCTAAATCTTTGTTGAGCCTTAAATTGAGCTATTTTAGTATCTTGATGCAGCATGAGTGTCGGGACCCCGGATTTTCGAACCCGGACCCTCTGTGTATTACAGCACTAGTCCCAGATCAAAGCTAGTGCACACAGTCAAACAGAATGGAAAACATCACCATCGACGATTTATTACAATAAATAAGAGTACTGACCACCTGGTCTCATTAATACAAGGGAGGTTTAAGACCTCGCACAATCAAACACAGCGGAAGCAAATAAAACTCGAGGACGACCCATCAATTCGCCACAGGCAATTGACTGGGGAAACGCGACCTAGTCCTCCGGGAAGAATCCATCACAGCCACAAGCGAAGCAGTAGTCGTAGTCACATTCTTGAGCTTCAACTTCCTCTGAGATGTTATTTTTAAGTGTAGCATGTGAGTACATAAAGTACTCCGCAAGTCTTGGGAAAAATGCATAGATGCAAGGCTTAACAAAGGAAGGCCATATGGTTCTTTTGCACAAAGCAATATTTGAAAATTCAATTACTACTAATTATTTTCGAAGGCATTATTTTAATGAAGTAAATGTTTTAACAGAATTAACTTTCTAGCGAAGGTTCCAACTACCAACACTAGCTAACCAATTACCATTGGTCAAATTTTAAACTGCGGGTTCCATCCACCCTCTCTGGCTCCATCCGCCAGGATTCCCTTCCGAGAGTTCCCTCCCCCTCGGAATACAAAACTTTTGATTTTAAAACCAAAACCAGAAATCTACCATGTGAATGCATTCCTTGCCCGCCCTTGACCGTGGGCACGGCTATTCGAATAGTTTTACACTCTGCAGAGGTTGTACAACTTTACCCACAAGAGATAAATTATCCTAAAAGTCAACACGCTTCCTTTGGCATGAGACCCAGATAAAATATCACAAAGCCTTTCACCTACTCCAGTATAGCCAGATACCACCCGCTGAGGTTTCACCGCAGAAGGGTTAAATCCGCCCAATCTGAAGCCCCCTCTTGCGCCATATGAGTACAGTAACCCTGTCCCTCACTATGAGTAACCAGTACGCCCTGGCACTCAATACACCACTGGTGATATCTAAACTACACCTTTATAGGTTAGTTAGCTAGGTCGTACCCATATAGACTTGTGGTTGTACGGTTAATGCTCAGTTTGGACAAACACAAGCGTCGGTCCTTAATTGACTAGGGTGGAACATACACTTATCAAGTTCTCGTGCTTACTGCACCAACCCAAACAGCCATCCACCCTAATCTAAACCAACTTTCACATTTTTATTTTATTTTAAAATCACAGTGACAACTCCAATTGCCACTTCACTTTCAAACACAAGGATTTAATAATAAATCATAATTTCCCATTTTCAAGATTTTCCAAAGTTATTAGATAGCATGACTAAGCATTATCCTACCATACTAACATCAACAAGTAATTATAATATTCTCATTAATGAGACAAAGGAAATTCTATGGTGACAAGGGTACATGACAATCAATTCCAATGGAGGGCATAACAAGGTTGGATTAACTACTACCTTAAGATTTGAATTATCATTTTATGTAAATAGCAATGCATAACATTTAAAATACTTTAAAACATTTCGAAAGCATAGGCTCAAGATGATCAAAGGAGACTTGCCTTCTTGCAGGGTTTCTGGGTCTTCTTGCTGCTGTGAAGAGGGATCGTCGACAACGTTGGAATCTACGCGAGGAAAGACGAAGCAACAAAACAAATAAATACCCACGAAATTCAAATAAAATCCAAAAATTCAACAGAGGCCATAATTGGGTAGATTATGATTTTAGATGAATTTAGAAATTTGAATGGCTGGAATTGGAGTTAAAATGAGAAAGTTATGCTCATTTGAAAATCTCAGATTTGAATAAATCGAGAAATTCGGAAATTTCTGACAGGTGGGGCCCACTGGAATTTTTAATTTTTAAATCTTTATTTTAATCTGAGAGATTGACAGGTGGGGCCCACTGAACAGTAACCACTGGCGGTCACTGACATGTGGGACCCCTCTGTCAGTGACCCTATCTGCTTGGTCACTGACAGGTGGGACCCACTGGGGTCTGGACCCACTTGTCAGAGGCTGACGCAGACGGGTGGGGCCCAGGCGGCAGTGGCAGCGCAGACCGGCGGCCGCTGACGGGTGGGGCCCGCTTGTCAGTCGCGAAAATTAAACGAAAAACTCAACCCAGCGCGCGGAGCCGAGGGCTCGAACGCGCACCGGGGAGTTGAGAGAGAGCGCGGCTAACCAGAGGGGAGGGGGAGGCTTTGCCTACCCATATACGGCAATAAACTCTTTTGAGTTACCTGCCGGAGGGAGGTCGGGGAAGATGGTCGGAGGCGACGGCGCCGGCGGCGAGGATGGGCCGGAGAGGTTCAGGCGGTGCGTAGATTGTAGTCGGCGTGCGAAGGGGGTTCGGTTGGAGGAGTTGGTGAGGTCCGGGGATGAACGGAGACGGCCGGCGACGAGGAGGTGGCGGAGCTGGCTCGGG